>JBBBDQ010000191.1:11145000-11795000 GCA_037127315.1 Ascarosepion bandense
AATATTATCATTATTGTTGGAGCTATTGTTAATTTTGTTGAGATACATTTTAATTTGTTGATCAATAACGAAGTTAGGAAATCCATTATTGACTAATGTTTGTTTAATGAGGTGTAATTCTTTATAAAATATAGATTTGGAAGAAGATATCATTTGTGTGTGTTGAAGTAAGTTTTTTTATAACAGCTAACTTATATCGTTGGGGGCATTCACTATTATAATTAAGAAGACACAAATTTATGCTAGTTGGTTTCCTATATAGAGAAGTAGTAAATGTATGTGTGCTAGAATCAATGAATACATCAAGGAATGGGATTTAGTTCTAATGTAAATTTGAGGACAGAGTGACTTTCAAATTTGTTTTTAAAATATGTAATTTGATCGATATTCTTAGCTAAAACAAAGATGTCATCTATGTATCTTACATATATAGAGGGTTTATTGTTGTCATTAATTATTTTATTTTCTAGATTTGCCATATAATAATTAGAAAAGAGGGGACCTAAAGGAGATCCCATCGCAATACCATCTATTTGTGTATAAATATTGCCTAAGGGATCGTGAAAGGGTACTTGTGTGGTGCATGCTAATAATAGTTTTTTTCAATATAGCAGGTTTAATAGTGATTGATGGGAGAGTAACATGATTGTATACATCACGAATAATGATGTCAGTTGTTTCATGGACGGGAACATTTGTGAATAAGTTTTGGACATCCAAAGATGCAATTATTTTATTCTTAGGTTTTACAGAATGGAGAATCTAAAAATTCGTCCGTGGAATTAATACTATATTTACCAGGAAGATAGGGAGTAATTAGTTTAAGTTTTTTGGAAAGGTTATATATTGGTGTAGGTATTTGACAAATGATAGGTCGGAGGCGATGATCTTTTTTATGGATTTTTACATTTCCATAAAGGTAGCCGGGCTGATAGTCACCTATAATCTTTTGAAGTTTATAGGGTCCTATTTCAGCATTGTTTGCAGTAATAAGTTTATTAATGTTTTTTAAGTTGGGTGGTGGTATTACTAGTTAAATTTTAAAATTTATTGTGATCGTCCAGAATGGCCTGTAATTTGGAGTGATATTCCTGTGTTTAAAATAACAACTGTATTGGTTTTATCGGTACATTGGATAACAATATTTTTGTTATTTTGGAGATGTGTGGCTGCTTTTATGATAGGCGTATTTATAATATCATTAGGATTTTTATGGTAACGGTGTTTGATTCAGCCTACCTGTGTAGTAATATGGTTGTCTTGTTCGAGTTGAAGTATTTGTTGGTATAAAGCTTCAATTTCCATTTGTTTAAACATTGAATTAGGTTTCTGTGCGACATGAAAATTTGGTCCGAGATTAAGGAATTCTATTTCATCTGGAGTGAGTTGGTAATCCGATAGGTTAATGAATTTGTCATTGATGTTTGGTAAAAGTATTTTTCCTTTATATAATTTGTTTAGCTTTTTTTGGATGACTTGTTTATGGGATTCATGTTCCTTTTGTATTGTATTGTATAATAAATCCAATATTTCCTTGAATTTTTCACTTGTGGTAGAAAACTGTAAGATTCCTTTAATATGTACAATTTCAGTGTTGATTAGTTGTAATTCCTGTTTGGCTGTGTGCATTTGACGTTTAATGAGGTTCCATTGAAATTTCTTGGTGTTAGGATCATTTAATGCAGCAGCATCATGTAACTTAAATTTAGTATATCAAGGCAGCAAGTAATTTTCTAAACATATGCTGTTAAATATAAGAGACAATGAATGTCTATTATGTTTAATCATGAGCCGTTCTAAACGTTGTATTTTTGCTTTAATTTCAGTTGAAAATAAAGACAAATTACTTGCTGCCTCGATACACTATATATATATATATATATATATATAAAAGAAGGCAAGAGAAAAAACTATTCTTAGCCGATGCATTTTTCTCTGAGGGACTTTATCATGGCAAATGAAGGGTTTATTTTGTTGTATGTGTTTATATATAACAGCAAGGATTTCATTAGTTTATCAAAGCTATTAAATTTGAAAATGTTCATGAATATTCATCAGGTGGTTGAGAGATCAAGTAAAATGTAGAGGAGAATTGCGATACACACGTGTGTGTGTGTGTGTGTGTGTGTACTAAAAGTTCGATAACAAGGATTTGTACTACTGTCAGTACTGGATTAAAATTTTATAAACCCATTCTAATGTGGTGAACCTGTTAAAACAATTTGTAAATCATTTTAATAATACACACAAAAAAGAAAAAGAAACTTAGATTTTATCATATCTGTCAGTTAAGTGTCATACGTGATACACGCTTGGGTGATCATGTCTCGAAGAGACATAACTAACTGGGCAGAAGATTTTCCCGCAGTAGATTGCTATTACTTTCTGCGGTAGACTGATTGCCAACCAAGGCTATAGAACGCAAACTGTCCTGCAATTTAACCCATAGCTGGAGGGAGAGGTGTAGAATTAATACCTTTCCCAAGGGTATTTGCATGTAAGTGAATGCAAGGAATTCAACTGGATCTTGAACTTGGCTCCCTGATTTCTTGTTCCAAGCCGATATCCACTGCACCACAATGCAGATTTTATCATATAACTTACTTTAATACCAGAGATGCAAAACTGACGTTTTTAAACATAAATCTCAAAGGTGAAATGAATTAATATAGGAAATGCCACCAAAAAGATTAGGGAAAAAAAGAATTGAGAAAACAATGCTTACTCTATCACCTGATTTCCACTCTTTAAAGTAATAAGCTTTGCTTATAAAAAGGCACTATTCAGAAAAAATAACAACAAAAATCTTTACTATATTTGGTTTGCATACACTGTTCAAATTGCCTGAACTTTTAGATAATATATCATTTATGAGTGCAAAGTAGTAAATCTCAGAAACTTTAATTTGGGTTGTTTCATCCACCCACAAACAGTTCCATCAGCACAATGAATTTCTAAAGTTAGAAAAATTCACAATATATCATTTCTGTCTTATGAAACAGTTTGTTCATTTGCCTACATAAATCATTTTCCCCTACTTTCATTGTCAAACAAAAATTAAATGCACCTTCTATATTTTTTTTATCTTTAAAGTTTTTGTTAGTAACCATATTTGTCAGCATTTGCAATAAACCTATTTTGAACACGGAAACAGATTAAAACAATTTCCTGACACACTAACCAGAAAAAATATGGGGAATAAAATGTTAAACACTTTCTTCTTCTGCAGAGACTAGGTATTTTTTCTAAGCCATCAACTAAAAATTATAACACTTTATTATGAAACCGCTCTTTAGAAACTTATAAAATATATTTCTACTTCATTATTAAAGAATAAAAACAAAATGTCAGTGCAATAAATCAAAAGCATTAATCCTGAGAATACAAGTTTGCACAAAACTCCATAAATAACTGGAAAAAAGAGAAACGTTTAGGAGCATCTAACAGTAAACAACTTTCCCTTCTAAAATATATTTTTGAAGGTGTTCAGTTTACGATTCATTTATCCAGGTTTTTAAAATAAAACATGGTTTTGTTTTTGCCTTTTTCTTTTTCACTTCTTCAGTAATGTAGAATATCTTTAGCTAAGCACTAATAGGAGTCTTTTACTCCATTTCCAACACCATTAATATATATATATATATATTTTTTTTTTTTAATCATCTCACCCCGAGCAAGGCATTCCACTGCCACTATTGCGCATGGGGCTACATAGGGGAAGGTAAAGAGAGGGAGTGGTTAGACATAGGGAATGTCAGGAGGAAGGTGACAGATGAGTAAGGATACCAAGGATGAGGGTTGGGCAGATGGGAAGAGTGTTTGATAGAATGGGAGCAGGTTAGTGTGTTAGGAGGTGTCTATTGACCTTACATTTAAACTCCTGGAGATTGTAGCCGTCAGGGAAGCAATCGTGTGGAAGGGAATTCCACAGTCGGGAAGTGCGAGGAAAGAAACTGTTGGAGTAGAAGTTGCAGTTGCATTTTATCAGTTTCACTGTAAAAGGGTGGGATCTAGTTGATAATCTAGTATCTCATGCAAATTCGTATTTAGGGGGCACCAGTGATCTAAGTTCATCGGAGCAGAAGCCGTGAAAGTATTTATAGAAGAGACACAGGGAAGCCACATCGCGCTGGTGGGAGAGAGACTGCAGGCGGTCTGCCAAGTCGGTATCTATCACATTACAGACCCTCCTCTGAACCTTATCGAGAAGCCCGAGGAGAATAGCAGGGGCACCCGACCAGATATGGCAGCAGTATTCAATGCACGGGCGGATGGTAGATTTATATATGTGCAGGATAGATTTAGACGGAAAAAACTTCCGGGCCCTACACAGAGAACCGACTTTCATAGCAGCGGATTTAGCAATGGATTCAATATAGTCATTCCATTTGAGGTCCGCTGAAAGTGTGAGACCAAGGAGGCGTAGTGTTTTACTCTCTGGGAGGCAAGCCCAGTCCATGCTAATGGGAGGTAGGTGAGATTGTCAATGATGGTCAATTGAGAGTAGCTTCATTTTAGAAGCATTAAAATTTACTAGCCATTTCTTACCCCAGTCCACTATGGATTGGAGGTCTTTTTCAATCTCGGCTGCAAGGTTATATATATATGAGAAATAAATAATGACTATTAAAAGTCCAAGTACATGGAGATGAAAAAATGAAAAACATTAGAGACTTGTTGTCACTCAATCTCCAAGAATAAACATTAGGCATTTTGAAAGAAAATTCACATTACATCTGACTTTGTAGACCACAGCAGCAATGGAGATTCTTTAAGAATACAAAGAAATATACTAGAGATTTAAGGATACTTACTGCTATATAATATCCAGTAATAAACACAAACCATCCTGTGGTAGCACACAAATGTATGAAATATACTAACTTTCCAAGTCATCAAAGCCAACCATGTGGTTAAGAGCATTTTGTTGCTATTGCTTGGGTAATTAAAATAGTTATAGGAACAAAATTTATCCAAGTATTTACTAACCTAATCAGTGATAAAACAAAGCATTGGTAGATTCATGCCTTTCTCAACCAAGGGAAAGCATAAATAATAAAAAAAATAAATAAATAAAAAAAACTTGGTTCACTATTTTCCATACTGGTAATTGCTATGTCATCTTATACAATAACACTTTCATGTAATATCTGTCCTCCTGTGTGGCAGTGAATGCTGGACAATCTCCTCAAAGATAAAAACAAAAACTTGAAGCAACAGAAATGTGATTCTACAGAAAGCTATTGAGGATACCATAGAATAAACATATGAGCTACAAGGTTTTAGAGAAAAGGGAAACTTATACTTAATTTATCAGAAAGTAGTTGAAGTTTCTTGGGCATGAGGTAGGAGGGTTTGAAAAACCTGATACTCACAGGACAGATTAAAGTTTAAGTGCAACATCAATTGCCATCTTTTATCTATTTGATTCCCATCCATCTCTTATCTTTGACATTCTTTGGACCTGTTTTTATGCACTTTGTAACCCCCTGAGCACAAGTGGCATTTCTGTTATTATAAAAAAATTTAAAAGAAAGAGGAAAGCAGCACATAATATATTTGATGAGCTTGAGCAAATGGATGGCAGAACAGGGTTTGAGAGAAATAACAAAAAGACAAGACTTAAGAGCTACAAAGGACAGTAAGATGCAGAGGGCCATGATCACCTACATCCTGAAAGGACATAGCACATAAAAGATATACTAACACCATATATGACAAAGGTACAGTTTACAAGGCTACAGAGAAAGTTAAGTGGCAAAAAACTCCATGAATAATTGAAGACAACCTACTACAAACGTTCATAAATATACCTAGACTAAGAATTTAAATGCAGTAATAGATTGGTGGCAAGGTCTTATTTTATAGTTAAAAATGGCAAGATATAAGCGTAAATTCTATGATAACAGTTTTTCTTGCACTTCTCACTCATTAATGTGCATTTTTCTTTTTTTTTTTTTCCACATCCAGTATCCCTTGTTTAGTGGCTTTGTTGTCTTGCTTTGGTGAAAATTATTAAAAAATTATATACCTATCATAATTTGTCTGCATTAAAAATATAACATACTAAAAAAAAAAAAAAAAAGTATTGACATGCATACTAAAAAACATTAAAAAAAAAAATACTGACATGTTCTACTTTGTCTTAAGGGCGTGTCAACTATAACAAAGCAGATTTCCTTTTATTTGACAACAAAACACTTAATAAAAATTAGCGTTGTTTTTCAACATTAAATTATTTCATTCTACCACATTCCAGTCAATAAATAAAAATAGAAAAATAAAGGTTTATAAAGAAGTCATTAAGGTGGAATAAAAAAATATTGAAAAATGAAAAAAAATTAGTATTTAATATCCAATAGTAAATTTGGTTTCTTTTAGGAATTTGCAATTTTTCTATTCTTGCGGTAAATTAAGTGTAAATGTCTAACCTAGCTAAAAAAAAATAAGTGACTGCATAAAAATTGTGTAAATTTTTTTTTTTAAATGCACACATCAGGATTTTTCCTTTTTTAAATTAGTGACCTTTTTCTACAATGTCTTTGATCTAATTGATTACCACAAAGACTTGAAACACATCTAAAGTTGAATCAGCAAAATCAAATGTCAGCTCTTACATTCTATTAGAACAGTGTAAATGTAACAAACCACAACTGCTTCAATGCAGGACATCAAAAATCCTTAACATTTGCAAATTCAAAATCAGACATGTACAATGCATACATCACAAAACAACATTTGGAAATTTTTTAACAGCTAATATACATCATGGCTTTGTGATTTGAAGTTATTGAATAACAATTGATTACCAAGGTAATACAGGGTTCATTCAAAAGTATACATCAAAAGAAAGTAGGAAAATAAACTATTTCATAATAAACAAGTAACAGCTGTTTGAAAATTAAGACTAGTATTTTGGATCTCCCTCACCTACTAAGTTTCTGGGATGAGATGACATTATTTACAGACAAACTTATGTTCTCATAATGTCCTTATACTCTGCAAACCTCTACTTGGCTCTAAAGCCTTGTACAGAGTGAAGATCATTGTTTTTTATATATGCTCTCACACTCTGATTGAGCCTTCTGGAGACTTTGAAAAAACAGTAGCTACTCTAGCATCTACATATTGTTCATTCAGTAATTAGAAGACTCAGCTATTGGCATATGTTTACATGGTATATCACATGCTAAAAGTCTGCCTTCATCTACTGAGTGGCCATAGCTCAGAGGTAGAATCGCTGACTGATATCAATTCGGTCAGGTTTCAATCCTGGCTAAAAGCAATCGGATGTCTAACCGTACTGATGAGCTGTGATACAGCGAAACAGATCTGCCTGTAGATGACTACTATATATATATATATATATATATATATATACACACACACACACACACACGAGTGGGTCTGTCTGTCAAAAATTATGGCAAAAGATTTCTATTGATATGCCATCTAAAATGGTGGCAACATATACTGATGTACCTACTATTGAGTATCTTACATTAAGACAAAAAAAAAAAACAGAAACAAAAATAATAATCCAAACACCTGAGTGACAGGAGGAAAATATATATTACATACAAATAAAGAAACAATGAACTTTCTTATAATAGAGAGGAGATCATATATATATATATATATATATATATATATATATGTGTGTGTATATACACACACACAGTCTTTATTACAGTAGAGAAAATTATATATATATATATATATATATATATATATAAAATACAAATTGTAGACAAACTGTTTTGTAATCATTCTATGAACTTGTCAGGTGTGTGTGTGTGTGCTGAAAAGTTATTTGCCTAACAGATTTTCTAAAATCTTACCAAACAGGAGGTCTTATTTTGGAATCCGTTCTTAGTGTAGCTGAGAACTT
Organism: Ascarosepion bandense; assembly: GCA_037127315.1. Lineage (NCBI taxonomy): Eukaryota > Metazoa > Mollusca > Cephalopoda > Sepiida > Sepiidae > Ascarosepion > Ascarosepion bandense. The sequence goes on from JBBBDQ010000191.1 coordinate 11,152,892, forward strand.
TTCATGCCCTTCCTTTGCCTGTGTGTATATATATCTCACAACTAGGTACCACATTTGAACAGTGGGCTTCATATACAATTAACATTTATATAATGAAGGTCATTTTTTATTTGCTATATTCTTTTGCAGTTTAAATTCATGTTGTACAAAACATTAAAATGATACCAATATATATTCTTATATTGTTCACATCTTCACAGCTATTTCCATTTGTTCTTTAATAATAAAGCCTTCATTCATTTAATTTTTTTTTTCATAGTTATAATATTTGAAATATTACCAATTATTAAAATAATGATAATAATAATAATGCAATAATTACATACCACACCAGAAAAATGATATATAGGAATGTCATTCTTTAATTTATGAAAGTCCAAAAATATTCACTCACCTAGAAAAAAAAGAAAAAAAAACCGATTTAACAGAATACTTTTCATAAACATTTTCTTTTCAAACACATTGAACCAAAGTTTTAAATAGCGTTCATTTGAAAAGAAAGAAATTTCTAATGATAAAAAAAGTTCAAAGTTGCTCTAAAACATTCAAGTTAAACTATTCAAATACATTCACTAAAATTAAAAGTAAAATGTAAGGTTATATCTATATATGTATTCATGTGCTTGTGAATGGGCATGTAATGAGTTTATGGTCACTATCTAAGGATGATTAACTCTTTTCGACCAGTCTAAAGTCTCTGTTCTAGATGATGTTACTTGTTTTCCATGTCATTTTAAAGAAATGTTTATTCCAGGAAAATATTTATACCCAATAGAACGAATATAGTGTGGTCTGATGAAATGAGCCAGTTTAACTCATAAAAATGAATTATAATTTATGACCAATCTAAATGATGTGTTGAGTTTTCCTTAATAAATATCATATTGCTCTGGATAACATCCATTGAGCTCTCTATACAGATATAGCACTTAATATTAAGTAGATCTTGTTGGATTATTCTCACCATTCACAGACTTTACACCATTACCTATATATATATATATATATATATATATATATAATAATAATATTTATTAATAAATTATAACATTGATATGTTATAATATCACTACAAAAGTAGCTATTTTGTTTCGACACTTTTTGTGTCTTTTCACGTGATGTTGTTATTTCGATATATCAATGTTATAATTTATTTATTAATTATTGTTATTTCGATATATCAATGTTATAATTTATTAATAAATATTATTGTTATTATTAGCTCTACTTTGTATTGAGCACTTTTTTAAAAATAGTGTTTCTTTGGATGGGGAATATTATTCCACCCATACTTGGATATATATATATATATATATATTTTAAATTATGTGTGATAAACTCATATACAATTAATAAAAATCATTCATTGTTTATAAGAAAGAAAATATTGCCCCAAAATTTTCTTATTGACTCTTAGAGCAGATTTAGTCAGAGGGGCATTACGGCCAGGTGTTAAGATTGATAATTATATTTTTTTTCTTTTAAAAGCTTGAAGGATGAGGCAGAAAATGCAATTTCAGTGTCACATCTAGAAAGTTGGGAACCCTCTCAATTGGAAAGAGTCTGAGCAGACTGTGTTACCCAACCTGAAGGTATTTCTGACTGGACCGGACCTGTAAGGTTATGTTCAGCATTTATTAAAATCTGTCACTATAACTGGTGCATATGCCTCATCAGACTGTGTGTTACAACTACACTGGTCTTATTTGTACCTCAGCATTGCTTCAGCTGTGGGAAATCCAGACAACTCGAAAACAGACCAGCAGCTACACAGTGGATACTGTCTTGCAACATTCAATAGTAAGACTAGTTTTTCTTTAACTGCATAAGTGTAATTTCAAGGAATTACATCTTTTAATAAAGAATAAAAAATATGCTTATGTGGTTGTTGAAAAGAAAGCATCAACGACTTTATGTAAAAAATAAAATAAAAAGTGACAAAATTTAAGTGATGCACAAGAAAAATACAAATTACAACTAAAAACAGATTAAAAACAAAATGAACCAAACTTCCCAAAACACAAAATAATATTTACAAAACATTGAAAAAAAGCATCTGAAAACAATACATTTTTTTTTCTAATCTCACAACAAATTCCAAATCCTTTTTTAATAGAAAGTGCATAAATTTTCCATTTTATAAATGACAATTTCTTCTACTCGGGTAATCATTAATGTCAACAATTAACTCATGCAATTCTTTTTAATAAAAAAATGAAAATATAAAAACACATTTGTTTTTCCTGCAAAGTTAAAAAATTATCCACTAAAAATAAAGCTTGATTGTATATTTTTCTTTTTCAAATGTTTTTGCTATTAAATAGAACATTAAAAAAATTGTTACTTGTTATGTTCACAATCTTTTATAATACACTTATTTTCCTCAAAGAAGTTACAAGTTTGTTTTTCATTAGACCCTCCCAAAAGAGAACAAACAATTTCAAAATACAGAAGGCTTAAAAAAAAAAAAAAAAAAACTATTTTAATTAAATTTTAATTAGATCTTAAAGAATAAAAACTTTTGAAATTAAATTTCAGTTAAATTTTGTATACCTTTTTTTATTTATTTCCACTAACTTAGATTTTTGCAGATTTTGTCTAAAAGAAAATTATCCTTTCAAAAAAGCATCTGAAGAAAAACTAATAGCAATATTAGACTGATTTGATTCTCACCAGATTAAGATTTTTAATAATCACTGGAAATTGATATGCTAAGTTTATTTCATTAGCTACCACTCTTTTGAGGTCTTTTTCAGAGGAAAGAAAAAGTATACAAGTGACACATATACTTTTAAAACTCTGGTACTTGAAGATTGTTGAAATAAGCTTTTGTTTTTTTTAAAAAAAAAAAAAAAAAAAGCTCTTTTCATGTTTTCAAGTTAATGAAATAGTAATTCCTTTGTTTAACCAGACAATAGGTCCCTTGGGTCCTGTCAGAAATAATGTGAAAAGTAATTCAAGAGAAGCATATTGGCAAGAAGCTGCTAAATTCAACAACATATTTATCTTCTAAGTTTGTACTCAATAGGTTAAGGAGACTTATCTCGTACCAGATTCTGCTATTTTTAAACCCTGCAGCAGCTACCCAAGAATAATCACCTAATTCCAATCTGATAGAGGTTGGTAGATGATGGTACCACTTACAATCTCCATAGAAATTTTACAGACATTAAAGAAATTTCTTCCATCTCACACAGTAAATGCTAAAAAATTGGAAGTCTTCAAAAATCATGTTGACTAAATGTATGATATTTTTTTATAAAGTTTTTCAATGAGCCAGAATAATCTGTTAAATAGAAAAGGTGAAGTCTAAATCTTGAATCTATAAGAATCATAATTACAGAAAAAAAAATTCAAAAAGAAAAAGATTTGACTTCATCAAAGTGCATAGCCATTTTCCTGTTGCTGCAGCTGTCTGTGAAGGTGATTCTAAGGCTATGATGAAACCCTGTGCCTCCCCTCTCTCTCTATCAAAGTAACTGAACAAATGGGACCAGATCCAGTTGAATTCATACTTTTCAGAAGAGAATTATCAGGTAAATGAGAGTAGTATCAACCCATTAAACTATCAGTATTACTGTTTCAATATATTTTATTCAAAAGAAGTCTTGCAGACCAAAACCAGATTTGTTTTCTGTTATAATGGCATGAAACTTGCCATAAGAGAAAACATGTTGCAAAAAATTTTAAATCACAAACCAAATTACAGTTTTTTGAGTTATGACATCTGTAAAAACATTAATTTTTAATTATTTCTTTTTACATTAAATTAAAACTGGAGGTGACAGGTTAGAGTTCAACTAATAAAACTTGGCAATAACAAAATAAAGTGCTTATTTAAATACCTTTTATTTAAACTCCAATACATTTGTAAAGAAAGAGTTCAGATCTGGCAAACAAGAATGGCAAAAGTGTCTAAATATTTCTTCTAAGAGACTAGAACCATATTTAAATGACAAATGTTTATTAGTATCGCTTATCAAGTTAGAATAATATTACGTTTATTTCATTTATGTGTTGACAAAATAGAAATTAGCCAATTAAAGTACCCAATAAATTTAATACGGTTTTCATTAAATGGGGGAGAGTGTGTCACCGCTAACCCCACTTTCCAAAATTTGACTAAACAAACTTTTTTTTTTATCCCTTGTTGGTCATGTGGAGAACATTCCATCACTTTTATATAACAAAGACTGATAAATATGACAAGATTGTTTTGCGATATACTGAAAAATGTGAAGGAGAAAAGTTTTACAATTAGTCAACTTTGTAGCAAAATTGAATTAACTGTTTAGGCAATTGGTAATAGATTTAAAGTGAAAAGGAAAACTTTTTTTTTTTATCAATGAATGGAGGTATAACTAGTGATCAGTCCAAATACCATAATGTCGACTTATATATCAGCCATTTCTTCCCAAATGATCTGTACTGTCCTCAGGTTGACACCCAAATACTCTGAAATGTTCATATTGGAGCTTCTAGCTTGAATACCAAGCAATATAGCATGCCATTTACAAATTAATGGCAGAGTGAATTGCTTTGTGGTACTCTTTTTCTTACAGAAGCTGCTCAACTGACTTGACTATACTGTATATCAAAAACAAATACATATGTGCAAAATGAAAAATATAAAATGGTAAAGAATTACCCATCACACCCTGTACAATAATTGATATGACTGTTGACTTGGAAGTATAAAGCATGTCCTGGACATGTCCTGATAAAATTAAACTATTTGAATTTTTTTGCAGTCTGAAGAGATGAGGGCTAAAAAACTTGCCCATCAAAACAAATGATGGCTTATAACCACTTTAGATTATGTGTTCAGTTTTCCTTTACGTAACACATCACTCAATAAATCCCGGGCCTAACTAATAAATCAACTCTTAGGCAAAATTTGATTTTATTCATCAACAGTCTCCTAGGGTGATATACTTATTCCAATGTTTCTCTAACAATTCGATGCTTTTTTTGTAGACTGATTTGTCTTTGGCCTCAAAATACACCTTAGTTTTCAATATCGCTTCTTCACTGGAGCCAAATCTCTTTCCCTGGAGCATTCTTTTGTGGTCTGCAAACAGCCAGTAGTCACTGGGAGCTAGATCTGGAGAATAGAATGAATGAAGAAGAAATTCGGAGTGCAATTCATGTAGTTTTGTCATTGTTGCAATAGACAGTGCATTGTCTTGGTGAAAGATCACTTTTTTCTTCATTTGTAGCCATTTTTTGGTGATTTCTTCCTTCAAATGCACCAATAATGATATAATATTCGATAATGATGGTTCTTCCTTTCTCAAGGTAATCAATGAACAAAATACCTTGTGCATCCCAAAATATGGAAGCCAAAACCTTATTTGCTGATGTTTGCATCTTTAGTCACTATGGATGGCTTTCACCTGCTGCTGTCCACTCAGCTGACTGCCGATTCGACTCCAAAGTGAAGTGAGAGATTTATGTTTCATCCATTGTCACATTAATGCAAAAGATACTTGTCACATAGAAACAGTGGCAAACAACGCTCTAAATCATCGATATGTAGCTGTTTTTGATCAACTGTGAGCAAACACAGTACTCACTTTGAATACAGCTTACTCTTTGACAAATGTTCATGCAATATCATGAGTACACTACCTTCTGAAAGGTTCAAATACTCTGCTATCTCACACAACTTCAATTTACAATCGACCAAAACAATTTTGTGGATTTTTTTTTTTGGCGTTTTCTGGTATAACTGTTGATTTTGGATAACCCGAGTGTTCAGCATCATTTGTGTCTGTACAACCATGTTTAAAGTCAGCATACCACTTAACTGTTATTTCCGATGGAACAGAGTCTAAATAACACTTATCAAGCCATTGCTTTACTTGAACAGTATTCCCCCACCTCCATCAGAAAGCAATGCTTTATCAACACACGAAATTTAAATTTTTCCATGGTTTTGATAATTTGCAACAGTAACTTCACTTAAATAACTAATTTGTAAACTAATAATCTGATTGGGCCCAAATTTTGTCATGCGTCATTTGAAGGTTAGTACTTTATAAAAATCATCTGGATGTTTTTTTTTATTAGTGGGGTCATTTAGTCAGACCTGAGACTTATTGAATGATGTGTTAGCCAAATAATTTACTTATATGTTAATTTCTTGTTTCTTTTTATTCTTTTTTGTTTTTGAGGTAAATTTTTAACGTACTTATTTTGATGTTCACATTATTCAAGCTCTGTTTTGAATTAAAACGAGAAAAAAAAATTAGGAAAAATATACATTTTTTAAAACAATTTTTTTTAATGTATCATTTTGAATTCTCCCACCTATACTTTCAGCTTTTTCCATTCTGTCTGCCAATCTGACACGCTTTTTCCTTCCTTTTTCTCTTTTTCCTCTTCCCCCTTTCTTATACTTCTTTTTCCTGCTTTCTCTTTCTTTTTTACTATCCTTACTTCTGTTTGCTTTACACATACACACACTAAAAACAAATGATTGTATTTTACCACAAGGATTATGACCACTGATGATGCAGGTGCTGGTTTCGCCCGTTGAAATGGCCATATGATCTTGGAAAATTTGAATTTTTTTTTATATGTAATAAATATTGGCTCTGTAAATAATTCTAATTACATTGAGCCCTCTGGCAAAATCAGTTTTAATATTTCATTTTTAATAATTGATATTATTATTAATATCCTTGGGATTTTACCTTCAAGCTGCTTTCTTTTGGGGAGATTTATAGATATGATAATTGTGCTTAGCATGAAACAGTCTGTCGCCCCTGAGTGTTGACTTCAATGTTCACTCTTTTTTTATATCTATATATATATATATATATAGAACCCACTCTGTCCTGCTATTCAACCCATAACTGGAGAGAGAAGAGGTGGATTAATACCTTTCTCAAGTGTATTTGCACATAAGTAAATGCAATGAATTCAACTGGAATCAGCTCTACTGATTTTTCATACATTTAATTTCCAGTTCTCTAAGCATTCTTTCTTTATGTGTTCTATAAACTTCAACTGCCACTTATTGTTTCCTTGTTATTTTCCTTGAGAGTTCTTCATTACTAACATTGTCTGTCCCTGGTAGAACCACATATCTATCATTTCAAGTCTCTTCATCTGTGAGGAAAACATTCAGCATTCACTACACTCATTTTTTTTATTATTATTTCTAATGATATTTTCCTTTGCGTGACTACTTTACTTATTTTCTGGAAGACATCTATTGTTTTCCTTATGTATCTATGGATTTCTGTGTCACATTTTTTTATTGCTTGTTACCACACTACTCAGATCATTGGATTTCTGTATAAGCTTGATATTGATGTCGCTAATGCTTTAGCTCCAGACTTTGTGTCGTCTCTTTTACTTTTTATATCATCTTAAATCAGTTACTTGTCAGGTTCTAGACACAAAACCTTAGAAAACCTAGTGTTCAGGTTTATGCTAGAATCATAAAAACCATGCAAACCAACATATAAATCAAAACATGTTATTCAAAAAAAAAAAAAAAAAAAAAAAAAAAAAAAAAAAAAAAAAAAAAAAAAAGGAAATTTCACCTTTCTTTGCTATTAACAGCTTAGATTTAATAGAATAGGAAATTAAAAGCTATGAAGTTTACAATTTTATCCCCAAGGCCAAGTGAATGAAACTCGTTTGCAAACCATTACAGAATTATATTTTTCTTTGGTATTTACCAAACATTTACATGATAAAAAAAAAAAAAAAAAATTTGTTGAGATCCTATTTCATTGAATTTAAATACCAATGCTTAGACATGTATGCTGGTGAATCAGTAAATTAATAAACAGTTATTAGCCAAGTTTTGATTTGAAGTTTTCATTGTATAATATTTAAACTATATTTAATTAATGGAGATGTGTTGGTTTAATAAATCATTTTTTAGTCATAAGAATATGGATTATACTTCACACATTGTAGCTAACCAACCTCATTCCACATGTATTCTATTGGTGAGATATAAGTTCCCCTCAAGCAAATCCTGCCTACAAACTGTCACGTTGCTTCCCCGATTAGTATAATCTTAACCTGTTCAAGTTTTAAGTTAACAGTTATCATTCCAACGTATCCTCATAAACTGTGCCTCTTACTCTGTAACACTCTTTCTCAAGTAGCTTGGGCCTTGTACAGGATGAATATAAAAAAAAATAAAAATTTGGGCAAGTTTTGCAGTATTGATTCATAGATCAGGTTATCTAGATAGAAAAAAAAACACAAAGAATATACTCGTCTATAGGAATTTTCTTTTTAATCATTTCATCACAAACAAGGTGATGATACTTCTAGGATGCAAAGAATTACTGGAAATGAAAGAATGAATAAAGTGAAGAGAAAGGATGATTAAAGAACAGGGTTTAGGAAGACAAAAAAATGGTGATTAGCATTGCATTTAAAATTTGGGAGATCACTGTTGCATCTAGCTAATGTAACAGTAAAATGGTAATACCTAATTGCTAATTTCTTTGAATTTACATGTGTTACTTACACATGTAAATTCATACAGTTTAAGCACCAAGGGGGAAAGCTAATGTAGACAATTGCCATGAAAATATTTGTTGAAAAGACAGAGGGAAGTAATGTCCCATTGGTGAGGAAATGACTGAAATCAAAATGCCAGGCCAGGATTGATTACATTGCTGACATTTCTTTGAATTTTGTCAAGAAATAAATATATATATATATATATATATATATATATATATATATATATAGTAGTAGTAGTAGTAGGTGCACCTGACATGACATATTAGCAATATTCAATGCAAGAACAAATGGTAGATTTACAAAGTCTGATGAGAAAAATTGTCTGGCATGACACAGTGAACAAGCTTTAATTATCAAAAAATATATCCCTGTAGATTTAAAATATGAATCCATGTTTCTTCTATGTAGCTTACTATTTTAATTCCGATTACTTAATTAGAAATTAAAAGACATTTAAGACTACTACTCTTTACATCTACTTATATAAATTATTACCTCACTACCAAAGTAAAAACCCACAGTCACAAATTCATAGTACTGAGAATTAAATTGATCAGTGAGAATTACTGGCTACAACAACCTTTGAATCAATAGTAGAAAAATCCACACACCCTCTCTCCACATCCTTGGTTATAAGGTGACTTTTCTTGACACAAAGCCTTAATGGTGATTATATCCAACTACAGTTCAATCATCATTACTAGTATGGAAATTCATTACTCATCTCCAAAGAGATTTAGCAAAAAGGATTAGCTTAACTGATAATCCACACCCTGTGTCACTAGGTGCATAATTTTGGTTAATTTGCAATTATCAGCTCTCATAATCCTCAAATGCTTACTGATGCATAACAGCAATTTTTATTATGTGAAATATCTCAGTGTATTTGAAAGAATCTTCAACATGCAAGAGAATGAAAAGACAATAATTATGCTTAAATGAAATAAGAGGTTGATATTTTAAAGCTAAATTAATTCTGCATTTAATAATTTCACTTTAAATTATGCTACTAAACTGCATATACCTATAAAAAAAGATAAAATTAAAAAAAAAACAATTTTTTTCTGTTGCATGCAAGTATATGTAAGTTAGAAACATAGGAACTTTAGTTCTGAACCAACAAGTAGTTCCTGGTTGTTTTATCTTTAAAAATGAGAATATTCATTGTTGAATTCCTAACTAGTTTGTATTAGAGAAAATAAAGAACTGGTTGCAAAAATGATAACTTTGTAGAAAATTTTGTTATAACAAACCTCAGTATAAGTTAGAAAACTGGACACCCACCACACCAAGTTATAGCGTGGAAAGTGAGAAACAGATTCTTGCCCCATTGTATCTTTTTGTAGATGGAACAAACTCATTAACACAAGACAAATGCTTCTTAAATTTAAAGTGCACTAATTTTTAATAATCTTACAATCTAAACTTGAGTTTAAAGATATGAACAGAGATTTTTTTAATTAACTAGACACCAAGCTATACATTTAAAATTTTTCTTTTTAACATGTTGCAAACAATTCTGTCATTTTATAGCCTTCTGGGATATTCTAAGAATCCTAAAGGCATTTATTCTTTACTATATCCCTCTAATATGTTAAAAGTTATATGAAACCTAAAATTAACAAGTGCCAAAGTACCATTTTCAAATTAATTTTTTTAAGCGACATTTATTTCTAAATATAGCCTTTTCCCTCTCAATGTAAACACAGTTTCTCAAGTGTAACATTTCAAAACTATTACACCCTTTTTAACAAACTTTAAGCAACAATATCAAAAACAGGTATAACCAGATAAAACACAAAAATACACACCAGTGTTTTTGAAGGGACACATCAAAAGCTTGTTTGTACAACCAAAATTTCTTGTAAAAATATAAAACTTCAGTCAAACAGAGAATAGCAGGGCAACAAAATAATCCTTGATTTGTTTACAACAACGAAGATCTAGGATTGTCCTAAGGAAACTGGAGTTGGGGAGAAAAGCAGAGAAAATAGCCTCCAATCCTATTTAGCCAATTCAAGTAGTTATGCACTCATTGGTTGAATAATTTTGAACATCTAAGATTAAGCTTAAACTGCCTTCAAGATGAAGCATTGCTTCCTGAAAATAAATTATATTTCCGATGAAAATTTATCTCAAGCTATATTTGCCTCCTTCCTTTTTAAGTTTATATCTTGCCTTTTCATAAACCAAAACAAAAAATTGAACTATTATATTTTAATACTAATTACATTGACACACACTGGATTTTACAAGTGTAGCAGTATATGGGTTTTTTCTTTAATCATATCACCCCAAGTAAAGCAGAAAAACCACTAAGACATGTGGGGTTATTGAGCATGGAAGAAAAAAAAGAGAAGAGAAATATTAGGAAGCAAAAAAAGTAATCAAGACAGAAGATAACAATTGACATTACATTTAAATTTTTGAAGATCAAAGTTGACTGGAAAGCATGAAACTGGAAGAGAGTTCCACAAATTCAAAGTGCAAGGAAAGAAACTTAACATAGAACTTACAGTTACATCTAGCCAATTCAACTATGAGTTAATGAGACCATGCCACCAATTTTGTACTGTGCTTAAATTCATAAAGTCTAGAAAGAAGACTTTTGTGGTGCTAACTGATAGGGGGTTGGGGAGACAAAATATTTATAGAAGGTGTACTTATGTTAATCTTGTTAATCAGGTGTGCTTTAGAATTATACAAGAATTTCAAACTCAGTATTTAAAACAAACAATATTACATTTCCACTTAAACCTCATAAGTTTAAACTACACTAATATTAACATGAAAGTATTATAATTGGACAAACTTAAAGAGTAATTGTAAAATAAATTATCACGGTTTTGCTAAAATTCACCTAAAGAAATAAATTTTTGTTTTAGTTGGGTGCCATAATGGTTACAAGAATTGACAAAAAGGCAAAAACAGATTCCAGCTGAAGTAGTTCATACCAATGACTTTAAGAAAGGCATGGGACTATCCCTTCCAAGTAAGGGTTAAATAGCAGAGAAGAATAAACTGTAGCATTGGTTGGCAACTAGTTTACAGGAAAGAACTGAATTCACAACCATAGAATATGTAACTATTATCTTTCCCCAAGAACAGATAAGGAACTCCAGTTTACAGATATTAAAAGAAAAAAATCAGGCTATGGAAAGCTATGACTAACTCCTAAAAAGACTTAAAAAATATATAATACATAAAATAAACACTACTACTACTATTAAATATTGCAATAAAAAAGAAAACCACACACTAAGAACATGTTCACTTTGCATCCAATCAATTTCTAATTAAACACCTCAAGCACTGAGTTACCATGATACTGCTTTGTCCCTAATCCTATCATCACAATTTATACTCAAAGATCTTAACCTGAATTATACTTGAATCTGATCAAACCCAATTTCCAAAAATCATTATGTGAACAATAAAGCATCACTGAAAAAATAATCTATCAGGCATTGATTTTTGGAAAAACAACTTTTACGGAATCAACTGTGAAAATTCAAGCCATAAATTAAATGCTTATTTCTTTGGAGGCCCAAGATCAAACAAGTGTTGTTGTTTTTTTTTTCTTTTTATAGTATTTTCTATTACCTCGATGAGATTATTCATGTAAACTGTGGCTCTCTACACCCCGTAGGACAAAGCAAGAAAATAAATTATCCGTACCTGTTGATTGCAAATAACGTTAGTACAGTTCCTCCCTCTATAAATAAACAAGTCAACAAGAGTATATCCTAACTGGAAATAACACAAGCCTGTTGTTGGCAAGAGACCAACCAACAATCTGCAGTTGCAGTGACAGCAAGGGAAGAAGTTGGGTTAGAGGGAAAACACAGAATCTGTGGTCTAAGTTTTGGCAGAGGTGGGGAAAACAATACAGTTAGTTTTTAACAAATATTAAGTTGCAACATAAATTGGACTTCAATTGTGATCAATTAATCAACAATTAACTACATGAACAAATATTTCAAATGTACTAAAGATGGAAGAAACCATTTTGATTGTTGACAAGCATCATTGTCTATCTGTGTACAACATACAGTGATGATACATGCTAAAATAAGATTGCAAAATACAGTATTTAATCAAATCTTACCTTTCGTCTGATGTTATTACAGTGAGTTTTATTAACTATAAGGCATTAAAAATAATATTAACAGTTTATATTTTGTTGTGAAAATCTAAAAAAAAAAATATAGGAAACTAGAAAGTTATCTATTCTAAGTTATGAATAAAGAAAAAGTATAGCCATGCAAATGTAATCAACCTGGAGTTATAATTTAACTTAATATCACTGTATCAAGTCTCATCAAAAGTAGTCAGCTTTTACAAATTGTTCTGAGGAGAGTGAATTGATTCATTTGAATTTTATGACTAATTAAGCTCTTGCATGTTATTTAAAGCCAAAATATTTTGTATTTTAAAATTTTTTTATTGCTGGCAAGTGAATTTACTAAAAATAACAATGGCTTTTCCAGATATGTCCTACTATTTAACCCATAGCTGAGAGGGAAGTAGGGATTCATAATTTTCCAAAAGGTATTTGCCCATAAGTGAATTTAATTTCTGGAAAGGAAGTCAAATATGTCCTTTATAGTCACACCCTGAAATTGTTACTTCGCACATTTTCAAGCATGACATAGATCAGTAAGTCAGTTAAGTGCCATACATGATACACGCTTCGGCGATCATGTCTCAAAAGAGACATGACTGACTTGGCAGAAGATTATCCTGCAGTAAGTTGCCATTACTTTCTGTGGTAGACTGGTTGCCAAGCAAAACTAGAGAACCCAATCTGTTCTGTTATTTAAACTATAAATGGAGGGAAAAGACAGATTAATATTTTTCCCAGGGGTATGAGAGGAATTCAAGTGGAATTCAAACTCAGCTCCCTTCCTGATTTCTCATTCCGAGCCGATATCCACTGCACCACAACACACATCCGCCATAGATAAGTATTAAATAATCAATATTTTGAATCCATATATTTGCTATAGATAAAATTTATATATCAATAGAATTTTTGTATGTTTTAATTGATTAATGTTTTGACATTTGTTACATCAATTCTGTCACAGATACTATGGTTTTCATGAACAGCTTGTACATAACCATAAAAACCTTGATGGTTATTCTTTACCCTTCCCAATCAGGATATTTTTAATGCAGATTTTATCAACTACTGTATAATTGACTGCAGATCATTTACAAGTACAGCAACCATTTTTTGGATGACTCAGTATCTTGTGTAGAAACTTGCTTATTCACTTTCTTTCCCCCATCGGTGTGCACCCACAGATTTAATGCTAATTTTTAGGTATACTGGATAAATGATAGTAAATATTTATCAGTACACTGAGGATGAAATACAATGTACACACACATCTTTGTTCAACTAACACCAATTCATCATTGAGTCATTAAATGTCACCCTGCCCATACTTAACCTCACAACCCTTCCCAACTCCCCCACTAGAGATCAGGCCACAAGGAAGTGCTCAGCTCATATCACTGGCCTATGAAAACATAAATAATTCAAGCCTGCTGAGTCTTAATTGTTTTTCTTGATGAATGTATATGAATGGTTCTTACTAAAATCTTACTTACAGCCCTCTTCTCAAACAGTCTCAACCTAAAAGTTTTTTTTGTTTTTTATGAGAGAGAGAAAAAGAGACTATATCCTTGAGGGGAACAAAGTAAAAATAAAATAATTTTAAAAATAAAAATTTCAAAATCCACTCATCACTCAAGTGAGTAATACAAAAATTTGTTTTGCTTTTTCCTGTTATCTTCAGAGCAATTGATTGAAAGTTTTAAAATAATTCAGCTTAAAAGGTTAACAAAAATGTAGGCAACTTCATAGTGCATACAATTCAGTAAAATCATTGTTCAGTTTTTCCTTTAAAAAAAAAAAAAAAAAAAATATATATATATGTGTGTGTGTGTGTGTGTGCATGTATGTGATTTTCTAAGCACAGCTTAGATGTGGCACAAGGCCAAAAGTATGCAACCCCCAGTGAGGATTGAACTCACTACTTAACTGTAATAATTCTAGCAAGACAAGCTTGCTAACCATTACACCACATATAAACATAATATTTACAACTTTGTCATAACATATCAATCATGAAACCAAATACACTGCAGTAGTTATATTGGTTAATATAATAAATGAATAAATATAGTCTGAAGATTGTTTTCTCAAAATAAAAAAAAAATAGATAGCTTTCTATCAAAACAAATCTTAACTTTGTAATTATGGTAAAAAAAAATAGTAAACTTTTTTTAATTTATTTATTTATTTACAAAAGACAACAGAGTTGATCATAAAATAACTTGTTACTTTTTATCAGCCTGAAAACTTATAACCACATAATAAAGTTGAAAAAGAAAACAGTAAGTGATATTTTACTTAACTATTTCAGACTATTTGTTAAGTTTTCTGGTATATTATTTCCTATATAATGGTCAAGATGTTATAAAAAGACATTGTAAGATTTTCATAATCTGATCATATATCCACTGTAAATTATATGTATACCATCAAAGAAATTATAGAAAGAAAAGCAACATTTAAACTATTTAAGACAAGGGCATTGAACCCCCTTGAAGAAAAAACTGATTACATTTTGACTTGGAAGTGAACAGAAAAATGTCCATGACACACAAGGATACTTATATAGGAATACTTAGTCGAGACAAGATGTCTGCTCCATTAATTTATCAACTTTACACTGGCAGTTATTATTCCACTTACCTGAAATTGGCAATAATGTTGCCATATGCATTTTCAAGTATAGCATTTAAGGAATTTTGTTTGAATTTCTGAGATGAGGAGTTATCATTTACATTCAGACTAATGTCCTCATCTTTGTTATTATCATAAAGGTTATCCAGATTGATAAACATTTCAAGAAGGCCAAAGGGTACAATAGCAATAATAAAGATGAGAACATTAGTCTGAATGTCAATATTGTAAATAGCATTGAAAGAATTTGCAATTTTATATTGAATAAATACAATTCTTTACAAGGAGCAGAATGTTCTTAAAGGAAAGACACTAATTTGAACACTGAAAGAAATAAGAGTGATACTCTAATATATACCAGGTTTTTATGTGACTAAGATAGTGATGACAACTAAAGATTGGTAAAATCAAAAGGAATGTATTTTCATGTTAAGCAAATTGTAATTTTGATATTTAAAATTTTTCTTTTGGTCAGCATGAGACCTAAGATTAATTTTTCATTACTTTTTGCAATTCCTTATAAAAAATGTGTTCCAGTTTCATTAACTTTGCCTGCATATATCAGTCTGCATATCCAAACAAAATAAATATAGGTGCTACAGCATCTTGACTAAACTCCAAACATTTTTTTTCTATGCACACCATGGAGATGGAGAGGAAAAAAACCCACTTCCAAGTGAACTTTGCTTTCCCAATCCTGGTGATAAACCTTTTGAAATGGTTGAATTAAAGACAGTTCCTGTTAAGTTTTATACAAGTTTTATTTCCTGCTCTGGTCTTGCGAATCAGACAACATAATCCGGCTTTGCAATATGGCAAAACAAAACCACATGCTTGAAGAACAGCAGCAAAAGTTTCTTTATTAAAATTTTTTAAAGCAATCTAAATTAGCATACCTACCAAGGAACCTATATTTTTAGGAAAGTATTTAAAGAAATGAAATTAATAAACTCCGTCATCAGAACCGAATTTTCTCAGTAAACAGAGTTAAAGCTAACAATCCATATAACCCAGAAACAAAAAGAGACAAGAAAACTGGCTCAGGTTAGGGGAATATTTCATAATGTTTTTAGCACTTCAGCAAATTTATATTAAAAGAACCTCTAAATCAGGCTATTGATTTAAGTTAATTGGAACAAATCCGAAGCAAATTACATCCTGTTTAAATCATAACCTAAAATGTTTTTATTTTTCTCTTGTACTCAATGCTTTTTTTCTTCTTCAAATGGTTATGTTAGAAGGCCATTTTTTGCATATAGGAATGGAAGATAATGGTTAACCGAGCCTTAAACAGGTTAGAATTGTAGCGATTGGGGAAACATTAGAACCTCTCACTGACAGAATACAGAGGAGAATGTGGGTTGTTTATTACTATGCAAGTGGAATGGCATGTTCTGGCTGTGAAGGTTTGAATTGGCAGGACCAGGGAATGTAGTTTGTCTGAGTACTTTCTGTGGAAGTAGCAGTAGAGGTTTACCACATCTCACCTGTTGGAGGGCAGAGAATAAAGAGCTGAGGTACTTTTGAACACTTTTGGACTATCAAATGAGGGGAAATGAGATCTAGGTAACTCCCAACCAAATATTAAAATAGTACTCCATTTATGGCCTTATATGACTTTTGTAAATGTAAGGATAGCAGGTACTTACTGGAGCAGTAAAGAACCAACTATTTTATCTGCATCTTTATCAATGAATTGCATGTACAAGTTTCACTTGGGATCAGTTGTGATTTTGAGACCCAATAGTCTTTCAAGGCAAAGTGCCTCTCCAAGAGGACATCCATTTACCCAGTGTCAGATTGGCAATGATAGAATGTAACAAGCTTGGTCTTCAGGGCATTGAATGTAACCAGCCAGTTTTTTTGTTTTTTTTTTACCCATTGGGTAGTTTGTGAAAGATCAGAAGAGAGATCAGTCACCAATCTCTGACCATCAAGAGTTTTAGAAGTACACCTGTATATAGTTGTATCAGCAGCATAGATGTTTACAAATGATCTGAGCATATTCTTATGCAAATAAAAAAGGGTTGGTTCAAAGAATGACCCTGGAAGATGCCTGCATTGACCACTAGAGCTCTGAAGGACTAGCCATTAATAACTACCTTCAGGGACCTTCCTGTTAGGAAGGATTTTATGATCAAGGAGAAATCCAAAGGATATAGTCTAGTCACAAGATAATAAAAACTTACATTCTAAATGCTAATGTTAAATCTGTCTAGAAATCAAAAACTCATTAATCAACCATTTTAACTACTCACACCACTTTCTTCAAAATTCTAACGGTCAATACAGGAGACTTGTTCCCTTATCACTAACCCCCACCAACATCCCACACACAACTGACCAAATATAAGAAAAGAGGCCTTCCATTCCTATCCATACTGCCTGATGAGACATTGATGTGTCAATGTCGAAACAAATGTACAATTTGTAGTGGATATATATAAAAAAAATTATGTACATGTTCTAAAATATAATTTATAATATATATATATATATATATATATATATATATAAAATAATCCTCTCAAATGTTTTGCTGACATTTTTTATCACAACAGTAGACATGCTAAGAATAAACAAGTAAATTATGCTGCTGTATTAGTGTGTCTAATATATATATATATATATATACATACACACACACATATATATTTCAAATTTAATAAGTGAAAATGTTGCATGAAAAGAAATTTGATCAAACTGTTAATGCATTTTGCCATCCAAGGCTTCATCAAATCTAAAAAAAATGAAAGAAAAGTATGTATGCGTATTTGTTCAAATGGATTCATTTTGGAAAAGGCTAAATAAATTTCTTACTTTTGAGCCATTCTGATAATAAAAAGAGGAATTTAATTTTAATAAAAAAAAAAATGCTGGGAAAATTCAAAAACTTTCAATTTTAACTAAGAAATGTATTAACGTTTTTTTATAAGTAATTCTTTTTCAATCTTTTTTTTTTCATGAAGAACAGCAACTTAGAGAAAAAGTAATAAGTTTCATTATTTATCCAAACAAAACACAAATACACATTTTTCTCTTTCATTTCTTAGATCTGATGAAGCCTTAAATAGCGAAATGCATTATCTATTTTTTCAAATTTGTTTTTATGTAACTTTACTTATCAAATTTTAAACTTTGTCAGGTTTTCAATATCCTATTTTAATAACACATGCATGTGTGTATATTAGGGGAAATATTAAGAGAAAATTTAAAACAAAGAAAAAAATAGTAGGAAATAAAATAAATGCACATAGTAAAGTGAAAGAAAAAACAAAAATTCAGAAATGTGATAAAAAATATCAACATACATTAAGACATGCATTCATAATTGATCTTTGTAACCAAATTTACTCAAAGACAAAAATATAGCCAATTCTTAAAACAAAATTATTAAGTTAAGAAACTATATACAAGTGTATGATACACTTTTTTCTAAATTAAATGACTTATATTTATGAGCTATTCTGTGTCAAATCAACAAGGATATGACCCTCACCAACACAGATTTTTTTCAAATTTTAAACACTTATAGAGCTTCATGATAGAAATTGAATGGTATCTATTTTACATCTCTAGGTCAAAAGGTTCCAGAGATGATATGTCCCTTTGACCCTTGTCAAAAGGACAAATTTTGGAAAATAGTTACAAAGTTTAAATATCAATATCTCAGTTGTTTTTTAACCCAAAGCTCAATTATATACCATTTTAAAGTACTTAGATAGATCTAAAAGGTGATCTATTTATTTGTTTAAAGGTCAAATAAAATAATTTGAACTTAACCTTTGACCTTTAATTTCTCAAAAAACTTTTTTTTTTAAAATTTGACAACATTTATGCCTGCTTTATGGCAAGATATATGCAAAATTTGATAGTGGACTTTTGACTGTGGTCTGAGTAACAAGGGTTTTACTGAGTTTGGCCAAATTCAAAATGGCAGATTTTGCTATTTGCCACTATATACTAACATGTTGATATCTCTCAATATGATCAAGTTGTATATCATAAGAAAGATCTTTGAATGCCAATTAATATTCATATTAGAACTATGATCATAAAATCAACAGAATTTATGTTATTTGTAATTAAATGCTGACCAATTCAATGGAAAATAAACTTATTTTTATTATAAAACATTTTTATATAAAAATGTAACAATGAAAATTATTTTAAAAAGTGTCATAAATTAATGCTAAGATAAAATAAAATTTTAAAATATGCAACAAATGATGTTAATGGTTGACAAAATTTTAACACAGTACACCAAATGCATAACCAATAAAATTTTCAGGTTTTTTTTCCCTTTATATTTAAAAAATTAATAAAAAGTGGTAAATTAAAATGAATATTTACAAAAAAGATTCTTAACATTTACAAACGTATTTTTTTGCTTGTTGGAATACATGTTTAAATAGAAAATAAAAAGTTGAATATGCAAAAAAAAACTTACTTTTTCACTTTGATATTTTTTTTTTTAGGACTAACTGATTGTATCTTTATGGTTACTTCAAGAAATTCTTTCCCCAAATATTTGAGACATATTCCATCACAATTTTTGCAAATCTATAAGTTCTTCCAGTGTTAGGTAATGGATCTACTAAACTAAGAATATAAGAATATTTTGAAATTAATATTTGTCAAATTTTTAAAAAATTAAAGATATCCTTTTTGAGGAGTTCTAGGTTAAATTATCTTATTTGACCTTTAAACAAAAAATAGATCACCTTTCAGATCTAGGTAATTCAAAATGGTATATAATTTAGCTTCATGGGTGAAAAAACATTTGAGATTGATATTTAAAATTTGTAACTATTTTCCAAAATTCATCATTTTAGCAAGGGTCAAAAGGACATATCTCTAGAACCCTTTAACCTAGAAATATAATATATACCATTCAATTCACCTCATAGAAGTCTATAAGTGTACTAAATTTGAAAAAAATCTGTGTCGGTGATGGTCAGACTCTTGTTGATTTGACACTGAATGGCTGACATACATAAGGGTTTGCTTTTGTTTTTTTATGTGAAGGAATCTTATAAACTAGTGGAGGTATAACCCTTGTTTTCTGTTTAGGACTGAATTTCCAGTTCCTTCTAAAATCTTCATTTTCTTTCACTCTCAGTAGCCCCTTGCATCTTAGTGACATTACTGGCTTGCTTGGGTAGATTGAGTAAAAAAAAAAAAAAATGCTGCATCTGCTAAAAATTGTTCAATAATACTTTTATATCTTTACTCATGATATTTACACTTAATAAAATTAAGACATCAATTAAAAAAAATAGCTATGAACAAATAAATCTTTTACACTTTTTTGTATATATATATATATATGTTTGAAAAATTTTGAGTTTAACAGCTGATAAATGATTACTTTTTTATTTTTAGATGAAAAGACAAGAGAAACAATGAAGGTTGGCATACTTTTTTTTTCTTTCCACATCAGTATATTTTTAGGTTCAGCAAAATAATTTTTGGTGTGCTTGACAATGATAAAAGAATTTGGAATCTCTTGCAAATATACAAAAGAACAAAGACAAAAGCAATAAACTGGATGAAAATTAAAATCCTCCTTTTTTTCTTTCAATAATTTGCAACCTAGACAGATAAAAATATCCAGACCTGTATTCTCAAAAGCTTCAAATGCATAAACAATTATCAAGCTTATATCATTTTCTAAGGATACCACTTGGTAAATCCGTGACCTTCGCTATAATAACAATATAGCAACTGTCACGGTACATCTCCACAAAAAGGTCTTTGAATGTAAACAGAACATAACAACAGGCAGTAGAAGCAGATTAGTAAAGTTATTCAGAATATTATCAGCATATTTATACATGCTGATATTTTTCAATAACAGTATCAGAATCGTTTCACCTTAACAAAAAATGATTCAATGAAAAATCTTTGTTTTTCTTTTTCAGCTTAAAATCAATCCAGGCATACCCATTAACTACAGCAGAAATTACCGTAATTCAGTTGAAAGAGAATTGCAATCATACAAATTCCCATCGTCAACAGTCAATCTCCAATGTGCATTCTCAACTTGAATTAAACATTGATTCCATTGCCTCTTGAGATCCAGCAGAAAATAGCATTGTTTAAATGACATGCATCAAGCATCACTTGCACAAAGACAGACCAAAGTTTTCTAAGCGCAACCAATGTCATAAAATAGGTCCAATCAAATCTTTCAAGTCAGTGGTGATTAATTTCTTCCTCTGTGATTAGATTTAAATAAAAGCACAAGTTTACATTGAGATTCATGACATGCTGAAGGATTGCAGAAATGGATTAATGCCTGACCCAAGCACCCATAACTGAATAAATTCAAAGCATGGAATAACCACCTGCTCCACCACAACAAATTTCATTCTCCTTAGTAAAATGAACCCCCAACAAACAAATCATCAATACCCTATCATCTATGTATTATATATTTGTCTACAGTTCCTATTAATGCCCAGGTTATATTTAAACTGGATTTTTTTAGAATTCAACTTTAGAGATTTTGAGTATTCATGAAAACAATTCAGATAGATATTGGATTTTTATAAGAATGGTAAAAAAAGATAGATAACTGCCAAGTAAACAATGCAATTTACTAACAGCACATCAGAGTCTGGCAAGAAGTAGATGCCCAGATAATAGAGTGGAATGAGGAGAATAAAAGCTGTTCAAGTGTTCCATTCCTCATTCTTGGATTAGGTAGCCAGAGGCAAATGTACATTTCCATCAGAAATCACACACGAAGCACATTTCTCCAGAACTGCTGCAGAATATCAAATGAAGAAAAAAAAAAACATTTCAAAGACTGGCTCTACTGAAGGCTTTTAATTGGAAATAAGAAATAGCTTTTTCTAAGAGACAAAAAAAAAAAAAAATATGAATGTAGTTAGCCATGAAATAAAATGCAGTATTGGAATTACAGCTTAGAATACATACAACACTAAGATATTTAAATTTCACCTTTCTCTACAGTATGTTTACAAACCTATAAATGGCATTTCACTTTATTATTTCTTTAATTGAGATTACATTAACATTTTCCTAGTTGAATGTATTTCTAAATTTCACTCTTACAGAAAAAAAAAACAAAAAACTAAACATTGATTGTCAAAAAGACAAAATGTATGGAAAAAGGAACAGCTCAAAATGTACAAACTAACTGGAGATGTCAAAATCAAGTAAGTACAAAAACAAATATCTAGGAAGTATTTTAACAGAATAGAAAAGGTGACACCAAAATCCAAAGGTGCATTGCGATATCAAAAGATGCCTAAGCAAAGTATTAAGAAACAGACAAAAAAATGACAAGAAATATTGAAGTATTAATTTGCAGAAAAGTTCAAGCAATATCACAACTTTTTCTTTAAGGAATATGGAGAAAATTCTTAAGTATATTTTCATAGATAAAATATTATTTTCTTTGAACTCTCAAAAAACTGCAGCTAAGAGATTATATACAAAGTCTGCAAAAAATATATATGCACTTCAAGAAAGGAAAAACTTGTCTTTCGTAGTTTTATCAAATTGTGATAATACTGTTTACTGTAGTAAGATATTTTCTTGACAGATGGCATTAACCTCATGTCTAAAGGAGGGTGTGTATCACAGAAACCATAACTACATTAGCAACCCTTAGACAAGAAATTGAAGATGCATGTATAGAAATTGCACTGGACATTTTGACCAACAGTGGCCAAGTATTAGCTCGCCATAAAGTTAAAGGCCACCATTTTGAGCATCATCTGCAATTTTATTAATCTTGTAATGTTTGAATAAATTTAGTATTACAGTATCTACACAAGGTTTTTCCTTATTTACACTATTTACATTGAGCATACAACAGCCAAAACGTGAATATGGCAACAAACTTCTTAAGGTGAATGAATTCTTCAAACTGAACCATTTATTTCATTCACCAGGCATAGATTATTCTAGTTTCTCAAGCCATGCCACTTCCAGATGTCTCAGTATCAGTTATCTCCCTTTAACTCTAAGTTTTTGTTCATCGCGGCAATATTGAACTCACAACTCATGTCACTGGATTCAACAAACTTATCCACTGGCTCATGAGTACTTGAGGACAAAATTACAATACCACATCTTGGAAATATAGGCAAATAAGTTTTTTTCTTTCCTGAAATGTGTACACATGTTTTTAGCAGACTCCTGTATATGAAAAAAATAATTAAACATTTATTAGTTTGTTACCCCATGCAAGCAACATTTTTAAAGGAGTGTTACATATATATGGACATGCATTGTGGTGCAATAGATATCAGCTCAGAACAAGAAATCGGATACTCGAGTTAAAATTTCAGTTGAATTCGATGCATTCATTTTTGTGCAAATACCTTTGGGAAAGGTATTAATCCATCTCTTCTCCCTCCAGTTATGGGTTAAATAGTCTGCACTAACTCACATTGTCAAGCACGGTGAGTACAGCAAATCTGCTGAAATGATGGACACAAAACAGTGGAAGTGATTCAGGGAGGGGTTCCTCAAATGAGAGTGAAAAAAAAAAAAAAACCCTAATCCAGATTACATAAATGTTAAGATACTGCTTAAAAATGAGAAATTATTAATTTGTAACACAGATTACAATATAAAATCTAAAACACTCCAATAAAGTTCCTTTGATAACAAAATACAAGTGTTGCTTGTAATGCAATCAAATTATGACAAAAGAATGTTATTATAAACAATCCCCATGAATACTTCAAAAACTTTGTTAGATTAAATTTGTTAATGTAACATGTAGCTTGAAGTTTTTGTAGTGAATGTAGAAAAATATTTAGTCTTATATAATGAAAGTGACACTTGAATTTCTTGAAAAAGGTGACTTATCTTCTTGATATGGAAATGAAATAAGGTTATTCATTTGCTGGTAGTTTCAGTACAAATCATGCTGTCACAGTAGACTTTACTTGTCATTACTATCAGCAAGATAATAAAAATATTTTCCTTTAAACTAGGTTGTATAAATTACACAACTTACCCAATTGACGTTTGATAAAAACTCATTATTTCTCATTTTGAATTTTTTTTTTGGGGGGGGGGGGAGGGTGATTATAAAATAAAAATGTGTCTAAAAAATATTGGTCACACCACCTTCAGTTCTAAAAAAATAAAAAAAAATAAAAAAAACTTAAGATATTTTATTATGCCTTTTGTTAAATAGAATAGATTAATTGAGCCCATATTTTGAAATACATTCCCCTAATTGATGGATTAATTTCTGTATATTAGAATTGAAATTAAGGAACTGTCCTTTTTATTTAACAAAACATTTATGACTCAAACACATACACACACAATCTTTCTATTTTTATTATTAAAAGAGAGAAAACATGATTTTTATGATACTGCTACACAATAAATGCAGTTCTGAGTTTAATGATATTAAGTTACTCTCACACAAAATAAGCCATGTAAGCATTAATGTATAGACTTCAACATTCCTGAGATACCCAAATTAATTTTAAATAGACTTTGTAGCTTTATACACTGAAATATCTGCTGTAATAAGTAAATGGAAGGAAAAAGTAAAGGATGGTAATATAAGTCATTTTCTGTTACAAAATTGCAATATTGAAAATTAGAATGACATAAATGTTAGCCATTATTTCAAACATTATACAAACGTGGCTGATGCTAACCTTCAAAAGAGTGACTCCTTGTGACTTCTCTGGTTATTGTTTTCTGCTGATACAAAGTGGAAAGATTATATTGAATTCACTGCTAGGTCTGCTACTAAGAAAGTGTGTTTACTTTGACAATTTTTCTTGACAATCAATTTTACACATCTATATTGTAAACTATTCATCTATGAATTGAATATTGTTGCTACAGATGAGCTGGTGGTCCTATTATATATTTAAAGAAACTTGATAAAATACCAAATAAGAATATGTAATATTATTGGTCCTGACCAGGCATCTCAATTTCAGTCACTTTCTCACCACCATAATGTAGCTTCCCTGTACCTTTTTCATAAAAATTGTTCTGATGAGCTTACCTCTTTTATACCTAGATTTTAAACATACTAGATCGGTGGCTAGGTCTCATCATTACAGTTGAAATGGTTAGATTCAACTGTAAGTTTTATACTAACAGTTTCTTCTCTCACGCTTATCACTTGTAGAATTCTCCTGACTTCTTGTTTCCCAGTCAACTTTGATCTTCAAAAATTTAAATGCAATGTAAATTATTATCTTGTCTTCTTAATGCCTGTTCTTTTCTTATTCTTAATGTTTTCTTTTATATTCTCTCAAACTCAGTAACCCCTTGTGTCTTTGGGTCTTTATTGACTTGAGTGAAATGATTTAAAAAATTTTCAGATATAACAGAAATAACTATCACTAACAATACAAAATTAATTAACATTATGTCATAGTATTCAAATGTCTCAATGAAAAAATTTCAATTATGGCTTTTTTTTTAATAGAAATAAAATGAAAGATATGCTATTACTTTTTATCATAATTCCCATATCATTTTATAATCTTAAGTAGACTGATAGAGCAGGATAAATATAATGAAAGAAATAAAAAGATTATTGAAAATAAGAAAATCATATACTATTACATTTAACACTCCTAATTTAAAAATAGTAACTGGAAAAATAGTAAATAAAGCTAAATTTGAATGATTTCAACTCCATAGTCTAATTGGTAAAGTACCAACACAAACTACAAAAAGTAAGAGACAAGTTCAAATCTCACTATAAATTATTCATAGTTTATAATCCACACTGCTTAACCATCAGAATGATGAGCTGGTGGATACTGTAAAAGCAAGAAAAATAAAATGAAAGAAATATTAGTATTAAAAAACTTAATATATAATTATATAAAAATATCAATTTTAGGATTTAGTTCATTTGATAATCTAAGTAAGTGCATCATCATTTGAATAAAATGCCACATTAATATAGATGTTTGATATAATAAAAACATACTATAGATTAGATGTTTGATATCATGAAAAATTATCTTTCCTCTTAATAATCAAACATTTTGATAACATTTTGCTTTTATTAAGTTTGGGGCCTTTTAACATCATGTTATGCTGTTTTTCAGTGAATGAGTGGCTGTACCTAAATTAGAGAAATATTCTTTAACCAATAATCAGACACCTTTCTGTTTATGTTTACAAACCTGTATATCAGTGATATATTCAGACATTTTAGAAGTATTAAAAAAAGATGTGTGTGGTGGCAACAGTGTTTCATGCTTACATGCAATCTTTAGGCCTGACAAATATTAGCTTGAAACAGGCTCACTCTACTGGGTGCTGACTTCAGTGTTCACTTTTATATTTACATGTACCCTATCCCTGATATTGAGCACTTTAACCCATAAATAAAGTCCAACACAAAGCTATATTTGATTATATATATATATATATATATATATATATATAACAGAATGTGGCATGTAGGTAAAATTCCTAGAAGGATCCTATTAATATTAAAATTAATCCAGAAAACTCACAAACACATACCCATCTAAAAATATAACATTAAACTATATTGTGTTTAATATAATGTTAAAGTAAGAATAAGATAAATACCTAAAAAGAAACATTTCCCAAACATGCTTAAGAGAAAAGAATTTCAAATTTTGGTAAAATGTAAGAAGAAAAAAAAAAAGGAAAGCAAGGGTTGGAGGGGTATCTTTTTACAAGTAGTAAATGTATTTGTAAAATCCATAATCAACCCCACTCTAAAGGTTCATTTTCTATCCAAGTTCATTTAGTGTTCTTTATGTGATCACTCTTTGCACAACAATTGTTTTTCCTTCAACTCATATTCCTCACACAGATACATACTCAGTACATAGCTACTGCTTCTATTTCAGAATGAACATTAGTCTTTCAACTTCATTTCCTTTACACAAACTTTTACAGAGTTCCTTCATATTAATTTGAAAGCCACAACATCAAGACAGACACAGACAGACAGAAGTAGATGGAGGCAAAGGGAGATGATGGGGGAAGGAGGAAGACAGAGGGAGGGAGAGAGACTTTTATTTGTGATTATTGTTTTCCTTTTTCTTTTAGATATCTTTAAGAGAATTTCTTCACATGATTCAATAGATAAATTAAAGAATATCTGTGTACTTTTCAAGTTAAATAGCGATGTAAGGTCAATGTAAAAACAGATCCATACTTCTTACAGCTAGTCTTAGAAAATTATAAATATCTAAAATATTTATTAGAGGATTGTATATGCCAGCCCTCTCTAAGCCAAGTTTGGTACAAGATTAAGTCAACTCAAAGCCTAACCAAAGATAGATTATCAACTGATTCATTTGTTACAGCTTAACACTTTGCAGGTTATTCAAAGCCAGAAAATATTTTTAGATAAGAATTTTCTTTTTTTTATGGAGAAAGATAATGGTTAAGTGACACAAGTCTTACTAATTATCTCATAGCTGGGGAGAGAAGAGATGGATTCATACCTTTCCCAAAAATGCATAAGTAAATATAACAAACCCAACTAAAATGGAAGTTGGCTCCCTGATTAACAATTCTAAGCTGTTATCTACTACTCCAGCTGCACATCCAAGCTTACAACATCTAGTATTCCCAAACAATCACCCATCTAGGTACTGACCAGGTTCCATATTGCTTAACTTCAGTGATCATACAAGAACTGGAGTTTTAATGCTATATAACTGTAAGCCTTTAACAAAAGTCAGAATTAATTCCTTGTAGCTGTCAAGAACAGCATATTAACTGCTGTCTTATAACAGGTAAATCAACTGTTTACTTTTTCATTTATCAATACACTTCACTCTTCTTCAATATTTACGAATCAATGTTCTTTAATAATGGAACCTATACTTGTCTATATTTCTGAGATAAGGTATCGTAATTATTTACATTATATATATTGTTCAGACTGTTGTCCTTATCTTTGTTGACACATAATGTTTCGCTCGTTGTCCATGCTGACCTTCTGCAGACAATTGGAATTTTGAACTGAACCTTTTATTTCAATCACTGGGGAAGATTGTTCTTGTTCCATGAGTATGCCATTCCCAGATGTCTCATTTATCTCTATTTAACTCAACTCTAGTTTTGTTTCATTCACCACTGCTGTAGCCAGGTATTGAACTTGCAGCAAAAACTTAGCCTACACTGCTATTTAACCAATAGAGATAGAACCATATATTTCCCAAGGTCATCAGTGCAACTGTAAATCTAACAGGGTTTGAATTCAGCTTACAGATTTCATGGTCCATGCTAAAAACCTTTACTCTATACGTACACATACTTGTTACTGTTTAGAAATAAAATACTTCTCAAATCAACAATAAACCTAGATTTTCAAAATAAAGATTACTTGTCTGTATATAAAAAATGTACTAAAAATTAGTTAACGTATGCCTACTTTCTTTACCCAACAAATGATATCTATATAAAAGTTTAAAAAGTACTTGAGTTATCATGTGGCTATATCTATCCAAATACATTCCAGTACTGCCCATAATGTAGTTGCATTTCTTGGATTTAGACATTGCTGAAACAAACTATCAGTGACAGGAGAAATGGTATGCATAAAGTAGTGAAAATGGTCTGAAATAAAGTCTGTTCAATATCACACCTGTCATGTGAAACTAATTTCAGTGGTAGTTTCTGCAAACTCTAACAGAATACACCCTACCCCACAAGACTATAGAGCCACCACCAATTTACAAAACCCCTGGTGACCAGCTGGATTCATAGTCTTGTGGTCTCGTTTACACACAAACGAGTGAAAAACATGACTGAACATAGCGCCATTCTTCCACAAACCACTGGCAATGTTACATGGTTCATGTGATGTACAATAACCAACACTGTTGAATTAATAATGGTACTCTTGTTGGTTGACAACCATAGAAACTCATGGAATATATTTAATACTGTGCAGTGTTGACTGATGGGTTGAGCAGCATGAGCATTGGATGTGATTTGTCTGAATGGGTAGTTAAATTTGTGACCAGCAGTTTCAGTCTAGCATCACCTGTAGGTGCCTACAGTTTTTGCATACTGTTAACATGTGTTCACAATTCATATATTTCTAGTATACTCTTGCTACTGGTACCGGGAAAAGATCTAGAGCAGATGCTACCTTAGAGAGAAGGGGAGAAAGTGTTGTAGAGGAATATCCTGTCCTATCCCAGAATGGATATGGTCAGGTCTATAAAAGACTGGGACTAGACGAACTATAGAGCCATCACCACTAGATGAGACATTGTCTACTTGATTGTTATACCTGTTACTCTTTGTTGGTGTTCTTGTGTTGTCTATTGGTTTATTGTACTGTGGTATAATAAATCGCTATAATCTATCTTCAGTGTTAAGTATTATTCTTGCACTATTCTTTTCCCTGATTATCCTCTCCTGGGATATACCAGAAAGCCCCCCCCTTTTTTTTTATCTTCAACAACTATTAAGAGATCAAATGATATTAAACAATACACACAGTCAATTGCTGTAATAGCTACACTAACTCCTTACCTATTAAGTTACATATGATTTATCCAGCTGAACCCATTTACAAGCAGAAAAGAGAAAAATTACCCAATTCACTTTTTTTTAGTTAAAAAAAAAATAAAATAAAATAAAAAAACAAACAAATTCATTCATGTACATGTTTGCTGACTCATACATGAAATAAAACCATCTTTATGATCTATTCCAGTTTCTATACAATATTAATCAAGAGATTTGCTCATGTTCTGATAAATTCTTGAAAGAATACACAGTTCAAATTCACTAAAAAACATGCATAAGCTGTGATCGTTGTGTTAAGAGGATAAAATGAACACCATTTATAAATAAGACTTTCATAAGTTTTGAACCTAGCAACACCAGGCATATTTATCAGTTATCTCTGACTGTGTCAAGATGATACTGATACCACTTGACATCCTTAAAAGTCACCTCCCTTGTGCATCTACTTGACAATTATCAAAAATTTCAATAAGACATGTCAAACCTTATTTTCACTGCTCATATAAAGAATAAAGTTCAGCAAATTTCTAATTTCATTAGATAGATTCCTAAACATAATGCAAGAAAATGCTAACAACATTTGCATATCAGCAAATTTAACTGAAATATTGACATATTTTTATTACTTTAAATGTTATCTTTAGCAGATAACCAAGGAGTTGACTCAAATATGGGTATTTTAAACAGTATTTTATTTCAGAAACAAGAGTTTCTAAAGAATTAATGAATTTTTCAAATAACAAAAATGTTGGGCTAATAAATAAAAATCAATTTTTTAGAAATTGTTTACTTACATTTCACATATGAAACTGAGCAATTGTGACTTTCAAAGAAATCTGAATGAGTAAATTATTCTTTAAAGGCAGATAGAACATGGTTTAATTTCTTATTAAGCATTTCACCCCAAACAAGGCAGAACCATCACTGGTGCACAGTAGGTCACAGTGAAAGTAAAGACTAGGTACAGTGGGAATTGAAAAAAGAATAAAAATTGTAAGGCATTCAAGAGGATAGAAGATGGTAATTGACACTGCATTTAAATGTTTGGAGATTGTAGCTATCAGAAAAACGAGTAAATGGAAGTGTGAGAAAAACTGTTAGAATATAAGTGGCAGTTACATTTAACTATTTCAATGGCAAAAGGGTGATACCAATCTAGTAGTACTTCAGTAATTCAGGTGGCTAGAGCATTATCAAGAAAAAGGTTGTCAAAACAGTAGCCATGAAAATATTTGCAGAAGTGACAGAGACAGATACAGCTATAGATTCAATGTAGTCATTCCATAAAAAGGTGAGGCCAAGGAGGTGCAGTGTGTTGCTCTCCAGGAGACTTCCATCAGCCATCTGAAGGAGAGCAGTTTTGTTTTGGAGGCATTAAAATTTACAAGCCATTTCCTGATCCAGTGAACCACTGATTGGAGGTCGGTTTCAAGAGCAGCAGCCAGGTTTATTTTGCTCACCTACTCAATCCATGATATCTGCAGCATCCTTCTGTCGAACCACATTTCAGTTGCTTCAAGTTTTTCCTTCATCTTTGATGATATTGTCCAGCATTCACTGCCATATTGAAGAACTGACATCACATAGCAATCCAGTACTCTTTCCTTTGCTTCTAGTGAAATTTTCCTGTCTCTTAACACTACTCAGCTTTTGGAATGCGTCCTTCACCATACCAAT
Organism: Ascarosepion bandense; assembly: GCA_037127315.1. Taxonomy (NCBI): domain Eukaryota; kingdom Metazoa; phylum Mollusca; class Cephalopoda; order Sepiida; family Sepiidae; genus Ascarosepion; species Ascarosepion bandense. The sequence goes on from JBBBDQ010000191.1 coordinate 11,184,345, forward strand.
TCGCCTTCAGATTTCTTTGTTGCACTTTTCATCTTCTGTTAAAAAACTTCCCAGGTACTTAAATTTTTGTACCTGCTTGATTTTAGTATCGCCCACCTGTAATTGGAATTTTGGGCTGCTCTTTTTGCTGATGACCATGCATTTGTTTTTTTTGCAGTTTATTTGTAGTCCTTTCTCATCACTCTTCAGCTACTTTCTGTAGAAGGTTTTGTAGTTTCCTTTCTGTGTCTGCTATCAGCACTGTATCATCTGCGTACCTTATGCTGTTCAAATTGTGGCCTCTGATGACAAATCCTGGTATAACATCTAGGGTCCTCAGAATAGCTTCACCATACAAGTTAAATAGATCCCGTGAAAAGACAGAAAGGGGCCTGAGACAAGGATCTATCTTTGTATATCTGCTGAATTCGTTACCTGTCCGTATGCAGGCAGTTTGCTACCAGTAGAAATTATTGATTACTCTTATGTCTTTCCCAAATATTTCAAGGCTGGTGAGCATCTCATCAATTCTTTGTGGCGTATTTTGTTGAACGCCTTTGCATAATCGATAAAATATATGTACACGTCCTTCTTCATTTGTATTGCCTTTTTAGAGAGAATCTTAATCATGCATTCATTTTACTAGGTTTAAAATAATTACAACCAAACGTATTTTTTAATAATTTAATTGTTTCCAATTGTATTATGTAACAATGAAATTCTGATCTTTGAAATTAAATACTGGTGAGAAAAACTTACACAGTAATCTAAAGACATTACATTAAAATAAAATATATATTTGATCAAATAATGATGAGCAAATAGATATAGTTTAGTAAAATGCATTCCTAAATTTCTAACCAACCACATTAACCCACAAAAACATTCTCCAAACTCAATAACAGGTTTGTCAATTTTAGCAGATTTACTTTTAATATGAAAATTCAAACTTATATTAAATGTTAACACCAAATGATGTTTTTGAAATCATTAAGTTCAGATCAGATCGATAACTTCTTAAACATCTATTACTATCAGTATTATTGCAAATTATTGTTCTCATCCTGATTGATAAAGATATTCTCATAGACAAAGTTTCAACCAAGTACCGTTTTGTCATCATCAGGTGCGTATTGATTTCCTGATATGAGATACCTGTTGACTATTATATTTTGTCCCTCTGATATCAGTGTTCATTCCTTCTGAATTGGTGCTTCACTATCCGAGCGAAGAATTGAAGTCATAAACACTAGATAACAGTAACATATATCCACTATACCACCATTTCAAAGGATATTGGTGGTGTCTTTGTAGCCTTTTATATTCAATGGTTTTCTCATCTGGTTATGATGATTATGATGAATAAAACCATTATTAACCTTCATATTTTTTACTTCATGCAACAACTGAGAATAGAATCCCATATTCTCAATATTTTTATACTGAAAGTTCAGTAAACAAAAGACTAATAATCTTGCTAAAATTGAAGCTACAGTACTTATTAAAAATAAATTTCTTAACCAAAATGCCTCAGTTCATAAAGTTATTGACTTAACAAAGCCAGAGTTTTTAAACATTTTTTTTTTCTTTCCTTACAAAAATGTATTGCTGGTAAGTTTTTTATTTTTTGTTTGATTTTAATGTATTGCTGGTCATTCCTTTATTATTAAAAATGTATTGCTGACACTTCTATAAAAATGTATTTTTATACTTTCATAGTGTTTTTAACCCCAGTTTGACAGTTAACTATTTACCCATAACTGGAATCCTAAAAGAGTACTACCACTCTGGACCAAGAAAAGGAGTGAAATAAATTATATTTAGTATATCAACAAGCAATAGGGCATTTTGAAAATTCTGATCTAATCAAATCAATTACCAGACAGTAATAAGGCTGGAGGAATAAGAAAGCAAAGGAAGCCGTGTGTCTTGATACTAGCAGAGACATAAATGAGTTTATCTCTTCTTTCAGACTTCTCTTAGGAGCCCCCACCAAATAAAATTAAAATGGTGGTTGGGGGTAGGAGAGTAATTACATTCAAAACACTTAAGCACTTGTTTCACTATTCCATACAGTAAAGGAGGCCAGATAAGCAAGGGCTTCCTGCAGGCTGACAGTAGATCAATTTAGGTCCCAAATTAGTTGTTGAAGAAAAATTAGCAATTTTATCACCCACCAACAGAATTTGAAAAAAAATGATAGCTTTATATCACATACTTTTCGGGTATATAAAAGGATACTGAAAAGTCCTTGGCCTGATCTACTGACCAAAATCTAATCAAATGACCACACAAGATTTTTTTTTCTTCCTTTAAAAAGAGCATCTTAGTTGGATTGAGAATTTTTCAGCAATGCTCTCTACCTAATTCATTCAAAAGTCTAAAAAATTTTCCATAGCAATAGTAAACTCAAAAGTTATGATTCACTGCCCTTAATAGATTAAACATATCCAAAATGGTAAGTAATGAATATGAACACTTTAACTCTTTAGCATTCGACCTGCTCCATAAATATTGGCTCTCAATGACGTCCTCATCACAAATAACGCATGAAGTCACACAAATAGTGATACCTTGAGATCCAATATTTACAAGGCAAGTTTGAGTGTGTTCAATGCTAAAGAGTTAAAGGAGTCACTTTTCTCCTCCACTGAGAAATTACAAACTTTTTTTAATTTAATATTTCTGTTTAAAAAGAAATGATGCTAGAAAAGTCTAAACAAAGTGATTTTTTAAAAATTAATTTCCTACAGCTTATTCTTTGCAACCAGAATATATTTTAGATTGCTAGATGTTTTCTTTCTTTTTTTAAGATAATAATGATTTAGTGATACTAGTTTTACTAATTAAACCATAGCTAGGGAGAAAAGTGGATTCATACCTTTCCCAAGGGTATTTGCATGCTATGTGAATATAACAAACCCAATGGAAACTGGAACTCAGTTCTCCAATTAACAATTCCAAGCCATTATCACACCACCTGGTATTTCTAATCAGTAATCCATCTAGGTACTGTCCATGTTCACTGTTGCTTAACTTCGGTGAATCAGTGTTTCAATGTGTTCATAAACCACACAAATTCATAAATTTTATATTCAGTTAACATATTAAAAGATCCTAAGGAAAAATTAGTTTCCGACTGTGTATTTAGTGTAGTTGAGAAAAAAAGAGTGTTGTGAATTTTTGCACAAATCTAATAAAAAATGGCAGAGAATTTAAACATTAAATATTTGCAAAAAACATTTTTTTCTATTATTTATTGGGAAAAAAAACTTATTTTTTTCAGTATCAAAATTCTGCATCCATTTACAAACTGGTACTCAGACCAACCAGAAGGGAATTGCAAAACAAATTCTGGTGTTTTGTCATGTAGTCAGATATGTGGAAGTAGGTCAAACCAAGAATTTTTCTAGCACCCCCACTTCGATATTTCATAGAATTTGGAAAGAATAAAAAAAAAAGAACACATTCAATAATTGTTACCATAGCAATGAGAAATTCAGAGTTGCTTAATTGTTAAGAATTTATTAACCAGCTACTTGTTAATAACTTGTAATTATGGCCCATTTGTGACAAAACACACACACAAAACAGTAGATGCTGAAAAGTTCCTGGCCCAACCCAACCAAAAGGTTCATAAAAAAAAAAAAAAAAACAGATGCTTAGTTAAAAATTTAAAACGTGTGTCAAGCTAAGTACTCTAAAGCAGCCACCCTTCTCTGATTTTATATAATCATCACATAAATGTTATTTTCAGTGAATGCGCATATTTGTGTAGTTAGTGTGTTTTTACTTTTAAACAGTATATTTATTACCATCTACCAGCAGGAATATCCACTAAAACAACATTTAAGTGATTAAAATTCATTACCTCTTTAGAAATTGCTATGTTTACATTTGGATACGAAATTGAACAGATACAAAATCTTGAGAATCTACGACAAGGATTTTGCTTAAATGGATTATTGATCAGCAATATCCTTCATGGCTGAGTCAGTATCAGCATGTTGGATCTTACAATGGTTTCTCCTTCCAAGAGGAATGCAGATTCAAATCCTGCAGCAGGGTGCATACTTTTCTTTAAGATTTTTGGAATATTCAGGCTGGTAGATGATAATATACCATTTAAAAATAAACTCAAATATGGGTAATTACTAAAATGTCAGTCAGATTAATAAATAAGAAATCCATGACTTCATATATATATATATATATATATATACACACACACACACACGCACGCACTAGTATATACACTGTGTGTTGTGTGTGTATGTGTGCATATCATGTGATTTTTTTTTAAAGCTAATTTTATATCTCCTGTATGATGCAACCCAATAAAATTAGCTTCAAAATTAGGTTTTCAAAAGCCACATGATATGTGAGTATATATAAAATCTAAAAAATTAATGGATTTTTTTTAATCTGTCAATTTTTTATTATTTTAAAAATCATGTTTGGTGTCAGTGAGTATTTATTTATGTAAGTGTACATCAAATTCAATTAAATGTTTTCTGCAGTAGTTTTTCTTTTATATTCCAAACCATTTTCCTGGTTCCCAGTACATATTTAAATATACATTGTCTAATCATTAAGTATTTTTGGCTTTCATGAACCATTATTAAAGATTATCTGTTTTTTTTTTTTTTTGGGTCCTAATTCCTTATTACTATAAACATTACATTTAGTGGCTAAGCATGTCTGAGTAGACATCACCACATTTTCACTGAAAGTTTATATTTAGCAGCTAGGGGAATCAAAAAGTCTTAATAACAATGCATGCTTTTGGCATGGATCAAACTGATGTTCTCCTTACAGGAGGAGGAGAGAAAAAAAAAAAAATCACCAAAATAGGCATGCTTTAGACCACAAGAGCTTCACAAGAAAACAAGGCTGTGTTACCCCTTTTTAAGAAATGAACATTCCTTGTTGAAACCTTTCATCTGCTAACCTTAGTTTTGTACTCAAAACAAAGTAATTTCTAAGCAATTGAGTTTTTTAATAATCCAACATTATTTCTTAGTATTCAGTAGACATCCCAATCAAAAGTTAAGAAATGTGCCTTTTGACAGGGATTTCAGTCACTTTCTCACCAATGTGATTTGGTTTTCCTGTCTTTTCTACAAATATTTTCATGGTAATTGCTGACAAACTTTTTTTCATTGGTGCCCTGACCATCTGAATTAAGTGTGCTATTAGATTGGCATCTAGGTCCTACCATTTTACTATTGAAATAGTTAAACACAACCACTACTTCTACTCGGATAGTTTCTTTTCTCATACTTCCTGCCTGCAGAATTCTCTCCCATTTGCTTACTTCCCTGATAACTGCAATCTCTAAAAATTTAAATGCAATGTCTGTTGCCATCTTCTCTCTTCGTGAATTCAGTTCATCTTTTATACTTTCTTTAATACCCCCTGTGTGTACTCTTATCAATTTTTTATATACAAGGACCCAGCAGCTCAGTTAGTACCAACAGTCAAACTATCTGCACATATGATTTCATTATAGTTGTGGATGCTTGTGCAAAACTGGCCACACTTTTTGGAAAAGCCAAATACAGCAAACTAATGCACAGTGTGCAACAACATCCCCAAATGACTGTTTTATTTTTAATTAACTCATTTCTCCTAGACTGGTTGATACCCAAGTCTACAGGACTCAGTCTGTCCTGTTATTAGCCACAGTTTGGGAGAGAAGAGATGGATCATACCTTTCTCAAGAGTATTAATGTGTGTAATAAACCCAACTGCAATTTGAACTCAATTCTGTTTCCTCAGTTTGAGCTATTATTCATTACTCCACCATACTTCTGTTTTTGATTTTGTCAACTACACAAGCAACATTTGTGAGAAAAAGAACACCATGATATAATTTACTTTGCCAGAAATTTAAAAATAATATGCTGTACTGTTTGGCATTCACCATGGAAGCTCTAAGACAAACATTTCAGAGTATTTAAGTGTCAATTTGAGGAGAGTGCAGAGGATTAAGAAAGAGTTGAAGAATATATCCAGTCAACATCATGGTGTTTAGAGTTATCACTAAGTGATGGTGATGTTATGGCTCCCTTTATCTTTCCACAGGGCCTCAGATTCAACATGGAGGACTATAATAAGTACCTTGAGGAGATAGTGCTGCTCTGGGTCAAGAGGGTGGTTGTTGGAAGACCATATATCTGACAACAGGACTCTGCACCATGCCACACAGAAGAACCCAGTCATGACTGTCAGACAATTTCTACAATCACATCACCCCCTACATCTGGCCACCTAACTCCCCAGATCGCAACCCCCTTGGTTATTACCTGTGGAGTGTACACCAATAAAAATCCTTGTAAATACCAAAGATAAACTGAAAGCAAGGATTATGGCAGCATTCACCAACTTAAACAAAGAGGCCATCTATAAAAGATGCAGGAGACTCTGAAGTTGTCTGGAGAGTGTAATTGAAGCTAGTGGCAATTTCATTGAATAAATTTACTGTTTAATATTTCAAGACATGTTTGTGTAATTTTAGTAAATATATCTGTTAAAATGAGATGTCAGTGTTATTTTCATTTTTGTATAATTTAAATGACATCCATGTACCCTGTGTGTGTGTGTGTATATATATATATATATATATATATATATATATACACACACACAGAGGCAACAATTTTACCCTATTAATACAGATCCTCATTTTTAATATTTCACAGAGATTTTTTTCTAACAGATAATTCCATAATTACACAATAGCAAAATTATTCATGTGTACACAAATTTTGTTTGTCAGTTACAAACTTAACTTAGTCATCAACTGCACAAAATTTTGTTTGATTCCAAAAATTTAAGGTTTCCAATTTTTTGTTGAATGAGACAGGGACACTCAACTCAATGCTGCATGAGTAAGCACACAAGTAATGAGATTCAGTCAAATATTTAACAGTACCAGAATAGTTCAAATAATTGGGTTATCAATTTCAAAGATATTAAAAACTATGGCAAATGAGAAAAAGACTTAAAAAAAATAAAAAAAATAAAAAGAGGGGGATGCATATGAAGCTTTCACAAGATTTATGAGAACCAGGTGAGTCAGAATATCAGCAGAATGAAAACAAAAGTATTCACCTTGAGTTGGTGCTACTGATGATTTAAAAAGAAGTTGAGTTGAAATTTAGCCTTATCCTATGCAAGATCATGAAAAGAAAAATATAAAAACTAAAGTATTTTTTTAGTAGTAATAGTAGTTGTAATAATAGCAGTAAATAATAAAAGGAAGACAGGTCTTTTGGGGTGAAGGCTGTAATTACTGTTAGCTACATATTGTACAACAGAGTTATGCAAGAAATGACTCCAATCATTTGTCATGGTAAAGTCAGTAAATCTAAGAAGAAAAAAGACTTCAGTGCTTCTGGTATTGATACAAATAAGCACCTTTCCTCATTTTAAGGAGGATGAAAAGATTGTCCAAATAAAGCTTGGCTCTTTTTTCCTTGCCTGGTATTTCATACAAATAATATTAACAAATAACACCACCATTTTACATAAAAAATTAGCTGAATTAATTTGAAATCCAACAATATTTCCCAAGCATTAATTCTATACTAATTGCAGTTTTGAATTTCAATCTAAATCATGAAAAAAAATTAATCATAGCAGTAAGAGAATTTAAAAATATTTTACTTTCATATTTGACATGTCAAGATACAGAAAATTCCAAATTCATTTTTTTTTTTTTACAATATACATACACACTAGAAACCCTGAATTTGATAACATTAAAACCAAGTTCATATATGTATAAAAGTTTTAATACATAATGAATGTAAGACTGTATTCAAAAGAGTGGTCAGTAAGGAAAACAAAAGACATTTACATGATATATAAGTCAAACATCTAGAAACCAGCACCTAAAGCAAAAAAAGATTCTACTTTGTCATTATGTTAAAACAGTATTCCATTAATGAAACAAAAATTCACTTAACATGAAGACTGAACAAGATTTGAAATGCTTTATTAAACATATGAAGGAAAAATGGTTTCATACTAGGTTATTTTTATAATTTAATCAATACTGTGAATAAATAGCAGTAAATCACTTGTATAGACCATTAAATATTAAAAAAAAACAGGATATAATTTTTTTTTAATTACTTTCTAATTTAAAAAAAAGTTCTTAAACCACAAAACTAAATTAAAAGAATTCTGCATCAAAATATTAATGAAATTCAAGTCTTGTCAAACTTAACATTTTTATTCACCTTGTAAAAAAGAAAGATTTGGCTGTGCTTCAACCCATACAACTTCCCTCTTCCCACCACAATGATGCAACTTGGCAGATGTAACATCACTCAATAAATCCATCTTTTAGGCAAAATTTGACTTTATTCATCAACATAGTGTATCACTCTAGAAGAAGACTAATTCCAACATTTCTCTAACAATTCGATGCTTTTTTGTAGAATGATTTGTCTTTGGCCTCAAAATACGCCTCAGCTTCCAAGATCACTTCTTCATTGGAGCCAAATCTTTTCCCCTGAAGCATTCTTCTGAGGTCTGCAAACAGCCAGTAGTCGCTGGGGGCCAGATCTGGAGAAGAGGGTGGATGCGGAAGCAATTTGAAGTGCAATTCATGTAGTTTTGTCATCATTACGCTAGACTTGTGACACAGTGTCTTGTCTTGGTGAAAAATCCTTTTTCTTATTCATTTGTGGCCATTTTTGGTGATTTTTTTTTTTTTTTTTGGTGATTTTCGGGACAGCTGGTGATTTGGGGCGACCTGAGCATTCAGCATCATTTGTGTCTGTACAACCATGTTTAAAGTCAGCATATCATCTCTTAACCATAGTTTCTGATTGAGCAGTCTGAATAACACTTATCAAGCCATTGCTTTGCTTGAACAGTATTCCCTCCCCACCAAAAAGCAATGATTTATTAACATACAAAATTCATCTTTTAACATTGTTTTGAAAATTTACAACAGTAGCTCCACTTAAATAACTGTAAACTAATAATCCAATTGGGCCCAAATTTTGTCATGTGCCACTTGAAGACTAATACTTCATAAAAATCATAAGGATTTTTCTATTAGTGGTGCCATTTACATGTCAGGCCCGGGACTTATTGAGTGCCATGTTCATTGGTTTAATATACATTTGAAGCACAATATGAACATTTACAGGAACAAGTTAATTCATTATATCTACAAGACATTATCTGCCTGGTACCTCATGACATGTCCTCCACAGAATGTCACCACTTTGCCCTGACTGTTGCCACTGCTCATACCTCACCATGATTTCCAGCCCATTGCTTTCCTCTCCTTCTCCATAGTCCTTTGCCATGTTGTTCTTGGTCTTGCCCCCCCCCCCCCCACTTTTTTTTTCTTTAGAGACTTAGGTCAGTACCATATTTCAGTCTTGCTTTAGTGTGGCCAATGAATCACCATCTTTTTCACCATACCTCAACACTAAGATTTTAGGGAGGTACACTGGAGCAGTTATGCCATCTTCACATAGTCTTGCCATCTAATTTTAAGGATCCTTCTTAAGCTATTATTATGAAATAGAGAGATGACAAGCTTATTGACCAGATTCCTTTTCAAGATCTTGCAATCATATGAGATGGGGACAACCAAGATCTTATAAAGCCCAATCTTGGGGCTTCTACTTATCTTAGTTGCATTCTACATCCTGCCTCAACCAACAAAAAGCCACTTTGGCCCTCAAATTTAGCTTTTTAAAACTGTTGCACCCAGAGAAACAAAATTCTCAATGTCTTCCAGTCCTGTTAGCATCAATTTGCATGATCTTGCTTTTAGCCATGTTGATCTATAAGAAACACTGGAACTAAAATGATTTTCAACAAATTAAAAAAAAAAAAATGAATTAGAAAATAGTCAAAATAATTTATTTGCAATTCAAAATTGGTTGAAAATAAACCTAAATTATATACATTCATACATAACCCATCAAACCAGTATCATTAGTTTTAATTTTTTTTTTAGTTGCTTTTCATACAAATTCTGATAGGATTATTAATCTATGGCAGTGAGTAGACAGTGTAGAATTGTAGAGAAAAGAATCTCAGTGATCACTTATGCCTCAAGGAAACCTGTTGATTGTACAACTGTTTGAACTATGATGAGAACTTGACAGCTTTGCAAAAACTAAATCAAATCTATATATCACAAACTCTCTTACAGAGAAACAAACAAGATGGCTGACACTGCATCATTTTAGAAAAAATAAAAATAACATGATTATTGCTAATACAACTCATAAAACAAATATGGTGCCAAAGAAGGTCATGGAAAAGAATGATTAATTATAGGTTAGATTTGGTCTTTTGCAAAGCATCAAGTTCTTGTAACCTAGCAGCTGGATTTTCTCACAGGTAAAAATAAATGAGAGTTAAAATTTTATCAATAACTCATCCTTTATTTTCAATCCTGCATTGTCTCTTCACTGTTGTAACTTATTAACTTGTATAAAGTTAGAAAAAGAAAGTAACTAAAATTGTTGAAGATTAAAGTCAAAATAATGTTTAATAATAATAATCTATAAATTATAAGGTAATTCATAACTTACTATATTATAAATATACAAATATTGATATCATTAAAGCATCAGATATCAAGTTTTGTGCAACCCATTAATGAATTCACAGATAAGATAACGTGATAGTAAAGTATATTGAAAGCTATCTATATGCATACAGTAAATTGCTGATAACCCCTGAAGAGTGGATGGACAGGTCTGTCTACAAAACTCTGGAGTCAGGATGCTGAAAATAACATTGATCAGTGAAGTGACAAACTTTCATTCGCTGTGTGTGTGTAAAATGTACTTTGTTAGAAATACAACTGCTGATGTATTGTCTTTAGTTGTTTGTTTTTAAATGAATCATTGTTATTATGTTTAATTTTAAACTAACCAAATCAAACATGCCTGGTGCCCTGATCACATGAACTTACTATGCTACGAGATTGGCATTGAGGTCCTACTCTTTAACCATCAAATAAGTCAAATGTAACCACCACTTCTACTCCTCAGTTTCTTTTCTCACACTTCCCATCTATATAACTCCCATTTACTTGCTTCCTTGATAGCTACAATATACAAAAATTTAAATGCAACATCAATTACCATCTTCTGTCTTCTTGAATCCCATTTAACTTTTATCTTCTCTTCAATACACCCTGTACCCAGTCTTAACTGTAACCCCCTGCACACTAGTGGCAGCCCCACCTTGTTTGGAGTGAAATCATTAAATAAAAATTAAATAAATAAATAAATAAATAAAAAATCAGGATCAATAACAGTGCCAATTTTTCTTTGGATTTTATCAAGGATCTCTAAATATATAGCTGGAGCACAGGACCATATGTGGCAGCAATATTCAGAGCATGGATGAATGGTAAACTTATAGATATGCAAGATAAATTCTGGAGAGAAAAATTGTTTAAATAGAAAATGTGAATCAACAACCAAGAAAGTTGTCTAGTCAAAAATAAGAATGTTTAATTTGAATGACACTTACAGGTTAGTTTTTTTAGGTTCAGTGCTAAGGTACAGTTCCTTTAAAACAGGCTTCCAAACAGACAAGGTCAAATCTGAATGGAAGGTTATTTTCATTTCTGATCCACACTGTTTACTTATTGGTCATAGAATAAATAAGTTGAAATTTATAATAAATGCAATAAAAATAAAAGATATAAAAATTTAATGTTTTGATAGATTGGTCAGATTTGGCAGGTTAAAAAATATAGATATTTAATGGTGTTCTGTTCATACAGAAAATATCAAACCCAGATATTCATGAGCAAAAACGTTTTCAATCTCAACATAAATCATACCAGAATATATATATATATATATATATATATATATATATATATATAAGGCAAGATGTGTATGTGTGTGTCTGTATGTCTTTTATACAAATCCAATTTTTATCCAATTCTCAAACTTCACACAAAATATTCTTTAGGCTTCCAATCAGGTCATGAGCTACTTATTTTTTCTGATTGACCCCCCCACCACACACACCGATATCTCTATATATAAAAGGCAAGATATTTGTCTGTCTGTCTGTCCTTTATACAAATCCACAATTTTTATTCGATAATCACTAAAATTCAGACAAATATTCTTTTGGCTTCCGGTCAGGTCATGGACTACTTATTTTTTCCAATTTACCCCCCCCCCTCCGATATCAAAAATTGATACCCCAATGTCTGATCAGGTCAGATCAAGATCAGGATTTCAGCCCTTTTATCATGGTTCTTCCTGCAGAATTTGCTTTAATGTGGTAAAATTATAGTTTTTAGTCTCAAACATAAGTAGATCTTCTCAGACGACTCATTTTCCCTGATATTGAAAATGGATACCCCCAATATTCTATCGAATCTGATCAAAAACATATTCCTCCATCAATATGGCTCATTTTCTCCAATTTTACTCCTGATGGGTACGATAAGTTTTCATGGACTAACTTAGGTTAGTTTATCCTTGGATGACTTATTTGACTCGGATATTAGAAATCGATACCCCGATATCCTATCTGGTCTGATCAAAATCAGGTTTTTAGCCCTTTTATTTTGGCTTTTGCTTCGGGTTTTGCTCTAAGTAGGTATAATTGTAGTTCTTAGTCTCATCCATGATACCATTTATTCAGAGGACTTATTTTGCCTGCAAAATTCAGTTTGCAATGAATGGTAAACTTATTTGATATCAATACCGGAAATCAAAATTTGACTTACATCCATTTATTTTTCTTTCAATCTACAGTTTCGCTTTGACTGTAAACAACTATTTCTTTTTAGTCTATTTAACTTAAATCCCACCTTCATTTTTAAGGTTTTCGATGTCATGGTTTGGCACACATTAATTTTACAGATTGTAATTTGCACATACGGTGCTGCACGAAACTGTGTTCACACATTAACTAGCTTCATGAATTCTAATCGAATGCTCGATTGTCCATGTCAGTTGAATTATGCTTGACTAAACTGATCTATTCAAATTACAGCCATCCGATTCATATTCACTTTTAACATTTTGTGAAACCCTAATCCTGCATTTTTGTGACATATCTTGCTAAACGTGTCTCAAACTCTGGTCTACAACTTGCAAGGTTGCTTAAACGCACATTTTGCTCTTCTGATTTCACTGTAATTCCTTCTAAATGATCAAAGTTGGTCACGTAATTACACAAATATGTCTGAGTTCATCCTTTTTAAATCCATGCCACCCAAAAAAAGATGTTTTATTGGGCACCAAAGCAGCAGAATGTAGGGCAATTGAAACCTATAATAGGCATTCCATCAGGTCATCCAGTGATTGCTTCCATAAAAAAAACTTAGGTGCTCCAGGTTGGATGACTCTATACAGGCTGAGCTTAACACTCAAACTACTGCTGATAGGGTCACTTGGAGAGAGGGATTCGTTGAAGCTGTCACACAATTCAGACCAGCAAGCATGACGCAGTGAGAGAAAGTGTGAAGTGTGACTAACATTCAGTGAAAGCTGTATGGACAAAAAATTGTTGGCCCAAAACCAGCAGCCTCTAAATGGTTGAATGAAGGGGCTCACTCCAACAATAGGAGCCACTAATATAGCATAAAAGTGATGAGGGGTTTTTGAGAGTAACCCCCACTGCCACAGTGTAAGTAATCCACAAGTGCACTTTCTCTCACTTGCCTACTTCTGACTGATTGTGGTAGTGGCATCTTTTGGGCAAAAGACATGTCCTTTCTTTTTGCATTGCATGCTGGTTGTATTGTTAGAGAAGTTCTATGGCTTCGAAATCAACCTTTCAACAACCTATGTTTTTCATGTCAATGTCCAAAGAGGCTGAGCTCCAGGACTATGGATTAGTTTTAAAGCTTTCATTACACCCGAGCAATGCCAGGCTATACTGCTAGTGTGGTATGAAGAGATTAACTTGTGTAGAATGGCCACAAATTGGATTTAAATTACCTAGAGATTGGTAAAATTTAGAAATATATCTAGAAATGGTCACATTTTTTTTGGTATCAGAGTTTAAATAAAAATATAAATTTTGAAAACAAACTGAATGTAGCTTTTCAGGTACACACACTTTTTGTCCATACATTCTTAGTTAAAATACTCCCGGGGGGGGGGGGGGGGGGTATATAAGAATATCATTTTTTCAGTTCAAATTAAAAAAAAAAAAACTATCCACAAATGTAAATACTTCTAAATATGGTGTGATGGTTATAGAGTGACCGACTGATTGTAGAGATAAGATTCTATCTTACAAGAGAGTAATAGTGCTTATCATAAATTAAGATTTTAAAAGAAAAAAAAATTTAAAATGTAAGTTAAGATATCTAATCATAGGAAATAGTCCTATAAAGTCAAAGAAAAATTTCAAATGTTGTTAAAGAGTGTAATCCACTTTGTTATATAGGGGAGCAGGAATGGAAGAATCTTAGTTATTTTCAATCTCAGAACGTAACTTTTTCAAAATTATCCCCAAACAGTCACTCATCTAAGTACTGACCAAATTCAATATTGCTTAACTTTGGTGACCATATCATATGAGAACCAGTCTTGCAAACAGGTCAACAATTCTTAATAAAAAAAATTTTTTAAAAATTAAAAAAAAATCAGGAAAATGTTAATAGTTCTAGACGCTCACCACTGGTCACTACATCCCTAGGAATTTATATGTGATGAAAAAATTTTTTAAATCAGTTACTTGATTGAACTGAAATTACTTTGATGAAGTTTTGATTTAAGAATAGTTATGTGCTAACAAAAATTGTGCTGCAAGGTTGTTCTTACTGTGTTTTAACAACATCAGTCAGTTAAGTGCCATACGTGAAACACGCTTGGGCAATCATGTCTCGAAAGAGGCATGACTGAATGGGCAATAGATTATCCCACAGTAGGTTGCTATTACTTTCTGCAATAGACTGGTTGCCAGCCAGGGTTACAGAACTCAATCTGTCTTGTTATTTAACCCATAACTGGAGGGAAGAGACAGATTAATACCTTTCCCAAGGGTATTTGTGGTAAGTGAATGCAATGAATTCAACTGGAATTCAAACTCGACTTCTCGATTTGTCCTTCCAAGTTGAAATCCACTGCACCACAATGCACGTACAGAAACCACTATAATATACATTGTTATACACATCTTAATACTGGAATTTTAAAGTGCTGAAAAATGTTGACCAAATTAAAACAAAAAACAATTTTCAAGATCCTGATGGTTATAATCTTGTGAAGTTACATTTTTTCCCCAAAAACTCAGACTGAAATTTAAATTTACAACTATTTATATAATGATTATAATTTGTTTTTATCCAAGTGCTAAATTTGCTTTCATTCACAAGGGCTTTCAGATTATAGAAAAATACTCTAAATATTACCTGGTTGACAGCCAAAACAATTAACAAGTCAAAGATTACACTATAGGTTAAAAGTGTATTCAAAGTTATTGTCAGTATGATTAAAAAGATAAAAATTAAAGAATAGAATAAGATTTGAACTTTAATTCCTTGTAAACAAAGCTGTTCTCTTTTGAATAGATTTAATGACAACCTTACATTGTTACATAAAACTTTGCTTAAATAATATATTAAAAGAGAAAGGTTAAATCTTTTCTTGTTCAATTGAAAAGGGAAGAAAATTAAATCCAATTGCCTATACAAATTGAGCCAAATCAATAATTTCTATATTTGGTTGATAATGTGTTCAATGAAAGTCAGTCAATCAGTTGACTCTATTGATTGGTTGGCCAGAGATCAAGAAACTTAGGGGAGAAAAAGAGAGAGAGAGAAAAAGCAAACTTCTTTTGTTTTAGTTCTGTTAAGTGTACAATTTAGTTGTAACCAGAGGCAGACATCAGGAAAGAACATGTTTAATAGCACCCCCTCCTACAAAAAAAAGGAAGCAAAATTCTCCACTTATCACAGTACATAACTTTATTCACCAAACAAAATGTTTGTCCTGCCACTACGACAAACTGATCAAATGATCATGTGTTTGAATTTCACAATTGTGCTGCTATGTCCTGCTGTGACAACAAAGTGCCCTTGACTGAAATCAACAAGTGAGCTGCTACAGTAGAAGAACCTCAAAAAAGGGAGATAAAATATTATTGTTGAATAATAACTAAAAGGTTAAAGTTTCAAACCAGATAGTAATGGACATTTTGTTTACAAAATTATTCATTAAAATAAAATCCACCATGACTTAATTCATTATAACTACATGCATGTGAGGTTAGAAACCAAAGTGTCACTTTCATTAATGGTGAAATTAGCCATTTCTATACAGAAAACATTCCACATTCCTTGACCAAAGTGAGTTAACTATTAGTTAGAATTTATTAAGACTTCTTTAAAACTGTTTTTCAGGAAATTACACTTCAAGTCTTGTCATTGCTCTTTCTAGAATTAATGCTTAGCATCCTTCCAAAATATTAGGTTTTTTGGTAGCATGGAAAGTTAATATACCATTATTTTCTCTTCTAATTATGTGTTGTACCCCCTTTTGTTGTTGCTGTTATTGGAAGTGTTAAGTGATGTGTTTTTTTTGTTTTGTTTTGTTTTTTTGTTATTTTAGTATTTGTTGTTTGTAACTTTGTAGTGCTAATCTATAGAATTTAATGAGGGATTGTCTTTAAGATGTAAAAAGTTTATTTACTATTTTTAATCAGTGATCTGAGAAAACACTGTATATAAAACATAATTTATACATTTCTAAATGAGTTGGAGTTCTGACAAGGCTAAACTATAATACTTCTTTAAAAAAAAAATCCAGTCATTTCATTGCTCTTTAAATTATTGGTATTTTTAAATGAGGCACATTTCTGCTTGTTCAACACCCACAGAGCCCACCAGTGGTTTATACTAAAACTATGCTGAATGGATCTTAGTTACATTTTCTGGGAAAGAGCGCATTATCTGGTGTGATCAACAGTCTGAACAAGGCCAGTACACTCAAACCTCAGTCATAACGACTTGTGATTTCATGCTAACACAACCATTGACAGCTTCCAAATAGTTCAGTCAATTTCACTCACAATACCTGTAGTATGGTTTTTAGATACTTTCCAAAGGTATCACAAAATAGGATCACCTCCCTAGGCCAATAACATTAAGTTACCTTACTGACAAATCAACCCTGTTGAGATTTGAACCCAAGTCTCATGTTTGGAAAAAAAAATATTCTAACCACTCAGCCATGTGCAGAAGTATTTTCTACATTACAAGTTGAAAGGAGGAAAGGTTTCTTCTAATTTCTAGCCATTATGCCAAATTTGAGAGATTATTTGTCGCCTGCAATAATCTTTCAAATTTTTCAGATAATCTTTTTCAAATTCATAAAAACACAGCAACTGCCAGCAGTTAACTTAAATGAAGCAAAGGTAAAATAAAAAAAAAATTGACAAAAGAAAATTTCCACTAAATTAGAAAATAAATTTAAATGTCTTTTTTTTTTTAATGAAAATGATGAATTCTAAAGAGACTTATAATAAAAGAAAGCAAGAAGAGAAGAGAAAAATCCAATTAAGTATTATATATTCAGTCAGTTTGAATGAACATACAAAACTCATTTACTTTCAAATCTTGCTAAATAAACAACTTAGTAGGGCAGTGGAAAATGTCATACACACAACAAAAGACAAATATGCACACCACAACATTTATTAGATAAAAATTTTACTTTTGTATTTGATGTTGACTTTTGAATAAAATGCCATAGAAAATCTGTTACCATTATTTTATGTTAATACAAATTTTTCTGTTCATAGACATTGCTATAAATTTTCATGTTTTATAATTTTTAAATGAATATTCATATAGTGTATTTTTAATTATTCTAGGTTTGAAAGAATTCATGATCACATAAATGAAATAACGCTTTTACTGATGATTAACATGAAGTCAGACCTCAGGAAATTAATATTTTGAAGTCTAGAATACAATAAGACATGTCAAAGACCAATCTTCAGTTCCAATTGTCTGCAAAAATTGAAAATCTAAAAATAAAAACTCACAAAGACTTTAAAAAATTAAAACCTATTAAAAAAATAGAAAAAAATTTTTTTTAAATCTCAAAAGAATTCAGGAATAATAGATAATAACTAGAGTTTCCTAAGATTGGATGTCCATTACTTATTCACACAAGGACATGTGTAAGGATAAAGAAAAAATCCAACGACTTTTCATGTTTATGTATATAGACATTTATACTCAATAAAATCTAAACTTTTTACTGTAATGTATTTTTGTACTAAAGTTATCTCCCTTGTTTTGATGACAGACTATTATAACAAAGGCAAACTATTCCAAGATGTTTAAGACAGGTGAAAATACCAGCTCCATAAAAAGCAGAGTACAAAAATAAAAATTATACATTTAAATATATATTTAAAGACTCACATGTCAAAACCTCTGATAATATTAAGGGGAATAACAAAATATATGTGCAATCATTTTTGATAGAATAGGTGAACAATAAACAAAGAAAATTTAGATCTTAATGTATTACTGTTTGCTATCTGTCAAGGCTGGTGGTGAATATAGCAGCCACTATTTCTAAAATAATAACAAGCAATTGAGCTAAAGTACTCACCTATTGTAGAATGCTTATGACAGAATAATGACCAAGAGAAGTAACAATGGAGTAGAACAGAGCAAGTTCATGTTTTACTCCCTAAGAATATTTGTGCAAAACAGATATAACCAGAATTCAAATTGGCCCTGCAAATAATGTGTGTGTGTATATATATATATACACACACACACACATATACAGAGAGAGAGAGAGAAAAAAAAATGCTAAAAACTATCAGGTTAAAACTACTGAATGTTTGAATTATTTTTAACTAGCAGTATAGCCCGGCGTTGTTCGGGTGTAATGAAAGTTTTAAAACTAATCCATGGTCCTGGAGCTCAGACTCTTTTGACGTTGGCACAAAAGACTAAAAAGCAATAGTTGTTTCCAGTTAAAGCGAAACCGTAGACTGAAAGAAATATGAATGGATGTTAGTCAAATTTTGATTTCCTGGTATCAATATCAAATAAGTTTTTTTCATTGTAAACTGAATTTTGATGGCTAAATAAGTCCTCTGAGTAAATGGTATCATGGCTGAGACTAAGAACTACAATTATACTTACTTAGAGCCAAACCCGAAACAAAAACTAAAATAAAATGGCTGAAAATAAATACAAACAGACATACAGGCAGATAAACACACACACACACACACATCTTGCTTTTTAGATATATTATCGATTTTCTGCACTATTGTAAGAACTGCAACCTTGAAACTTCTGAATATCATTTATGTCTTTGCCTATGAGTGTATCAAATTTGATTCAAATCGGACCACTCCTTCTATAACCCGATTTTTTCAATTATCGATATTTATCAGGGGTACCTCGACACAAAACCTAGCTAAGAACACTCGCAGACACTTATAGTACAAATGTGTAAATTTTCAAGAAAATTGGTTCAGCTGTTTCAGAGTCTATAGGTAACAGACACACACACAAAGTTCCATTTATAAATAAGTTTAGATTTTCTATTTTCAAAAAAGCGTTCTAAATGTTAACATCTAAATAAAATTCATTCATTGGCAATAATCAAAAATCTGGTAGAATGGCAGACATTTATTTTAAAAGCAGGAAAAAAAAATGCCATTAATATTTTTTTCTAATTATTACTGTTCTTTCACATTATCATGAAGTCACTACCTCCAGTATAAAGAAGATTACATGTGTACAGCAGGAAGTTAGACATCATAAAGAAACAACTAGGCACACAATAAGTCATAATTCTGAGCAAACCTTTTGCATTCACTTTCACACTGATGACCTTGGAAAAGGTATGACCCAATCTATTCTTAACATGCAGACAGCAGCTAGTGTCTTGATAGTAGAACTGACTGTGTTCTCTAGCCTTGGGTGGCAACAAGTCAAAGAGAATTCCAAACCATAGAGAAAGCAACAGGAAACCACTTAACTATCTTGCCTAAGAATTGATGGCAATTCATTAGATGATAAAAGCAATCTATGGAGAATCAGGATTATATGTTCTGAAGGGACATGGAGCATTATCTTAGATAGATACCACTGATTGCAATCAATATCCTATCCTGCTGATTTCTGACAGATCTTCAAAAAACAAAATTTACAAAAGCTTAAAAACTACTTTGATAGTGCTTAAATAATCAACCTAGTGTGATTGGATGAATATTTATCACAGCAATGATTGGTCGTCGATTGCACTGCATGATTATTGGTGGCAGAGAAGAAGTGTGTAAATAAAAAAGATAATTTGTAACATTTATTTTGACATTTTGCTGATTGGTGCCATCAGAAAAATGGATTTTAACCAAATCTACATAGGCAAAACAGAACATGATTCACATTAGTTGTATGAATGTTGAATTTCTTCTTTTTTTTTACTTTAACAGTATTGTTTATTCAAATTAGCTTTTACTAATTTCAACTCTGTTTTTATTGATATATTTAAGATTTGTATCCAAAATTGTTTAAATACCAATTTATTAAGAACAGGTGATAAAGAGTAAAAACAATCTTCCACATCAAAAGTTTAATAAAAAAAAAAAAAAAAAAAAAGATTGAAAAACTGATCCAAGGAAACAAGATGACATGGTTAAATAAAACAACTCTGCAAATATGTATAAAATTTGTCTTGATCTCAGATTATTGCTTAAATGTAGAAAACAACAAATATGGATGTAGCTAAAGCTAGGAACATTGAAAAAGATGTTTTTAATTAGTTTATAGTAAAGGAATAAAGATCAAGAAAAGAAAGAAAGCAAATTAAAAAAAAAAAAAAAGAAGCCAACTCATATCTTTCAAAATCCAATAAAATTTCCCATTTTCTTTTTGTCATTCCAAGCAAGTAGAGTTCACCTTACACGACTGAGTTTTTAAATGCAAAGTGATTCATCAGCTTTGTTCAAATTTTTCAATAATACAAATTCTATCTCAAAGCTGTTAAGCAAATGTCCAATCATAAGGCTCATTTTTTTTTTATTATTTGTTTCATATAAAAGCATGCAAGAAAGCAGAGAAGCTTTTTCTATTGTGCAACTAGTTTAGGTAATTGATGTTAAAAATCAAAAAGAGCATTTCAATCAGTAAAAATAAGCAACAGGCATAAAAATTTGTTAATTTTCAATGAATCCTACACTATATTCACAGCATCTCTGAAAGTGACACTCAAAAATGCAAAAAAAAGTAATATTCAAAGAATAAAAGTTACCCATTCTTTAACATTTCCTCTTATCTCAAATTCAAAATTGAACGACAGCAGACAAAGCAGCAGAATGATCTTTCCCAACCTTCATATTTTTTTTTTCATTTGCTTTAAAATAGAACATCAAATACTATAGAGATTTTTAAAAATACCCATCATAAATTTACACAAATTTCAAACTAAAAACAAAAAATATTAAAAAAAAATTTTTTTAATATTTGACAGAATCTTCAATACAGAGAGAAAATTAATCCAATGCACAAGATATCAAACACCCAGCTTGAAAGAAAAACAACTTCATATAGATGTTTGTTCAGCAAATTTTCATGAAGCTACAAGCAGTTGAATCATGATTTAACTTTCAGATTTAATCCTAGAAACTGATTTTTTGCAGCATAACAGTAAAATAAAAATTATTTGCCTTCACCTTACCTGTTTTTCTAAGTCACCAATAGAAATTATAGTAATTGCTCAATAAGTGTAGTGATGCTTTAGATGTTAAACTATTAAAAATGACACTACTGCACCACCTCAGCACTGTTTTTTCCCCTTCTCTCCATAGTGTTGCAATGCTTACAATCTTACAAATGCTGCAAGATGCACATGTGTCACAGAGCAGTAAACATTTTAATATGTCAATCAGTTTTCAAAAGTTACTGACAGACATTGTCAAGAATGACCAGTCATTTTTAATGCAAACAGTGGCTTTATGTTCTTGTTAAAACATGAGTAGCTAGTTTTCTTGTGCCCTAATCCCCAACACAACCCAGAAACTTTAAAAAAAATAAACATGTAAAACTTAAATAGATATTATCATCAATGTCATTTTTTGTGTATGTATTCATTAAAGATATTTATATATGTTCTAATATATTCCAGGTTTTTTTTTTCCTGGTTTCTTATTTTCAGGACATAAGGTATTGTGTGAATAAACTATCAATTAGTGTAAGTAATATATTTTAGAAATAAATCAAATTATGACTCAAAATTAAGATAACTGATTCCTTTATCAAACTTCAGTTTTTTTTTTTGTTTTTTTTTTTGTTTTTTTACAATAATGTTCACTCTTGTCAAGGTCCAAGAGCCACTCAAGATAGAGGGTTACAGAGTAAGAGGTCAGAGACACAGTTTATGAGAATATGTGAAGAAGATAACGGTTAACTCTAGACTTAAACAGGTTAAGAATGTGATAATCTAATAAGCATCTTCTTGAGAGTTGGTTCCACAAAGTAGTGGTTCATGAAAAAAGCTGTTCAGATGAAAGTTACATCTCACCAACGGAATACAAAGGGGATGAAGGTGGTTCACTACAATGTGCATGGCATGGTGGGTCTTAGCCGTGAAGGTTAGAATTAGTGAAACCAAGGAATGTAGTTTGTTTCAACAAATTTCCATAGAAATAGTGAGAGTAGCAAGAGGCTTGCAACATTTCATCTGTGGGGAGAAAAGGGTTGTGGAGTGGAAAATAATTCACCACTCAAGCATGTGGAGACACTTTTGAACAGTTGAGACTGAAAATTGTAAAGTGGACAGTTTCTGTCAATATATAGCAGCAGTACTCCATTTTTGGCCTGATCTGGCTCTTGTAAAGATAGAAGATAGCATGAGGAGTCAGGTACTTACCTGAGTGATACAGAGAACTAACAATTTTTTTATAGTATCTTTAGTAATGTATCATATATATAAATTCCATTTGGAGTTTGGGTCGAGCTTAAGCCCTAACGGGTGCTCGATGCACAGGGACTTTCTGAAAGAACAGCTGTTCATCATGTTAGACGAAAATTCAGGGTTACCTTGGTGAGGGAACCTCTCTAGTTTTGTTTTCAAGGCATTGAATGTAACTGGCCTACTGAGTTGATTGAGCTCAATCAGGTTAGAGATCAGCTCTAATCATCTCGTTTTGAGAGGTGCATCCATTATAGGATCAATATAAACAGATCATAGTATATTATTAGGCAGATCATTTATGTAAAGTAGAAAGAGTTGAACTAAGAAGCGAGCCTGTATTGATCACTTGGGCCTCTTTGACATTTTACAGTATCTAGATAAGAAATTTTATACATCAATGACAGGAAGCTTATAAAAAAAAAAAAAAAAAAAAAAAAAAAAGAAGCATTACTTGTCTCCTTGTTAACTAAGGATTTGTGAATGAATACTAGCAAATAAAAAATAAAAATACTAAAAGAAATGTTATTAAAAAGTCTTTGCCAATATTGTCATTCATTTACATACCCTTACCAAAGATCCAAGAAGTAACAAAGCCCTCAGAATAACTATAATATTTAATGACATAAGATCCACTAATTATTTAATATTCTATTATTATATTAATACACCTAGTGATATTTAACTAGTGTAAGTTTATCATGGATAAGAAAATCAGTAAGCAGAGATTAAATTTTGGCAAAGTGATTACATTCATTTTGCACTTAATAACCTTGGGAAAGACAAGAGTTAAGCTTTTCTCGCTCTCCACTTCAGCTACAGGTAAAAATCGGAAGGCAGACTAGATTTCTCTCAGCTTAGGTAACAACCATTCCAGGCCTATAAAACATGGGGCTAAAATTTTTTTACTTACTATTGAAACCCAGCATGATGGTGTTGTAAGCTTATTCTCTCTGAGGAGTCTACAGATTCGAGAATTATAGAAATCAGCTAGATATAAGCAATCCATAACATTTACCAGATATCTCAATTTTAATATAAAACTCAGGATATATTTTTTGGAGAGAAAGTGTAAGCAGAGGTATCTTATTTGCCATCAAATATATTTCTGTACACAACACAAAAGCCTTGCTTTGTAGACTAACGACATTTTCTAGTGCATGTTTTTAAATAAATAAAAGAATCACTTATCAGAACGACTAAGAAAATTATCGTTTCATTTTCTTTCAGAGGCATTTCATCTTACATTTCAGATCATCTTATTCCATATTTTTAACATCACTGTCATGATGACCATTGCCTCTCAGGCATAGCTGGTCACTCTTATATTAGCCTAATCAATGCTTCAGATGCCTGCTTAGAAATATTTATGTTTCTTCAACACTGTATTATACTGCAACTATACTGAGCAGATCTTACAATTTCGGGAAGAGAGCACATTATCCGGTATGATCACCAGTTTGAACAAAGTCAATACACTCAAACCATTGTGACTGTGCTAAAATACCCAATTTTACTCATAAGGTTTGGGTCAACTCACAGAAAGTTTTCTGAGCACTTCTCAACAGTGCCACAGACTGGAATAATCTTACTAAGCAGATATTATCAAGCTGTCATTTCTCTGACAAATCAACACCGGTGAGATTTGAACCCAGGTTTCATAGTCAAATGCTAATGTTCTAACCAATGCTATATACCATTTATAGAACATCTTTAAAAACAACTAATCTATCAGTTTCTTTTTAAACAGTATAAACATACTAACATCACAATATCAATAATGTTATTAAGAGACTATTGATAACTGAGAAATCTTAGCAAATGATTAAAAGAAAAAAAAATATTAGCTCTGCACAACTCTTAAAGTTTGTCATTTAAAAGAGAAAAATGTTCACAAGGACCTTTTAAGCCAAGTGGCTCAAAGCCAAGCCTAAACAGAGTAAGCAGGGTGTGCAGCCCCCTCTTAAATCAATACAGACACACCAGATGTTTGCAGTATAGAAAACATTCAATAAACTAATGATATAAAAAAAAAAAAAAAAAAAAGATTTCAACTTTATGCGGATACAAGTTTACTACAAACAGAAATAACCAATCAGAGAATGAATTGGAAAAGTTTCAATAATCCTAAGTTTTTATCAACACCTACTTACCCACTTTTCTTTTAACAAAAAAAAAAAAAAAAAAAAAAAAAGGAAAAACAATGTTTTTTTTAGTTTGCTGCTTTATGTGTGTTCCTGCTAAAGAAGGGGTAATCATGGCTCTCCACAACTTCTTGTCCCTTGTAGCTCTTAAACTTATTTCTCCTAAACCCTGTTTTGCCATCCAAGCTCACTAAGAACAGTATGCATTGTTTTCCGCTGTCCCTCTGTCCCATGAGTATAAGATTTTTTCAAGCCCTGCTTATGTGCTCCAGAAACGTCAACAGTCTCTTCCTGATGTTAAGAATTAGTTTCCTTTTTGTTTCCATTTTCTCCAAAACTGTCACTGCTTACATGTTTGGGCCATGGAATCCTCAGCATCACTATTTATATTAAAAGACTATTTTTGCAAAGAGATCTATCAGCCAATACGTAAATGAAAGTGCAAAGCATAACAGTAAAGAAAAATAAAGAATTTACATTGCAGCTGCAATCATTTGTATTCATTTTAATGCTCCTGATAAAAGCATGACCCTAACTATCACAATAGGTCATGTCACGGATGACTATCTGCTTCTAGTATTATGTAGTAATGTATAACCAATTGCAGGTGACTTGGAGAGAAGATGAGCAATGCCAAGTAACCACAAAGGAATTAGAATTGTACTTTGACAAGAATACATGATCTTTTCATTTGAAATGTTATGTAAATTCCCCAGTGACCCCTGTAATTATTATAAAAAAAAAAAAAGAAAAAAAAATACCCAATTATGTTATAAATCTACAGATTTTCTTTTATTTTCTTAAAATTATTCAAATACACATTTGCGTCTCATCAGAAAAATGCACAAGGCATAAATCAGCAAATTGCCCATCTGCATATCAGACTTCTTTTGCTAACACAGAAAGAGAAATTTTATTTTATAAGCTTTTAGAAACTGATAAATAAGCAATTTAATCATTTTTACATATTGGACTTTTCGAATTTTTTTATTTTATTTTGAAGTTTAATGTTGCTTACACTGTATGCCAATGGGTTTTTTTATGACATTTTTGTTACTACTGGAAAGATTAAGAAAACTGTTAAATTGTGATTGAACCTGTAGATAAATAAACTTTTCTATTGGAAATATGCTTAAACATGCATACATTAAAAATTTGATTTATGATAATGGTTTTCATTTATAGTAAAGGGACAAAGTAAAGAATCAATTCTTATCTATTTAACTTTAGATTAATATTCAGGAAGTATTAAAACAAACTAGTGAATGCAGAACAAAGGTTTTGACAGTTTAGAAATACAATTGGAACATTACATAAATACAGTTTATAGTATGAATAAACTAGTATTCAGATAATGATAAAACAATTTGAATTTTTATACAACCATGTACTATTAAGTTTGTTTTTGTTGTTGCTGTTAAGGTACGTGGATCAAAAAGTATTCTAAATTGCAAGTTATTATCCCCAATATAAAAATAATGCTGGTATTACCAATTATAAAGTGGCATAAAATGTCATTACATTCCACTTAGTACTAAAAATCTGTTCCATCAGTTTATTTATATTAAACTTGAACACAATGAATATATTTTTGGCAGTTGTATTTTGTCAGTAAAACCTACCATGAGAGGAAATGAAAAATGCAAATAAGAAAAAAACTAAGTTTGGTTCACAAGTTAATCCAAGTTCACTTTGATAGACCATATTTTTTAAAGATTTAAAATCTCCAAAACTTCTATGAAAGTCTGCCTAAAATTAAGATATTTTGTATTACTTTTCAATTAACCATGAGCTATATATTTTCTACTAGGCTTCTAAATTATTACCACCAGTAACAGATAGAATTTTTACATTCCTATGAAATAAAATTCTAAGCAAATAATTTCAAAGCAGCAAAGGTGTTGCAATATCAAAATGTAATTTTTTAAGAAAAAAATTCATAAATCACAAAGCTCCTATTTAATTAAAAATAAAATTTAATTACATCTGTTCCACATTATCTGAAAATATCCCATCAAGTAAATTTAATTCATAATATAGCTACTTAAGCTACACAGTCTTGAAAATAAGCTTCTTAAAAATCTTAAGAGTTTTTTGTTTTTATATTCATTTTTACACCAAAATATTATTAATGCTTCAAACAATTTTAATTCAACATTGATTTCCAAAAAGTTTAATTGCAGATAAATTACTGAAGAGATTTTGGACTAATTTAATGAGAACTAATAAAAAATAAAAATTTCTTCTTTTCATTGGTATGAAAAAAGGTTAATTGGTCTACATGAGGTTGGATCTCCTTGCCAATTATTTTTTTTTAACTATAATCAAGAATTTCAAGTTTTTATTATCTGTCATGCATGGCAACTTGAAATATTCAAGACTGAAGTATAATCTAAAATGAAAGTTGAGAAAAATATAAAAATTATAAGAAAAGAGCTGAAGTTGCAAACAGTGAAATACATCTTCATAACATTTTATAAAAAGCATTAGCCAATTGGTATTTGCAATTATGAGTGCTTGTTCTAGGCAGAAAGAATGCAGTAGCTAAAATATTATCTACCAGTTAATTTTAATTCTTCCCTAATCAAATGTAATGACAAAAAAAAAAAAAAAAAATTGGATGCTGATAATAGCAGATAATTCAAATAAGAAAATTATGTTTTTACTGCTAGAAAGGTTGGGTCTCCAATGCCAGGCCAGAAAGTTTTTCCCATCAGTATCCATCTTGCACATTTATAAATTTATAATTCTTGCATTGAATACTGTTGTCATATATGGTCGGGTGCTCCTGCTCTCTATCTTGAGGTCCTCAACAAAATCCAAAGATCTGCAATGTAATCAATCCTGATTTGGCACCTTGACTTCAGTCACTTTCTCAACAACATGACACGGCTTCGACATTTTTTCTACAAATATTTTCATAGCAACTGCTCTCACAAGCTTCTTCCTCTGGTGCTCTGACCATGTGAATTTAATCATGCTACTAGATTGGCATCTAGGTCCCAGCCTTTTAGCATTCAAATAATTGGATGTAACCACTACTTCTACTCAGTTTCTTTTCTCACACTTCCTACCTGTGGAATTCCCATTCACTTGCTTCTGATAGCTACAAACTCCAAAAATTTAAATGCAACATCAATTGCCATCTTCTATAATCCTGTTCATCTTCTATCTTTTCTTCAATATGCCCTGTCTTTTCTCTCACTGTGACTCCCTGCACACTGGTGACAGTTCCACCTTGTATGAGGTAAAATGATTATTGTAAAACAAAATAAAATTATCAGAACTAATTTTCTTTATCCTACTCAAAATTCTTAAGTGATGATGTAAGTTGTTTTGTTTTCTATGGCTTTTCAACTTTTTGTTGGTTATATAGCCAGAAAATATTTCTAGAATCTAAGAATTTGGGGAAGATAATGTTATGATATAAGTCTTACTAGTTAACCTAAAGCTGGGGAGAGAAGAGGTGGATTAATACCTTCCCTAAGTATATTTGTACATAAGTGAATATAACGCAAGCAACATGAATTGGGACTCGGCTCTCCACTTAACAATTACAAGCTATTATACATTACACCACCTACATATCTAAGCTTACATTACATGGTATTTCCAAGTGGCCACTCATCTAGTTATTGTCCAGTCTCGCTGTTGCTTAATTTTGATCGCATGAGAACCAATATTTCAACATGATGTGGCCATAAGCCATAAAGGTGTAGGGCAAACATTTTGTGATATAGGTAATTCTAAGGCACATTTACAATAATAACCAAAATTCAATTATCTAATCAAATGTTTATTACTCATTTAGATTGCTATTTTGAATTATTTCCATCTTCAGAACAGAAATAAATTTAGATGTTTCAATTTCTATTTAACTTTTCTAGTTGTTTTTAACTTTACTTGAGGCTGAAAGTTTTCTCCCTTTACCCCTGATACTAAATAGCAATACAATTGTGTCCAGTGTCAACTTGTTTAATATTTACTCAGACTATTTTCATAAAAGAAGCAATCAAGCTTAGCTCCTTACAAGAGTTCCTTTCGTATTATTTTGCTCATTAAGATCAACTAATTAATACATGTTCTTCATTTCCATATGCTAACAAAGCAAAAGCAAAAATCAACAGCAACATCAGAGAAACATGCAGACTATCAGATCTGAGAATAAAAAAAAAAGTCAGTATCTGTAAGAAGGCAAAATTACCTTACAAACTGTCTATTCTAGTCTCAACAAAAACAGATTTTTTTTCTTTGAGAAAAAGGAAAGTAATTGAAAAAAAAATTCTAAACAAAAAAACATAAATCATCCTGTAAAGCATTGAAGAGATTTAGGCTTCAAGACTCAACAGGATACTAAAAGGAAATTTCAAACTCAACCTATTATTGATCAATGAGATTTACTTTACCATATTTATATAGACTGCCATAACTGACAGTAATATTTACTGAATTTATTACATAGTGGCTTCATGCAGTTAAGATTTTTAAAAAATTCTAATAAATGAGCAATTACTAAAAATACACAAGTTACTGATTAAAAGATTGAATTGAAAGTCAGAATTATATGACTAAATTGTAGAATAAAAGATACACAATGCTCAAAAATAGTTTTTACTTTTGATTATGAGTGTCATATCAAGGCAATATTGTGTCAAATTTAATAAGAAAAAAATTATATTCAACTATATTTAATTTCTAACAACACAAAATACATATGTTGTCTTATGTCCTTCATATAAAATAGACCAAAATGACACCAACCAGCCAAATCAAAAGGAATCAATGTTTACTCAACTATAAAACCTGGAACAATTATTTTTATTTTCTCAAAAAGTGAATTAATATTTTACAAGTACACAGATTTAAATTAAAACTTAAGACAAATCCAGTAAAGTTTTCTTTATGCTTCAAATCTTTCAAGGTTTGTTTTTAGAATTTTATATGAATTCAATTTTTTGAATTTTCAATTTTTTTTTTTCAAGTCTTATTTCTTAAAGAAGAAAAAAATATTCAATGCAAGACATTTTGATCAGTCTTTAAACAGTTCAAGCTTCATATATATATATATATATATATAAAAACACACTCTGCAAATACACTATATACAATTTTTAATTCAGTGATATTTGGCTTCAATAGGAAAGTAGTCTTAAAGGATAAAAAAATGAACTTACACAAGTTGGTTATAAAATACCTAATTAAGAAAGCTAAAAGTAACTTGATATTAATATTTTTATTCTATTTCATTGGCCCTTTTCTTGTTTTTGCCATGCCTCTAACAAAAATAACAATGAAATAAAAATAAAATAAAAATAAAAACTTTTGGCATTTGAAATCATTATCAGGATTTGTATGTGTAACGCCTACCACTTGAGCTCTTACTAATCCATTTATTTAGATTTTATTGCTGGTAACCATTAATTCCAACAATGACTTAGATTTTGATACAGATGCCAGCAAATGATTCAGGCAGATGTGAAAATATGAAATTTGAAAGCATCAACTTGGAAGATTTTTCAACTTCACTTTGTCTGGGACGATGTCCAATTTTAGAAAAGGTTTGGATGCAGGGAATGAGTCAGGTAACCTCAAGATTGTTTAATCATTTCACTTTATTAATTTTTTTTTTTTTTTTTAAACAGGGAGGGAATCACAGCCATGAAATATCTCATCATAATTTAGTTTTAATTCCTTTTCAATGACAAGCAGTTTTCCTTTAAATAACAACATTGTTATCAATTGTGTTGTTTATTTTACAGTTTATCAAACCTTTGTGGGTTATATAAAGTCGAAACATTTTTGAGGAATTAAGTTTGTTTTTTTTTGTTTTTTTTTTTGTGAGTGAATTTTTTGGAGAAATTTTTTTTTTTTTTCCAGATACACATCCTACTATTTAACCAATAGCTGGAGGGAGACAAGATGGATTCATACTTTACTCAAGAGTATTTGCACATAAGTTGACTGAAAAATGAACTCAGCTCTCCAATTTCAAGCTGTTATCCATTACACCTCTTGAACATCCAACAATTTTAACAAGTGTCTTTGTTTAAAAAAAAATAATAATACCACAAATAGAAATAACAAACTGAATTTAATAGCAAAAATAACTTCAAATGATTCTATTTTCAATAATTGTCATTAGAGAATTATTACCATTTATTTTGTAATCTTGTTTATAATACCAGTTAAAAGATTAATAAAAACAAATTTTGAAACTGATTCAGTTTCTACAGCTCAACCCTTTGCAAGTTATTTAAAGTCAGAAAATATATTTTTACATTGTAAGAAATCTTTTTGTCTGATAATAATGGTTTAGTGATACAAGACTTGCTATTAACCCATAGCTGGGGAGAGAAATGAATTGATACCATTCTTGAAGTTATTTGTGCATAAGTAAATATAAAGCAAACCAGAATTGTAACTTGGCTCTCCAATTTACAATTCCAAGCCATTACCCATTACACCACCTGCACATCCAAGCTTACAGCACATGGTATTCCCAATCGATCATTCATCTAGGTAGTGACTAAGCTAATGTTGCTTAACTTCAGTGATCGCATGAGAACAGTGTTTTAACATGATGCAACAATAAACAAATCTTGATACAAAATGCCAATATAAAGAACTCAATTATGATACCTCAATGTTAAATAATATTTTTAGAAGTTTTAACATTGAATTTAGCTCATCAGCCACAAGAACAAATAATTTAAGTCCAATACATCCATATTTTAATGTCACTTAGAATCTATTATTAATGTTAGGAAGTTATATGAACAAATGATTATAGCCTCTTATCTTAAAGATTTTAAATATGAGCCTTTTATATTAAGAGTAGGATTCAGGAAATAAATCCATCAAAACTTTCAGCAACTTAAAAGGAAAATAATATGACTTCATATCATCTACACTGAATTTACCATTCAATTTTTTTCATGCAGAAAATTGCTTAAGCTAAATATTCTGGTAAGATTAAATAATAAACAATTTCATAATTGAAGACTAATAAGTTTGTTCCTACAAATTTTTGCACTTAATTTTGTTATGCATTGAAAATTCAGGAATAAAAGGACTGTTATGGAATTACTAAAAAACATTACTGCTAGAATAAAAATATTGTGCAAATAATTAAGAATACAGATAAACTATTTTTTGTTGCAAACTAGAAATCATTTATATAAACCTTTCACAAACAATATCTGTATTTATTCAAGCAAGTTGGTATGTAATGACTGATTAATAAACAAGTGTTTCATTCAGTTTATTAAAAAGTTTCTATCTAGTGATATAAAATTCAAAAAATTGAAAAACAAAAATCATTAATTTCTAAACTATTTTTCTGATACCAAATACTTCTGATATTTACTAAGCTTAGCAAGCAACCAAACAGGAGGCAGTGGGGAGAAACAAAACTGTTGCAAGTCTTTCAATTAGGAAGAGTATGCATGTCTAGATAAAAGAGCGTTATAAATCATGGCTTTTACTTCAGCTTAAACTGACATCTGACACTAGTAGCAACTACAACTATCTCAACCACAAAGCAGGTCAATGATGCTTACTGCAAGTCTAACTAAAGAGAATTTAGCTAGCAAAATTTGAGACGACATTTAAAATGATATAATTGATAGTCATGAGCACAAAGGAAAAATTAATTTTAAATTGAAAGGTTTTAACTGCTTTGCTTGATCCTTGTAAAATCCTCAATAACAATTCACTGAAATTATACACAAGCCTACCCAATGATGCACACTGTAAGAGTTTTAAACCTAAGGTACAATAGTACTAAGCTACAAAATCAGATCCTACTTCATTAAGCACAAGTTATTCTATTTCTTTAACTAGAGCAATTTAGATATGAAATATTGACGTTATCTTGAATAATGACACTGGTCAATTCAGACCAAAATCATTAACTAAGAACATACTATTATTAACAAGCCATATTTTATTCACTTTAGATACAACTGAACAGGATCCAAATATTTCATATACTAAAGAGGTCAATTAATGATTTATATACTCATTCAAGTTTATGAAGGCATCAAGATTTTTTTTCTAATTTCCCACCTATTTAATTACATGTATATAATTAAGAAATGTACAATGCCAAAAGATATTGTTTTTAATCTTTCCTTTTTTAATCTTAGATTTTTTTTAAAACAAGTAATGAAGCCCTTGATTTCTAATACGGAAAATGCTCACATTTATGTTTTTGCTTTTTAGACCACATCTCCAGATCAGTGTATTAAGAACAAAGGCAGAATGCAGAGAGATCAAGTTTGAATAGTGAAAGATAGGCTCTTACTATTTGGTAGAAGGCAAACAAGATATTTTAGAGTGTGTTGATTGTCAAAAGATAAATTTAGCCAAAGCTTTTTGCTGCTATAAGACCAAATTGGTCTGTAAATGAATAAGCTGAAAAAAAAAAAAAAAAAAAAAAAAGCTGTTTATTTAGATTAATAAATTTACATGTAGAAGACAGACTGTTGGCTCCAATCTTTGTAGGGGATGACTGCAAAGAATCTTTCCTATTCCAATTTATAGACAGAACACATGAAACTAAGAACCAACCTATTTTATTGGCTAGGAAGAAATCCCAGCATGCATTTGACTCGGTCCCAGTCTGTTTTGAAGTCAGAATGCTGCATTTATCCAAATTGGCGCAGATATCAACTTCAATTCTTAGTTTGTGAACTTTTTGCCTTATTACAGTTAATTTGCCTTAGAACTGTTAATTTGCCTTGCATATATTGTTTGCTTGCTTCATATTGTTCTTTTTTTCTTATTGTTTATTGCAAACTTTGTAAATTCTGTTTGTTGGGAAATTCTGCCATTTATTTACATTTAACCATGGCCACCTTACTTTACAAAGGCAAAGCATGAACATAACACCAGAGTCAAGCTTGTCATCAGTACATTTCCTTACTGTTTGTCCTAGGATTAATCTTCAGTTCTGATTTAAATAATTTTATACAGAATATATTTGTCTTGCATGGAAACTAAGATTCCCAGCATGCATTCTTCATTGACAGCCCTTCCTTTTCAGTTGACTTTAATTACTTAGAAGCTGACTACTAAAAACACAGAAGTGGTGTTCAATCTGGCGAATTCAAAAACAATAGGAAATATGAAGGGAAAAGTGTGTAAACAGTAACCTAACAGGTTAAAATATAGATAAAGTTCATAATCTATTACTTAATAGATTAAAATAAAATATTCAATATTTTCTGATTCTCTAGAACTTATATAGAAAAATATTCAGCAATTTAATGAATAGACTACCTAGGGAAATAGCATCTTAGTCCTATTCAAAATACTCTCCTTGGGACCCTACACTTAATAGCAGCCCATGTATTTTTCTAAATTCTAAAAAACTCATTGTATAGAGAATTACTTATTGCACAGGTAAATAACCCCCAAAATTAATTATTGCATGAGTAAAACCAAGAATTAGTTATGGAAACTTATTCTTAATTCATTAAGAATAAATTTTCCCTATCCTAGCTCCTTTTTTAATTGATAATTGAATTCCATCTGGATAAGGAATCAATATAAAAAAATTCAAAATAACTAAAATATCTGCAAAACTGAAAACTGTAGACAAAAATTAACATCTAAAGGAATTGGTTTTAAGATTTTTTTGTTACATTTATCTTTAATAAAGCTAATTTTCCAAAATGTAAAAGGATACCCATTTTTTTTTAACACTGTATATTACAAACATATTTGAAGCATCAAATAATTATGCACATTTTAATGAGAATAGTGAAACAAAAAACAAAAGCATAAAAAGCAACATACTGCTTAAACATTAAGTATGCATTATTATGAACAGTAATGTTTAATCTCTAAACCAAGGTGGCCAAGATTCTTGTAAAAATCAGCTTTTATTTTCAAATTCGCATTTTTCACAATCCAGAAAATTTATCTATGCAATCAAAATATTCAAACGTTCTTTATCCACAAATGTGAAGTGTCATATTACTTGCTTTCAAAATTTACCAACCATCAGCAGCTAGACACCTGTATGCCTCTGTATAAGTAAGACAACATAATCTTCCATCCCAGGAGTAAACTCTCCTCTGTGAGGCACCAACAAATTGTACTTACCTGAAAAAATAAAAATAAAAATAAAATAAATAAATCACCAATTATAAAATTGACATATATAAATTCACTTTTATTAGAAAAATTAAATAAAAAAAAAATAAGAAAATTTTCAAATGTGTAACAAATGTTTAACTTATTTAACTATTTCTTTAACATCATGTTACCAGAATATGTTTGGATAACATATTGGCAAAATATTTCATCAGTCACTGTTTTCATTGCCGTCATCAGATGTGACGTCTTGATTTAATGATTCATCACAGAAAAAAAAAAGATTCTCACAAGATAATTTGGGAAGGAATTTTTTTAAGGTAAAAAATTATCATTTGAGGTCTTTCTATTTAGTATTTGTCTATATTTTTGAGATGAGATAGTATTTATAGTATTCCGACTATTGTCCTCATCTTTGTTGTCATTGGTATGACATTTCAGCTGTTGTATGCTCTGGCCTTCAGGTGCTAGGAATTTCAAACTGAACGCTTTATTAAAATCACTGGGGTATATGAACTCCATTTCTTCATTTTCTAATGCCTCTTCTGGAAGTCATGAGTTATCTCCCTCTAACCCTGTAAGTTACTTGTTCACCAGTGCTGTAGCCTGGTATTGAACTCACTTTGGGTCAAATCACAGGAACTAACCAACATTACCAGAAGTATTTTTGATGTTAAAAATTTTCTTTAGTATTTTTTACCAGAAGTACCACATATGGAGAGAGAAAGATGATCACCACCCCTATGGGTGGAAGTTGAAATAATAGAGAACGCCACCAGAAACTACATAAAATTACAGTAAAATCAGCGCACATGCTAAACTTCAAAAATCTCCTAAGCTGACCATGAATAATGGGAACCAGTAATACGCAGTGCCAGAGAAAATCATTAGTGTCAAAAAATTGCAATACGAGCTCGGGTAAAAAATACTACAGAAAGCCGCTAACATCAAAAATACTACAGAAAGCCGCTAACATCAAAAATACTACAGAAAGCCGCTAACATCAAAAATACTACAGAAAGCCGCTAACATCAAAAATACTACAGAAAGCCGCTAACATCAAGAATACTACAGAAAGCCGCTAACATCAAGAATACTACAGAAAGCCGCTAACATCAAGAATACTACAGAAAGCCGCTAACATCAAGAATACTACAGAAAGCCGCTAACATCAAAAATACTACAGAAAGCCGCTAACATCAAAAATACTACAGAAAGCCGCTAACATCAAAAAACTGCAATATGAACTCTGGTATAAAAAAAAAAAAAAAAAAAAGGTTACTGGACATTAGGTTTATAAGTCCCAAAAATTTGTTGTTCTTGTTCTTAAAAACACATGGCCCAGTGGATATAGACGTTGGAGTTGTGAGTTCAATACCAGGCTACAAGTGAAATAACTTACAGGGTTAGAGGGAGATAACTCATGACTTCCAGAAGAGGCATTAAGCAAGGAATGGAGTTCATATACCCCAGTGATTGTAACAGCCTTGTGCCACAATTGTAACATTTTTACAATAAATATAGTGATTGTAATAAAAAGTTCGGTTCAAAATTCCTAGCACCTGAAGAAGGCCGGAGCATACAACAGCTAAAATGTCGTACAAATGGCAACAAAGATGAGGACAATAGTCTGAATAATGTAAATACTGTCTTTCCATTTGTTTATATTTATGAGAAAAGGTATTGTAACTATCTACATTATTAACATTGTTCGGATTATTGTCATCTTTATTGCCATATTGAATGTTTCAGCTCGAGAATTAACTAAAACTGAGATATCCAAAGTTATGTCATGTAAAATTAGAACAATCTACAAAGGTTTCAGTTCAAAATTCCAAAAAATATCACCTGAAGAAGGCCACAGCATACAACGGCCAAAACATTGTAAATATGACAATAAAGATGAGGACAACAGTCTGAACAATGTCTTTCTATGTGGATAAAAAGACAATTGTGTTATAATACTCAACATTCCAGCCATTGTTCATAGAGCCTTTTTAGACTGTCATGTTCCTAAAATTTTAAAACAAATCTTTTATTTAGTTTGCAGAGAGATTTTCATTCTGCTTAGCATCAATTCACTTTAATTAGTTTTCATGTTACTCATTCATTTCTTCCAATAAACTAGAGTATATGATTTTCCACACTACCTAACTAAAGGATTGAAACCATGACAACCTGCAAAGATATATTTTAACAAATGTTTTAATCCAGTCATAGAGCTCTTAAACAATCCCAAAAAGTAAAATTTTAGAGCCTAATATCAATACTAATATGATGCAATTTGTTATATTCTTTCTTTATCCTAAAACTCTTTGCTGGTGTTTATCTCTATGCTCAGCCTACCAAGGATATTCCCAGTGTCTAATATGTGCATGGATTCTTTTGGTCTTATCCTCCAGTGTTATTCAGTGCAAACATGACCAGAACTGCATGTGTTCAATTCCATGCAGTTGTGGTAAGGAATAAAAAAGCAAAACAAAATTGCCCCATAAAGGTTAGGATAGAGAAACATTGAAAAGCTTTAGTTGAGATATAGATACTGAAATCAAGCAGAGCTGATCATGTATGAAAAGAAAACAGTGGTCATCAACGGCTACAGAATGAAGTCAAGAAACAGTAAATTAGAGGCATATTTTTTGTGTGTAGATTAAAAAAATTTATGTGCCATTACTTTAAGAATAATTTCCTTTCAAAGTAATTTTACATGTTAAATCAACAAGGTGCGTGATATCCCATTGACTGAACTAAAGTACTTCAGGATGATGACTCATGAATATTTTTTCATAAGTTCAAATGCAAAAGTGACTTATAGATAATAATTCAAAATATTTAGAAAAAGAAAAAGGGGGCATGCACAACAAACATTTTTCTAATTATACAAAATTATTTTTGCATCCTCAAGACTGTCATATTTAACTTGTTTATCAAAACAAGCTTCCCTTAAAAGTATGTGCATATGTTTTGCTTCTGCTATTTATCGAGAGATTCTTGATAAAATCCAAAGAACAATCTGCAATGTGATCAATCCTGATCTGGCATCTTAGCTTCAGTTACTTTCCCATGGCCAAAGCAGCTTCCAAGGCCTTTTCTTCTTTAGTACCTCAATTTACAAGATTCAAGTGCAGTACTAGATTGGCAGCTAGATCTCATCATTTTAGTGTTGAAATGGCCATAAGTTCTATGGTACTGGTTTCTTCTTGCTTATGGAACTATTCTGGATTCTTGCTTTTGAGTCAATTATAATCTTCAAAAATTCAAATGCAACGTCAAGCATCATCTTTTGTCTCCCAAATCCTGTTCTTTTATTGTCCTCTCAATGTTTTCTCAATTTATTTCACTGTCAGTAATCACTTGCATCATAGTAGCTTTATCACCTGGCTTGAATGTGAAATGATATTTCTCTCATATTATATATATATATATATATATATATATATATATATATTACATGAGCATTCTTAAAAAAAAGAAAAAGAGCAAAAATCAGTTAATGTGTGAGTTTTGTTTAACAGCATATCAACCTCTATGGTTTATTTAATAACAAAAAGTTGGGGTATTTTTTTAATGTTTAGTTATCGTGAAAAGGTTGATTTAGTTAGATTTTATTTTATTTTAGAAAACTTAAGATGTCTTCTAGTTTTGTATTCAAAAATTTATTGCTGGTAATAACTTTTTCCTTCAAAAAGTCATTATGACAATTTTTCCTTTTTTTCCACTTTCAAAAATGTCTTGTTAGTAATATTTTTCCTTCAAAAATGTATATTTTTCTATAAAAGTCTATTTTTATACATATATTTCTATAAAAGTATATCTTTATACTTTCATAGTGTTTTGAACCAATCAAAGGCCTTGCTGCCAGATGCAGTTTACTGCCATGCCCAGGACTATCAGTTATTGCAAATCACATGAAGACACCACATGGCAGAAACTTAGGTTGCATAATAACTTTTATATACATATATATATATATATATATATATATATATATACACACACACACACACAGATATAGAATCTATTTGTATTTATGATGGCCATGTTAAGCCTGACATTTTAAAATAATGCAAAAAGTAATTTTCTGTAAAAGTAGCCAGAAATAAATGAATAAATAATCATAATCTTGCACAAAGCCCCTGTTCTTAGTCTTAATCCTATAAGTAAAGTAATACTTTTAACATGATAGTGTAAACTGATTGTAAGTCCTTAAAATGTTCAATTAAGATTTGGTTGGCTGGCTGACTTTTAGGGGCATATCAGCCTTTATAGGTTATTTAAGGATGAAATCTAAATATTTTGAACACAATCATATGTCAAACTACAGATAAAACATTGTTAGTTCTTTTGTTATAAAATGCATTACTGGTATTTGTAGAGGACTAAAAATCAATTAGTTGAAAAATATGTTTTTCTTTCTCCTTAACAACCACCACACATTTTCCTTGGTGCAAACATTTAACTCAAATCATCAAGTAGATGGGAAGTTTTGCTCAACTCCATCCGTATGCTTTGTCATAAATGGTCTATCAAAAATGAAGGAGGAAATTTTATCCTGCCAGTCAAAGAGAACGGACACCCAAGACGATGCACTTCATGGGACGTGCATGCATGCTGATGGCCAGGTCAAAAACTGGTAACAATATACTTCGGCAACACCAGATCCTCTGGCTCATTACAAGTAGATAAGTATAGACTCTTTCCCATATGCAAACACATATACATGTGTCATATAGATGTTTATCAATGCTAACACACACAACACAGACACCCTTGCCAATAAACACTTACTTTGAAAAATTACACACATCTTAGCCCCACAAGAACATAAGTTTCGCACATCAATAAATGTATTTTGCATTTGGTAAACTGTATTTTTGTTCTTGTTTTAAATTGTTGCTTGTCTAAATTATATGAACTCATTATGTTCAATATATTTCTACTATAAATATGTATTTTTATACTTTCATAGTGTTTTGTGAAGTTCACTATCTGCCTACAGCTGGGACCCTGAAAGGTGCTACCACCTTGGTTCAAGATGGACCTAGGAACAACAGTAATTGAGAGGTGGTTCCATGCTTCCCAAAACTCTAAACTCATGATCAGAGACCTTGCTATTAGATGTAATTTATCATTATACCCAGAATTAGTTCAATTAGGAGAGTACAAATATAGCATCTTTAAAGCTTTTGTTTTATTTGTAAAAAAAGAAATGAAAAACTTGTTGAGACCAAGATTAGATCAGCCTAAGCTAACTCCAAACTTAGAAATAAGCTGATCATCACATATTGCAAATGGAGTAAATTTTGCAAAGACAATTAAGATAAATCAATAAAATGTGGCAATTCAATTCTGCTTGCTACCAGATAATGGTGTCATCTATACAAATATTCAAAGAATTGGAAGGAGGGTACTAAGTGGGGCTTCTGTTCTTTTAATAATCATTGGAAAAATTCACTAAACAATCATGATCTTCATTACTATACATGACCAACAGATTTTAATTTCAAGGTGAACTTATTTCTGATCCCTGAGCAAAAGAATATGCTTAAATGAGGAATATTACATCAAAAAGAAAATTACAACACCATAGTATGCAGAATATACATTCTAACATAGAAATGTAATAAAAATGGAATTTTAAATCTTGGTTTTAAATCAATCATAGGCAAATTATGATCCATTTGGCATATTCAAATTGTATGCTTAATTTCATATGGAAAAGAAGACTTCTTAAAATTAGGTTTTTGTTCACTCACACACCCTCATATACATAACCAATGATTAAATACAATGTTTCTTAAATTTTGTAAGCTTTCAGTGAAACTAACTTTTCATTGTTTTAAACCATTGGTGATTTTCAATAAGGAAGATCAAGTGTGTAAACATATTTTGCTTTTGAAACAGGAAATATCCATAATATTTTTTCTTTGGAGAAGAAATACTTTTAAATTTTCAAATGAGTCATTCTATATCAAATCAAGAAGGATCTGATCATCACCAACAGATTTTTCTTCAAGTTTGCCACATGCATGATGAAATTGAATAATAGTTATTCTACATCTCAAAATGAAAGGGTTCTGGAGATATGACCCCTTGACCCTTACCAAAAAGGTGAATTTTTTAAAATAGTCACAAATTTAAATATCAATATCTCAGTTGTTTTTCCCCCCACAAAGCTAAATTTTAAAGTACTTGGACATATATATATATATATATATATTTGTCAAATTTAAAAATACATTTTGATAAAGGTCAAAGGTTATGGTCAAATGATCTTATTTGATTTTTTTAAATTATATATATTCAAAATATGTATTTATCAAAATGTATTTTCAAATTTGACAAATTTGTCTGCCTTATAGCAAGATATGTACAAAATTTTGTGGTGAACTTTTTACTGTAACAAGAGTTTTACTGGTTTGATTTTATCAGTAAATTCTTTTAATGTCTCTTAATGCTTTTTAATTATTTTTTTATGGATTTTAAAAGGATTGCAGTGTGTTTAGTCTAATAAAAGTATTGTTGACAATTCATTTAGATTCAACAAATAAAAGATTCTTAGTGTCTCAGAAAAACATTTTTATCTGGAAAAAAATAAATAAGTAAATTAAAAATAAATCACACACAGCAAGTGTTAATCACTGTCATTAGTAACATTATATTAAGACTTCAATTTTTTAATTATAGAAATATCTTTTCTCCAAAGAAAAATGAAACAAGAAAAAAAACAAGAAAAAAAAATTATAAGTATATGCTTATATATACTGTCTTCTGTAGTGAAAATAATTGAGATAGCATTAACAAAAAAAAAAAAAAAAAATATTCATTTTTTCAGTGCAGCTTGCTTTGTGGCCCACTGCTGGTTTTAAATTATGGCTGGTAAAAAAATTTAATAAACTAGTCATAATTGTAAAAAATTTTTACTTTTTTTTTTCAATATCGCAAAAAAAAAAAAAAAGTTTTGCAATTCAAATTTTAATGCCCAAGGAAAATTTCCTTCATTTTTGGTAGTGTTGACAGTGGGTAAGATTAGGTAAGAGATAAGCTGAATTTAATGAATGATTTTCATAAGTCTACCACAGAAATTTTTCCAAAATCAGCACCACCAATACTGCAATAATATTCCTACCCCAGTGTCACTTCATTGGTATGTTGCTCTTTCACTCAAAAATACTAGTAATAATAATATTCTGGAACTTTGACATCTACATTAGTGACCTTATCAAACAAAGATCAGATAAAAAAAAAATTTAAAAAACATCAGTTCATAGATGTAGCTTTGCAAACAAACCAAAAGGTGAAAATGACAAAGCAAAGAATTAAAATATACCAGGACCATGCCCAAGTTTTGAGAGAATGTGGAACATGAAAATTAGTGTCATGCCAATAGTTGACATTTTGAACTGTGCCAAAAACAATAGAATCAAGAATATTTTGAGTGATAGAATTTTTATGGCTTATTAACACTGAGGAAAAAAAAAAAAAAAAAAAGACATTTTGAATTGTGAGAAGTTGATTTTAATAGTTTTCTCAAGTGGGTCCCAGTGATCGAATAAGAACCAATGTTTTCCGAGAGAATCAAAATGTGCTGGATGAGAGATCTAAAATGTCTAAACTTTCCTAACTATGACACTGGAGAAATTTGTCGCTCAATCTGCATTATGAACATGCTAATGCATAATTGGGTGGGGGGGAGATTCCACCACCAAGAGATTTAATACTTTTGGGATGGTTTAGATAGGGTAAAGAACCAAACTAAAAACACCAAAGCAGTAATTCAAACTAGACAAAATTTGATTGAAATATTTGAAGATTTAATTGTATCTAGTGACTAGACAGTTTAAATTTATGATTTACAAATGAGAAAATTATAGGAATCATATGCCAAATAAAGACCACTTTATAAAAAAAAAAAAAAAAGACACACATACATATCAATAGAAAGCTTGCCATAGGGTAGTGGTTAACAAGACTATCAAAGACCATTATTACAGAAGAGTTATAATCCCATCCACCCCCACAATTGCAACCTTGTGCCAGACTTAAATTTAGTAAATGCCTATAGCTAGCTAAATATTTATGTTTAACCCTTGTGTCCAGAGGATATCCCAAAATAACTAAAATTTGACAATGACATGTGAACTGGACATAGTTACACATTGTGTCACAAATCAACACTTTTTGGAGACAGTCTGCCATGTGTCATCATTCTACATTGACCAATTTGTTTTCTGTGGCCTCCAACCACTGGTATTTGCAAGCATGCTTGGCAATTTTTGTAATAACCGATTAAAAATAGTAAAACACAAATTTGTATGGTTTTGTTATCTTTTGGTAAAAACTTATTTTGAGCAGCTTTAGGTAAAACACAGGTGTAAAAAAATGGTATTTGTATTTCAAGTGTTGTGAAATGTCACTTGAGCACCGACCATGATTTATCCAACATTCAGCAAGCTAAAATAACAAATCTTGAAAACATAACTGATTTAAAAGAAAAAGTCATCAGACAGTCAAGATTTTTAAAGTTTTAATTTATTTCTTAGAATTCACACCAGCAAATATTTACTGAAAATTTAATATTAAATATGCATGCCACTTAAACAGCATTCAAATTTCTTGACTAGGAGAAATTATGCCCCTCCAGCCTATTTAGCTTATGCCACTCTATAACTTATTTCCCTTATGTGAGAGAGAAAAAAAAATGTAGGACTTGGAATAAAACCTCACTGAGGAGTTAAAAAATGTTTCCTCCAGCAGTGTAGGTACAGGAGGTAAAGGAAAAAAGAAAAAAAAAAGAAAAAAAAAAAAACAACAACACTGAGTCAAAAGGCAAGTACTTTGGAAAAAAATAAATATTTGATTCTTTTTTTCAAGTTGTAAAATCTAAAAAGTTTTTTTTTGTTTTAGGGAGATCCCCCCCTCACTCACACACACACACAATGCACAAACAACTGA
Organism: Ascarosepion bandense; assembly: GCA_037127315.1. Taxonomy (NCBI): domain Eukaryota; kingdom Metazoa; phylum Mollusca; class Cephalopoda; order Sepiida; family Sepiidae; genus Ascarosepion; species Ascarosepion bandense. The sequence goes on from JBBBDQ010000191.1 coordinate 11,228,452, forward strand.
TGAAAAAAACATCAGTTAAGTGTTTGGTTGATGACCATAGTGACCTTTAGAGAGAATCTAATAAATGAAAACCTGTACCAACAACTTCATATTTGACCTCTATGTCAACACTTCATTTGAACCACTCAAGTTATTTCCTGATAGCCAAACTGTGTGTTTGAATCAACCCTGTTCTCTTGTTCTAATGGAAAAGATGCCACACTAAACATATTCAATCACGATTGGCTTTGTCAACACATTAACATTAGATAGCAATCCCAAAACAGAGTTGGACTTTTGGGTTATCATGTAATTTATTTTACTACTCCACACTTTCATACCCAGATGATTTCAACTTGAGTAAAAAAATGAAGAGATGCCCTTCCAGAAAGTTTTCCCCACCTCCCTTATTTTTAACATTCTATCCTGTAAGATGAAAACCATGTTGCTTTTCTTTAAACACAAACAAACGAGTATTGTTGCCTCTTTTTGTGTACTAATATACCATTGTTTCATTTATATTGTAATTTTAACTTTTCAGTTTGTCTTCTAACAACATTTTCTCAATCTATTTGGAGATACAATACAAATATCTCTCCCTCTCTCTCTCTCTATATATATATATATATATATATATATATATAGACACACAATGTATTCTTTTAAATTGGAAATAAATCAAATGTGACATTCTTTTACAATTTTTCCACCTCCTAAATTCGTTAAACTTCATTCTAAATATTGGACAAATTTCTTTACTTTGGCATTTCTGATATCATTCATTTCTGATATAACTTTCTGTATTTCCTTCCAATTTTCCTTCTTTTCTTGACCTAATCACTAGTTTTAATGTTTTTCTAACTAGTCACTTAATTGACCAACAGACCTATCTTTTTATATGCCAGTCAATTTCATTTGAAACTTGAGATTGTAAGGAAACATTTGAGACTTAGGCTGAATAGATCTCAAGCCACATATATTGAGATCGGAGTCAGTGAACACCACAATCTGGCTGCATAACCTGTGCTTCACCAGGGCTCTGTACAGTTTTGAATTCAAAATTGTCCTAAATTGGTTGCCAACCACAGCTTGATAGCCAAGTTTGCCTTACTACTTACTTAACCCACAGAAAGGGTGGGTTAAAAAAGAGTGATTCATACTGTTTCCAAGGGTATTTGAGCAAATGTTAAAAAACTTGAGTGGAATTTAAACAGCTTGCTGACTTTTCACTCCAAGATGCTAACCACTTGCATATCCCTATTAATTACTTAGTAATCACTGGGTTAAGTTAATTGATACTAGCTTGTAAAATCCTATATCCTAAAGATACAAAGGTGAATTGGTCATATCACACCTGGCTGATATCCTTTGAAATCCGGTGACAAAATTTGTAAAAAGCTATCAGGAAGAAGGAAAGGAAAAGAAAAAAAAAAAAGGCAAATTTTACAAGATTAAATCTAAAACTGATATTTAACAAGTTGAGAAATTCTGATTTTGACAACAAACCAATAGGTTTTTTTTTAACAGTACACTTGTATGTTTTCATATACAGGTATCCCTTTTCATTACCTGTGAGGGATAACAATTTTGATTATCACCTTTTCAATAAATATGGCATGCCATGACATAATTGCTGAGTTTTGAAACTTTAACAAATACAAAACACATGACTCAATATGAGTGAGTGTAACTGAACTGCTATACCAGTTCTCTGCCACAACCAGACCCACTGTCTCAAACTGGTTGCACTGAAATTCGGTAAATCACTCACAAGCTGTTGTAACGCCAATAATTCTTTCTTTGAACATCTGGTTAATTCGGTTATCGATTCAACTAAACTGAAGCCCACTTGTTCAATGCATAACAAACGTTCTCAATTGGCTTGCAAGATGTCAATTTTTCTGACATTGTGAATATTTTAATGTAAGTTAAACTGTTAACTGAAGGTCAAGAGGTATTAGAGATCTCTTTATTAAAGATATTGGAGTAGATAGTTTAGTCTATCACCCGGTTCACACTCCATCCACGTCTATTGAACAGGTGTAGATGCTCATCCCTTGTTCCCTGTTTAGGATGTAGTTTCCGGCTTTCTCTTTTACAATCTTTTCACTCCTATGTAGCCCCCTCCACATCAGTGGCGTTACCACCTTGTTCGGGGTGATATGATTAAAAAAAAAAAAAATTCAGAGTCATTTTATGCATAAAACTGAGAGAATTTTCTTAACCTAATTTTTCTATCATGTATCCATATATAAGCACATTTAACTTATACAAGTAAGCTATATCAACAGCCACCTGAGAGAGGGTCAGGGATTGCTACTTTTGTGATAGATGAACCAGCTGTTACCAGGCAAATAAATGACTCCAACAGATAAACATTTCTAATTCAAATCAATATATAGATTAGTCCTGCGCTAATGTCAGCTGTTTATGACTATCAATGATTGAAGTGAAGCTTTTTATAAAAGACAAAAACCTATTTTGAGTTAAAAAAAAAAGGAAAGTCAAATCCTACTGTCTACAAGGTGTTGATCATCATTCACTTTTTTACTCTGAAATGACAAAATGATGCATAATTCAGTAAATAATATTTAACATCCAAATCAACATTCCTTTGTTCACATTACTAAATCTGTGAAGAATATTAGGTTTGGTTCTTTAGCAGCATATCAACCTCTATGGGTTATTTAATGCTGAAATGTAAATATTTTGTACTTCATTTGTTTTTGTTTTTTTTATATAAAACATGTATTGCTGGTAATTTTACTATAAAAATATGCTGCTAGTAATTTTCCTATAATTTTCCTGGTAATTTTAGGATTAAAAAAAAAAAAAGAAAAAAAGAAAAGAAAAGAAAAGTGTTTTATACTTTCCTACAGTTTTGATTTTTGTTTAAGGGGTCCACAATTTGCCCATAGCTGGGAACAACAGCAATTGCTCAAAACCACCACTCTCCAAATCAGAGTGCTTGCTGCTGGATGAAGTTTATAGTCATACCCATGATTTCTTATTGTGTGTTTGGGGGGGGGGGGGGAATATTCAGCAGCCCTAGCTAACAGGGTCAAAAGACTTAGTTTTAAAGAAGGAAAGGAAAATTGCTTTCAAAACAAGTTTGATAATGTTTCTTAAACTTATGTTAAAAATATACATTCTAATTTTAAGAAAATGCTTTTATAAAAATTTAAAAAAAAAAAAAAAAATTTTTCTTTTCAAATTATATATGAAGTTACTATCCTGGGAAGTGAATAGAATAGTATATTCTGACATCTGTACAAGATTTTGCTACATGAACTTCTTCCCGCCTGTGGAATTCCCTTCCACATGTCTGCTTTCCTGACAGCTACAATCTCCAGGAGTTTAAATGTAAGGTCAATAGACACCTATCACACTAACTTGCATCTATTCTCCCAACACTCTCACCATCTACCCAACCCTCATTCTTGGTATCCTTACCCATCTATCACCCTCTTTCTGACATTTCCTATATCTAACCATCCTTTCTCACCACTTTCCCCTCAATGTAACCCCCTGCGCAATAGTGGCAGTGAAATGCCTTGCTCGGGGTGAAACAATTATAAAAAAAAATGTTTTACTGATACAAGTCCTACTAATAAACTCATAGCCGAAAGGAGAAAAGGTGGATTTATACCTTTCCCAAAGGTATTTGCACATAACGAACCAGAATGAAAGTGAAATTCTGCTCTACAATTTCCAATTCCAAGCAGTTATCTATTACACCACCTGGACATCCAAGCTTGTAGTAGCCAGCATTACCAAGCAATCAGCAATCTAGATATTGACCAGGCTCCACCTTGCTTAACTTCATTGATATACGAGAGCAGGTGTTTCAATGTGATATGGCCATAAACCTAAAAGACAAACTGACAAAACAGTTGTTAGATTAAATTCCCAGGAAACCAAGTTTTTACCTGTTAATCATTCAACGCCTAATCTGGTGTGAAAACTGGCCATTGATGAAATAAGATTAAAGTTCTCTCTCCATTTAAATTATTCCATGAATTGAAGAGAAGCACATTTCTTTTTGTAATTCAAGGTCACTAAGATTCATTGATATAGTTTTATGATAGACTGGTTTGTATTTGATGATCATGCATTCTCATAGCCTTACTCATCTACACATATATGTTTATCCTTTTGTTTCTTATTACAAACTCTTGAACTAGCCACACCTCCGACAAGATCAATTAAGGCTAATAAAAATCTATTGCTTAGTTCTATTCAAATTTCACAAGATACTTTATTTTGGATTTTCTTAACACAGTGAATTCTCTAATTAACAATAACTTAAAAAAATATATTTTTATATTCTCATTATGATTAAGCACTCTAGAGATAAAAATTTAAAAAAAAGTTTACCACTTCCGCTATTCATTACCCTTCAGCAATGAACTGAGTTCTTTTGGTGACTGGCGTGTGTATACCCCACTTATATACAACACACTAAAATTTCCCCTCTCTGATTCCATATGCCTATGGCTTAGGGACTCCGACTAATACCAAATTGGTCGAGTTTCGATCCCAGCCAGAACCAAGTAGATGTCTAGCCACACTGATGAGCTGTGATACAGCAAAACAGACTTGTATGTGGATGACATATATATATATATATATATATATAATACTGCAATGTCCTCTCAGAACAGAGACAATCATAACTCTTCCATAGGTTCCTTGGGAATCAGCATAAAAAAAGTATCATTACAAGAATAGTTAAATAGTTATTTGAAATGCAGGGTGTTCTCAACTAAGTTCTGTTCTGATGGTGCATCATAAAGCAATTTTTTCCATGCAAGTTAGAACATTCCCACAATTTTCTGTGAATAAGCTCACCAACTATCCAATATGGCATACAAGGAGGAAGGAACTAACACACCAGACTACCTTATTCAAGTGCTGTATGACAATGTATTCTTCTGCTGCAAACAACTTAAGTCAAAACAAGATCAATGGAGATTGTGCTGTAACCACAAATCACCATAGAACTATCATAACCCAGATACATATTGTTTGTTGAAACAAACTAATTGATAATAATATTGAATTTCCCATTTTTAAAATGGGCCTAAAAAATTTACATTCTCAAATGATATATACATGAAACTTGTGTACATATTCAATTAAAAAAAATGTTAATAAGTAAAATACCTACATGAAATAGGATTCATTTTTTGGTATTATTTGTTATTTTTGTAAAAAAGATTTTATTTCATTTTTGAAGGAAAGGGGTTCTATGTTGACAAAATCTAAATAATTTACAGTAAAATAATACATTAGTTACACTTGAGAAATACAGCCAAAAACGATTACCCAAAAAGACATCTTTTTTCAACAGGAACTGTTTTATGAAGTCAATAATGTTAGTATGATTCACTCATAACAATGTAGAGATTAAATCACGTGGCAATGGAGCGCCATATTTATTTCAAAACTAAAACTAAACTACAATTCAGAACAAAGGACGAAAAGGCGCATCAGTGGGATACAGAGTTAGACAACACAAACTTAAACAAATAAGTAAAAAAAATAATAATAATAATAATATATCAACTTTGCAGCCACTTTTTTAAAAACACAATATAACATACCCATTGCTATCACTATTTCCATAGCAAATGTTCAGATAAGCCCAGTTATTTAGTTCCACCAGTTCAGACCTTTACAACTAAGACATGTCAGAGTAGATCTATATAGTTGATTCACCCACATTTCCTCTATATTCCAAATGTAAAAAAAAAAAGTTCTACTCAGCTTTCCCCCTCCCCAAGAACTGTTTCCTGGGGGAACAGTACTTCCATGTGACTGCTTCCCTGAACACTACTATTTTCAATTCAAAGATCAATTGTTATCTATCCTTCTTATTCTGATCATCACTACCAACCACCACCATTTTCATTCTGATCACACACCATCATAATCATTTTAAAAGTAATGTCATGCCTTGAGTAACTCAAGCCTTCTACTGGTTGAAATGTAGTACTAGAATATCTTCAATTAAATTACTCAATCACTAAAACCAGCTTGCCATTTTTGAGAAGATTTTAAATGTTTTACAATACAATTTATCAAATCAGAACAGTGATTAAGAAAAACTGACCCTGTAGCAAAGGAAACTAGTGTTGAGGAGTTTGATTTTCCTTCATTTTTATCAATTTTTCCTTAAAATAAGAAGGAAAAAAAAAGAGAGAGAGAGAGAGATAGTATTCTTGTCAGTAGTAATATCTCAAGATTTTATTAGATAAAACTGTCAAACAGTCATGAGATTTTACTAATATTTCTTTCAGTTTTTCAATTTTTCCTTATAATTACTTAACACAATTAAATGATCAGTCTACAGCTATGAGTATAAATTAGAAATAAACAAGTTCTCAATAAGACAAACTTACAATCATTTCACTTCAGAAAGTGTTCTTTAACAACTACTTTTTTTTTTTTTTTGCTGAAGCTTTATGGATGGCAGATCAAACTTTACCATATAAACTCTCATTTTGCTCACGATTCCTAAGCATCATATTTGAATTCATCATTGTTACATATACTGGTAACATATCAGTAGTAATAATATACAGAATTTTCAAGCCGAAACATTGACAAGTGATGTGTGGGCATAATTATTATACATTGTGTGATAGAAATACCCCCAACAAATACTGCCCACATAATGGTAAGACATTAGTAGCAATTGTGTCTTCATCTAGCTACTGTCTTACTATTATGTCAAAGGTATCATCATAAACACTTGATATAAGCCATATGAATATTGGCTTTATCTCAATACATAAAATTGCTCAAATTTTACTGCTGTTTCAGTCAGATTTCATCATTTTCTACACTACCTAAATATTCTGAAAGTAAAGAAAAAAATGTAATCAAATTCCAAATTTTGCATGGTTCAATCTGAAATTTGTTTTACAGTAAAAAAAATAAATAAAAATAAAAGAATAAAAAATTCAGGAAATATGTATCAAGGCAAGTACTACATAAAAAAAAAAAATTAAAAAAACTTAAGGTACCCTTTAAAATAAGAGTTTGATAAATCTCAAACATTACAAACTTACTATTTCCTCCAAATTTTAAAAAAGTACCTAGTAGGTTAATAAACAGAATTAGTTGAATTAGTATTAATAGCAATACTTCTAGCAGCTGGAACTATTGATTAGTGCTCATTGTTTCAGTCTCATAAACAAGGATTCAGTGGCACCTCAAGGCAGTGTAAAAGTTCGCAAGCTTGTCTCCCTAGAATCATTACAATTGAGTAGTGAGTTCAATCCTCACTGGGTGCCCCATACTTTCAGTCTTGTGTCACATCTAAGCTGTGCTTAGAAAATTACCATAAACAAGGCTTCAGAGATGGTTATTACCAAGTGTAAGTATAGCTTTGAACTATTGATCAAACAACAGTTTCAAGTTACATGACAACAATAGTGGACTTCAAAAATATTCAAAAGTAAACAATTACAATCAACATACTTCAGCCTTATGTCAGTTTGCCACAAATGTTTATATTCACAAAATGTGTGCACAAAGACATACAAAAACATCTGTATCATTTGAATAATAGGCAGGTGTTGAGGAGTGGCAAACAAGTCAGGTAAAATATAAAGTTATTAAGGCAAGAACAATTCTTTTCAATAAACCAATATAGATTTTTTTAAAATTATACATACAATACCAAATTTGAAAGATTTGCATTATATATATATATATATATATATATATATACACACACACACACACACACACTTTGAGATTTGAAAAAGATATCACTCAACCAGTGAGTGAAACGAGGGAAAATTTACTCGCCCCCAAATCATTTTACTCGACCGACTGCATTTTCTTAATGGTTGTCTTACATAAACATAGCATGAATCACTGACGGAAAACAAAAAAAATTTTAATTAAAATTTCGAATGTGTTAGAAAGGATTTAAAAAAATTAAAAAATAACAAAATTTGATCTTTCCTCTTAATAATAAACATTTTGATGGTAAAACTTTGTATTAAGTTTGAGCCCTTTTAACATGCTTTTTTTTTTTTTTTTTTTTTTTTGGCAATTGTGTGGAGGTACCTAAATTCATAGTTTCTTTCTTCTGTTTGACTACAACTTCTATCTCATAGATGATAAAAAAAATAAATCTGATTGAACAATTTTCTTGAAAAAAATTACTTGTAGAATTTGATTTTCAGTGTGTGGTTGAAAGAAGTTTGAAAGAAGTAAAGGTATTTTTATTTTCTTTCTTTCAAATGTTTTTACTTTTCCTAAGCAATCTGGGGGAATGTTTACACTGACAGGGACAATAAAAGCAAGACCAAAGAGTTCAATAATGTCATTGTAGGTCATTCTAAATAACTTTTGAAACTTCAATGGCTTACTTTTGGGTTGTAAAAGTTGGGATTTTCTACATTTAAAGGAACACATTTCATTGAGAGGGCTAGTAAAACAAACTTTAACCACCTAATTAAGTTTTTAATGGACTGAGTGAAATCTCAAAGGCTATAAATTACAAAATTTTACAGAAACTGACAAAATTGGTATTGACATATTTATTTAAATTTATTTGTTTAAACATTATTGAGTGGATAGTCTGTTCTTTCTATAATTAAACAGTATATTTTTAATATCCACTGGCCTGAATATTCCAGAAATATTGTTAGAAAAATATTTATCTTCTGGCAGGATTTGAACTTGCACCTCCCATATAGCGGAAAGATGCCCTCACTAGATCCGATGTCTTATCACTCAACCACAAAAAATTTCATGGTAAACGTTTGAATTAAGCCATATGAATACACATTTTCCCTAATTTCTTTAGAACATTAATTTCTACTCTGGTTCATATCCTAATGTAAACAAATGTAACTGAAGGCAATATCACAAAATTTTACAAAAGTTACAAAATTTGTATTAACCAACATATTTATTTAAATTTATTTGATTATTTTTAATGGATACTCGTATTTGAGGGGATAGTTTTTGTTTTTTTTTCTATAATTAAACAGTACATTTTTTAATATGGTGGAAGGAAGATATTTTTCAATAAGATTTTATGAATATTCAGACCAGTGAATATTAAAAATGTACTGTTTAATTATAGAAAAGAAAATGCACATTCTGGCATGAGATTATACATACACATATGTATGCATGTACATGTCAAATGACAAAGTAGAAAAATTCTAAGGAACTTCTTCAGACCAATGTGTTTGGTCCTGCACCTAGTAAGAATCAAATATACAACAAAATCATCTGAAGATCTTGCTTTATAACCAATCCTTTATAGCCAGACACAGTGTATGTGTGTGTGTATATATATATATATATACACACACACACACATATATACACACACACACTTGTTTTCCTCCTGGCCAAAATATTTATTACTTCAAATGTTATTTTTAGTGGATACACATATGAGTAGAACATTGTTTTGTTAAAAAAAAAAAAAAAAAAAAACAGTGTTCATTTAAGTTACCAGTTTGTGCAATCAAGAAAACTTAAAATGTGCTCTCCAGCAGGATTTGAACTTGCCTCCCACTTCAATCAGGCATAGAGGGGGGCAGGTTCAAATCCTGCTGGCGGTCACATTTTCTTTAAATTTTCTCAAATGTGCAGAGCAGTAGACAAAATAAACACTGTTTAAAATGCAGGACATTTTACAAAAATAAAAATATCGACTAAAAAAATAACAGCTGAAGTAATAAGTGGCGAATTTTGTGTATTAAATGCTCTCTCTCTCTCTCTCTCTATATATATATATATATATATAGAGCTAGCTGTTGGCTTAACATGAATCAAACTATTTTTCTCTCTGTTTTTCATATATCAACAAACCATCATTTGAAAAAGCAAGCAATAAGATTTATAGAAACAGAAATGTTTTAGATTGCTTATAATTGCTTTGACAGAATTATTGACTGACAGGCTAAAAATACTGATTTTAATTGGTTCTGCAGACAATTATTTGTATTTCAAACAAATATGATACAAGTTTTATAAGGATAAGAGTAGAAGCTACATATCAGGGTCAATTGAGTTGATTGTGTCCGATATAAAAAAGGTGAACATTTGTTAGCCTCTGTTGGTTAAAGGATTAAATAGCCAAAATGACAATGTTTGGAATGAATGGAAGGTAAAGAAAAACTGGTGAATGGCAATGACTTTTTTTCTTTTAATAAGCATTTCACCCCAAGTAAGGCAGTTCCACTACTGGTGGACAGGGGGCTACAATGAGAGAAAAGGGAAAAAAAGAGAAACAGACCAAGTTACTGCAGATGTCAAAGAAAAGACAAGATAAAATTGGGAATCAAGAAGATAGATGATAATTGACATTACACTATCAGGGAAGCAAGTACATGGAAGGGAGTGCAAGAAAAGCTACTGAGAGTAGAAGCAGTGGTTACATTTGACTATTTTGATGATAAAAAGTGAGACCTAGTTGACAATCTAGTAGCATGGATAAATCCATGTAGTCAGGGAACCAGGGAAATAAGCTTGTCAGAGTAAAAGCCATGATATCTGCAGAAAAGACAGAGGAAAGCCACATCACATTGTTAGAAAATGACTGAAATCAAATTGCCATATCGGAATTGCAAATCCTCTTTTGAATTTTGTCAAGAACCCCGAGATGAATAGCAAGAGCACCCAACCAGATATGGCAACAATATTCAATACACAGGTGAATAGTAAAATGTGCAAGATGGATTCTGACAAAAAAACCCAAAAAAAAACAAAAAACTTCTGGCCTGATACAGTGACCCAACCTTCTTTGATTCAATGTGGTTGTTCCACTTGAGGTCAGCCGAGAGAGTGAGGCCAAAAAGGTGCAGTATGTTGATTTCTGGAAGCTTAGCGCCGTTCATAAAGATGGAAGGTAGGAAAGGTTCTCCATGGTGGTTAACAGAGCAGCTTAATTTTTGAAATTTACAAGCCACTTCTTGCTCTAATCATAGTTTCTTTCTGAGAGCAGCAGGAAGGTTCACTTTGTCAGCCTTGGCAGATTTCTTATCGAGACAGGAGTAAATGGTGATATCATCTGCATAGATGACTATTTGTGATGAGGATGATTAAAAGACTACCCAATTGAGAAAGAGAGGAGAAGATCAAAGTTAAATATTACTATTGAATTAAGACTTGACAAAATGGGTAGAATGAAAAAGTACTTTTTTTTTAATCATTTCACCCCAAGCAAGACAATAATGCCATTAAAACACAAAGGGTTACTGGTAGAGAAAGAAGTCTACAGTAAAAAGAAAGGACAATAAAAGAACAGAATTCAGGAAGATAGGGTTTGACATTGCAAGTAAATTTTGGGCCACTGAAGGTGGTAAAGAAGCAAGAAGAAGTGTGAGAAAAGAAATTATTAGAACAGGACTTATGATAATGTCTAGCTATTTCAATAGTAAAAAGATTAGACCATGTAGCCAATATAGTAGTACATTTAAACTTATGCAGTCAAGGTACCAAAGAAAGCTCATTAAAATAACTGCCATGAAAATATTTATGTAAAAGTTAAGGAAGCCACAGGACAGCAGTAAGAAAATGAAACTTGTAAAAAAATAAATAAAATAAAAAATGTAAATGAATAAAATGTCAAGATTTTGGATCTTGTTTTTTAATTAGCAGGATTGTGTGTGTGTGTGTGTGTGCATGCATAACAGAGACAATGGCTGATTAACTCGTTTATTATAATTTATCATCATGTATGGCACTTAACTGATTATAGTTTATCAACACACTGTGGGTTATTTAAAGCTAAAATGTATTTCAAATTGCAGGAGGACACTTACAATAACTGGTGTTCCCAAACAGTACCTCATTTAAGTATTGACCGGACTCAACTTTGCAAAGAAATGAAGATCATTTAAATCTCAAGTTATAGTTTGAAGAACCCCCGAGCAAAGAATTTTCAGGTTCCCTTTCTTTGCAGAACTTTAAGGAAATCTGTAAACCATTTAAGAAAATAAAATACAACATTTTCACGATAAATCTATAATAATAGGCAAGATATCTTAAACTATAAACTGTCCATGCAAATATTCATAACTATTTTTTTTATTTCAATAACATTCATTGAGTATTCAATATCAGTAGCATCTAGTGGTTTTCAGTTGAGATAAAGGAATTACAAACCTCTTCAATGCTCTCATGCTTTTCTCGGTATGCTAGCTAATTTTAGTAATATCAGCTAAATTTCTACTTTTCATCATATCTTTCAAACTTCAACAGTGCACTTGGAACAGTTCTAAAGATAAATACAAATATCAGTTTTAGATTCCACATTTTCGGTTTTCTACATTTTAACTCTTTCAATTTTATGCTTTCATATTTTTAAAGTTTCAATAACTGATGCAAATGTTAGTCTATTTTGATAATTTGAAAATTAAAAATTTAGTGTTTGTAGTACTGTGCTGTCTCCATACACCACATTTCTACAGTCACCATTGTAAAATTGCATCTCTGTGCCTTCTCACTGAGTTCCCCATACTTTCCACCTAAGTGGTGCTTAGAAAAATCACCTATTAATAATTATATGGTAAGTTTCACCCAATCAAGGCAGAACCACCACTGGTGCACAGGGGGTTACAGTAAGATAAAAAACAAGGTACAGGGTATGTCAAAGAAATGATAAGAGATGGATGGAAATCAAGTAGACAGAAGATGAAAATTGACATTGCATTTAAACTTTTGGAAATTGTAGCTATCAGGAAAGCAAGCAAATGGAACAAACAGAAAGTGTAAGAAAAACTGTTTGAGTTTTGGTATGGTACCTAAACTTTATGAATTTAAGTGCAGTACTAGATTAGGACAAGCATTGTGGTACAGTGGGTATCAGCTCAGAAGAAACTGGAGAGCCAAGTTCAAATTCCAGTTGAATTTGTTGCATTCACTGACATGTAAATACTCTTGGGAAAGGTATTAATCTGTATTCTCCCTCCAACTATGGGCTAAATAGCAGGACAGGTTGGGTTCTATAGCCTTGGTTAGCAACCAGTCTACCACAGAAAGTAATGACAACCTACTGCAGGAAAATCTTCTGCCTAGTCAGTCATGATGTGGGACTTGACCGCCTAAACATGTATTATGTATGGCACTTAACTGACTGACTAGGTTAACAACAAGGTCTCATCAATTTACAGTTGAATTGGCTAAAGGTTCTATGCTAAGTTTCTTTTCTTGCACATCTCACTGGTGAAAGTCTCTTCCAGCTTCTTGCTTTCCAGTCAAGCTTGATTTTCAAAAATTTTCAAAATGCAATGCCAATTGTTATCTACTGTCTTCCCAATTACTCTTCCATTGTTCTTGCTCCTCAGTAATACTTCCGCTTTCTAATTCTTTTACATCCAGTAACTCCTTGTGCTTTAGTAGCTTTATTGCCTTGTTTGGAGTGATTTTGATTAAAATGTAAAAGATTTACGAAAGAACCAGCTTTTCTGAAGGATTGAGGAGAGAGTTTAATTACTATTTAAAAAACCAAAGTCCTGGTAATCATCAAGCTCAGAATTCTTTGGAGATACTAAATTTTTGTCACTTTGCCAGACAAGGTTGAATAAATAAAATAAAAGCTATTCAAACATTTTATATTGCTATAGATCTAATAAAGGAAAGCCTATATATTAACAAATGTTTATAACAACCCATAAATCAATGAAAGCCAATAGAGAATGTTGCCAAGAAATCTAGCCACAAAAGGTTTATGTGAACATATCAAAAAATGAATATCTATATTGTTAAATATTATATCTGAAGTAGCTCATTTTAGTACCAAACTGAAAAAGACATCTGATTTTAAAAGCACGTAAATCTTTTGCAGTTTTAAAAATTATCTTTTCACAGGTAAATTTATCTGGATGTTATTAGGCTCCAAAAACAATATTTAAAAATTCTTGACTTGTCATTATTCTAATATTTAACATTTTGAATCATTTTGCAACACCTCAAAAAAAAAAAAAAAAGTTCACTTCTTGCCTATAGATCTCTTCCATCTTCAAAAAATTTAAATGCAACATCAATTACTATCTTCCTGAATCTGGTTCTTTTATTTTTCTTTCTCCTCACTAAAATCTAATTCTCTTTTACCTCCAGTAGCCCCTTGCATCTTAGTGGCATTACTGCCTTGCTTGTAGTGAAATGGGGGAGGATTTTTTAAAGTATTTTTTTTTTTGTTTTAAATACAGTAGGATCTCGCAGTACAAGTTTAATTCATTCCCACGCCGAGCTTGTATTGCAATTTACTCATATTACAAAACAATTTTTTACACTGAAAATAGAAAAATAATCTGTTCCAGCCCTTGAAAAACCATCCAAAATGCCTATTTTTAAGTTTTTTAAGGAGAAAAAGTGCAGGAAAAAATTAACAATAAAACATAATAAAATGTTATATTTCTTAGAAATTGATGACATCAGCTAACAAGGCTGTCAATTATTTCCCTTTACCTCAATCACTGATCGCCACTGTGCATGATAGTCACTCGTACTGCAAATTCTTATTTGTCATATGATACAAAATTTCTTATAAATAGCAGCTCATAAAGCAAGTTGTTCACACAAGGATAAACTCGTACGACAAGGTTCTACTGTATTTCCTGAAATCTTCAAAAAGCATTACTGTTTTTTGGGGTTTTTTTTTTTGAGGAGTGAGTGTGCAAGTTTCATATCAGTTATTGGTGCAGAAAGTAGAATTAGTGAACCAAGTTTAAATTCCAGGCTAGTCTTATGTTTACATTAATGGTCTTGGGGAAAACATAAATCCATCCTTTACAAGTTAAATAGAGTAAACTGGATCCTCCATTATTATGTGGCAACCAGTTTCAGAGACAGAATTTAAAACTGGAGAAGTTAATGTTCTTTTTCTTTTCAGAAATCTATGATGAGCATCACCTATAAAGTCTCTATAACAATATTTAGAATTTCTGAGCTAATCATCAATTTATTTAATATTTTTAAATCATTTTGAGCACAAACATGTTTTAGTAATTTTTTTTTTTATGAGACCTTCAATAAACATTATTTTTTAGATTCAGAGTGTTTTTGATTTTTCTTTTTTAAGATTTGCATATCTTATGCAAATTTGTATTCTAAAATTGGTGTGGGAAGTAGAATTAACAAACCAAATTCCAACCTAGTCTGTTGCATTCACTTCATACTATCAATCCCTTCTCCCTGCCAGGTAGGTGGTAAATACAGTAGACGGGCACTCTCTATCCTTGAATGCCAATCTAAATCAGAAGATTACTCTGAACTCAAAATCATAGAGAAGTCAACAATAAAATACTCCAATCTCTTTTTCCAAGAAGTCATCTCTATACACAGAAAAACAAGGGGGAAGGGAGCTGCAGTGAGCCATAATTGACTGTCCTGAATAAATATGGCATTTAAGAGAAATTTTTTTAAGGTTGGAATGAAAGTGTTTCAATAATGATCATAATCATAATGTGTAACAAATACAGAGAAATTGTTTAAAGAGATTTCTGTAAGCAATAATGTGACATCCAAAGACTGTCTTATAACAAAACAACTATCATGTACAGGAATGCTAAATAGGTGCACATTTAATTAGATAACAAAATCCAAAGGGGAAAGTTTTCTACCGAACAAAGATTCTAAATAGATTTTAATATTTTGTCAGATTTGGTGAGGTGAGTAAGGCTAAGAATTTTTCAGCACCCTCTTGTATAAAAGCAAAGCAGAATTTACAATAGCATTTTCCTTGTCTTTTGCTGCAGGGTAATAAGCATCAATATTTTAAAAGATCTGTCCCTTGTCTGACCTAGACAATTTGAAATCAGAAAACCTCAACTCTTTTTGGACTTTTTTCTTTCTACATTCAAATAAAGTTTCTGAACACAAGAACAACAAATTGCATTCTATTATCTACCACTAGATGAGAGCACACTGCATTTATTATAATGGTTCATGACCGTCAGGACCAATTACTCAAATCTTTGCAGAAGACAAGTAGGTGCTGACTCATGCTGCCCAAACTTACAATTGATAAATCTGATGACAAAATCTGGTAGTCAGTTTCAGAGAAAATTTACATACATACTTAGAAAATTAAAGACATTATTTCAAACATTGTTTAATACTCATAAATATTAAAATTTTCTCAAATCTCCAAACAAGGATGAAATCAACAAAATCTTCTCTAAAACATTGTCGACATCTAGTTCTTGATAATGCCTAATGTTACGAGAACTAAACACATACTTTGGATAGTTTATCCACAATTTGGATCTTGACATACAACCTATCCAAAAATTGGAAAAAGAAATTAGACATTGTCTGTTGACTTTGACAAAACCTGTTAGGATGAATACTAATTGCATATATATTATAAAAATGAAGAAATGCTGAAAACTTTTCAGTCCTAACCTACTTTCAAAAATAAATCTGATCAATTTGAGAAGAGCTATTTGGTAGGGCTGAAAACTTTTCAGCACCTATATATATATATATATATATATATATATATATATATACACACACACACACAAAACTTTAAAAACAAGGAATTTATTTATAGTCTCTAGAGCTCTTTCTAAGAGCATCTCATCAGGAGAAAATTGTTGGAATCACAAATCAAACGAAAAACAGTAACGAAAATGAAGAGCAAAAATAGGGGGAACATTAAATACATATATATATATATATATATGTGTGTGTGTGTGTGTGTGTGTGTGTGTGTGTGTGTGTATATATATATATATGTATTAATAACGAGGGGAGGAGAAATGACGTGTTAAAATATCCCCCAACAAATAAAGAGACTTAACGAAATCCTTCTGCTGGCAAAGAGAAGGTTTTCGAAAGGATATGCAGACCGATTGCAAAATCTTTAATTGATTATTGGAACCAGCCACATGTAAAACTTTGAACCACTCTTTCTTATACGACTTAGCACAGGCTATATTCTCTACTAGGTGTTGAGAAATAGCCGATTCCATATTGGTAGAAGGAAGACAACTCATACTACCTATTTTGCCTAATCGTATTTTCGAAGGTACATGCCAATTAATTCTTGTTTCTAACTGTAAGGTTGTACACCCCACATAACCAGCAGTGCATTGGCAATTAAATTCATATATTAAATTACTCAATTTGATGTAGGGCAATTCATCCTTACGAAAAGACAGAAACACAGACCTAGTCCGAAAAATACACTGCAGTGTATTTTTTGGACTTACGAAAACCTTCTCTTTGCCAGCAGAAAGATTTCATTCTCTTTATTTGTTGGGGGATATTTTATTTTAACTGTCCCTCAATAATTATTTACATGTCATTTCTCCTCCCTTTGTTATAAATACAATGTAAATGTATATTTATTTTAATGTTTCCCCTATTTTTGCTCTTCATTTTCATTGCTGTTTTTCATTTGATTTGTGATTCCAATGATTTTTCCTGATGAGATGTTGGTCAAAAGAGCTCTTAAGACTAAATAAATTCCTTGTTTTTAAAGTTGTGTATAAATTTTGTACCTCAAAACATTTGTTTATATATATATATATATATATATATATATATATATATAACAAAGCCATTTTACTTTTCCTTCTAATCTTTCAAAGTCTTTTTTTCCTTGTCACATTTGAGCACACATCCACCTACCATCTTCTTTGTGCCTTAAACTTTTAGGATGTAGCTGATCATGGCCTTCCACATCTCCCTATCCCCGGTGGCTCTTAGTATGGTTTCTCCTGTTACACTATGCAATCCCTGTTGCATAGTGTAACTGCATTCACTCAATGCATTACTCAAAAAACTTAATGCATTACTTAAAAAACTGCATTCACTCAAAAGCATTACAAATAACTGACAGGTAAAAAAATACTGGTTTTAAAAAGAAATAAAGATTTTTTTTTTAAATCAAATTAAAATCTAGTCTTTGAAAACAGTTTCCCCAACTTTGTGTTAACAGATTCAATATCAGTTCAGAGAGCTTTGATCAGCAAAAATATTCTCAGATAGCCCAAATTCAGTCCGAATATATGAATGCTGCAACATTGTATTAATGCAGTCTTTGAGATCTATGTCATTAAAAAAAAAAAAAATTTAAAATAAGTCACGCTGAATCAGAGGGCAGATTGATAATTAAAATAAGATAAGAAAAATAATAGAAAAATAAGAAATTAAGAAAAAAACCTATGGTTTAATTTGTTTTTTATTTCCATGTTGAGCATAAGCTCACAGCTATGTCTTTAATATTATTGGGTCATTTTTTTTTTTTTTTTTTAGACTAGGTGGAGTTAGCAATCTCATACTCATTTCCCCCATCTTTACTAGGGGTTTGGGATTTGTTTGTTTTTTTATAAGTGAAGGCGTGTTTAAAGTTCTCTTAGTTGAACTAACTTTTACAATGTTAAAAGGCCCCAACTTCTTTGTTAATTAGTCACAGAGGGAGCCATGCTTCAGAAAAAGACATTAGCACCAGTGAACATAAACTGTCTCAACCAGAATTTGAACTTAGCACACCAAGTCTATTTTCTTATGCAGTTAGCCATTACATTGCCCATAGAACCCATATTTTGTTTAATTTGGACTATTTTTCATAGCCTCTGGCTCAAACACTTGTTTAAAAAAATCTTTGTTTTTTTGTTTTTTTAAATAATTAGTTTTTTCATAAGTTTCAGAAATTCTTTGAAGAAAAAAAGAGTGGTTGGGGGTGCTAAAGAAAAAAAGAAACAACTGGTTTCAATTTTATTGATATTTTATAGCCTTGATCAGCCAAAGTCTGCAGTAATTCAGACTGAACATAAAGCACTGCCTATTAGACTACAATAAATGTTGATTCATTTATTAAGAGATCTAATTTAAAAACATGAGCAGTAATGGTCTTTAACATTTAATAAGGCCTTTTCATTAATTGATGCATTCGATGACAATGCTAAAGGCTTAAAGAGAAGAGATTGTCATAAAATGTTCATTATACATCAAAGAATAACAAGTGTTGCTGAACTAAATGAAAGCAGTAAAACAAGTCATTTTATATATGGTAAATGTGAAAATCATTGGTAGCATCTTATCTTAAAAAAGCAATAATTTGAAGCATTAGAAGGATTAAACCAAACCTTAATAGTGGTGTTTTAAAACATTAGAATTATTATATAGTGATAACAATGCTAAAATGGATCAATGATATGCAATATCCCCCCCACTCATGATGTAACAAGATAAATTGTACTATACTTTGCCTTCAAGCTTGAAATGAAAAGAAACATACATATTCCTGAGGTAATTCATCTCTTTTCCTTCTTGCAAAATTGAAGAGGCATATATGAAGATACAGTTATGGATATATTCAGTTCTGGGTCATGTAATCTACCATTAAACAGTAACAAATTACTGTTACAATAATTATTTGTATATATGTATATATACATATATAACAGATCTTTCAATAATAACTTATGCCTCAACAAAAATATTGGTACTTTTGTTATGCATTTAGAAATTCATGATAAAACACAAAGAATCTGCAATGTATATGGTCCTGACCTGGCATCTCAGCTTCAGTCACTTTCCCACTGCTGTAACATAGCTTTGCTATGCCTTTTCTATAAATATTTTCATAGTAATTCTTCTGATCAACTTTCCTCTATGGTACCGAGATTTTACAAATTTAAGCAAAGTACCAGATTGGCAATGAGGTCTCATTTTACAATTGAAATGAGAAGACGTAACCATAAGGTCTATGCTAATGGTTGCTTCTTTTGTACTTTTCGCTTGTGGGACCCCACTTCTGGCTTCTTTCTTCCTAGTTAACTTTAATCTTCAAAATTCTAAATGCAATGTCAATCGATATCTTAAGTCTTAATTCTTGTTCTTTTATTTTTCTCTCCTTAATGTTTTCTTTTCTCATATTATCCCACACTCAGTAACCTCTTGCATCTTAGTGGCTTTATTGCCATGCTTAGGATGAAATTTTTTATGGAAAAAGTGAGTGACAAACTGGCATTCCTGAATGTGCTAATAAACAAAGGTGGAATTCAAGACATCTGTATATTTAAGCCAACATTCACCGGACAATACTTCAACTTCAACTCCCACCACCCATGCAACGTAAAGAAAGAGATTGTCCACTGCCTGCAACATTGAGTAAGACTCATAAGCAGCAACCCAGAAACATATGAACAGGAAATCGTCAGTATAAGCAGTACCTTACAATGTAACAATTATCCAGGGTACATGACAACAACTCCAACAAACATGAAAGAAAGGGTGCATGAGAATAACTCAGAAAACAGCCTCGGTCTGTGAAGGGGTTATCGGAGAAAAAACAAAGGATCTGTGGTCCATATAACATAAAGACAATCTTCAAAAGTGGTTCTACACTTTGCTGGTACCTCCTCCCGAGTAAGACCCCCAACAGAGGAGGACATAACTAAGGACTGTGTGTATGCCATTCCATGTAGCTGTGGAAAGAAATATAAAAGAGAAACAGGCCACCCACTTAAGGTAAGACTACAAGAACATTGCAAGGCCGTAACACGAGAGAGGGATAGAAAAGAGGCTCATCCCTTGTTCCCTGTTTAGGATGTGGTTTCCGGCTTTCTCTTTTACAATCTTTTCACTATTACGTAGCCCCCTGCACATCAGTGGCGTTACCGCCTTGCTCGGGGTGATACGATTACAAAAAAAAAAAAAAAAAAATAATCAAGCATAGCTGACCACACATGGAGGGAGAAAGGGAATCAACACCCCCTCTGGGATGAAGTTGAAATAATAGATAGAGAACCCCACTGGAAATCATCACATATGCTAGGAGGCTTACGGTCATATCATATTAAATACACAGGCTCTCGCTCGATCACCAGAGTTAAGCAACATTGAGCCTGGTCAGTACTTAGATGGGCGACCGCTTGGGAATAACAGGTGCTGTAAGC
Source organism: Ascarosepion bandense (assembly GCA_037127315.1). NCBI lineage: Eukaryota > Metazoa > Mollusca > Cephalopoda > Sepiida > Sepiidae > Ascarosepion > Ascarosepion bandense. Next base: position 11,249,331 of record JBBBDQ010000191.1, read on the forward strand.
GTTTTGTGACCGTTGTGGTGCAGTGGATATCGGCTTGGAAAGAGAAATCGGTGAGCCGAGTTCAAATTTCAGTTGAATACCCTGCATACACTTAAGCACTGGTACCCTTGGGAGAGGTATTAATCTGTCCCTTCCCTCCAGTTATGGGTTAAATAACAGGGTAGGACTTGGGGACCCTGACCTTAAAAACAAACAAATCCCAATGAATCTTGATACTCGAAAAGAAGTATTACTAGACACAAAACTTATATAAAAACAACAATAAATTGTTGAAAGAAAAAAGTATCACCAGCAATAAATAAAATTTAGTTGGCAATATCAACCTCATTTATGATCCGCCGAGGTCTATATGCCATAAAAACAAAACAACCAACAAAATATGCTAGGCTACAAAAATCACCTAAGCCAACCAAGCATAGAGATGAATACAATTTGGAACCCAGTAATATTAAGTGCCAGAGAAAATCATTAGTGTAAAATTGCAATATGAGCTCTAGTAAATAATGCTAGAGAAAACCATGAACATCGAAAATTGCAATATAAACTTTGGTATAAAAATGGTTACTGAACATTAGGTTAATAAGTCCGAGAAATTCAGTTGTTCTGGTCCTTAAGGACATGTGGCCCAGTGGATATAGACATTGGTTAGTTCCAGTGACTTGACCCAAAGAGTTGTGAGTGAACAAGTAACTTAGAGAGTCCGGTTAGAGAGAGAGAGAGAACTCATGACTATCAAAAGAAACTTCACACAAGGAATGAGAATGATATACCCCAGTGATTGTAATAAAGGATTTGGTTCAAAATTCCTAGTACCTGAAGAAGGCCAGTGCATACAAGGCTGAAACATCATACAAATGGCAACAAAGATGAGGACAATAGTCCAAATAGTATAAATACTATCTCATCTCAGAAATATAAACAAATACCAAAATTTTGTTTACGTTTCCAAACCAAATTTATTTCTCTATATTACCAGTTTTAAATCAAATTTAAATTCAATTAGTGAGGTATTTACACAAGCTAAACTGTTTACCATCTAGTAGAATTTAGAAGGAAGAAGCAGTTTTACTCATTAATATTTAGTTCTGGCTGTTTCCATGGAAGACAAATGCAATGAAATATCCATATTGTGATTGGTTGGCTTGATCAATCCGTCTGGAAAGGAATAAATGTCAAAGTGCAAAACATTTATGGATATCAAGTTTTTATTTATTTGTTTTGTTTTTTTTTTCTTTAGCTGTAATGGTCATGGTGAAATTATTTCTATACAATAAACCTTCAGTTATTGATCAAACAAATGTTACTGTTGGTTAAAATTTCAGGAATTTATACTTTAAGTACATTTTGTTTGAGCTTTCTAAAATTCACAGGAGTTACCCAACAATGTTTTTGGTAGTGTGGAATATTAACATCTTAATTATATAATTTTCTTTTAGTTACATGTGCTATCCATTTTTGCTGTTGCTACTTTTGAAAGTCTTCAAGTTATGTGTATAATGTTATTTGGTAAAACGAATTTTGTAGTTTTGATTGAGTGGGTCTAATGAAGAACCACCTTTTAAATCTAAAAGTAATATTTTTCAGAAAGGTTAAAATCTTTGGCTATAAAAACTAAAATTGTTAGCTGCAAAGAAATTAAATTTGAAATAAAAAGAGTGAAAGTTCTCAGAGTAGGAAAAAAGAAGCATATACTAAATTTTCTGTCTAACTTTCTGGGATGAAGAGTTATTTACACTATTTACATGTGGACTATTGTCCTCATCTTTGCTATCACAATGGCCATCATCAGATGTATATTAAGGTAACCTGGAGAGAATACTGAATTGAACTCTTCCTTTAATCTATGGGGATAGACTCTTCTAGTTTCACAGACCATGTCTAGGGATACTTCATCTAGTTTCTATTTTTAGTCAGTTAATTACCAGGAAATCATGTCTCCATCAAGACATGACTGATTAGAAAGAAGATTTTCCTGCAGTAAGTTGTCATTTCTTTCTGTGGTAGATTGGTTACTGACGAAGGCTATAGAACCCAATCTGTCTTGCTATTCAACCCATAGCTTGAGGAAGAAGAGATGGATTAATAACTTTCCCAAGAATATCTGCGCATAAGGGAATGTAATGAATTTGACTGAAATTCGAAATTGGCTCTCAGACTTCTCATTCCGAGTTGATATTTATTAAACCACAATGTACTATTTTTAGTACCACTCATTTATTGCATGCACATTTCCCTTACCCCAGTCTAGGGATTGAACTCAAAATTATTATGTCACCAAATTCATGAACTAACACTTTAATCCACTAGGCTATCGAGCCATAGAATAAAAATCAGTATGGACCTGATGTGGTCAGAGGACAAAAAGATGAAGACAATAGTCCACATGTAAATAGTATAAACCTCATTTTTTTTAACCATTTTTAGTTCTCTCTCTCTCTATATATATATATATATATATATATATATGAAGAGCCGCGCTAAGAACACCAAAGCGGCGAAATATGTTATCATCCAAACTAATAATCAGAAATTCGTTATAAAATATTACTCTGTTAAATAAATGAATTTAACATTGATTTCTCTCGAGTTTGTCTCTCTTGGAATTTACCCGGATTACATACCAAGTGTACTACATATACATATATATATATATATATATATATAGGAAAAATTATTGAAAAGTTGTGAGTTTAAAAAATTTTAAACTCACAACTTTTTAATAATTTTTCCTATACATATTAAGACAGTATACATGGATCATCACTATGTTATATATATATATATGCCTATAGTTGTAGAAATTAAAGGATTTTATTTATAAGCTCCCCTCCTTGAAAAAAAAAAGCACACACACACAAATTCACAAATACCCAGTCAGCTATTGATTCTGTAAATAGTTAATATAGTGAATTTTGATTAAAAAATAAGTTCTAGTAAATCAAAAAGTTAATCTTTTAAAGTACAAAAAGTGGAAAATGCTATCAACTAATCAAAACTAACAACCACAAAATTATAAAAACATTCTCGTTAATCTATGCCATATTAGAAAACATTACATGACTATATATTTACCAGTTATTCAGCCAGATCTATCCTACTTTTAAATGTAAGATTCTGTTTCACTAAGAGGAGGCATTAGTCTATACCAAAAGAGAACATACGTTATATCACCAGAACAATGAAATTAATCAGTTGGAAGATCAATTTGTTAATACATTAATTCATATTTGCTTTGTGTGAGCTTTCTTTAAATATCTTTACTTATTTAGAAAACAAGACCTTTTCTTACACATTATAAAAGAGTTAATTGTAAAGATAAAAATAATAGGTTACTCATACTGAAAATATAATCAATGAAATTGAAAAATTATTTAATTATGGTTGTTATTGTTATTGACAGTATACAAATAAATTACTATCTTTATTAAAAGAATAGTAATAAATAGAACTTTCAAGAACAATTCAATAATAATGTAACTCTAGTAACACTGTCTACACAAAATGGAAATGACACCTGCCATGTTGTCATGAGTTTAGTTCTTCTTCCAGCTGATGAATCAGTTAAGTGCCATACGTGATACTCACTTGAGCAATCATTACTTCAGAGAGACATATGTGACTGGGCAGAATATTTTTCCACAGTAGGTTACCATTACTTTCTACAGTAGACTGGTTGCTAACCAAGGTTATAGAACCCAATCAGTCCTGCTATTTAGCCCATAACTGAAGGGCAAAACAGCAAATTAATATCTTTCCCAAGGGTATTTGTGCATAAGTGAATTCAATTAATTCAACTGGAATTCGAACTTGGCTCTCCAATTTTTCATTCTGAGCCAATATTCACTGCACCACAATGCACATTCCGGCTGATACTTATCCCAAAATGGATGTAGATAAAAAAAAAAAAAAAAAAAAAAAAAAAAAAAAAAAATCGATCACTGCATCTATTATGGCCATAAGTTTTGGTTATGCAATACAACCAAAATTAAATGATGCAACATACGTGGTTTAGATATTATAGAAATAAGACATTTTTCTTGTAATTATCATGAATCAGTGATTTTGGGCACTTCCTGCTAAAAAACGTTCTTGTTTGTTAAGTTTTTGTATATATTTTCAACAAGTGTTCATGTAATACATTTTACAAGCTTTACCAGGCTCAAACATTCAATTCTTTGTGTTTTCTCTTCCCTAAAGCAGTCAGCTTTAAATAACCCACAAAGGGTTGATAAGCTGAAAAACAAATCAATAAATCAATCCCTATGGCAGCATATGAATAGAAAAATTATTTGTCATGTTTGACTTATCAAGGAATTAAAGATTAATCTGTATTGGATTTAGTGAATGGAATTTGTCCTAATCTAATTAAGTACTTTTTTTGTTTGAGTTGCAAAGTTAAAATACATTAATTAAATAAAAATCAGTGATGAAGCCCTACCAGCAATAGTCAAAAATCACATATCAAGAATTCTCAAATTCACTCGTGTTTCTTCTTGATATTTGGAAATAAATCAAAGTTCTCATCATTACAGCCCTTCATGGTGCCACACTGCCAATTCATGAAGTAATGTCCATAATATAACAACATATGCAAAATACAAATTTTTATATATATATATGAGAGAGAGAAAGAAAGGCAGACAGAGGCACAGGCAGGCTAAGACAGTATTATTTGCTTATTTTTATTTTAAAATATTTTCTTTTTTGTAGATTTTGTAAGCTTTCCTCTTTACACTATATATGAAATAATTGTGATATTAGAAGTTTAAAGCATTTTCGATATAATTTTTCGAATTCCAAGTGCTTTTACTTCAAGTAAAATGCATTGAAAATACTTTTAAACTATTCCACTATCTTAATTATGTGATCACATTTTGCTTGCAAATGTGTTTCCCCAAAGAGATTTTTATGGAATGCAAGTTGAAGTTTAGATAGGAACTTAAATTAATGACACACAATGTGATAAGCTGACGAAGTTATTGACATAACTATTTTTCAATTCATTAAACTTTCATTTAAATTTCAAACAAGTTAATCATTGTATTTGGCCATTTATAAGAAGTATCTGATAAAAAGGGCATTCAACATATATAAAGTTCCTGCTCACAAAAATTCATCCTGACTGAGCTGTACAATGTAAGTCTTCAGTACTTGGCTCCTTATCAATAAAACCAGTACATTAGATACAGTGGAATATTTATTTGAATACTGCCTCAGAAAAAATAATTACCAACAAAACTTTAGAATGTCAGCAAATATCATAATCTGCAGTTTGTCAGCAAGTTGAGCAATTTACTTACATTTTTTAGATAGTAAATTTTAAAGTTTATGAAAGATCCTAGAAACTGATTATCTACATACATTTTGTTTCTTTCACCAACTGGAAACAGTAAATAAAACTTGTGATTTATTTTCATGCAGACAAAGAAACATTAAGCATGTCAACTGTTACCTACTGTCTTCTTGATTTGTCTTATTTTTACTTTAATGTTTTTCTTTTACACTCAATAGCCCCTTGTGTCTCAATGGCTTTATTGCCTTACTTTGAGCGAAATAAAAAAATTTAAAAAAAATGAGTCTATATGTGTTTACATTTAAAACACATTTTTAAAAACAAAAAAAAAAAGTAAAATATTCAAATATACAGTAACGAATGCACTGGTATTATAGATAGAAGTGGTTCAAATTGAGCAATTCAAATGTTGGGATGGATACAATGATATACTTTATATGTTGGCAAATACAATGCTTTAGAAATAAAATTTTTAAAATGCTAGTAGATTGGATATTATCAAAAAGCTCAATAGGTACCATACTGGAGACAATACTCATATTTAGTAGTCAGAAGAGATTTGCCACAGAAGACAAGTGTAATGTGTGTATCATGACAATGATTGAGAACTCCATAGATTTCTAATCAGTTTCTAGCTGATGGAAAAAAAGAGTCTTTCACCAAGATACAAAGACTCCATGAAAAAGATCATCTCTTGTTAGCTCCACCACGAGAAATAGCAATAGCTATTATGGACATAGAAATACGAGACCTATCAGAGTAGTAGAAACAGATTGGAAGAGTCGTCTCTGCAAGTCAGAACACTCCTGCAAAGCCCTTTCCTGCAGTTACTATGACAAAGCATAGCTCTCTCATACAGGCCTCACAAACTGAGAGCCTTCAAAACACATAGAAAAGTCATGATAGTTTGACTATGTATAGAAGACATATTGAAGTGATGAAGAAAATAACAACAACTTAGAAGAATGAGATCATACAAAAACATTTGTAAACTGAAAGAGACAGTGTCCATCATACCATCAAGGTATCATGAGAAAGTTAATACTTTCAAGATTGATACAATAGTAAAGAAAAATGACTATCAGAAAGAGAACAGAACCCACAAACCAAGACATGTAATAAACAGAAGGCTTTTTAAAACTGGTCACCAGAGGTCACGTTCATTTGAAAATTGTAAAATAAAGTTGTCAAAATGTAATTGGGATTCTTAGATATTAAATCATCTCAACATTTCTGACAATAAAATAAACTACTTCAGTTGATTTATACTTTTTGAACCAAACACCTATCAATGAGTTGTAAATTGACAAGATGTTAAAAAGGAGGATTACATCAAATTCCATTAAATTCCCCTTTGTATATCAATAAAAATACTCAGACATAAGAGTCACAGTACTGATGCACTTTAATAACAAATATTCTGAATTAACTTGCCCACAAAAAATTATATAAATATCTTATCATTCATAGTAGATGGGTTCCCCATGAACAATAAAATTCATAAACTGCCTATGTATATCCCAAACTTTTAACCTAGAACTTAATAACCTGCTCTCAAGTCATATTAAACCTTTAACTTTGAGGACATTTAAATTTAATTTTTTTTTTTTTAAATATTTTCAAAATATGAGGGTGCTGAAAAGATATCAAACTCACTTAGAAAAATATGACCAAACAATATTTTTCAACACCTACTTAATTAAAGCCTTTTGTCAGTTTCAATATATAATTTATATTTCTTTGAAATATTTTGCAAAGTAGTTTTAGTTTAATAAATTTTGGCCATTATCATTTAGCTGATTGGGCCAACTATAAATAAGTGAGAAGTGCAGTTGGCAATCCAAGGATGGTGTGGCCTTATTGTATATATATATATATATATATATATATATATATATATATATAATCAGATGTGCTAGAGATGTAATGGTTAATGAATCAGAATAAGAGATCCAAGTTCAAATTCTAATAGATTTTGTTACATTCATTTATACACAAATAACCAGTAGAAAGGTATGAATCCATCTCTTCATTTCCCACTAGCTATGGGTTAAATAGAACAGACTGAATCCTTTAGTCCTGGTTGGCAATCAATCTAAGACAAAGACCATTCTTAACCAAAGGAGAGGCTTTTGCAGAAATTATGGCACTCTATAGGCACAAATTCTCTATTCAGTTCTTCCAAAAAGTGTGGTTGGTTCTATATAAGCCTTTACTGCTATAATCCTGTATGAGCAGTCTGGTTGTTCAGTTTTAAAAACTGAGCTGCTCTGCTAGATCCTCATCTTTCAAGGAGAAGAGTCCGTTTCACATATATCTCAATATAATTGCACTTACAAGAAAGGACATTTATTCAATAGTTAATATTAATGATGTACAGTGAAAATTTCAGGTCAGAATTTAACTAATAATAGTATCAGGTTATGGACTTATTTATCTACCATGTATGTAAGACAAGAATAAACTATAAATAGTTTCATTAGTAACAATGGAACAGGATTGAACAACTGATACTGTTTAGATCCTGGTATAAAATTTTTAAAACTCAAATTTACAAAAAGAATAAGATAAAAATAAAGAAAAACAAATAGCAGTCCAATTTATTACCCTTGTTGGCTTCTCTCTGCATTTTAAACTGAAACTATTAATGAATCACACAAAACAGGTTCTCTTGATATCCACCCACAAGGAAATGGAGAGATGTAATCACTTAGGTGAAATGCTGAAAACTTATTCAAATACAAAGCAATCTGGGCAAGTGAAATAAATGACTGACTCACTGAAAACAAGTTTGGCCTTATAGATTTAGAAGCAAACAAGTTGTCCTACCAACAGATAGAAAAAGGATGAATTTATTAACCTTAACATTTGATATAATTATAAAGAATAAAATAATTACTGTCAAATGTCAAGTTTGGAGATAATATTTACATTCTACCATAAAGTGGTACAATATCTTGTAAAAATAAAAAATCCCTTGCATAGTCTGTTTATGTTGTTCAAACTGTTGTTCTCATCTTTGTTGCCACATTCATGACATTTCACCTTGTACACTCCACCCTTCTTCAGATGATTGGAATTTTGAACTGAACTCTCATTTCATTCACCAGGATAAATTGTTCTAGTTCTACAACTCCTGCCTCTTCCAGATGTCTCAGTATCAGTTATCTCTCTTTAAATCAACTCCCTATGTTTTGTTCACCTCTGCTGTAGACAGGTAGTGAACTCACATTTTGGTTCAAGTCAGTGGATTCCATTAACACTTATCTCATGTAAATAGCATAAATAATTACAATACCACATTTCATATTAAATATTACACACTGAATGATTTTTTTCAAAAATAGCATTTCTTTTATTTACATTATAAACTATTATCCTAATGAGATGAAGACAATGGTCAACATATAAATAATGATAACTCCTCATCCCAGAAATTCAGAGAATTCTTTTATTAAAATGAAACACTGCATAAATAGTCTCAACTATCATTTTGCTTTTAATTTAACAGCCAATGCTAATTTCTAACATGCCTATTCATTTCTTTTTTAAATAGGGGGGAGGAAGTAGATAGATTTCCAAAATGCAAAGAATTCTGCAGAAAGTTATATTTTTTATAACTTCTATTTTAAATTTTTCCTGCTTTGAGTTTGTTCTTAAATGACTTTGAAAATACCAATAAGGCCCTCAAGTTTTTACATTCTAGATTTATCACACTATTCAGAAGTAGAGCTTAAAACAGCATGAATAAAGATTTTGCTCTGAATAATTCATGTCACAGCAACAATACAGGTACTATTCACCTTCAAAAGATTGGTATTATAAAAAAAATTAAAAGATTATATATATCATTTCACCCCAAGCAAGACAGGGCCACCACTGGTGTGCAGGGAGTTACATTAAGAGAGAGAGAAAAAAAATAAAAACAAGGTACAGAGGATGTTGAAGAAAAGACAAGAGAAAGATGAGAATCAAGCAGATAGAATATGGCAATTAGAATTTCATTTAAACTTTTGGAGATGGTAGCTATCAGGGAAGCAAGCAAATGGAAGAGAGTTCCACAAACAGGAAGTGCAAGAAAAGGAACTGTTAAAATAGAACAGTTGGTTACATTTATCTTTTTTGAGAGTAAGAAAGTGTGACCTTGATGCTAATATAGTAGCACATGATATGATTGGGACACCAGAGAAAGAAGCTCATCAGAGCAGTTGCCATAAAAATATTTGTAGAAAAGACAGAGAGAAGTCACATTATATCAATGAGAACATGACTAAACTGATCACCATTATATAAAATAGTATAAAGCAAAGTTGCAATCATTAATTTATATGGGAGACATTTTTTTCTAAAAATAACTTATATTTACCTACATCCATGTCAAAGTTTGTCATCTGCTATTGACTGTCTTATACAATTTTATATCTTGCTGGCACTAAAAAGAGCTGAGAAACCTAGCAGAAATCTATGTGTTTTTCATACTTTTCAGTAAGCATTGCAATCAAGTTAGTCAAATAAATTCCAACAAATATTTCACATTCAGTCTCTGGAAGACTTCACTTTCAGGTTGCGGGGGAGTGCACTATCTCTAAGATAACCTCTTGCAAAATAACCATGAATGCTATTTTTACTTATTGCTCTTGGTTAATAAAAACAAGTCAATGTAGATCTTTTGTAAAAGACAAATGGAGCACACAATAAACCATTGAAAAATGGAGGAGGGGTTACCTATATTTATTCAGTTCCAAGTATTAATACTTTAGAATATATCAAATTTAGGACTTTGTTAAACTTACCTATACATCATAGCATGCATAATCAGGTAAAATTTATTAAACACACAAATATATATATATATATATATATATATACACACACACACAATCATTGGAGTGAAATATTTGAAATCTGTTTAATAGATATACAGGGTCTCCACAAGGTCTTTAGACATTTAAAAAAAAAAAAAAAAAAAAGCTTAGATTTGACAACTAAAATTTAGTTGCATATTAATGTCATTATTAAAGTTATTTTAATGATATTAGTAATTTTTTTCAATGTTGTGTTTTTATATTTCAAACTGCAATTAATGTTTTTATGTTTCAGGCTATATGACTGGACACTACAATAAGTTCTACCATCGGAATTTGTTATATATCTATTATGAAACAAGATGAATGTCTTTTAAAAGAAAATGATATATGTTGGCAAAGTATTAACTTTTACCATTACTCACTGACTTTAAAACTACTCTTCTGATTGGACTTACATTTTTCTTCATTAACAAATTGTATATCTTAATGATGGTAAGAGGTAAAAAAAAAGAATGACTCAACACTAAGCTTTGCAAGACTTTATCTAAAATTTGTTTAAGTAAATTTTGCTGTTATACAATCTGTTATACACTGATAATATATACAACATTTCAACAAGTTTTACTGTCGAAAGGGTTATTATCCAAATGCAGGATCTGCAGGTTAGGGTTAGGAGCTTGGAACAAGAAATAAGCATAGTTCAAATGCTGATAGAGAATTCACTTTTGTACAAATCCCCTTGGAAAACGTATGAATCCATCTCTTCTCTCCCAGTTATGAATTAAATACCAGGACAGGTGAGACACATGCTATACAACCATCGAAAATATTATGGAGTTTACAATTAACAGTGGTGTAATGATACAGACTATGATTTTGATTGATTCATTTCTATGGCTTATCATTCATTTGCAGGTTATTTAAAACTAGAAAATATTCTTTGATTGTAATCTTTTTTTTTTTTTTTTTGAGGAAGGAGGAATGGTTTAGTGATGCAAGTTTTACTAATTAAGCCACAGCTTTCTCAAGGGTATTTGCCCCTATCATGCCTAAGGGAATATAACAAACCCAACAGAGATTGGAACTCTGCTTGCCAATTAAAAATTTCAAGCCATTGACCATTACAGCAGTCACACACCCAAGCTTACAGCACCCAATATTCTTGAGTAGTCACCCATCTAGGAACTGATCAGGGTCAACATTGCTTAATTTCAGTGATTGTACAAGAACAGGTGTTTCACCACTATGTAGCCATAAGCCAATCTTGACAGAGGTTGAGAGATATAAGAAGCAATAACATTTTTTTCTATTGCATCATAAGAGTCAACTGCTGAGAGATTGGTCACCTGTATATAATGGATTCTTATATTATTTTATATATAATTTTATATTACATTAAACCTGATAAATAAAACCCCATAATTTTTTAAAGATGAATAGAATGGTATTTATTTACTTTAACATTCAGGAAATAACAAGAAAATACAATGCAAAAATGCCTTACATATTCTATAAGAAAAAAAAATTCTGATAGTGCAAATCAACAAGTATGCATAATGTAAACACATTGCTTGTGATTTTACTAGAGATGCATTAGAAAAGAGGAAAGAAGATTGCAAATCATCCAAAATTCTTCTTTTTCTATGTGCCCTGTCCTTTCAGGACATAGGTGATCATGGCTTTCCACGTCTCCCTTTCCCTTAGTACGTTTTCTCCTGTTACATCATGCAACCCCCATTCTGTCATCCACCTGCTCAAGCCCTTCAAATATGTTATCCGCTGCCTTCATCTCTTTTTCCTTCTATCTAGCCTGTCAGTATCAGGTTCCCCAAGCCCTCCTTCCTCATTGCATGTCCCAGGAACTTCAGTTATCTCTTCCTAATGCACACTATTAATTTTCTTTTTGTCGCTATTCTTTCCAACACCTCATCATTGCACACATGCTCGGTCCATGATATCCGCAGCATCCTTCTATAGAACCACATTTCTGCTGCTTAAGTTTTTCCTTCATCTTTGATGATATTGTCCAACATTCACTGCTGTATTGAAGAACTGACATCACATAGCAATCTAGCACTCTTTGTTTCTAGTGAAATTTTCCTGTGCCTTATTACTTTACTCAGCTTCTGAAATGCTTCCTTCACCATGCCAATTCACCTTCGGATCTATGTGCCGCACTTTCCATCTGTTAAAACACTTCCTAGGTATTTAAATTTTTGTACTTGCTTGATTTTAGTATCCCCCACCTGTATTTGGCATTTTGGGTTGCTGTTTTTGCTGATGACCATGCATTCAGTTTTCTTGCAGTTTATTTGTAATCCTTTTTTGCCACTCTCCACAGCTACCTTTTGTAGGAGGTCTTGTAGTTTTCTTTCCATGTCAGCACTGTATCATCTGCATATCTTATGTTGTTCAAATTGTGGCCTCCGATAACAAATCCTGGCAAAGTCCTCAAAATATTCTCGCTGTACAAGTTGAACAGATCTGGTGAAAAGACACACCCTTGTCTTACGCCGCTTTCTATCTTTGTAAATCTGCTGAAATCGTTACCGTTCCGTATGCAGGTAGTTTGCTGCCAGAAGAGATTCTTGATTATTGTCTTTCCCAAAAATGTCGAGGCTGCTGAGCATCTCCAATTCTTTGTGGCATATTTTGTCAAATGCCTTTGCATAATCAATAAAACATAGGTACAAGTCCTTCATTTGTATTGCCCTTTTGGAGAGCATCCTAATCATGAATATGGCATTCCTTGTTTCAGTGTCTTTAACGAACCTGCACTGTTCATGTCCTATTTCTGGCCTGATTCTGCTTCTCACTATTCATCAGGATTCTGACAATCAGTTTTGTAATAAGACTCATTAAGCTGATAGTTCAGTGTAGTTCACACTCGTTTGCACCTGGCTTCTTCGGCAGTGCTATAAAAATCAACTTGCATAGGTCATCTGATATTATTCCACTATTATAAATTTCATTTATTATTTCTGTAATTTTCTGACGAATTCTTCCAAGGCTATCAGTAGCTCTATTACAATGCTGTCTGGACCAGCTGCTTTGTTTCTGTTCAGTTTGGCCATTGCAGCTCCCACTTCAAACTTTAATATTTCCGGTCTGTCCTCATCCTTGTGTGTTCTCAGTTGCTCTCTCCTGTTATGAAAAAGATCTTTTATATATATTCTTCCCATCGCTAGAATATTTCCTCTTTCTCCAATATTATCATTCCATCCTTGGATTTTATGCATCCTGTTGAGGAGCAGGTTTTTTGTCCTGTCAGTCTCTTATCTTTTTATGCATGTCTGCTTTATTGGTCCTGCCATCTCTCTACCTCTGCACATTTGTTGTTGAGCCATTTCTCTTTAGCCTGTCTGCATTTGTTCCTTATCTCCCTGTGAAGTTTCCTGTATTCACTTCCATGTCTTGGCATTATTTTTTGTCTTCTTTGTATCATGTTGAGAATCTCTTCAGTCATCCACTCGTTTTTTTCTTCTGCGTCTGATTTCCTTTGGGGCAATATTGTTTGCTGATGCCACCATCGCTTCCTTTAGTGAGCCCCATTTCGAGTGTCCTTTTCCAATTTGTTCTTCATATTTGTTTTTCACGCTGTTAGTGTATTCTTTCTGCAGGTGAGGTCATTCACAAGCATGTTGTATTTCAGTCTTGGTGCTGTGCTAGGCTTCTTCATTCTCCTAAGTTTTACCCTTAGTTTGCAGATGACTGGGACTCTCGCAGACTGACAGAATAAAGTAATGAATGCCATCATTGCTTTTCTGGCATAATATTAATCTATGTATAAGAAAAGCAAGCCAACTTACTCAAGCTTGATAGTGTCAAAAAAATCTTATACAATGACACAATTTCAAAATGTATTAAAAGGACTCAAACAGGAACGGTATTTATCAATGAAATACTGATGACAAAATTCATTTTGATACTCTCATCTTCATACAATATTTTCATCAGTTTATTCAGATTTTTCTTCTTAATGCTTTCTGTTGATTCCAATTTGTATTGAGATGATTGCAAAATATTTTACCCTCCCAATAAAATAGGCCAGTTCTTGGTGTCTTATGACACGGTTATGATCTTTCTTGTTAAAGTCAGAATGCTACATTTGATTATCCAAATTGGCTCTTGTGTCAACTCCAATTCTTAGTTTGTGAACTTTTTGTCTTATTACTGCTGCTTTGCCTTATCCTTGCTTTATATTATTTTCTGCTCTGTTCATTTATTTTGTTATTGCAAACTGTCAAGTCTGTTTATTGGACAGCTCTGTCATTTATATTTATCAATGACCACTCACTCTACACTTTCTTTAGCTTTTGGAAGACCAGTTTTTAGTTTCTTTCAAAACATTTAGGTACCTCCACTTTTTTGCTAAAAAGCAGCTTAGAAAAAATGCCTGAAACATAATAAAACAAAGTTCTATCATCAAAATGTTTATGTTATTAAGAGGAAAGACTAAATTATTTTTTTAATCCTTTCTATCACATTTGAAATTTTGGTTAAAAATCATGATTTTAGCTTTGGGGGGGGGGGGGGGACTAGAGAGGACTACGGCAATTTTAATGCCTTTGTTTTCTGTGAAAAACATTTGGAAAGTCTTACAAAAAAATAAAAAATAAAAAATAAAAAAAATTGTCAGAGTTTAATGAAACTTTCAAGACTTATTCACAAATGAATGAATTTACTTATGAAATTATTATTTTTATAAAATCTTAAAGTATTTATTTTTACATCTGTTACTCCCAACTTAATTTCATTAAATTTTATCCACAAACTGATAAGTTGAACACAAAACTCATGGAGAATGTAAATCATCTGTTTCCCCTGCCCCCAAACAGTTGCTCCTTTCCTGAAATCTGCTCAAAACAGTAAAATAAAAAATGCAATAAAAGTATATTATTTAATTAGATAAGCTTTTAATTGCTTTTATAAACAATATATACATATTAAAACATTATTGTCTGAAGAAAAAACAAATTTGCTAATTATTTGTTCAATAATTAATTTTTACAAGAGTTGTTTTCACTTTTTCTTCTTTAAATTATAATTTATAGTTGAAAAAAAATGTTAAAAAATTCAAAACTGTATGTGTTAAGTTATTAAGTGAAGATTATATTTACTAAGCAAAAATTAAAAATCTTAATACAAATCAACATGATTTAAAATTTTTTAAATAATTAAGTTTTTTTTCATATGTATATAACATGTTCATCTTTAAAGTATGGGTGACCATACACAACATTAGAAAATGAGGTTGATGACTATAGTAAATTTAAATTTGACATTCCTAAAACTAGATTATGGAGCGTTTCCAACATTTGTAAGATTACCGAGTACTTAAAAATTACATAAAGTGTTCAGTTGTTTTTTGTTAAATTACGTTTTAACAGATAAAGTCTCTGTAGGACAGCCATGAACACGTAAACACCTTGTAAGTGCTTGTCAGCCATTAAAAGTTATGTAAATCACTGTTGTTTGTTTTAAAAATACATTTTACTGCATTCTTTTTTTTTTTTTACTTAAAGTTAATATTTGTTTTAAATCAAATTAATTTTACTTTAAATCAGATAATATTCCTCAAAGTTTCAGAAAAGTATATCTTATTTTTAAAGATTTTTTTAATAAAGAAAATTACATTGTGATGAAAGACTGCTAAAAAAGAGCACTAATCAGCTATTTTAGAAAAAGATTTTTAAAAACTGATTCCAATCAAATTAATTTGTTTGAAAAATACACTACAGAGTATTTTTCTTACAGGAAATAGTAAATTTAATCTTTTAGCTTTCAACTAAAGCTAAAATGAAATGAAATAAAAATTAATTTCAAAACTTAAGTATAATGAAAAAAGTGGAGGTACATGCATAAAATTAGCCAAGATAATTTAAGACAACAATATATAAAAGTTTTTAATTATAAAGATATTAATCTTATTTCAGAAACATGTTGTTATATCCTGTTCCAGCATATCAATAAAACATAAATTTTCCAAATTTGTTTACAGCTGAAAGATGGTGTTCTAAAAAGCTTTGAGAATCAAATAGTTTCATAAAAGAAAAAATACAAAAAATGAGGATCTTTTTTTTCTCCCAGGTTGAGCAAATCTGAAAAAATATCTAACTACCCAAAGAGATGCAGGAAACACTGGGCAGCTTGACAGATGGAAAGGTTTATTACAATTTTTTTTTTATAAAAAGAAAAAAAAAACTTGGAGGTTCACTTTATATAAAACACAAGATTCTCTGTATAAAACTGGCATCCATTTGAAGGCAATGGAATTTATATAGTTTATTAGTTTGTGTCAAATGAAAAGTTTCAGACAATGCAAGTTGTAATTCACTGTAAAGAGGTTCAAAAATGAATGTTGATTTATAGTTTGATATCAAATACTAAACAGGAGAGGTTTGTTAATTAAAACAAAAATTAAGAAAAGTAATCCCAATTTCAGCATCAAAAATAGTTATAGGAAAATTTACAGCTAAGGACGATAGTAAGGACACCTCAAAACATGAACTAGAAATTAGAGGTATCAAAATCAAGCAAGTACAAAATTTAATCTCTGGGAAGGATTTTAAACAGATAACAGAAAATGTGACATAGAAATCCAAAAGTACATTAAAATAGTGAAAGGTGCATGCCACTTCTAAATTTCTAGTGGAGTAAATTGTATTATGGTACTCATTTTCTCACAGACATTGCCCAACTGACCTTTATTTAATGTGCAGTTAACAAAATCAAAAATAAACAATGCACATGTGTAAAAATTAAAAATATAAAATGTTGACAATTTACCCATCTCACCCTGTATGTAATATATGTAATATCAATTTTTTTTGGCAGTGAATACTGGAAAATTTCTTCATAGATTATGAGGGTACATGAGGCAACAAAGATTGATTTTTTTTTTTTTAACAATCATTTCACCCCAAGCAAGGTGCACAGGGGGTTAAATTCTTTATCGAGGCAGGAGTAAATGGTGGTGTCTAAATTTAGTTCTACAAAAAGATGCTAAGAATTTCATGGATGAAGCAATAAGAAAATTTTAAGGACAATGGAAACAAAATGGACACTTCTATCTAGAATCAATAATAGTTGAAATTTCTGAGCCACAATGAAGAAGGATAGCTTGGAGAATTTAACACTCAGGAGATATTGAAGGTACATGGGAGCAAAGGAAAATATCAAGGGACTGGGAGGGATAGTAAGAGGACAAATGTTTTTGTTAGAGATACAAAGAACAGAAAGTTGTAGAGAGCCATGATTGTCCATAGAAAAGAAAGATAAAATAGGTCTCATTTGATAACTTTTCTATAATATTCAGATAAAAAAAATGAAAGACAAATGATGATCATGATACTTCAAATGATTTATGATAAAATCTGTACCTAGTTCACAAATGCCTCATGGACAAATCAGTTCACACAAAAAATGTCTCTGGTGACATGAAGCAACAAACCAAAAGTATCAAGCAGAGCCAAATGGTGATAAACAGAAAAAAGAAAGAAAAGAAACCCCAAAAAGACAGTTACTAAATGTTTTATGGAAGGAGACTCCTCTTCAGACAATAACATCTCTTCTTTTTAACTTCCACACCACTTTCTACTTATTCCATCAACAGGTAGAGCAAAAAAAAAGTTTTCATTTATATTTTATCAGTTTAGTATTACGCTTATCTTCTTTTGCGTGTGTTAGATCTAATGATTTTCATTGTTTTTGTATATAAGCTTGTGCACAAAGTACAGCTTTAAAAGCTTAGATAAGCAATCATCTGGGGTCCAGGAATGGATTAATCCACTTTACATTGATTTCTACAAAGAAAATAGTTTCAGTTTACAAACATATCAGGTCATGAACGACCTTCAGGAATTAATTAAATCCATGAACCAAGGTTTCACTGTATTTGTTAGAATATGAAAAAAATGAAAAACTCATCCTATAAAACTAAGTCATTTCTCCAAAAAATACCTTCAACTTTGTTAATTAGATCATTTTCTTTCTTCAGCGTAATGCTGTTCAGCTAAATTAAAAAAAAAAACTATTTAAATTCTCCAGATAAATTCAACAGATTTAACTGACTTTATAATGTCTCTGATAAAGTAGGTCAGTAATTGATTTACCAGTATTTGAATAAAAAATAAAATGAAATAAATAAAAAATAAAGAAATAATGACAATTTAACAAATGCTACATCTTAATTGCAAAACTAAAAACAGTTCAGCCAATGTCGAGTCATACACTATAACTTATTTAAAATTCTATGCATCAATAAACCTGAAAATGTCACCAATCCTTTTTTTTAAAAAGGATCAAAGAACTATGTCTTTTCTACTATGTGCTTAAATATCTAAATTTGTTCTCATTTAAGTCAATGTTTCAGACTACCAGAAATTTGATATATAAACGTCTACCTGCACCTACAGACAACATTCATTAAAAAAAAATGCATTATAATTGTATTTCTTAAAATTACATTGAAGTAAAACCTTGTCCCATACAAGAAATAATTCTACCTATCTATAATGGATAGACAAAGTTTCAAAAAATGTAGTGGGGTTAACTAGTTAACAGATCAAAAGATTTCACTCAACCTTAGATTATGACCCTTTTCTAAAGTTAAAGAAGAGTGGTCTTCTGAAAGTTAGTAATACAGATGGTGAATACCATCCTGCAATACATTATTCTGTACCTCTTACACATTTTGGCATAGCACAATCATTCTTGGCAGGATAACTGAATGAGTCAAATATTGTTACATCATAGTCCTTACATTTTCAAAAGGGAACAGGTCTGACAAGTGTACCAGCTAGTAAAGTTGTTACATATTTTCTAATAAATGTTGAGTAGCATGGGCATCATGTGGTCAGGAATTATTCTTCTGGAACATCATACTACCTTCCTGTTACAGAAATGGCAGCCAAACAGATAGGACAGTGCTCTGAAGGTTCACTCCACAAATATGAAAATCAAACAAATTTTATAACTAATGGCATCCCTACACCATGATACCATGTGTCATGGATGAATGCACTCTAAAATATGCTGGTCTCCAGGTCTTGGTACACATTCATGAAGGTAGAACCTGCTCTCATCACTGAACACTCCATATGACCCTTTTACAACACCATTGATCTAATCTGCTATAACTTCACCAGGGTACCCATGTAACAAAAGTTTGTGATACATACCATGGAAAAATTGCCCAAGCCCCCTCGGCAATATCTCTTTTAGGCCCATTTCAGGCACTGGACAATAAACCCAACGCTATATATATATATATATATATATATATATATGTCAGGAGTGGGGGAGGCACCCTGGGGCTTGGGTTTAAATAAAGAATATAAATCCCAGCTAAAGGCAAATAAATTAATATCTCCCCAGTGAAAATGTCATGGAACTCAGTGGGCAGAACCATTTCAATTGCAGGTGGAACAGGTCAACTTATTAAAGCACAAGTTTACATTAGCTGAAAGCTATTAATTCAGTACTTGTGCTGAGTAGTAAATATATACATTTGAGCTAGTTGATTTTTTTCTTCTTTTTACAGTTTATCATCCCATTTTGGGTTATTTAAAGCTGAAACATTATTTTGTATGAGTAGATACTGCATTAACAATTTTTTGTTAATAATGACTTTTCCAGAAACAAGCCAAACTATTTAACCTATAAAATGAGATGGATTCATCAGACCTTTTGAAAAGGCATTTGCAGGTAAGCAAATGTAACAAATTTGATCAACCAATTCCCTATCCATTACACAACTCTCACATCCATCTGATGTAAGTGGAAGACTGTAGGAAAGCACATGTACCTGTAATCCTGCTACAGGTAAATAATCCCTAACTGTAAATGTTTACAGTCCTAGGGCCTCATTGCCCAGATTTTTTTTTTTATAGACACTGTGCAGTCTACCATTACTATCTTTACAATGCAACACTGAGCATCTTTACTATGCAGGCAGATTATAACCAGTAAGTGTATATTTATTTAGCTACTATTGCCAACATCAAAGCATCACCAAAGAATCATGTCCAGCATGCTTAGTAATTCTCTAAAACTATCATCTAATATTTTGAAGGCTCACAATCCATTTGCTCTCAAATCTCTCCTCTCAATGGCTAAATGTAAATGGCAAAACTGCCGAATAAATAGAAGTGACAAAATTTGTAATAAACAATAACAAGTAAAGAACAGGTTAAAAAAAATTATATTGAGCAAGCAAATATATGCAGGACAAAAGAGTAATAAGGCAAAAAAGTTCATAAACTAAGAATTGGTGTTGATACACAAGAGTGGATTTGGATTAATGAACAGTGTTCTGACTTCAATACGCGAAAGATGAGGACTGAGTTAGATGAGATCAAGAAGTGGCCTATCTTATTGGCTAGGAAAAATTACAGCAAGCACCCGAGTGGTTTTGCCTATAAGTTAGGAAGAGGGAAGTATCTTGAAATCTTTCCCTCATTTGTATTAGAACCAACATCTCTAACTGAACAAAAGGAGTGTGTGTGTGTGTCTCATTATTATAACAACTGTTTATATTGAACTGTATTTCACTATGCATCATCATCCAAAACTCAGACAGTTCACAGTTATAAAAACTATTAAATTACAAGATGGCTGATGACTTGGAAGATTTTATCAGAATAACCACTAGCACTAGCATGCATAATGCACCCACATGTATTTAGGCATTGTTTTTAAAGAGGTTGCAATTTTCTGTCAATACACACACACACATAAAGCACCAAATTATTTCCTGCATTTAATGTGCTTGCATTATAAACAGAAAGCTGAGCTGTAAAATCTTAAATAGTACAGCCCGGGTATGACAAGTTGCAGTTGAATAGCAGTAGTAAAAAATTATCTTGTATGTCTTATTGTTATGGGGAAACACACCTATTCCTCAGATAATGGACTCTCCCTCCTATATTAAAAAGGGTTAACAGGAAGTACTTGGGAAGTTCATGGGAGTTCTTTAGACTTCTACTGGAGTTTAGTAGAACTACTAGGCAGTTGATATTAGTTGGCAGTTAGCCGAATACTAAGGAGTCAGCTTTCAGCGGAAGATTACCAAGTTCCTAACATTTTGGGTACATTAAGTCGATTAGCAACCAACACAACACGATTATAACCTTCAGTGCAAAAACTACTCCACAATATCTATTAACTATCTAAATTATATTGACAAATTATAAACATTGCTTATATTGGTTCAAATAATTACAACTTGAAAGTAACTGAATTTAAAATACATGTGTATTTTTTAAAATACATTCTCTGTCCTATCATAGTTAATAGTTTTAATGTACAAAATGCATGTACAAATATAACTTTCAGAAATACACCCAAGATATTCTTATTCCAACCATCTCATATTCAATCAAGAAAATTTCTTTCTATCCCTTAATTTAAGCTGCAAATATTCAAAGAGACATTTTATTACTGAAAATTATAAAGTAAGTTTTAGCCATCCCTTTTATTCCAACCACCCTATCTGAATCTCAAGTGTATATTAAAGAGAAGTATAATTTTGATGCATGCATATTTGTAAGAATAAATTTTAAATTGTTTAAATCTGAACTGTTAAGATGAATCACTCGCAATAAGAGATTGTTCTGTAAAATTTCAAGAAGAATTCTTAAAATGTAAGCAAGAAAAGAAAAGGTGCAAGTAAATTCCACACCTAATCAAAAATAAGTTACTTTTTTTTCTTTTACTATAATGTGCTCCACTCAATGTAAGCCAATTATACAAGCAAACTTAGAACGAGAAAATACAATCACGATAAGAGGAATTTTATATATTGGATAATTAAAAACATCACATTAGATCAGATGTAAGATATCAAATTGTTTTATCTTTGTAAAAAAAAAAAAAAAAAAAAAGAGTTCACATTTTTTATGCGCACACATCTTCAAATTTTAAAAACCAAAAGTTTAAGGTCCTTGAAAAATAACGATTCCATATTTTTAAACTTTAATTTTTTTATAGCAAATTAACTATTGTAATTCAAAGCCATCAGACAGGTTTTATCTGAAATTTTAATTTTTTTTTTTTTACATGAAACTTTCATGAGTAACTGAATAATTTAATTAAACCATTAAAAAATAGATCAAAAAGTAAATGTTTTCCTTTATGGTTACATGTGTGAGTATTTAGAACGTTAGCATTCCGATCATGATATTTGGGTCCAAATCTTATCAATTTGTAATATCAACCTAGAAAGATAATCTCAGCAAGTGACATCTCTAGAAAGTGCCTGAAAACCATATCAAGAGTTGACACAATCCTTGTGAGTGAAATTGAGAAGATGAAACTGCCAATGATTATGCTAGCACAAAGTCACAAGCCATTGTGATTGAAGTTTAGAATGTACCAGCCTTGTTCAACTACTGATTATGCACTCTCTTCTAAAAACTGTAACTAACGCCTGCTCATCATAGTTGCAGTATAAACCAGAAGTTGGCTCTGCAGGTGCTGAAGAAACAAACATGTCTGAATAGACACCAGAGGAGGTATGCATATTCAGAAACAAGCAGCCAGTCATGATTATTTTTTTCTATTATCAAAAGTATCCAACAGAATAAATTAACTCGATAGTCATTTGTCTTCCTGAATCATATTCTTTTATTTTTCACTCAATAACATTTTCTCAGTGTCACCCTCATTATTGCGTATATATGTTATTAAAGATAAGACATTTTGTGTCAGCTAAATTATTGATCGATTATTTTTTTTTCCAAATTATGAATAATCCTTCTCAGATAAGAAACTCCTTCATAAATTGACCAAAATTAATTTTTGAAGAAATATGGTCCAAGCTTTCAACTTTATGAAGTAATCATCAGAGTAGGCTAAGACAAATGGTGAGTGTAGTGACTTGGAAAAAAAGTGTGATAAGATAATTGTTTATAATAAGTGTGAGTTTATTTTCTTAATCTTACTTTTATGTATACATACTTGAGGATGAAAACCTGTTGTCTTTAATAAAATTTGCCTTAAAGAACACTTGCTGCCTAAATACACACAATATAGTTGGTCTGTCTTTTGAAACCATTTTGGTAGAAACTGGTAACATTATGGTCAATGTTTTCAATATCTTATACCATAAATTGTCCTACATTTTCTTTTTTAAAAATTGTACTGAACAATATTCAGCCATTCCTTTTAGCAAATATTCCTTTTGCTATAAATTGAATTTATAGTGTGTGTGTGTGTGTGTGTGTGTGTGTGTGTGGAGATGCAAATTGTCATTGAATGGTGAGTTGAATTTATGCTTCAAGTGATAATGGTCTAAACATCACTCAAGGCAGTCAGGATGAAGTGCTGATCACTATGTCCAGTCTATATCTATAAATGCTCCCATTTCCAATACTGAGCACTCTTCCTCTATATCAAATCTTAAACAAAATATTACTTCAAACATTACTTTTAGTGGATATCTGTATTTGAAAGACGCCTCTTTTTTTTTTATTATTTTAAAGTGTCTATTACATCCATGAACCTGTCTACTAGAGAAATCTTATAAATACTGCTCAAATAAGGTTTGAAGTAATAAAAATGCAAAATTTCACTACCAGCATCTTGAGCTGCTCAGGAATCACGTCAACTGATTGTGGTATGGAAGGCATAACTTCTTGTATCGCCCTTCAAGTTCTTCCAACGTCTTTAGTGCGGTATAGCAGACTTGCTTCTTTAACCCACCCCAAAAAAAGTCACAGGGTGTTAAAGTCAGGACTCCTGGCTGGCCACTCATACATAAAATACAGAGTCAATCACCGTGTATTCTTCAACAGTCATTTAGTGATGCACATTTTTAAAGATATTCTAACATCTATGAATATTTCTGGCTTACTTTTGATCCAATTTCACAGTGTAACATCAACTTTGGCATATCAGCCAAAAAAAATAAAATAAAATAAAAAAATAAAAAGTTGAGCTTTCAACACTTCTATTTTGAGAATCTAAAAACAGTTGGCATTGAATAAAGGTTGTACAACAGATGGCTGTGCAGCAACTGAATTTCAGGTTTCTCACCTTTTGCGTTTGGCTGCCATAGTGATACAAAAAGTTCATTCATGCCTCATTCTGCAGATGTGTTAAGTGCTTGCAAAGCTTCATTGTTTTCATAAACATAAAATTCAATTTACACACAGCCAGCTAGAGTTGAAAATCTTATCACTGCTTAACTCAAACATATTACTCATGATTAATGAACATTATTATTATTAATATATTTGAAACTCCTCTATTAGAGACAACAAGCAGTAGAATACTTATCAATCAACCCTTGTATTAGCAAATTCATTTCACATACAGTTGTTGGTTTCAGTCTTTGTAGGGAATAACTGAAAAACACTTTGCCCTCTCCAATTTATAAGCAGAATCACAAATTAATCCTGAAATTTTTTCTAGCCAATAAACTAAGCCAGTTCTGAGTTTCATGTGACTCAGTCCAGGTCTGTCTTGTCTTGAAGTCAAAACACTAGTTTCACTTTTGGCTCTTGTGTGTTGTCAACAATTCTTACTTGATGAACTTTTTGCCATATTGTGGCTTTGCCTTATTACTGTTAATTTACCTTGCACATATTCTTTGCTTGTTTTATATTATTTTTTGCCGTTCTTTTTTATTTGCAAACTTTATCAATTCTGTTTGTCAGGCAGTTCTCCTATTTAACCATGGTCACTCATCCTACAACAATACATACATTATTTTTAGTTAAACATGTACACGAGTACTCTTAAGTGATTCTTTCTTTCTTACGTAATCAGAATGCTTTTTGACAATGGTAAATAAAAATTTGTATAAATTGTAGTTACATTTCAATGAAAAAGTAATTGTCAACATAAGTCTAATGACAGCCTAGTGAAGAAAAACAAAAAATGCATGCATTTTCAACAGTCCTTCCTTAACATATTTAAACCAAGGTTTCGACATTAATCACTGATAAACATTATACAAAGAAAATTTCAGATAAAAACTCAGTTTATAATAGTATCCAAGATCAACCCTTGTATAATAAAAAAAAGAAAAGTGGAATATGTGTATCCACACACATACAGACATTATAGCAAAAGCAGAAAAAAATAATAACCTATTTTAACTTGTGAAAAGGAAAAAAATTAAGTTCAGAAAAATGTCCATATTTAAATATTTAAAAATATGAATTTAAAAAATTAAAAAAAAAAAAAAAAAAAAATGTTCAGAGAGTTATACTATGGTTTAACTTTTTCTTAAAAATATAAAGATGTGCTGTTAAAGAAATTTTTTTTAAATAACAATCAATACAATTTCATCACCTCCAACAATTTAGTAATGAATTTCAAGCCCAAAAATAGCATCACTACTCAATACATTTATTAACAATAAAGGAAAACTAGTTAGATAAACATTTCTAATAGACTTAAATATAAGGATACTTTATACATTTTTTTTTTTAGATAAAAATCAAATTTCATATTTACAAGAGTTCAAAAATTCTTTGAAGAATTTTTATAGTTAAAAAAAAATAAAAATAAAAATAAAAAAAATAAAAAAATTAACTTTAAAACTCAAATGCTGATATTTAAAAGCAAAAAAAATAAAAAATAAAATAAATACTAACCTTTCCCATGAATGAAAATTAGTTGCTTTATAGTTTAATATTTGCAAGGTGCAGTATGAAGGACATGCAAAGATGTTCATATGCTTAGAATGTGTGTGTGTGTGTGTGTGTGTGTGTGAGGGAAAGAGGATAGATAGAAAAATCTGATTAAATATAAGAAGTTCATTCATCAATAAGAGAATAAAAGAACTGGAAAATCCCAAGAAATTTTTATAAATGGAATATTTGACCATGAAGATATTGAAAGACAAACTAACAAATACATTCATTCAGTCTATTCGGTACAATACAAATGTGATACGTGCAGAGAATCGAGGCTCACTTAAGAGGGCAACAGTTTTCAAAATGCAATTACTACAAGAAATGAGAACTTTCTCAAACTCATTTGATACTTGCTTATCATTTTTACAACAACATGAATGTACTCAGTGCTGTTGACAGAAAGTAGGAAAGATTGAAACGTGCAAAAGTCAGGTCATGGGTGTAAACTAAAGCTTGCATCCTTATCAATAGTCACAGCATGCACCTGTCATTTTTCATTTTTAAAAGTAAGAAAAACAAAATCAAAAGTCTGTCATACAAAGTATTACCAAAAAGTTCTCAGCTTGACCAAAAAGGGATTTAAAAAATTAATTCATATGTTTGATTGATTTAGTAATTGAATCAAGATGAAAACTTTTCAGTACACCTCACAATTGATATTGTTGGGAAGCCGTAAATTGCAAAAACCAAGTAATTTTGAAGAGAGATAAGCGGAAACAAGAAAGAGGATTTCTTTTCTTTTGTTGTTGTTAGTTGTACAATGATCCATACCAACCCAGCATTTTTGGTTGAACCAGAGACTTCATGAGTATTCAATCAATGCTCAAACTATGCTTCTAAAGATTTAACAGTGACTGCTTTCTGTCAAAGACAAATTAATTTCTTAAAAATAAAGACATATAGAAACTGTACTTTTTAAATTCAAGTTTTACTATCTATTTTAGTCAATGAAACTTATAGCAATTGCACATTATGATAATTTGTCCAAAAACTAAAATGTTTCATATATTCACCAGTTATTACTTATTTTCTATTCCATGGTCATAATTTGTATACTTCATGAAAGAGTCAGGTGCTCATTCATTTATGATGTTGAGTGTATCAAATCGAGAGACTTAGATAATTTTTCCTCTTTTTTGATATATCAATTCAAGTAATAAGGAAAATACAGTCTGAACACTTCAAAGAAAATCAATGTAATTTCTAAGTTTCCATTACCACCACCCCCATGTGATTGTTAATGATTTCATTATTTTAAAACCTTCCTCTGATTAGCTGCAAATCATTTTGGCAACCAGAATCATTTCTGTAATATGTTAATAGTATTCATTCTGTGTAGCTTTATCTTTCAAGATAGAAAATGGGATCGGAAAAATAACAGGTAATATCTCATAGTCCTTAACACATTTTAAGTGCCAATATCAGAAACTAAATGCTATAATACTATGTGTACAAAGTTTTTATTCACCTGCATGTCATTACTGTTAACCCATTAAATATAAATGACTGAAATTACAATCATGATAGATCTGTAGCTAAACTACAAACAAACTTAAAATTCCTTTTCAGTGAGTATGAGGGTGTATAGATTAGAACCACACAAAATTTAAATATATAATAATAGTTACTTAGCAAACATTATAAAGAAACTGGAAAATATGTTACAGTAATTATGACAGCTAAGAGTTTAATGATCTATACAGGTGAAAGCAGGAAACTTTAAAGTTATTAAAAAAAAAAAAAAAAAAAAAAAAACACTAATAGTTTTTGTTTCATATTGGACTTTCTTTAATACCTGTTAATTAAAATTAAACATTCTAATCTCTAAATTTATTAGATTTTAAAACTAAGTCCATATTAACCAACACCAGATGTGGATAAAATGCCAGCCAATCATAATGGCTTGATTACCAATATAAAAAAAATCTGAAAACTCTTTATTCCAAGAACATGCTGATAGGGTAACAGTTGTGAGTATGGAAAATGAAATTGGTAAGCCAAGTTCAAATCTGGTCATTTTGCACTAATGACCTTCATAAAGACATGAATCCATCTTCAACTATAAAGTTAAATAGCAAGACAGACTGGTTTCTTTTGTCTTGGTGTCAGCCAGTCTAGGAGAAGGAAAACTGTATTCCACCCTAAAAAGGTAAAAGAATCTCTCAGGCTATCTTTCCAGACTGCTGCAGTACGCTATACCCCTACAACTCTGATGGATTAAGAAACTCAAGACAATCTCTATTCCAAATAACTATAGATGTTAAATTACAACATATCAAAGTCACACTAATATTTATCACCCAGAAACAAGCCCAGTTCAATACTATTGAACTAACCAACAGCTGATTGCTTAAACATCTCTTAAGTTCACTATTTGATTGATGACCAAACCTCTATTAATTAATGTTATTTTTAAAACTAGTGGCTAAAAATATTGCTCCCCCATAACCAATGTTCCTGATCATCAAAAATTCATAAATACTGAATAAAATTAAAACTAGACCCCTGTGCTCACTAATTTATCCCTGCAAATTACTGTCTTCATCCTCATAAAAAAAGTTCTCAAAATTGTTTCCGATCAGTCCTGTAATCCTATTAGTGCCAAAGAGGCATCATATTTACTGCAGCCATGACAGTAGTGGTGTGTCTAGAGCAAGATAGCCCAACCCTCTTCAGGCTGATTTGAATTCAGAGTTATCTTTCTTCTAGACTTGTTGCCACCTCAAAGAAAGGGCCCAGTCTGCCTTGATATTTAACCCATAGCTGGAGTAAGATGAATTCATACCTTTTTTAAAAGGTATTCATGCAAAGTGAACAAAACAGAAATCAAGTGAGAATTGAACTCAGCACTACTAATTCACTTTTCATGCCAATAACTATTATACTATCTGTGCCTCCTCAAAATTGGTTGCTGTCATCAAATAATCATTAGGTTGCTCCTAGGTAAAATAATTTAATGAGAAAATGTTTGATAGTTAATCACACCACTTTGGTTCAAGAGGTTGCTTTAGTGTCCAACTTTGTAATAAAAACTTTAACAGTCCCACTCTTCAAACAGAGCTTAAGGTTTCCAAACCTGCACTTAACCAATGCCTGTGAGTATGAACTTTATCAGATTCCAATAGATCTGCTCTAACAAGCCAGCATAACCAACAAAACCATCAAAATTCCTCATTCTCAGTTTTAAAATTAAGAAAAGCAAAGGGAAGATGAAGAGAGAGAAGCAAATGAAGTTAGAGAACCATAACACCTGATATATAGAAAGAGAGACAGACAGAGAACTAAATGCTCAGAGTAACTAAATTATATTAGTCTGTTTAAACACTGTATTCATTACCTGACAACAGAGTAGCAGAGTACAACGCGAAGCTTCCCTACAGATGAATGAAACCGAGTAGTTTATTGTTGTGAGGAAGTTGTCATCACCATCATCATCCTCCCCAACACAGCTGTCAGCCTTTAGTGTGGCATAGCTCTCCATCAAGCTGTGAAAATATTCCTACCTAAAGAATAGAAGAGAGAGGGAGAGAGAAAAAAAAAAAAGACTAAATTGAAATTTTAAAAAATAAGGTCAAAAAGTAGTTTTTACCTGAACTCAATTTTGAATACTGTAAAATATAAGCATATCCTTTGAGGAGTATAATTTTTTTCTTCCTTATTTAAAAAAAGAAATTTTAATAAAAAGCAATAGATTGATTAGAACCATGGAGAGTCACAAGTCATGCCATCACTATTATTATGAAATGGTTATTCATATTTCAGAGATGTTTGTATGCAGCCTTAAAAAAAAAAAATTGTACAAATTATTTTCACTGTTTCCCCACCCACCTCCTTCACTCATATCAAAAGTTTTCTTTATAACTTGTATATGATATATGAAGCTAAGTAAAAAATATTATTATAATATAAACTATAAAGATCTATGTTTCATATGAAAAGCCAAATTTTCAGCCCATTCAGCAATTGATAAGAGTTTCTTTCTCCAAGCTCACAGATAATTGGTTTGAAGTTCATAAGTTTCCCAAATATCTGATGGTTAGTTAATGGAAGACTACATATTGATCAGCTAACCTCTTACTTTAACAAAAAGAAATGATTTATGCAAAAAGGTGCTACCCCAATATTGGTTGGTTAATTTTGTTTAGAGGTATGCTATTTAATGCCAAAATTTAAATATTTTGCACATAATTGTATGCTCCCAGGATAAAAGGCATGTTTTTTTTAGATATATATTTGTAAATCATAAAATGTATTATGAGTAATTTTACTACAATAATGTATTTCTATGTTTTTAGCATTGTATTGACTGTCATTTTGCTATAAAAATGTACTGTTGCTCATTTTATTAAAAAATATACTGCTGATTTGTGTTTGAAAGTTCACTGTTTACTCATAGCTGAGACTCTAACAGGTGCTACCACCCCAGGTCAGAGTGAATCTAGGAATAACAGCAGTTAAGTGGTTCCATGCTCCTCAAAACTGCCAATCTCCTGGTCAGAGGCTGTGCTGCCAAATTTAATTTATCATACCCAGGACAACTACCCAAAAGTAGTAAGGAATTTAATAATAAAAACATGTATGCATGTTCAAAGACATTTGTGTAAAACCAATGATTCCTTTCTTGACTTAATAGTCACTTGTAGTGAAAAGTGGATCCTTCATGATAACAGTAAATTATCAGGGCGATAGCTTGATCGTGATGAGTCCCACAAATATTTCCCAAAGCCAAAGTTGCATCGGCAAAAGATTATGGTAACTGTCTGGTGGTCTGCAATTGGTGTTATCCACTACAGCTTTCTAGAAGCCAATCAGAGCATTAATGCAGAGCTTTATTGCAATCAACTTGCTGAAACGCGTGCACACCTGCAAAAAGATTAGACTTACATTGGTGAAATGATGTGGTTCAATTCTGCTCCATGTTGATGTGTGGCCAAATGTTATAAGAATGCATTGCAAAAACTCAGACTTGGGATACAGGAGTTTACCACATCCTACATATTCTCCTGATCTTTCACCCACTGATTATCATTTTTTTAAATATATTTCTTAAATGATAAAACTTTTAGGTCCAAACCAGAGGTGGCATCAGCTTTCAAAGTTTTTGTTGCATCACAGCCAAAAACTTTTTATCAGTGAAGAATAAATAATCTCGTCGATCGATGGCAGAGGTGTATAGATGCTCATGGCTCGTATTTTGACTAAGTTCAACATTTCTACAGTTAATTTTTCAAGAATAAAACTATGTTTCTGAAATCAGCCATTATTTTTGTAACAACCTAATAATATTCAGTCAGTTAAGTGCCATATGTGATACACGCTTGGGCGATCATGTCTCAAAAGAGACATGACTGACTGGACAAAAGGTTATCCCGCAGTAGGTTGCCATTGCTTTCTGTGGTAGACTGGTTGCCAGCCAAGGCTATAGAACCCAAGCTGTCCTGTTATTTAACCCACAACTGGAAGGAAGAGACAGATTAATATCTTTCCCAAGGGTAGTTGCGCATAAGTGAATGCAATGAATTCAACTGGAATTTAAACTCGGCTCCTCGATTTCTCTTTTCGAGCCGATATCCACTGCACCACAATGTACATCTTTTTCCTAATAATATATAATTCTCTAATTTCCAATTCCAAGCTATTATTCATTACACCATGCCTCCAGCCAAACACATGCAAGTATACAATACCTGGTATCCCAAAGTAGACTCATCTAGGTACTGACCAGGCTCAACATTGCTTAATGCTGGTGATCATAAAGAACCAGTGTTTCAACATGATGTGACCATAAACCTCTTAAAGCATGGAACTGAAAATCACCATTCAATGTTGATTTCTATATCCACACTTTATATTTACGAAACACTATCCAATATTGAGTACACTAAACAACTTTTTATAGCAAATTTTAAACCATTATATAATGAGATTTAAGTACATCCATATGAAAATAAAGGTCTTAATCATACCTCTTCAGCAAGTGGACTTACTACTGTACTACCTATGATACAATATTCTGTTAATACTTAAAATTACATTTTATTCACCTCCTATAGACTAATTGCTGCAACGATTAATATGAATAGTAATTTACAATAATTCTCAAAGTTTCATAAAGTGAAATGCCAAAAAATTATAGCCACTCATCACTTGAAAAATGGTGTGTGTGTGTGTATATATATATATATATATATATATATATATATATATAATTTGTGTATTTAGGCAGCAAATTTTCTTTTAAACATGTCAGATTAAATAAATTGCAAACAATGTTTGCTTATTTTTAATAAAATCTATTCATACTGATTCCATTTGCAATAATTTTCACATTCTAATGAATGCTAGCAATTAGTCAACCGTTACATTTGAAGCAGGAAAAAATGTACAGTAATTTTTAGCAACAGTTTTGTTACCATAACTCACACCCCTGAAGATGACCTCGGAAAGAAGTTGAAAGTACTTGGGTACCTTAAGAAATGAATGAAAATAACATCTGTCAATGTTACAGCTCATTTCTGACATCTTTTGATTGTAATACACAAAAGATTATCCATGAGTATGAACGGATTTTATTAAAAATAAGCAAACACATTGTTTGCAATTTATTTAATCTGACATATATATATATATATATATATATATATATATATAATGACAAAGTGTATGATATGTTGGAGTTGTCATGTGGGTATATCTATAAGCTAAATTCTTGTGCTCTTTATACTAGAATTGTTTCCTGGGTATGGCTGCAAGGAATTTTATTGACATCTGAAATATGTTCTATACATAGTCAATGGTTTTAAATCTAGTGAGTATAAGAAAATAGGTCAAATGTTTCTGGAATCAGTTTTATATCAGCTGCACACAAACAAAGTGGTTATGATTAATATTTCATTCTTGCATTATCTGCAAGTGAGAGCACACAGAGTTTTCATTTACTGTTGATAGTTGTCACAGCTACACTACCCCTTTACCTATTAAACCACACAGGTTTAGCCAACTTGGTCCTTTTCTATAAGTGGTGATAGAGAGAGTGCAAAACCATCTAATGTGCTATGCTCTGATTTCTGGTATATCAGTCTATTAAGCAGTTTTAATTTTTATAAAGTTAAATAGACCAAATATTGTAGAGGGCATTTTAACAGTATGAAATAGATTGAATATTGCTTCACATGATATGAAGTAAGCTTTCTCAGCACTTTCTACAAAATAGGCAAAGACATTTTATCAGATTGAAGAGTAAATATTTTACAGCAAAATGTTCTAACTCATAGCACATCTTTAGTTTACACTGTAACTGTCATTTTTCTTTTAAATTTAGTCTAATGTGTACGTTCTCAAATGCCATTTCCAAGCTTCATTTGCTAACATTAAGTACTACAGAATTTATCAATGTGGTCAAGCCACAATCATGCAAATTTTTAAAAAAATGAAAAATTAGGAAGTTTCTAGAGAATGAGAAATGTCAGATGCTTTACATCTAAATTAGATGCCCTTTCATTATTACAAAACAGCCAACTTAGTATTTTTTTTTTTTTTTTTTACTAATTTTCTTTCCATCTTAGTTTTGTTGTGTTTGAAGTTTTTTTTAGCATTTATTCTACAATCAGAAAGATAGTAGAGAAATTAAAAAACTGGAAAATAAGCTTCTGATAATACTTAGATATTTGGACAACTTAATACAATCAAGTCAACTAAGTAATAAAAATAAGACAACATCTATTACAAATAAACTGGTTTGTGTTAATAACTTATAGATCACAAAAATAAAAATTAAAAAAAAAATTAAAAAACAGGGTGAAGTTACATTTTTATTTATTCCAGTAAACTTGTGGAACACAAATAAAAAAATTACAATATCTAGATTTTCAATCAGAAAACAACTTCATTCTCACTCAAAATGCTAGGAAATCAGTAGATACTATATTCTGATTCAAAATAAAAATGTATAAGAACTGTTATAAGAACAATATATACTGTTAAGAACAATCTATAGTATAGATATGAGGGTGGATCAATAAGTCAATGGCCTAAAATTTATTAACTGAATTTTCAT
Organism: Ascarosepion bandense; assembly: GCA_037127315.1. NCBI lineage: Eukaryota > Metazoa > Mollusca > Cephalopoda > Sepiida > Sepiidae > Ascarosepion > Ascarosepion bandense. The sequence goes on from JBBBDQ010000191.1 coordinate 11,283,135, forward strand.
CTGGAAATTTCACTATACAATGTTCAATCTATATGATCACTGGAGAAGCATTAAAGTTAAAAGGCATTGACAAGAAATTATGTAAACTTGTATAAGATAAATGCTTTTTACATCATTAGACTACAAACTACTAAGTCATAATACGGACACTGAGGCCCACTTTTGGGACTGAAAAATATTTTAAATGAGCCTGAAGACACCAGGAGCAGTGTAGTCACTGGTCTAGATTTATATTTTCTACTACATTTTATTTTTGTAAATAAAATGTATTTGCTCTTACATGAAATTTCTATTTGTCCTTATAAGGGCGAGATATTTTTTGAACATTAAAAATGAGTTACAAGGAAGAAAAGGTTGAGAAACACTGCTCCAGACTTTATAATGCAAGTCCATCATATACACTTTTATACAAGTCAGTTAAGTGCCATACGTGATACATGCTTGAGCGATCATGTCTCAAAAGAGACATGACTGACTGAGCAGAAGATTATCCTGCAGTAGGTTGCCATTACATTCTGCAGTAGACTGGTTGCCAGCCAAGGCTATAGAACCCAATCTGTCCTGATATTTAACCCAGGACTGGAGGGAAGAGATGGATTAATACCTTTCCCAAGGATATTTGTGTGTATGTGAATGCAAAGAATTCAACTAAAGAGGGTTCTGAAAAGTTCTTGGCCCAACCAAGAAAAGATGCCAAAATAAATTTAGATGTTTTACTATTTGATCAAATTTTAGGAAGCATATCAGACTAAGAATTTTTCAGTACTCTGTGTAAGGAAAAAAAAAAAAAAAAGAGAAAAGTGAGGTTATCTTCTATTACTACAATACTTATTATTAAGCAACATATTGGCTTCTTTCATGGCCTTTGGGAAATATCCAAGGTGATGTCTTATAAGTATTGTGTGTGTGTGTGTGAGTGAGAGACACACACACATTCATTTGGAAGTCAGTCAATTATCCAACCTTTGTTTCAACCTTTTGCTATCTTCAGGTATTTTATATCAACTGATTCTCTAACATTTTTTTTTTCAAATGCACAACAGGGATTTTCAGAATGCATAACTGGAAGTTTAAAATAACTGAAATTTCAAAATAAGGGAGGAGTTTTTCAAGAATTGTAAACACTTTCATCCAGATTTATTTGATGCTAAAACATTTTCTGATATGTTTACATCTAGACATTATTTTGGATCTTTCATTTAGTAACCTTTCTCATTCTGGAAATTGTATTATGGCTAACTTTTCTTCTTGGCACAATCTGCAGACATCATCACCGCTGTAAGGTCTGGCTTTTTTTTTTTTTTTTAATATGCTCCATTTTATATCAAGGTCTTTGATATTTTTCCTTTCAATTTCCACATGTGGTTAGCTAGTTTGGTACAATTTTTAAGGATTTTCTAGCTTGAATGTAGACTTGTGATTATACAAATGATTTTTTAAATTTCCTTCAGTACATCCAAGTATATTTTTCTCTGTCCATCTGTATCCTGCACTTCTGCTTTGTAAATAATACATCACTCAAATCCCAGGCCTAACTAATAAAACAACGATTAGGCAAAAATCAACTTTATTCATCAACAGTCTCATAGGGTGATACACTGATTCCAACACTTCTCTAACAATTTTATGCATTTTTGTAGAACAATTTGTCTTCAGCCTCAAAATATGGCTCAGTTTCCGATATCACTTCTTCATTGGAGTCAAATCTCTTTCCCTGGAACATTCTTTAGAGGTTTGCAAACAGCAAGTAGTCACTGGGGGCCAGATCTGGAGAAGAGAGTGGATGTGGAAGCAATTCAAAGTGCAATTCATGTAGTTTTGTCATCGTTGTAATAGACTTGTAACATGGTATATTGTCTTGGTGAAAGATCATTTTTTTTCATTTGTGGCCGTTTTTTGACGATTTCTTCCTTCAAACGCACCAATAACAAACCATTGATGGTTCTTCCTTTCTCAGGGTAATCGAAGAACAAAATACCTTGCACATCCCAAAATATGGAGACCAAAACCTTGCCTGCTGATGCTTGCATCTTTGTCCCTTTGGATGGCTTTCACCTGCTGCTGTCCACTCAGCTGACTGCCAATTTCACTCTGAAGTGAAGTGGTGAATCTATGTTTCATCCATTGTCCCATATTTATGCAAAAACTTGTTCCGTTGAAACAGACAGTTGAAAACAATGCTCTGAATCGACGTGTTATTGTTTTTGATTGACTGTGAGCAAACATAGCACCCACTTTGAACACAGCTTTCTCATTGACAAATGTTCACACAAAAATGGCAAATACACTATGTTCAACTCCTTTGCTATCTCACGCAAATTCAATTTATGATCGGCCAAAACAAGTGTGTGGATTTTTTTTTTGGTGTTTTCCAGGACGACTGCCAATTTTGGGTAACCCGAGTATTCAGCATCATTTGTGTCTGTATTTAAAGTCAGCATACCACCTCTTAACCGTTGTTTCCAACAGCAGAGTCTGAATAACCTATCCAGCCATTGCTTTGTTTGAACAGTATTTTTTCACATAAGAAAGCAATGCTTTATCAACGCACAAAATTCAAATTTCTATCATCTTAAAAATTTTCAACAGTAGCTTCACTTAAATAATTGTAATTTTTAAACTAATAATCCGGCTGGGCCCAAATTTTGTCACATCCCATTTGAAGGTTAATGCTTCATAAAAACCATACGGATTTTTTATTAGTGGTGCAATCTATGTGTCAGGCCCGAGATTTATTGAGTGATGTGTTAACTTTTTTTTTTTTTTTTTTTTTTTACACACACTTCAAGTGAGCATTTGTTTTTGTCTCTGCAGTTACATTTTTCATTAACAATATTATGCTGCACATTTTTTTGGCATTGTGCTTTTTCATGTAAATTTCTAAATTACAAGTACAGCTGTAACTTAATTTAAATTTATCTCTACTGAATATTTTATATCATTCCAAGTTTTTAGGAAGTGTTTATTAATTTGAAAATTGAATGCCTTATTTTGGATTCTACTTCTAAATTAAAAAGGTGGGTTGAACCAAATAATACTTTGCATCCTCACTTTTTTTTTATCTGCTTGTTTATCTGAGGTTTATATTAAAATTTATTTTTATGGCCATTTTCATAATTTTTTGTTTTTTGGCATTAAAAATTGTTGTGTGAGAGGAATTTTTAGATAGCTTGTGTTCTATTCCTTTAGGAATGTGTTTGATTATGTTAGCAGGACAGTTAGCTCCAGTGTTCACATACCTCAAATTTGTATTTGGTTTTATATATGGGAAGACACTGCCAGTTTTTAGATTTACAAATGTTTACAATTCTTGAAAAAGTGCCTTTTTTTGAAATTTCAGTTATTTTAAACTTCTAACATGTTATGAAAATTCCTGTTGTGTGTTTGAAAAAAAAATGTTGGAAAAATCAGTTGATATGAAATACCTGAAGATACCAAATGTTTGAAATCAAGGTTGCATAATCAACTGACTTCCAAATGAAAATATTTAATAGCTTATATATGTATTGAGCACTTTTTAATACAACTGTATACTGGTCTAATTTAATTCTGACCAATAACTGGTTAATGATAATTGTTTATGTATGTATGTGTGTGTGTGAATGTTTTGAGGCATCTGTTCAACATTGATAAAAAAAGTTTAAATCTTTTTGGTCATTTTCTCACAGATAGAACAAAAAAAAAAAAAAAAAAAAAGTTGATAAAAATCACTACTTATGAAAACTGCACCAAAGATTAAAACCTTCACCTTCAACATAATGGTTTAACAATGAGCTTATCTCCAACAGTATTGAAAAGATCACAATCAAAGAATAAGCTTTAATAATGCTCTCTGCATTAACTCTGTTGGCCAATCTTCAAAAGGAACTTAGAACAAACACAGATTTTATAAAACAGAGATGAACAATTCTGTAGTTAAATCACCACCAGTTGCACAGCCTATATTTCCACTAATGCAATTTTTAGTTTTTCAAGGTAATAATAATCCAAGGAAAAAGAAGTCAAAACCAGTCAAGTATAGTAGAGGATAGGATCCATACATTAAAGACATCATAGGCAAAAAGTGGCTTTCGGGATTATCAACAATTGCATTGTTTATTTACTACCACAAATTTTAAGCTTATATTTTTAGTGAATTTTTGCAACTCAGATGCAAACTGCTTGCATTCTCAAGATTTGGAGAGGGAGCAGTCAATAAAATGCTATAAAATTAATGAATTAAATATCAATGAATGTGCCCTAATTATGGGATTAACTAAATACATATCCAATTACAGAAAGCTGATTTAAAGTTTATAAGATTGAATTGCTAGTTTTCATTAAAAAAAAAAAAGAAAAAAGTTAAACTTTAGTTTAAAAAAATGTTCAATTGGCAACATTTGAACCATAATTTCTAAACCCTTTATAAAGATACTACATTAACACAGAGAGAGGGTGCAATGTCAAAATTACATAAAAAAATGAAAATAACACTGACATCTCATTTATATTTACCAACATTACACAAAAATATCTTTAAATACTAAAGAGTAAATTTCTTCAATAAACCACCAATGGTTTCAACCATGTCCTCCAGATGACTTTAGAATCTCCTACAGCTCTTATGGATGGTTTCCTTGTTTAAGTTGATCAATGCCATAATAATCCTTGCCTTCAGTTCATCTTTGGTAGTACAAGGAATTTTGTTGGCCTCCCGCTCAACTGCGCCTTACATATAATAATCAAGGGAGTTGCAGTCTGGGGAGATGGGTGACTAGATATAAGGGGTGATGTGGACGCAGAATTTGCCTGACAGCCATGACTGGACTTGCTTGTTTGTGTGATATGGTGCAGAGTACTTGATGTAGGCTGATGTGTTGGACTTGAGGCCTTGTGGGAAGATGAATAGAGAAATAACATTACCATCACTAGTGATGACTCCAAACACCATGATGTTGACCAGAGATATCATCCAACTCCTTCCAAATCCTCTGCACTGTCTTCAGATTGACACCCAAAAACTCTGAAGCTCATATTAGAGCTTCCAGTGTGAATGCTAAGCAGTACAGCATGATATTTCCAAATTACTAGTGGAGTGAATTGTGTCATGGGGCTATATTTCTCACAAACTGACCCAACTATACTGTGCAATTGACAAAATCAAAAACAACTGCACATATGAAATTAAAAATATAAAATGGCGACAACTTACCCATTGCACCATGTGTGTGTGTGAGAGAGAGAATGAGAAAGAGAGAGATAAGTAGCCTTCTATAGATCATCAATATAAATAACTGCAAACTAAACTAAACAAAGCATATGTCCATAAACATTTGTTTTGCTTAATTTCCTTTTACAATGTCAAAAAAGGAGGTTTTGGAAAATTATAAGAGTATTTTTGTCAATTGATTAAATCTATAATATTCAAATTTCTTATATAAAACATTATGACAGTTTTTTTTCTCTCTCTTAATTCTGCTATTTTTTTTTAATCTCAATTACCAAATCATCATTCTACAATAAGTATTCCATTTTGTTCTTACAATGATATACTCGGTTCAAGAACCACTCAAGGAAGAGGCTTACAGAGTAAGAAACTTTATGGGGATACGTGGAAGAAGATGATTGTTAACTCTAAGATGTGATAAAGTAGAAGAAAGCTTGATCTACATGGAAGCAATATTAATCTATAAACTGGACAAGAAACCAACAGCCTACACACAGAAAATAAAATGAATACACAAAATTAGAGAAAGAAGTATAACAAGGATGTGTTTTCTCATCAGATTTGTTTGACCTGTACCAAGAGATATTTTAAAGAGAATGAAGAGATCTACAAAGATTTGTCATTGGCAGATATAACCATAATAACATATTATGCAGACAACACTGTGCTGATGGTAAATTTAGAAGGATTTAGAAAGCGAAACTATCAGAGACTAGTTGAAAGAAGCAAAGTAAAAGGACTAATGATTAATTGCAAGAAAATAATGCATGGTTGTTAGCAAAAGAACAATCCCAAAGTGGAAGTTGTACATTGGGAATGTAATCAAACAGATGCGAGAATTTAACTACTATCTGAATAGTAACAGACAAAATAAAGCAGGACCCAGAAATCTGAAGGCACATAATAGCAAAATTGCTTTTCAGAAACTAAAACAGTATTAAAGTATCAAATAAATATTGACCGACTTGTTTTCTACAGCTTAACACTTTGCAAGTTATTTAAAGCTAGAAAATATTTTTTGATCATAAGTGTTTTTGTTGAAATAAAAATGATTTAGTGATAAAAGTCTTACTAATTAACCCATAGCTGTGAGGAGAATTGGTAAATTTGTGCAAAAGCAATTATAATGAACACAGCAGGAATTAGAACTTGGCTCTCTAATTAACAATTCTGAGTCATTATCCATTACACCACTCACACATCCAAGCATACAGCACCTGGTATTCCCAAGTGGTCACCCATCTAGGTATTGATCAAGCTCGATATTGCTTAACTTTGGTGATCATATGGGAACCCCTGTTTCAACATATATGCAATCTGTTTAGCTTTCTGAATGGCATGCCTAATTTACAGCTAAATAATGTTTCTTAAAGTTTTGTTTGTTTCATTCTCACTTGTTCAGACATAACCATATACAAAACAATGATTCGACAATGTTTCTTGGATTTTTTTAACCTTCAGCACTCTGCAGTATTGATATTCTTTTTCTACCAAGTTCTTTTTCAAGATCTCTCAATTATAGAATCCTTAGTGTTAATTTCACTTAAAGTTGTTTTCTATTGCCATAAAAGGATATGACAAAACAACTATTAAAATTCAAACACTACTGTTCAGGGATCAGAGTCACCTTCAGTAGCAGGATAAACATTTTGCACAGCAAATGAAGTCACATACAGAGTGATAGAGGTTAACCATTTGCTAAAAATAAATTTTTCAGCAATTTAATAAATAGTCAAATGAAAAAAAAAATTAGAAACAAATCACATCAATGTATTAACCAAATCACACTTTCACCAGTGATAATATTACATTGTAGAGATACAGAAGATGCTAATCTTCCATCACGTGGATCACATGACAGTGACATCACTTCAGTGACAAGAGCAACAGTCAATTTCAATTTGTTTACAACAACCAAACTGAAAGGTGAAAGGTTGCTTTTCTTTGCTAAATCTGCCTCTCCAGCAGCTTACAAGTCCATGGTGATGTTTCCCTTTGAGAATATATCTTTCCCCAGATATAAGAAAGAAACTAGCTCACAGTCCTCAATTTGGGAAAGCCAAAGACTTGCTGTTTCCTGTTCATGGAATATGTCCTTGCCTGGGACATAGATAAACCCAGCCTGTTTGAATTTGGAATTCTAAACATGGCTTCTCCAGACACAGGAGTATCTCTGTATTATATGTAAAACATTTCCTTTTTGTTTCTCCTTACACTGCTTTGCTGTATAGATATATAGGAAATATTGTTTTCCCAATGGGACACGTATAGTTTAATGAATGTCTTAGTAGTATAAAATCTGAGAATAAAACATGTTTGCCATTCTTTTTCCTTTCAGCCATTCTGTTCCATCTGTGAAGTATGGTGTTATTATATCATAGATATAATAATGCCCATAATGCTGGGGGAATACAAATTGGAGAATAAATTCTCTCTTGTTACAATACTAAAACTTCAATTTTTTTTATTTCTAAGACAGATGTTTGCATGAATGGTCTTCTATAGTGAAAATGGCAAGATACCTTCAATTAAAAATTTAACTTGAGTATTTTAATAGTGTGACCCGCCTTATGATAAACCATATCTCATGTGACCCACTGCTCAAAGAAAGGTTACCCATGACTGATCTACATCTTCGTTGCTTTTTTCTTGATATATTTATCATTATCAACTTACATTTGAGGTCAGTAAATCAGATTTTAGCAGATCAATCCTAAAATATTCAAAGCACAAATTCATTAAGACACTAAAAATAAAAATAAATTTCTAAATACTAAAGAAATCACAACCTAAAAAAAAAAAAAAAAAAGACATGTCCATTAGAATTATCTGTGTAACAAATGTTAGAAATTCTCTTCATTTGATAGCACATAAAATATTAATATATATTTACAAAACGGCCAGCACTCAAGAAATCAATGCAATATAAGTAGAGATGGTACCTTGTCTTGCAGAGGTGTCAGTATTGAGCTCTGAAAAAAAATGTTAGCAAGAAGTACATCAACTTTCTTTTTCTTAAAGCCTGTCAATAATTTATTCCCAGTGAGAGTTATTTCAAACCCAGTGCTAAAAAAAACTTTAAATAGTATTGGCAACATTTCATGGTCAACTTGACAATATGAATCATAATAATGTAAAAATAATAGCTATTACATATTTGGTACGTGATCTGCTTGCATGAAATCATAAAAACTAGAAAGAGTTAATACACTGAAGAGTGGCTAATCACAAAGAATTGATTAATTGTTACAGAAAAATATTAATGATTATTGGAATCATGAAATAAATAAAAGAACAAGGTTCAATCTCAACTGAATAATTGACTAATCCTCTGTATTATAATACAAACAATATTATATTGTATGGGGATAGAGGTTCAATTCCTGCTGGAGAACTCACACCCCTGGAAATTTTCAAATGCACAGACCAAAAGATGTAATGCACACTGTTTAATAAAAAAAAAAGAAAAATCACCTTTCTAAAAGCATAAACATTAACATCCACATATTTTACTGCCACACACCACATAAAACAAAAACACAGAGCTTCAAGTTTTAAAATATATATATATATATATATATATATATATAATGGTTGTCATGTCTGCATATCAAACACATATTTTCCCTTTTTTCTTTCTTTCTTTCTCATGTCCTGTTTCTCTTTTTCTTCCACTCCTGTGATACTTATTTTTGATTTCTTTACACACACATACAATTTTAAAATGTCCCTCTCGCAGATCGAGTTAATTCAATCTACTACTTCTTTTACACTTCTATCTCTCTAACCTCTAAAAGAATATTTCCATACACCTGCATTCTAACATACTCTTCTCTTCCTTTTTTCACTCCCCCTCCCACTTTTCTTTATTTCTTTCCCCTTTTCTTTTTTTCTCTTGCTTACTACTACGAATTTCTTTTCTCTTCCTGAAGTGAAATTCCAGTGACTACCTACTCACTTGAATTTTTCCATAATAAAAAAGATCGCTGATGAAGCAAATTTATCTTGCTGAAATGATCATTCAATATATGTAATTTTCAAATGTAAAATAACTATGTATAAAACCTCAGTATATGGGGGTCGCAAGTTCGAATCCTGCCAAAAGGTAGATATTGAAAAACAGTAGTTACTCTGGCATGTACGCATCGCTCATTCCGTAATGAATTAGAGCACTCTGGCTGTTGGGCGTGTATAATGATAATGTATACGCTAAAAACGTCTGCCTTCTTCTACTGAGCGCCTATAGCCCAGAGGCTGACACCAAGTTGGTCGGGTTTCAATCCTGGGTTAAAAGCAATCGGAGTCTAACCGTACTGATGAGCTGTGATATAGCATAACAAAACAGATCTGCCTGCAGATATATATATATATATATATATATATATATATATTCCTGTCACACTCGGTGAGGGGGGGCATAACCTCTGAGGAAACAACTAATGCTTACAAATATTTTGATGGCAGGGGTACACTCATAAAAAAAATAAATCACCTTTCTAAAAGCAATAAACATTAACATCCACATATTTTACTGCCACACACCACAAAACAAAACCACAGAGCTTTAGAAATAAATAATAGCTTTTAGAAATAAAATACTATCATAGTACCCAAGAAAATTGTCAAAGTTATTATAGTAGATACTTCTATTTGAAATAGACACTCCATTTTTATTTATTAAACAGTGTGCATTACATCTTTTGGTCTGTGCATTTGAAAATTTCCAGGGGAGTTCTCCAGCAGAAATTGAACCCCTGTCCCCATTAAAAGAGAAGGCACTATTTGATCTAGCATGCTTTACTAATTGGCTAATGTCAGTAAGTAAGGTTCTATTTTCCCTTTCTAAGGAAAGAACAACACCTTCATTCAGATTATTTTTCTCAAGACCTTATATCTGCTCAGTTTTGTATCCACTGAAGTAATAAAAACGTCAGATTAAAAATAAACCCATTAATTCTTTAGAAATTGTTTTGTTTTTATGTTTCAGACACAAAAATGAACAGATGTAGGCCAAAAGCTGTCATAGGGTGTTTATTTTAAATACCAAGTATCTACTATAATAACATTTGAAATAATAAAATGTCAGATTAAAAATAAATCAATTCTCTCTCATTATATATATATATATATAGATAATATTGTTATGGTGAAACACACCTATTCCTCAAATAATGGACTCTCTCTCTTATATTAATAAGAGTTAACAGGAAGTTAACTCGAGAAGTTGTTAGGAAGCTCATAGGAGTTTTTAGAAGTTCTAGAGAGTTCTTTAGAGTTCTATTAGTGTTCAGTAGAGCTACTAGGCAGTTGATATTAGTCGGCAGTTAGCCGAATACTAAGGAGTTAGCTTTCAGTGGAAAATTACCAAGTTCCTAACATTTAGAGTGTGTTAAGTCGATTAGCAACCAACATAGCACGATTATAACTTTCAGTGCGAAAACTACTCCACAACATATGCAGACAGTCCTGTTTCACTGTATTACAGCTCATCAGTATAGTTAGACATCTGATTGCCTCCAGCCAGGATTATATATGAGTGTGAGAAAGAGAGAGAGAGAGAGAGAGAGAGAGAGAGAGAGAGAGAGAGAGATAGCATAGTGTTTTTTAAGTTAATTTGAAAGACAGTATTTAGATATTTGAACATAGATACGTAGCTTCCCTGTGCCTGTTCTATAAATACTTTCATTGTAATTATTTTAATGTACTTTCTTCTTTTGCCCCCAAAAAATGAATTTAAGCAACGTACTAGATTAGCAGCAAGGTCTCAGCATTTTACAGTCGAAATGGCTAGATCTAACACTAAGTTCTGTGCTAACAGTTTTTTTCTAGCACACTTCTCCCTTATTGAATTTTCTTCCAGCTTCTTGCTTCCCAATCAGTTTTGATCTTCAAAAATTTAAATGCAATGTCAATTGTTACTGTCTTAAGTCTTTTTATTTATTTTTTTTTATTATCCTCTCTCCTTAATAGTAGTTTTTCTTGTATTCTGTAATGCTGAGTAACCCCCTTGTGTCCTTATTTTATTGCCTTGCTTGGGTGTGAAATGATTAAAAAAGGATTTACTTGATTGTATGGAGCATTTTATTCTACTACCTTTTACTAGGATGTGCATTGTGGTACAGTGGATATTGGCTCGGGACGAGAAACCAGGGAGCCGAGTTCGAATTCCAGTTGAATCCATTGTATTCACTTACGCGCAAATACTCTTGGGAAAGGTATTAATCCATCTCTTCCTTCCAGTTATAGGTTAAATAACAGGACAGATTGGGTTCTATAGCCTTGGTCGGCAACCAGCCTACCGCAGAAAGCAATGGCAAACTCCTACGGGATAATCTTCTGCCCAGTTAGTCATGTCTCTTTCTGGACATGATCGCTCAAGCGTGTATCACGTATGGCACTTAACTGACCTTTTACTATCTTCAAGGCAATTTCATTATTCCATTCTTCCAGAATTTTGCATTCTTCTGGGTGATGAACTTTTACACATTTCCAAAAAGTGAAGTTCTTCTCATCAAGAACATTTTGTAAGGACCAAAATAAATGGTGACCCAAAAGTGCAAGGTTTTTTGAGTACAGCAGGTAATGTAAAACATCCCAGCCAAGCTGCACAAGTCCAGTGTTGTTCTGATAGAAAACAATACCTTCCCTATTGACCAATTTTGGATGTTTTTTTGTTTTTTGTTTTTTTTTGGTAATTGCTGCATTTCATTAATTCATTTGGGAACAACACTTAACTGATTTTAACATGTGATTTTACAGGAGCTCATAACATTTCCAATCATACCAAGTCCTTTTTTCACCACCCGTGATTGTTCTTTTAAAAAACAAGATCAGAGGTAAATGCTGTTCATTAATAGTTTTTTTTCTTTTGTTAAATTCTGAGGCACCCAAACATTATTTCAGTTCATGCATCCAAGTATTCACAAATGCTTTACAATCTTCCTACGAGATGGGTGGAGCATCTCTGCAATGTCCAGTGTCCTGGGTTAATTTTAATCAGCATTTCGATTTGGTGATCATCAATAACAAAAATGTATCTCATGTTTCTCTATTTTCATTTTTAATGTAAAAACAAGTTAAAATTCAAAACCTGTGGAATTGGAATTAATCACCTTTCAGAATCTTTATATGTTAAATTTCAGTAGTGTTAAAAAAACCCATGTATTCCAATTCCACAAACTTTTATAAACAAACCAATATGTAATTGTTGATTTCTATGTCTCTCTACAAATGTTGCAGACTTAATATTGAGTATTCTACCCTCAAAATTTTAAACAAAAGCTTACCAACTGCCTGTTTTCATACAATAGAATCAAGAACAGTTAGAGTGGAAAAAAGAGGAAAGAAGATATGAAAAAGAAAAGGTAAAGGGTATGTTGGATGTGCATTGTGGTGCAGTGGATATCGACTCGGGACAAAAGATCAGGGTGCCGAGTTCAAATTCCAGTTGAATTCCTTGCATTCACTTATGCACAAATACCCTTGGGAAAGGTATTAATCCATCTCTTCCTTCCAGTTATGGGTTAAATGATAGGACAAATTGGGTTCTATGGCCTTGGCTGGCAACCAGTCTACCACAGAAAACAATGGCAACCTACTGCTGGATAATCTTCTGCCCAGTCAGTTATATCTCTTTCGAGACATGATCACCCAAAGCGTGTATCACATATGGCACTTAACTGACTGAAAGAGTAGAAAAGAAAAATGAAAATGGCAGATAAAGAAAAAAAAAAAAGACAAAGATGAAAAAAATAATTATCACCTCATTTAACTTTTTTTTTCTTTTAAAGCATGACATACACACCTTATATAAGAAGTTAGATACAAATGTAATAAATAGATTTGCTTTAAGCTTTACTAGAAAGTCCATTATGAAACATAACACTATCAACTTGCCCACTGAAGATCCTGGATATCAACCAAGATAAAAACTGGTTCTGTTTATTTGGTAGTATTGATAAACACTGAAGCATGTTATTTAAGGGTCTCCTTAGCATTCAATTAACTACTTGTACAACAAGTCAAATTGACCAAGAATAATTGAGAACACCCAAAAATAGATATTCACAATCAAAATGGATTTATTAACAATAGCTTTTGCCAGTCCTGAATAATATAACTTACTTGCTTTAATTATCCCAGCACTGGTTAAAAATCCATAGTCAGTCAGTCAGTTAAATGCCATACATGATACACGCTTGAGCGATCAGGTCTCAAGAGAGCAGAAGATTTTCCTGCAGTAAATTGCCATAACTAAGTATTTCATTTAGAATTAATAATATTGACATGGCAGTCCCTGCAGATTGTAATGTATCTTTGTTTGAGGATCTTCCAAAAAAAAAAAAAAAAAAAAAAAAATCAAAATACAAGGATCATGAGACTGAAATCTCAAAAATATGGCACATGAGAACATCAATAAATTCACTTGTAGTTGGAGCCCTCAGATTGATTGGGAAAGGGCTTCATAAACTCATTGAAGAGATTCCTAGTAAAGTAGCCTGTACCTTAAAGAAAAAACAAAACAAAAACGTTGTACTCACACAATGTAAAATGTGTGTGATCTTAGTTTTTATTTGTTTTTTGTTTATTTTACAAAAATGATTAGTGGAAGAGGTCATGAAGTCATTTCTAATTTAAACCTTAGGCTTAGATCTCTGGTTGGGACCTGGAAGAAGATGCGTATGCAACAAAAATCAAAGAAAAAATATGAATTATAAATTTTTCATTTCTAACAGTAAATAACTTCATAACAATGTACCATGTTTAAGTCTATCACTAGTTTACTGGCTCTTCAAAACAACCAAAATTATTTTTGATCAGATGTTGGGAAATTAACTGGTCATTTTTCAGCACCCTTAATTTAATTATATTTAAAAGAAAAAGAAATGCATTATGCAAGCAAATGAAATGTCGGCCTTTTTTTTTTAGTGCTCTTCACTACAATGACAAAATTTTTATGATAAAAATGAATAAAAATTCCCAGATGCTCCAGCCAGCTCCAAGAAAAATAAAAAATTTATCCACTACAAACTATACGAAGAAATTATATACAATTACTAAAATTGTAAATAATTTCTTAAAACGAGTTGTCATTTTCTTGAGTGTACTTAAAATTGCATTCATAATTTTTCATGTAAAAAAAAAAAAAAAAAAAAAAAAAATTCGAAAAATCTCACGTCATTCAACGATGTAATCAATTTTTTACCCTCAAACCGTTGACATGGTAGTGCATGACAAGCAGTTTTGTCTTATTCGTTTTATTTAGTTCTTCATCTGGATAATAAGCACATTTCACATGAAGCGTAACAGAACCGTGCTTCTTGGTCACGAAGCGATCACACATTTTCCGAGTTAATGTTAGGTTTTTTTTTTTTGTTTGTTTGTTTTTTTAACATCAAGCCCGCTAAAAAATATTTAACAAATATGACAGATCTTATTGCAAAATGGAAAACCGAGAAAATTTAGTAGAATACATGAAAAGTAAAATCAAAATCTTCAAGTTGCTGGATACATAATGGTCTTTCTGGACATCCGTACCGTACAAAATCTAGACTAGACATTGTATTTAGTGGTGTTTTTTCCAGTTTGCTCTGGCGTCATTTCTTCGTTTTGAAAGATGCCAGACAATTTTTTTTAATTAAAATTTACACTTATTCATCATAAAATAGCCACAACGCAAGGATTAGGTGAGACAGAAGCACGCATACGAAACTACATAAAAGGAAGTGCCTAAACAAACAAATCGATGTCCGCAGAAGAAATTTAAGATACTTTTCCGGTAGCACATTTATTGTCTAATAATGTTTTTCTCCGAAGACAGAAAATTGCAAAAATATAAAATAAATATGCACAATTCGAAAAGTCAAACATAACGGCTAACAAAAAAAAAAAAAATAGACAGTGAAAACAAGTTACTACTTTTTTTTAAGCATTTTCGATTTAAGGCAGATCATTTTTTTAAAATTAACTTAAGACTAAAGAGTAAGACTTAAACTGTCATTTTTAGATACAGCAACATAAATTTTTACCTCATTAATTTTCATAATCAACAATGCCAACATAAATACTAATTTCTGCTACGATGGATCCTCCGTTTCACGAAAACAGTGATTTACTTATTCCGAGTATTAGATTCTAAAACAGAATTCAAGTATAACAATAACATTTTACGTCGGTTTCTTCTAAGAATTTAAAGTTGAAATCTTCTTGTGTCAAGTTTTTAGTTTGTATGTGAAGAACAAAAATAAATTTTTAAGACTAAATCTTCTGGATAGTTCTCTTTCTACTAATTTTGAATTTATGGCTTTCCCACTGACGAGAGAGAGGGTGATTTTAAATTATTGCAAAATAATAATTTTATTAAACTAAAAAATACAGAAAAACATTTTTTTACATTTGATTTGATCGATTTATTTCATAATTTGCTAAGCTTAGCAAGGTTTTTTTTTTACACTTTCGAACTCAACAAAAAAACTAAAAACTTAGAAGCACACCATAAAAACAAATTTTTAATTTTCTATTCATAAAAAAAAGCAAGATTGAAAGTTGAAACATTTATTTTTGTATTTATAAATTAAAAACGTTACGGCTACAACGGAAATAACTGCATTTCGGGATTGAATCATCGCATTTTTTGATTTTTATTTATTCTTTATAAGAAGGCATTAAAATAAATAAATAAATAAACAAAAAGATATCGGAAACGAATATGTTTTTTGTGGTTATTGAAGATTTGTCGGTACGAAGCTCTGAAATGCTATCCCTCTCAATTCAGAGGGAATCAATAAATTAAACCAAACACTAGTTGACAACTCTACACGTGCCGGAAAAGAGGAAGAAAGCGATAAACAAGCCACAAAAAAGCCTACAACGTCCGTTGAAAAGTCACTCATTGAGTGAAGTTTCGAATCAATGGACAAAAAACAAATCAATGGACAAAAAAAAAATCTTGTACGCATCACACATTTTATATATATTAGTAATGAATGCACATTATTACCAGAAAAAGAATATGACACAGAGAATCAGCGGTATTTTTTACCAAGACTCAGAGAAATTTTAAATAAGAAATAAATCGAAGTTCTTGGTTTAAATTAATATGAAAAAAATTTTAGCAAGAGCTAAAAAGTAAAATTTTAGAAATATAATTTGCTGACCTCTACATTTGATTGCAAAGGCAACATGACATTTTTATTAAAAAAATAAACATAAAAATAACAATTTTAATGTGTATTTTTAAGGCTAAAAATTAAAAATACAAAAAGTTACAAAACCCTCGAATTTCATATTTGAAAGTGAAAGAAATCAAAAAATAAAAACGTTCAAACTTTATGGGTACCAGTAAAAAATAAACAAAAAAATCAAATATTCAACTTAAAAAGACAAAAATCAGCAGAAATGAATATATAAATTTAAGTCATACTCATATACTTATTTCTTTTAATTCTCTACTTTTAAATCTTAATTCAAAGGTAAAAAAGCAATTAAAAATTAACGTGCATTAAAAAGTAGAAGATATGTCAAGGTCAAAGAACATATCAAAGTACAGAAGGAAAATACAGCAGAAAATTTTAAAAAAACAAGAAAACCTATGCATTCTTTTTCCGAAGACTTTTATCAATCAACCATATACGTCAATCAGAAGAAAAAAAGTAGTAAAAAGTACATTCTATCATCTTAACCTCGTTTTTAAGCTTATTTCAAAAAAGTTATTTTTTTTTTACAAATGTAACCGTAATGTAAGTAAACATCATTTGTCACTGAAAAAAATCATTTGGGTTCCATTTAAATGTCGATATGGATCATTGTTTTGATTATCGATAAAAACAAAGCTTTTTTTAAAAAGTGTCAACAATTATGCATTACTTTACTTTAAAATATTCTATTTAATCATTTATTGTCGAGAAAGCTTTATTGAAATGACTACGAACGAAAACAGGTGAACAATAACATTGATAAAAAAAAGGGTTGAGGGCTAAAAAATTAAAAACACTAACAGCTGAGGGGCCATTGCAGTACACGATTTATTGACAACAAAAAGGAAACAAGATCAAAGTTTTTTTGTTTTTTTTTAATGACACAAATCGTTACGCTACAACGAATCAATCCATACATTTTTTACTCAATAATATTTCTTTATTTATTTACATATGGAAGCGGGGAGGGTACCATTGTCCAAACCAAAAAAGAAAAAAAAATAGACAAAATGTTTGCTTATTTTACTTTGTTTTTTTAATCACTATCAATTTCTAAAAACACAAATGACTACAATTCTCTTCTTGCAGAACTGAGCAAATTAAAAATTTGTGCAACTGGTAAGAAAATGAACTGATAATAATATATGATAGCATAGAAGGCGGGCGTTAAAATTAAAAATACTTTGATTTTTTTGTGTGATTATCGATGAAGTGAAGTTTTATTGCTAAATGAGATTATAATTAGGATCTAGTAATTACAAAAAATAGTTTAAATTAACAAGTGTTGCCATCAATTTTGATAGTTATTTAGAAAACAATTAAGTCATAAGCGCAGAAGAGAATTTAAGTTAAAGCCGATCATCAACAGTCAACATTAACATAAAAGAAATTCACAAGAAGAAGCAAGCCTCGAATGACGTTCACATAATTGCGTAATTTTTTAATGCGATTCTAATCATTAAATGTTGACAATTTTGAAAAATAAAATGGAAATTAAAAAATATATTTACAATACAAATAATCCACGTTTTTAAATTTTAATAGAAAACAAACGCTTTAAAACGAAATCAAAGTACCAGAACCAGTTTTAAGATGGTTCTTAAAATTGTTAGCACCGTTAACATAGGTAATTGAACCAATATTTATTTCAAATCAGATTTTTTTTACAAAAATATAGTCTAAAAATAAAAACTAAAATTCCCTGATTTATTGACAACTATGTACTAAATTTAATAAACTTTCACAATAAATTACTTAATCTTTTTCTTTAATTGTGTTTGAGTGTTTATAAATTATTTGCTAGAATTATGGACAAACAAAAATGCTCATTAATTAACTAAATTAATATACTCAGACTCGTTGTCAACATAATTCAACATAAATTACAATAACGTCCTAGTATCGTTTTAAAAACTTTACATTTTTTTTATTCTATTGGCCATCCATACAACGAAAAGTCGGTCAATCAGGATTTCCTCCTACACTGAACTGTTTGCTTCTTCTATCAAAAAATTCAAAAGCCTGCAGCAAGCATACAAGTCATTATTGCTTTTTAAAATTTTTAACAGCGCTAATTTTAAATATTTAAATGTGTATGCTAAATTATGAACAAACCATAATAGCAATATTACTTTTTTCTTTCTGACAAGGTTTTTAATTATCATAATTTTGCATAAAAAACGTTGATGAAATATTTTTTTTCGCTATCTCTTCGATCCCC
The DNA here is from genome assembly GCA_037127315.1 of Ascarosepion bandense. Lineage (NCBI taxonomy): Eukaryota > Metazoa > Mollusca > Cephalopoda > Sepiida > Sepiidae > Ascarosepion > Ascarosepion bandense. Next base: position 11,301,757 of record JBBBDQ010000191.1, read on the forward strand.
AAAAATTCAAGGGTTATCAAAATATAGACAAAGAGAAATTCTTTAAAAACAGAGACAAATACAAATTACCGTAAATAAAGTAATAAAGACTTAAACAAACGACACGTGCCCTTTTTATTTCCTTGAAATTGAGAGGGTAAAATTGCAGTTCTTAATTATTTTGATAAAAAAAGGTTTTTAAGACAAAAACGTATTTTTGTTTTTTACTAAACCTCACACCCAAAGTGCCCAGCATTTAAAAAAATATATTAACTCATTTGTTTTAATATTTATTTAAAATCAATTTTTTTTAATACTTGATAAACTAAGTTTAATTAATTCAAATTAGTATGACAATATCACATTATAATTTCTGCATCTTGATAGATAAACAGAACTAAGTGAATAACATTTATTTAATGATCAACTGGTTAAGAAGACGAAATCTAAGCTAAGCTTCAATTCAAAATAATTTCTTTGCAGAAATAAATTTTAATTAAATTATATAATAAATTTAATCAGTTTAAAATGTAAGAATCATTCTTTATATTTTCAATTCATATTTTTTACTTTTTTATGTTATGAAAATTAGTTCACTTTGTAAAAAATCAACTTGTATTTCCCAGAGTGAGGGACAATATTTTTGGGGGGCTTCTTTCATGTTTGTAAATGTTTTACAATTTTATTTGGCACTAATAGTTTTATTATTTTAATTAAGAAGCTAAAAGTTTTAGAGAGAGAAACGTTTTGTTTTTGTTTTTTTGACCGAGTAGGAAAACATTTAGAATTCAATAAAAAAAATAACCTGAAACAGTTGTTTTTTTAATACGCCTATCTATTCTAACTAAAAATCTATCCTAACTTTCTTAAAATTTATTAAAACAAAAATAAAAAAAAAATGCCATAGACAAAACATTAAGAACGGAAAATTACCTAAAACACGTCCTATTCTCTTCTACTCAAGGCTAAATTGATTTTTAATTAGATCTTCAGTACGTTTTTAAAAAATAGTAATTATTTACAGCTAATAAGTTTATGGTTCATAAAAGATGTCAATTTTTAAATTTCCAGGTGTTTGCAAATAAAAATTGGTAACATTGATATTGGCTTTCATTAAAAAACTTAAAACTTTGAAAAGATTAAAAAATTAAATAATGCTACCAGAAGTTGTACAATAGGCGCATCTAAAAATCAAATTATTATTTTTTGTTGGTGGAATATCGAAATTTTAATTGATTAACAATTATAAAATTATTTATTTCAAATGAAAAATATTAAAAATGAATGCAAAATTGTAACGATGTTCCCTACTACTCGCTACTACTTTGATTAAAAAAAAATAAACGTCAAAAAAACAATAGGTAAGTTTAAATTTTCAAAATCTAATTTAAACATTACTAAAGAACTAATAATAAATGAATGTTTCAACAATTCAAATAAAGACTTCTTTTACCAAATAAAAACTAAGTTGGGAAGGAAAATATTTTAAACAAACAACTGAAGTCGAAAGCAATAGAAAATGACGATTGTTTAAATTCATATTCACTTGTTACGGATGGACAATAGAGTTGTTAAAAAAGGTTCAAATTGAATCTATTGAAGGGATTATGCAAAATTCGCTAGGCTTGTCATGGAATACGTAAAATTATAAAAAAAAGATACGATTAAAATTACCATCACTTTTTCTTCCATTAAGAACAAAAAATAACTCAGCTGAGGAAGAAAAAAAAGCTAATCAACAAATAATACTCCTCGGGCCATCCATAGCAACAACAAATAAAGAAAAGGTTTCCTCCGACACTACAGACTTAATTTATTTATATCACACGATGATGCATAGGTTTTATATTATAATATATAATATATTACCAACAGAAACACTACTACGCTTCAGTAAAGCAACCGCTTCATAAATATTATTTATTATTATAATTGCCGAGTAAATGTCCAGTTATAATAAAAACCGGCATCTCTAATAATAATTGTTACACTGTTAAAGTAGACAATAACATGTAGCAGAAGCAGTAATAGTTTTTTTAAGATTATATATGCACTTATTTCAAGAACTAATAATAATCGGAAGTTTCCCTATGACCAAAAAGAGTGATATAATGAAAGTGTCTTTGATTATTCTCTTAGAGCCAATGTCAAGGGAGAAAAAAAATAACGAAAACAGACAGAATAAATGAAAACGTATTGCGTTCAGTGATATCATATCCAGAAACTGGGGGATCATTTTTATTTACACACTTAGTAAAAAATGGATCCCCCACTTTTAGATCACCTATTGAATTCGTCCAAGTTATCTATACAATGTCTAAAAATATGCAAAGCAAAGGTGATTTTTTTTTTTTTTTTTTTTTTTTGGTGGCGGGGTGTTGAAATTTTTACTCACCCTGGCCTTCAGGAGTTTATTCTTGAGTCTCCAAATTGCAGCTGTTTAACGGTAAACACCTCAAGATATTTTTCCTTCACTTCGAAAAGAAAAAAAAAGAAAAAAAAATGTGTTTAAATAAACACGGAGGGGGGAAATCCTTGTATAGGACAGGACAGTCAGAAAAGCACGAAGATTTTTTTTAGCTTTATAAAGGTAGGATAAGTTGTAAATATATGTAGTGGTGCTTTGCGGCCACTTATGGAAGATACATGTGTGCGATATTATCTTTATACTTAAAGAATAATGGTAAAATGTGGTCCTTAAGCAGGTCTTATTATTAGATACCACTGCTTTTTTTTTCTAAACTGCCCTGCGCTGTTCTGTACAGTAATAACTAAACTACTACTACTACAACAACGGGCGCCACAGCCTTGTTACGATATCATTAAGCTGCTGCTGCTGCTGTTCTTCGTAAAGGTATAAAGACGTAGGAAAGGAGGAGAGTAGGTAAGAGATAAGATAAACAGAGAGGCTGAAAGTGAAGAGAGTGAGAAGGAAAAAGAGAAAGTAAATCAAGAAAGAAAACGAGAGGGGGATTTGAGAGGAAGTTAGATGAATTAAACAGTGAAAAGGTAGATAAGTAAGCGTTAAAGGGATGATAAAGTAGAGAGTAACATAGGTAATTGAAAAAAAAAAAAGAACCAATAAAGAGGAAGGGGCTAACACTAATAGATAAAAATTTAAGGGAAGAAAGTGAGTTTTAGAGAAGGGTGAATTAGGGAGATTTCATTGATTTATTGATTATAGATAAAGCACTAAAAGGAAATTGATTTTTTTAAAATCAGGATAAACAATTTTTACATAGTACAAAAAATAAGAAAACAAGGAATGAAATAAAAAACAATTTATTCAAATTCCAAATGTGAAGCAACTGCAAAAAAATTATTTGTAGATTTTTTTTTTTTTTTTTTTACAATTTTCAAGAACACATCGAATCAAGAAGACAATTGCCACCACAATTAAAACTTTCTGTAATTATTTTTTAATTTTGACTAAAATGTTCGCTTCAGGTTTTAATGAGGGGGTATAACTCCATCTATTTAAGTTCAGGTTTGTTGTGCATGCTATATTTTCTGTTGAAAATGCAGGTTGTTGCATGAGTTTAAAAATTGTATGATCATATGGTACGAAATTTTTTCACTCATTCTGCAACTAATCAATGGTAATACAGATGTTAGAATAAAACTTAATTTCAATATATAATTTAATGGATTAGTCAAGTGAAGTTAAAATTCATTTAACAGTCTCCGAACTTAAAGGAATGCTTACAAAAACTCAACGTAAACAGACATCATACTGTCTGCGGCAATTACATACACACATTTCTCTCCCTCTCTCCTAATTCTAACTCTCTGTCATCATTTATTTTTCAGATAATGATACTCATAAAAAATTTAAAACCTGACAATGTCAGAGAAATGAGAAGTCAGCTGCCACCCGTACATTTTTTAGTTCGTGTTTAGTTTATATTTGTTTTTTCATTAAAAATTAGATGGTTGATAACTTGAAACAGAAAGATCGAGTTGCGCCAGTAAGGGAAGGAAGATAGAGATTACTTCGAAGGTAATCACTTATGTCACAAAAAATGTCTGTTTTTATACCCAAAAAATAAAAACACTGACCACCGGGAAATAAGCAATTAACTTCACTCCATGAGACAGGCCACATTTTACATTTACTAAACTTCTTTACACTTAGTGTCAGTGCACGGCCGATTCTGTGCACCAAGGCCCATACAAGAGTCTTGCGCCCCCACTCCCGAATCTGTGATATCCCCCACTCTACTACATCATAATTTTCATAAGGAAGTATAAATGTTATTGTAACCTAATTTATGTACAATAATCGGCATAATCGGCACATACAAAATAAAAACAAATCAAACTTCTTTTTTACACAGTGGGGGCGCAAAATTGTAGTAAGCTTTTCCATTTAAAAATACACTAAGTAATTTTTTTTTCACTTTAATAAGTTAATAACAATATCACATAAAAAACAATAACAATATCACATAAAAAAGAACAAATGAACAAAAAAAACCTACCAGGTACAAATTAATACAGAATTTAAAAGATTTAAAGTTCAATAATTTATTCAAATTAAAATTTTTTAAAATGAAAACAATTCTTGTAATTCATTATTCATCGAAAACATTATTTAACTCAAGACAATAATGACCATAAATAGATCTTTTTTTATTCATAAGCAATTAAAAGCGTTTATAATTAAATAAACACTAACAGGACAGATGGGTTTCTATGGCCTTGGTTGGCAACCAGTCTAACACAGAAAGTAATGGCAACCTACTGCGGGAAAATCTTATGCACAGTCACAGTCAGTCACGTCTCTTTCGAGACATGATCGCCCAAGAAGCGTGTATCACGTATGGCACTTACACTTAATTCGTTAAAAAAAAGCATACCATGATAAAAAAAAAAAAAAAAAACACAAACTTCGTCAAAATCTTTATTATTAAGAAGAAAAATATCAAGGATATTTTTTTTATTAGTAAATTATTTTCTTTATCCTTTTTAGAAAGTTTGAAATGTTGGTTAAAAATATTTTCTTTTTTTGTGTCAGCTGTTGACCAAAGATTAGGAAATAAGCGTCTTTTGTGCCGTGAGAAGCACATTGATTTGGATTTTGGAAATTCTTTCAAAAATCAAATAATTATCGGCTTTTAATGAATTTTTTTTTCTTTTTTAGAAAATTTTTTGAAAATATACTTTTTATATCTACTACCCCTCACTTATTGTTTTCATTTTTTACAATTTTAATTAGAATAATTTGTGGAAAGTTTTAAAAAAAACTTTTACTAGTATTCGGTATGTACTGACTGATTCAGCTAGCTAAATTGTTATTAAGCAAAAAACGGAAAACAACTATAGTTACTAATCATAAATGACAAATCTTACTACAATTCATAGACCCCTAATATTTTAAAAGCAATTTTAAATTTTTTATGTATATGTGTGTAATTTGCAAATACCGTCGTACAGCAAAGTAGGAACCGCCACAGAAACGCGATACCTAGGCTAAGGTTTATGAATTTTTTTAAATGAAAAAATCTTTCTTGAAGCTTTTATTTAAGTTTTAATTTCAAGCTAATAGATAAATAAATTTAAATATTTCCAATAAGAAAAATACTGTTTCTGTATTTTAAAACTAATTTAAATTGATCGGAAATTTTTTTTTGTATTTTAAAACTAATTTAAATTGATTGGAAGTTTTTGTTAATGTTTTGAAATTTACAAAAATAGGCACGTTTATACACTTTTTTAAAACATTGAAAAGTAATTTTAAAATATTGAGATGAGATCACTAAAAAGCTTTTTATAGTTTGTATGTACTTAACAATATCACTTAACCTTTGTAAAAGAAGACAGAATTTTAAGATTTAAAAGTTAAAGCTTTATCCATTATTTATTTAATTATAGTTAAAAAAAATTTTTAAAAATGAAAACAATTCTTATAAAAATTCATTATCCATCAAAAAACTTTTTTTTTCTTAAAGCGATAGCGTCCATCCATAAATGTATGTATCTTTCATAAGAAATTAAAAGTTATTCTAATTTAATTAGAATAATGACTTCGATGTTTAGTAATTTTTTTTTTTTAATTTTACGATTCAGCGGATATTTTCGGTAAATGGGAGTCCGGGTTTTTTTATTTTACAATTCAGAGCAAATTTTTGGAAAATGGGGATCCTGTTTTACAAAAAGAAGTTGATGATTTAGGTTATGTTCTTTTAAACATTACAAAATTTAATTTGTTAACATTTCATAAAACTAAATAATTGAGTTGGCGTAACAGATGTAAAAAAAAAACAAATTATTGTTGCCAGGGTTTTCTTTAAAAAAATCTTTTTAAAAATAATTTCATTCGTTTGTGAATAAGTCCTGAAAGTTTCATTTAAAATCCGGCGATTCTTTGATTTTTACAAGAATTTCTCAATGTTTTTCACCGCAAAAACGCTAAAATTTCATATACTAATCTTGCCCCCTTCACCTCCCGCTGACAAAAAAATTTAACCAGAATTTAGAACGTTCTAAAAAAGATGAAAAAAAGAAATACAATTTAAAAAATCCTTTGAAGATGAAGATTTTCACGATGAAACTATATTTTTATTATGTTTGGGTCATTTTTTTTTTCTATCATATACTCAGTTTTTAACGAATCTGTGCAGGTACCTACTTTTTTTTTTATATAAAGATTATCTTTATTTAAATGTAAACTCTAAAAATCCTGACTTAATAGTATCCAAAAACAAAAAAAATAAACTTTTTTAGTTTATATAGAGAGCGAGCTCAAAATTTTTAAGGCAAGGGCTGTATGGAAGACCATTGGAAGAGTTTCCCTTCAGTTTGTCGGTGAAGTCTGAAAGAAGTCTTCTCCGAGACTATGAAATGGAAATGCGACAATTCCAATAAAAATCTTTTTTATTATTACTCTCTTTGATTTAATGACATTGTATATCTTTACCCACCCTTTATATTTTTATCCTTTCTTTCACTATCATCAGCTCATACTTTTTCTTTCACACTTCTATGTAGTATCAACATAAAAACATACACACACATCAAAGATCAAACAAAAATCAAAGAACTGCTGCTAAAGTATAAGTAATAGACTTCTCGCTCAGGTGTGAAAACTTTTCCAGTTGAACTCAAGAATATTGGGTTTTTATTGCTGTTAAATGTGGACTTCAAAGAATAATTTATTTACCAGCTTTGTATTTAACCAGTTTATTTATTTATTTATTTAGATATGTTCTCTATTCTATTGTGTTTTGATTTGATTTTTAGTTTTAATTCTTTTTGACAAAATATTTTTTCTTAACTTTAATGCAACAACTGCAGAAGAAAAAATATCGTATGAAATTTCTATGAAAATCTTTTTAGTTGATTTATTAAGTATTTTATTTTGCTTATTGGCGATATCAAAATTTAAAAATCTATTAATAATTAGCTTGAAATTGAAACTAAAAATAAAAGCTTCAAAAAAGATTTTTTTTCCTTTTTGAAATTCATAAACCTTTACTTAGTCATCATAAGTTAATTATTCTTAACATTTTGTGGAGGTACAGTTACACCCTTATTTAGAATTAGCGAACGTTTAGAAAGTTAAAGTAGGTTGTAATAAAAAAAATACCATTTTTTATTGTATTATTTTTCGTATTTAAGATTCTAAAAATGAAATGAATCCTAACTCAAAAAAATGACTTGTCCAAGTATTCCTAAAGTTAGTAAATGAATACAAAATGTAGTATTTATTCAAGAGATAATCATCGTTATTAATTTTTCATCACATAAGAAGAATATATAATTTAATTAAATCAAAAGGTGGAGCTTGTTTTGTCAAGGTTTCTAGTTGTTTCTTTTTGAGACAAAGTTTTAGAGCTCAAAAGAGCAAGGCAGACGGTTGCCGCTGTTAAAAAAAATCATGGATTTACCATTGGTAAAAAAAAAAAAACAACATAAGAATGACATCAAATTCTGCGAAACTTTTTTTTTCAACCTTAGTCAGTGGTGCTTATTTTTGAAATTTTAACGTATAAATGTAGGTACTAGAAAATAGCAAATGTTGATAAGATAGCGAAGGTCACAAAGCACTCTCCGGGGCACTCAATCAATCGGTGGGGTTTCGGGGCTGGTACGCGCTGGCCCTGCTGTACACATACATACCTTCACATACATACATTACCTCCCCTCCCCCACATGCACACCCCCCCCACCAAAAAAAAAAAAGAAAAGAAAAAGCACTAATTGATACAAAAAAATACTTTTTATTTTTCACTTATTTTTATTTTATTCAGCTGTGTATTTTGCCGAAACGTTTTTGTTATTTTTTTTGTTTCTTTATTTTTGTTGTGATGATGATGATGATGATGATGATGATGGGTGTCAAAAATGACATTTGTCGTGGTAATTGAGTTGAACATTATACTTAACTTGCAACAACTTCTTCTTCTTCTTCTTCTTCTTCTTCTTCTTCTTCTTCTTCTTCTTCTTCTTCTTCTTCTTCTTCGTATTTCTTTATAGTTCCCTTCGCTTCCAATTGTTATACTGATTTTTTTTTTGTGTGACGATTTTTAAAACTTACTGTCGCGTATATTGGAGTACTAAATTGAACAAAATAAAAAGGTGTTAGAAAGATTTAAGGAGTAAATTACAGTTTTTGAACCATGGAAAACAAAGAGAACTGCGAACAGAATGAGAGGGCGCTAAGTAAGGGTAAACTGTAAAAACAACCAAACAAAAAACAACAACAGAGGTTGATAAGAGGCAAAAGCACGTTTAAAAGAATAAATTCTTCATTTTTTTTATATATATATATATATAAAAATGAATGATTAAAAAATAAGATAATGTGTGTAGCAATAAGTAGACAAAAATGGAGTGAAAGAAAAAGAAAGTACCAATTAGAGATTAATTTACTTGTGCAAATGGGCGGGTTTTACAAAAAGACCATACTTAATTTTATTCAATTGAAATGCAATTAAAAGCCTAATTGCGGATGGAAGGAAAGAGTGATTTTAGCTATATATTTATTTGAGAAGTAACGTCAACAAAACAACCAATGTAAAACAATCACTAGACAGAGAGAGATGTATGGAAAGGAAAGGATGGGATCAAAATATATGAAAAAACTCAGAAAGAGTGTTGTAGTGAACAAAACAAGTTCTAGATTTAAAAATTCAAACGCTAAGCACTGACTCATTGATTTTGCTTGAAATAAATGAATTTACTCGAATTTACAAAACCTTTGCTTAACATACACAAAACTCGCGAAATATCACACTTCGATGCAAAATGTTTTTCGGCCAATAGAAAACTAGGAAACATCTACAAACAAAATTCAAATAATCTTCAATTATCAGAAAAAAAAAAATTTACGGACCCTTTTCGCGATCCGACGTTAAGTTTGTCCGTCGTTTAATGGAAAGGCCAGAATCACATCCGGGAGTGAATTCCCAAATTACCTTTTAGAGCCCCACAAATGAAATAAAAGACGGAGCAAAGTCAACTGTCACCAGAGAGAAGAATACGAGCGTAATTAACAAGTACCTCGGCAAACGTCAAGCGATCGTTATTATTATCATCTCTATCTTTCTCCCTCACCTCCTTATTCTCACGGTTCACCCATCTGCCTTTTCTTATACTTGATAACCGGACGGAACCCTTTATGACTGAGCGAATACTTCAAAGGCACTTCTACCAACAATAACACTCATACATACATACATACATACACACATACGTTCCTGCCTACGTACACATAAACTCATTCTTGCAAGGACTACTACGAACATTTTAACGAACTTGTATCAACCCAAATACATGACTTTTATTTGTAAAAACCTTGATTTATATATATATAAATTGTTTCTATTTACAATCAGATTTTCTTGTTTTATACCCCCCCCCTTATAGTGGGCTATCTAACTAACAAGGCCAAATCAAACTAATCTGTTTCAACACACATACACTTACTTCACTATAACGGATAACCAACTATAGAGTAAAATGGGAAAGTTAACTGTTATGAAATTTCAGAATAAAGTTCATCCCACAGCGCCAGTTCTGCTTACCAAAAGTGGCCCACTTGGCACTCGCATTTCAGGAAAAGTTGAAATGATTAAAAAAATAAATTAATAGAAAATAAGCAAATAGTGTTGATATTGTTCAAGATAAATCTCAAAAGCTTAAAAGTGTTAAGATAAAAAATAAATAAACAAAATAAAATATTTAAAATAAAATAACAATTTTGTTGTTAATGGGCTGTAAAAAAAATTAATTTTCACTTTTTCTGGTTTTAAACGAGTGAAAATTTCCCTAGCATTTTTTTCAACATCCTTTTTAAAGAAAAAAAGAGAAAACTTATGTCTTGTTATTTCACATTTTACATTACAATGATTATTTATTCTTCTTCTTCAAATTATTATTATTATTATGTTGTCATTTTTCATCATATTTCGATTTCTGCTTTGGTCTCACTACCAACCAAGTCTGCGGGGAGACCTAAGGCAGGTAGTGGCGTGTTGTTATGGCTCCATTTCATGTTTTTCTATCTTCCCTATCATCTCCAGCATTACATAGATAAAGTTTTACTTAGTGTGTGGGCTGTACTTAATAAGACAATTTTTTGTATATCTCTTAAGCTGGGGTTTCCAGGGATTCTTTCAATGTGTTGTTTTGTTCCATTTTTTATCATTCCAAGTGCACCTACTATCACTGGCACAACTCTTGTTTTCAATTTCCACATTTTTCCTATTTCAATTTCCAGGTCTTTATATTTTGACAGTTTTTCAAATTCCTTGATTGCTATGTTACAATCCGCTGGACAAGCCATATCAATTAATAGACAAGTTTTCTCCTTCTGGTTTTTAACAATAATGTCTGGCCTGTTTGCTTCAATTTTTCTGTCTGTGTAGATGGTGTAATCCCATAGAATGGTTACATCTTCTATTTCTGTAACCGGTGCTGGGTGATGTTCATACCAGTGTTTGCCTACAGCTTTTCCATAATGTTTGCATATTGCCCAATGTAAATATTGCCCAACTCTATCGTGGTGATTTTTATATTCATTTGGAGCAAGCACAGAACAGCCTGAGATTAGGTGGTCTATTGTTTCTTGGTGTTTATCACAAAACCTGCATTTTGGATCCATATTATCATGCATAATATTTGCCTGAAAGTTTCTCGTGAAAAGACTTTGGTCTTGTGCTGCAAAAATAAAGCCTTCAGTTTCGGACTTTAATCCAGATGCACGTAACCATAGATGAGTATTAGCTTTGTCAACATTGGATTTATTGCCACGTACTGGATATTGGGTATGCAGAGGTATGTCTTACCAGCGCTGTTTCATTTGTTCAAGAGCTTTATCGTTGCTGCTGGTGGTGGTGGTATTATTATTATTATGATTATGATTATGATTATTATTATTATTATTATTATTATTATTATTGTTGTTGTTGTTGTTGTTGTTGTTGTTGCTGTTGTTGCTGTTGTTGTTGTTGTTGTTGTCGTCGTCGTCGTCGTCTTCTACAAAAAACAAAAGGGTGCTAAAGAGCCGTTTAATTATGAAAAAAACAGTCCTTTAAAATATGTAAGGAGAGAAAAAATTAAATAAGAATTAATGAAAAAGAGAGAGATAAAGAAAGAATGAAACAACGAAGAATGGAAAACTTACAAAAAAACTTGATGGATTAAAAAGAAAGAAAGAAATTAGTGCCACACTTGGTTATTTAAACTGTTTAAATTAAACAGTTTTCCTTTGGAAAAAATTATTTTCTCATCCCATTTTTACTGCAGTGAGATTTTTTGACTGACCTTTCAAGCTTTTTTAGTCAAAAGTTAGTTTGTGTTTTTATTTAAGATACAATTTTCAACTGCAAGCAAAACACAGGACACTTTTAACGTAAAAAATAGAAAACGACAAACTACTTCATCTTTCTTCTAATTAATAAATAAAATAATTATTTCCCAAAATCTGCCACGAAAATAAAACAATAATTTTTATGAGTGTATGGAAAAAATGTGTCGTGATCCTTCAGGACGTGGGGGATCATGGCTCTCCATAATTTCTTATCCTTCGTAGCTCTTGGTAAATTTTCGCTTTCCTAATCCCTGTTCTGCCAACCTCGTTAGTTTGGTTATATGCTGCTTTCAACTGTCTCTGTTGCCTTCAATGTGTCTTCATCAGTCTCAAATTTTTAAGCCCTCTTTCTGATGTCAAGTATGTGTCCTTTCTCCATTTTCTCTAAAACTTTGACATTGCTAACATGTTTGGTTCAGTATCCTTTTGTAGAACTACATTTCTCTCGCCTTCAATCGTTTCTTCATCGGTGAAGAGATTGTCAAACATGCAATGCCATACAGAATGACTGATATTACGTAACAGTTCAGTACTTTTTTCTATATTTCTATCAAAATTTGATGCCGGTGTAGTATGTGGCCTACCCTTTGTATGTGGCCTACGAAATTCTGTCACTGGTATCTGTGACCTACTTTAAAAAGTGTATTATAAGGAAGTATTATAACTGTTGGGTAAGGGTTAGGGTTAGGTTTAGGGTTAAGGAAAATACTGAGGTAGGACACATTTGTAGTACTCTGCTGCCCGACAATTTTAATATCGCACCATTTGTGAAATTTTTTCAATCGCACGTAATAATATTAAAAGAGTTGTGCAATCTAAATGCCAAGTGGATCAAACAAAAATAACCAGCTCAGATTGATCAATATATTTGAAAATACCTACACAACGCGCTTAGCTTAAAAGTTGTGCCAAATTCCAGTGAGTCGGTCGCATGACTAATTTGGATATTTAAGCAAGTCCCACGTGCGGTCCAACTCAGTTCAAGACGAGGAAGCAGACTGTCCATGCCATTCATCATGTAACGGACAGAAGCACAAACTGTCCACTTCATTTGCCATGCAGCGCAAAACAAAATCCTTTAGTGAGAAATTTACTTTAGACCGATTGTCAACAGAAACTTCGTCACTCTAACTGTTAAATTTTTACCAAGTTAAGTACTAATCTTAACATATTTCATTTGTTCAACACCAACAACAGACAACACTCACTCACTCAACTAAATTTTTCAATCGCCAAACATTTTAAACAAAGGAGTATTTTATTCACACATTCAAATAACATTCATCCTTTGAACTGTTTATAACACCCAGAACTGAGCAATAAACTATATTTTACATTCTGCCAAGTTTATTGTCAAAAGGAGAGCACTCTTTTCATATTTTAAATGTTAATATTATCATACAGCATTTTAGATATTATCAAATGTTAATTTGTTATTGTTGCTACAAAGAATCTGTTGTATTTCTTTATTTGTCAAATGCTTTTTATTCTATTAACATTACACAAATTTAAATGTGGTGGATTAAGTTATCTAGAACACGCTTGCAACTTATTTTAATAGCTTAAATGATAACCACATCCACTACACATTCAAACTGGGTAGACCACATACTATACCAGTATCAAAAAGGTAAACCACATAATATACAGGCACCCAAAATGTTTTTATTGCATTTTTTCTTTGCGTATCTTTAACGAAAACGCATTGTTCTTGTATTTTTTCAAGTCTAATTCTACTATGCACTTAATTCATAAAAATTCAGATAACTTTTGTTATGTGACTCGTTATGATGATTGTATGATGGAGTTCACAATTTGTACCTGGTTTCTTAGGCAATGTTATAAAAATGAATCGACTTAGTTTGTCCAGTATATCATCGATCAGACTCCGAACTACCAGCAGTCATGATGAACAGATGTCCTCTTGGGGAGGTACCATACCTTGAAAGAATATTGAACCTTAGATTCACATCTGTTCTCATGTGGAACTCGTACATACAATCCATTGCTAAAGATGCGGATAAAACGGTCGGCTCCCTGTACTGCTTCATTAAGTACGTAACGCCTCATGTTTTTCTCTATCTTTACAAGAACCAGATCAGGCCAAAAATAGAGTCTGTCAGTTAAGTGCCATATGTGACACACGCTTGGACGATCATGTCTCCAAAGATACATGACTGATTGGGCTAGCCCGCAGTAGGTTGCCATTACTTTCTGTGGTAGATTGGCTGCCAACCAAGGCTATAGAACCCAATTTGTCCTGTTATTGGAAAAAGAGACGGATTAATCCCCTTCCCGAGGGTATTTGAGCGTAAGTGAATGCAATGGATTCAACTGGAAAAAAGATAGAGTAGTGTTGTCATTGAGAGGGAGCTGCCCAAACCTCACTCCTTGATAGAGCCCAAAAGTGTCTCTGAGCCTGTGGGTGACGAATTATTATTCACTTTCCAACCACTCTCTCACAGGTGGGATGTAGCTCTACAGCTACTTCCACGGAAAATGTTCAGGCGCACTACATTTCCTGGTTCCGCCAGTTCAAACCTTCACGGAAAGGACACGCCATACCAGCAAACTATTCACATCACACTACAATGGCATTGCTGATATCTAAAGAACCAAATGAACAATTATCACTTGATAATTACGAGCATACACAAGTGTTGCTTAGGAATCTAGCAGCTAAAGCTAAAACGAAAAAGCTGAAAGATTTAAAATCAGTTGAAGAAGTAAACCATATACCTGATCTCTACTTGGCAACTGCTGGTTGTGAGGCTATTATAAAGGTATCAGTGGTTGCACACCTAAGAAAGTTGAAGGAAATGGTGTTCGACTGTATAAGTCAACTAATAGTGTAAAACATCAACCAAAAAAGTGGATGCAAAGAGAGCAAGTTCAAAAAGTTATTGAACCAGTTATTGAATGTTCTTTGTTTGAAACAGGCTGCTAAGTACTGTGAATTTGAGAAACTGGGATCAGAAAACCAATCAATCGAAGAGGATTTGATTCAAATGAAATTGGTGAACAGCCTTCAACATGAGAAGTATCGCCAAATGACTCTTATGTATTTACAAACGGGAAAATTGGCACTAGAACAGTATGTCGAATTTATTCAGAAAAAAGAATTGATTCAGAAATTTAATACAACGAAATTTACAGATCAGGTAAAGGAAATAGGCACATATGAAATTAAAAAAAGACAGAATAATGTACACTTGGTCTGGTCACTGTGATGTATTGAGGGAGGATGAAATGGATATATTCAATCTCATTAAATAAACAAGGAACATGGGTGGACATGTTGAATTTTTATTACGGAAGTGATAAAGTAGAATAATATGGGGTAAACAGAAATGATACTAAGAGACCTAAACTTCCTGTTTACATGTATATCTTTTGAGCAAAATAATTATTTAAATGATTTTTTTTCAGCTTTAAAACTTTTCGTTTTTTTTTTTTTTTTTTTTTTTTTTTTTTTTTTTTTTTTTTTTTTTTGCTTAGTCATTCAATCCTATTGATAGTTGGTTGTGTGAAATGTGTTAGGGGTGAAAGTGGTTTTGGAAGTACTGATTCTGGTGACGGAGGTCTGGTCACCAAGGGAGGTTGTTACTTGGAGTGGCAATAGATTTGCTTGGGTTGTTGCAGGTAATTCCTTTGTTAGTATAGAGGCGGGTACCATTTGATCGAAGCGTAGTTCCCAGGGGTTGCCGGGGCTGCTTTCCACTGCATATGATCTTGGACCTAGTTGGGAGCTGATCCTTGAATGTCGCCACGGTAATCACAAGTAAAGATTATGTCACCCTACCTTTAGTGATGATGAGTTTACCTGAGAATGGTAAGAAATCTGTCTGCTATGATTTACTAACAGTGGTTATAGTGGGTTATCCACTCTTTTCCAGTTTATAGTGGGGAGACGTTCTTTTGAAGGGTAGTTGTATGTTGTTGAAGATTAACGGAATTTGGCCTTGTGGTAGATAGCCCACTATAAGTTATAATAAGATTGTAAATCAAGAAAAGCAAACTGAGTTGAGAAATAACATTTTATATATACACATATCAATTAACGTTTTTACAATTAAAGTAATCCTTTAAATATGTGTCCAATGGATGTTAAAATGTTCATGGCAATAAAATACTGGAAAGAGAATTAATACTTAGGTATGTGGGAGCGCTGTAAGTAAGGAATGTCTTTGATGTATTTGCTCCTTTGGTCAGTAAGTTGTTTTGAGACAGGGAAGAAGGAAAAGAGAGGTAAGGGCGAGCATAGTAAGCCGCTTGACTTGGTCAAGGGAGCTACTAATTACTCTCTCGAGTCTGTCTGGGTCTGTCTGCGTCGGTCTGTCTGGTGATGCTTTCTGTATCGGCTTTTTATATCTTCTTTTTGGATCGCAGCAGATCATTTTGGAATTCATATCCATATTTGATTCTGGGCTTCCCATTGGCCGATAAATAAAATTCGCGTAGGATGGCGAACGAGAATTTAATATTTAATTAATTTTTATTTTTCAACCGAGACATCTGCGCAAATCCAGGGTGCGAACCGACGACTTTTGGTCATTTGCTTTTTGTCGTGAGAGTGCAAACATCCGGTCCCTCGCTTTTGCTCGGTCGGTATCACTACATGGTTTTGATTTGGGTCGTAGCATTTTCAACTTTGTTCGTAGTTTCCGACTAAACATGAACATTGCTGGTAACTCTCCTGTGGTAGCATGGGGTCAATTTCTATAAGAAATTAGGAATTTGGAGAGCTTGGTATGGATTGTGCCAAATTCATCTTTTACTGATTTTGTGGTGGATTTCACAGACTGCACCATTCGTTCTGCTAATTCATTGGTTGCAGGATGGTTCAGGGAGCTTTTTATATGTCTAATACCGTTACATGTTGAGAAGTGTTTAAACTCATCAGATGCGAACATTGGTGCAATATCTGAAACTAATAGATCTGGAATACCATATCTTGCGAACATTATCATTGAGATATCCATGGCTGTGGTCGCTGTAGCATTAGCTGTAGGAATTACCTCTACGCAATTTAAATGGGCATCGACTGCTACAAGGAATATTGATCCCTGAAAGAGACCTACAGAGTCCATATGTACTCTCTGCCAGAGCCTATCAGGCCACTGCTAAGGATGTAGTAGAGTGTCCAGTTGAGTGATAGAGCTACTTCGATGTCTTTGTCACGATTAGGCCATCAGAAGATTCTTTTATATTGGCCTTTCAGTTTTACAGTTACAAAATGACCTTCATGCTTGGTTGTGTAGATTTTTTTTTGTTTTGTTTTTTTGTCTTTTTTTTTTTTTGTTTTTCTTGTATAACTCCTCTTGTTCTCCACACCAAACAGTTGTTGTGGATAGAAAGTTCATATCATTTTTGATGAAATGTATTAAGTTTTTCTGCTACATTGTAGCCTTGCCAGCCATTTTGGACAAAATAAATTATATGGTATAGGATTGGATCAATTCTTGATGCCCTGGCAATTGTGGCTGCCTTAATTGGACATTGTTCTATTAATTCTTTGTAGAAAAGTATGTCACTTTCCTCATCTATATCTACTTAGCTCTGGAAGTGACAGGCATGATAAACCATCAGTATTTTCATTGTATTTACTGCCACTTAACTCAATATTGTAATTAAAGCAAATCTTTGTAGTTTTGCTGCAGACATTGTTGGAATGATCTTCTTTGAGCCTTGAGCAAAGATGAATTTGAGTGGCTTGTGGTCTGTAACAAGTGTGAATTTGCTGTTGCACAAATAATCGATAACCATTTTCATTGACCATATAAATGCAAGGACTTCCTTGTTGAGTTGGAAATAACTGGATTCAGCTTTGTTGAGGGTGTTGGATACGTACACTCTGGGTCTCTCTTCTCTATTGATGATATTTGTAACAAGACAGAATCGATGCTATATGGACTTGCATCTTGCCAGATGTATTGGAGAGATCAAACTGTACCAAGACCATATCTGATGCGATCATTGATTTTGTTGAATACCTTATCAGATTCTCCAAACCAAATGAAGGAAATTTCCTTTTGTAGAAGATCATAGGGTGGTTTTGTGACATGGGCAATGCTTTCAAGCCATTTGTAGTCAAAATTTACAAGCCCTAGAAATGAGCATAGTTGTGTTTTGTTACTTGAGGATGGAACATTAGTCACAGCTTCAATTTTGTCTTTGGTTTTGCGGAACCCATTTTGGGATACTTAAATCCACAGAAGATCACAGATTTCTGAAAGAAGAAGCACTTGTCCAAATTTGCCTTAAAACTAAATTCTTGAAGACAGGAAATAAAGTTTTTGAGGTTTTTGAAATGTATCTTGTCAGATTTGCTAGTGAATAATATATCATCTATGTTACAAATTACCCCTTCTAGACCTTGTAGAATTTTGTCCATGGTATTTTGTAATATCGCAGATGCTGATGTGCTGCCATAAACTAGGCGATTATATTGATATATAAACCTTTGTGGGTATTTATGGTTGTCAATTGATTTGATTCTTTATCAGACATTAATTGTAGGTATGCCTCCCTGTTACGAATATTTGATTATTCAAATATGTTGTTACGAATCCAGGACTCAGAATTTTGTTACGTACATGCAAAGGGGTGAATCTCACTCTTATTAGGATCCCAGACAAGGTCTGTCCTAGTTGTAACGTTTCAAATAAAATAAAGTTGTTGTCTGGATTGACTCAGGTCATATTAACTGCATTTTGATGTCAACTACTGATAGTGAAATGTACAAGAAGATAAATAAAAGATTAGCAATAATTGAATGAATGAACAACTAGTGGTTTGAATAACAGAAATAGATTATAGAATATATTTCAAAATCCCAAATAAACAATATTCGATAGTAGGGAGGGAGAATATCATGTGTGCATGCTGTGTACTAAGCAGTACATATCAAAATTTATACATGTGTTTAGGAAGTAGAATAATCTGTCCAAAGATGTTAAAAATATTTGCCTTGATCAAAAATAATGAGAAAGAAAACAATATTCTTAACTTGTGTATTACAGAAACAAATAATTGAAACAATATTTCTGTCTGAATAGAATCGTTTTCAAGCTTCATATGAAAAGTTGATATTTTCATTAGAGATTATTTCTTTAAGTGGAAGCTGATATTTTCACTTGGTTAGTGAAGCCGGGGTTCAAATTCTTACCTTTTAGCAAGGCCGGTCGGCACGTCTGATTCATTCAACTTCGTTTCATCTCTGCTTTTTTGTGCCTTTTTTTCTCGTCATGTGGGTCAAGAAAAAGGTCTTTTTTTCTCTAACCCACGGGCAAGCACATCTTCCAAGAAAAAAGGGTCTTTGCTTTCTCACCCACGGGCGCACACGTCTTTCACTTTTCTTTCTTACTGATGGCCACTTAACGATTAAATACTATTATTACTTAGTTTAGGGTAGAAAAGGGGGTATTGTTTTTTCCTCTTATCTATACGTGTCACAGTACACTGCCTTAGACTTATTTTGGTGAATTTTTCCCCCATCTCAAATTATTTTTAGCATCTCGGAAGGGTATATTGTTCAACTTCAAAATTTGGGTTGACTGTTGTGTTATAGACGACGTAAATGCGGTTGCTACCATTGTACTTTATGAACACTATATGTGTAGCCCATTTACTTGATTTGGCCAGTGATAGAATACCTTCCTTGGTTTGACTAATTTATACTTCTACCTTTGTCTTTGAGGTATATGGGACAGTTCTTGCTCTCATGTACCTGGGTACTGTGTTGACTTTAACTCTCAGCTACCCTTTCGTGCTCTTGATTGTGCCTATAACTTCCCTGAAGAACTGTGGTAATTTTCTCACACCATTTTTTCCACGCTGCTGACGTTGTGTATATTTCAAGTTTATACATCCAGTCTCTCGCTAAGATAGGATTATTGCCAATTTTTAAGATGGTGAGAGGTAATTGGATGCTTTTGTTGTTGTGTTCACCTAATACTGACACTCGGCCTAAGGGTTTGATGCGTTCGTTGGTATATCTTCAGTTGAATTGTCGTTCTTTCAAGGACAGGGCTTGTGGAAAATATCCTTTCGTGTCATCACTGAAATTGCTACCCCTGTATCGAGTTCCATCCTCACAGACATAGAATTCAAAATTACAGTGACAAATATTTTTCCTGAATCATCCAAATGAAAACGTTCGAATTCACTGCCTCTGTGGTGATACTGACCAAGCAAAAGCGATGGACCGGATGTTTGCAGCCTCACAACCAAAAAGCAAATGACCAAAAGTCGTCGGTGCGCAGCTGGATTCGCGCAGATGTTGCGGTTGAAAAATAAAAATTAATTAAATATTAAATTTCCAGTTCGTGAGCCTACGCGAATTTTATTTATCGGCCAATGGGAAGCCCAGAATCAAATAAAAGTGTGAAATCCCAAATGATCTGCTGCAATCCAAAAAGAAGATATAAAAAGCCGATACAGAAAGCATCGCCAGACAGACCGAGGCAGACACACACTGACTGACTCGAGACAGACGAGAACAGCTAGTATCTCCCTTGACCAAGTCAAGTGGCTTACTATGCTCGTCGCCTCTTCTTCCCTGTCTCAAAACTACTTACTTGCCTAAGGAGCAAATACATCAAAGACATTCCTTACTTACAGCACTCCCACATACCTAAGTATTAATTCTCTTTCCATCATTTTATTGCCATGAACATTTTAACGTCTGTTGGACCTATAATTCAAGTATTACTTTAATTGTTAAAACCTTTATTGATATGTGTATATATAAAATGTTATTTTTCAACTCAATTTGCTTTTCTTGATTTATAATCATTTTATGACTTATAGTGGGCTATCTACAACGAGACCAAATTCCATTAATCTGCAACACCATACAACTACCCTTCACTAGAATGGACTCTCCACCATAAACTGGAAAAGAAAGAATAATCCGCTATACCTCCCTCATTTGTTTGTAGCATATGAAGATTTATGTCACTGTCTCCTTCTATTTTTTATTTCTTTATTGCAGATTTGCTTAGATTCACATATTGGCTGGATGTGACCACTTTTGTGGCATACTCGGCAAACTGCCTCATTAAAGTAGTGATTTACCTGTCTGTGATTTGTCTTTCCACAAGAATTGCAAGGTGGAAAGTTAAAAACTTGCCCCTTTTGTTGTCCTTATCTTGTTCCATCGGTTTCTGACTTCCTGAAATGTTGTATATCCCTCTTATTGTCTGTGTGAATTTCGGAGTCGTTCTTCTGAGTCGTTTCTATGGAGGTAGCAATGGAAAAACCCTTATCATATGACAAAGAGTCTTTTGAATAAGTCACTTTTGGGCTGTTTCGCATCCTAAACCACATAGTAATCTGTCCGTAAGATGTTCTTTAAATAATTACCAAAATTACAATAATCAGATAATTGTTTTTTAGCTGCTATAAAGTCTGATAGAGTTTCGGAATGTCTCCCAATGTAGAATCTATATTATTCCATGATTTCAAAAGGTTTTGAATTAAAGAGTTGCAGCAGTAATGTGCGCAATGCATTTCTTGAGGGCAAGTCAGGGGCTGATAAAATTCGTACAGTCGATTATATCTTAGGACCAATAGAAGAGACAACTGACATATGTTTGCATTCTGAAGTGTCATTAGTGACCAGATAGGCGTCTAGCCTTTTTTTGTTGTATCCTGTTAGCACTCCCATATTTTCTTTTTAACAGCAGGAAGAAAAAAATAACCAGCATTATTGTAAGACTGATCCAGGATATAAAGAAGCTTCAAAAGTAACAAAACCAGCGATCCGCAGCCTTGCCGTTGGATGCATATTGTGTCTCAGTTGTGTCCCTGTCTTCAGACAGAGAACAACTCAGTCGAGATTCGGTCTACGAACTGGGAATCAGCTGAGAAAGACAGACACACTTTCTGTCTTCAGACAGAGTTGGACTGAGTCGAGTCTCTGTTTACAGACAGGGATTGGGCTGAGAAGAATGGACAAGCTTAGTATCTGATCTCATGTATGCTGGATTGGGCAAATTTTAACCCATGGTCCAAGTGTCCACTCAGAGGTTCCCCACATTAAGCCTGACTTTGTGTCACCTCCTGTTTCAGTGTGAAGGCATGGGTAAATATTAGCTTGTCACGGCTAAGATGTCCAGGATCAAAATGTAGTATCTGTTCCAGCCATCAGCAGCAGTGTTTCTTCTTCTTCAATGTGCAGTGTCTCTTCAGGACGTTGGTGATCATTCCCTCCATCTGTCCTGTGAGTATCAGATTCTTCAAGCCCTCTTTCATCATTATATGTCCCAGAAACTTCAGCTGTCTTTTCCTGATGTTAAGTATCAGTTTCCTTTCCATTTTTTATTCTCTCCAAAACCTTATCGTGCAAAACCTTGTTGTTACAGGTTTGGTCCATGGTAACCTCATTATCCTTCTGTAGAACCACATTTTGATTGTGTCATATCTTTCCTTCACCTTTGATGAGATTGTCCAGAGCAATACACTAAATTGACAGAACCGTTTGCTGCTTTAAGAAAAAAGTATGTTGAATTTATCTGAACAAAAGGACAAGTGGCATTTGAAAATTTAAAAGCTGTTCTGGCAAAGAAGCTACTTATAAAAATATTTGACCATAGAAAAGAAATAGTAGTAACAACTGATGTAAACACTCAATCTTTGGTATATTAACTCAGATTGATCAACCTATTATGTATCTTTTGAGAAAATTGTCAAAAGCCGAATCAAACTACTCAGATATTGAAAAAGAAGCTTTAGCCATTATATAAACAATAAATAAAGCTCATCAGTTTTTGTTTGGAAGGAAATTCCTACTAAAGTTCAACCACAGATCTTTAGAATTCATATTTAATCCTAGGAAGGATTTGTTCTTTACAGCTTATCAACCCTTTGTGGATTATCAAAAGAATATTTTGAATTTTAAGAAAAATTCTTTTTTGTGTGAGTCAATATTACATTAACAATTTTTTGGAAATAACAATGATTTTTCCAGATATAAATCCTACTATTTAACCCATCACTAGAGAGAGAAGAGATGGATCCACATGGATATTTGCACATAAGTGAATGTAAAAGATGTGATTAGAAATTTGAACTTGGCTCTCTGATTTCTTATTCTGTGTGGCTATCCAAGTTGACTACAAGGATAAGAATCCATATTCTAGACTTAAAAGCAGAGATCCTATGGGACAATAGACTAATGAACTAATGTACTAGTTTGTATATTTTGGTATAGTAATTGTGAGTTCAATCCCTGAGTTGAGTAAAACAGGCTCAGTCTCAGTGTATTGAATGATTTATTTTTATGGCTTATCAACTCTCTGTGGGTTTGTCTATATTTCTGAGATGAGGTAGTATCTACAGTATATACATTATTTGGCCTATTGTCCTCATCTTTGTTGCCATTTGTACGACATTTCAGCTGTTGTACACTCCAGCCTTCTTCGAACTGAACCCTTTATTACAATCACTGGGGTATATGATCTTCATTCCTTGCGTAGTAGTGCATCTTTTGGTAGTCATGAGTTATTCCTAGCACCTGAAGATGGCTGGAGTGTACAACAGCTGAAACATTGTACAAATGGCAACAAAGACGAAGACAATCATCCAAATAAAGTAAATCTCTGTGGGTTATTTAAAACAAATATATTTTGGATAATAAAAACATTTTTTTTCTAATTTTTGCTAATAAATATTACATTAATGATCTTCTCAGGATAACAATAGTTTTTGCATGTACAAATCTTACTATTTAGCCCATTGCTGAGGAAGGAAATAGATTCATGCCTTTCTCAAGAGGTATGAATCTAACTTCTTGAGATAGATTCAAACCTTTCATGTAAATGAATGTAATGAACCTGACTGGAATTCTAACTCAGCTCTTCAATTTCACATTCTGAGCAGCTATTCATTACACCCTTCCTTCTCTCTGGGTGGCATATATGCTAGCTAAATGATTGGCCAATAATAATTTTATAACTATTCCCATGCAAATAACATCGCTATGCACCTACATAGATCTACCTTTTTGAAACTGCCATTTCACCAAGAGGAATTAACTCAACAGAAATAAGACTAGCCTTAACTCAACAATGTTGTAAAAGAACACGATATCCCTAGACATGGACAGTGGGATGAGAACTATCTACTCCAGTAGATTATATAAAGGTGTAAAAGTCTTCTAGAACAACCAGCCAGTAATCAACTATTTCTATAACCAAAAAATCCTTTGAGTGGCTCGTGGTCAGTCACCACTATAACGTTTGGGCAACCCAGTATAAACCTCTGACACTTTTCAAGTGTCCAGCTGATAGCTGCTGCTTCTCCTTCTATAGGTGCATATCTTTGTTCGGCATTCGTACAAAATCTGCTTCCAGCAAACACAAGGTGCCAGCCTTCAGGACAAAAGACTGGGGCATTATTGAGTGTACATGTGCAGTGCTTTTGAAGAAGTAAAAATCCCATAGCATCTTTTCTCCAGTCAGGAGCTAAGCAGGTAACTCTGTTGATGTCAAATGTTGAGACACCTTGCCTTACTAGCTTAACAATAACTTGCTTTGATTCCTGAAAGATTCTTTCCCGCAATCTGGTCAATACGATACAGAGCCTGCTTGATACATTCCCAATAGAATCCACCCCTACAGACGTCAACAAATCAGATGAGACTTGTGCAGCAATGACTTCTACAAAAGGGTTCAGTTTGAAATTCTCTGAAGGTTATTTGGATTGACCTGACAGCTGAATTATAATAACGACAAAAAAAAAATGAGGATACCAGTCTGATTGTAAATAATGTAAAGAAAGATTTCTACTTTTTAGATAAGCGTATATACTTACAGTGTGTAAAAAATTAAAACCTAAGCAAAATCATTTGCCTTTTGTTAAGTTGGGTTGGAATTCTGAAAAAGTTAAATTGATTCTTACTGAATTTGAATATAAAAAAACACTCTTCTTTGGAGTTATTCAGTCAGAAGTGAGACACCATTGAGGGAAACTTACATTATATCATGTTGAAACACCGGTTCTCTTACTATCACCAAAGTTAAGCAATATCTGGTCAGTATCCTGATGAGTGACTGCTTGAAGAATACCAGCTTAGATGTACAGGTAGTGCAATGGATATTAGCTCTGAATTGGAAATTGGAAAGCTGAGTTCTAATTCCAGTTAAGTTTGTTATATTGTCTTACATGTAAATATCCTTGGGAATCCACTTCTTTTCTCCCTAAGCTATGAGTTAAATAGTAGAACCGCATTACAAATTTGCAAACTGTGTTTGCTATTTTTGGTAACTGTTGCCTTTGCTTAGTGGGGTTTTATGTCAACACAAGATAAAATCATCGCTGATGGTGGATGTTTTTGTGTTAACATCCTTGTAACCTCTCTGAAGATGGCTCATGTGAGCCAAAAGCTTAGAACCAACTTAATAAAAAATTATCCAAATGTTGGAGAATTTTTGTCTTTATTTTCACCTGAAATTAAAGCCAAAATACAACGTTTAGAACGGCTCATGATTAAACATAATAGACATTCATTGTCTCTTATATTTAATTATATGTTTAGAAAATTATCTGCTGCCTCAATACACTAAATACATACTATAGATATAATAATATACATAATATATTAATCTAAATACATATAATATTAATATAATATACTAGCTTTTTATACTACACAATTAAAAATCATGTATACTGCTTTTTTGACAGTACTAACACCTAAGCTATCAACTGATGAAAAATGAATGACAGCAGAAAATGAAAAGTTGATAAATATAACTTTAGGCAAGCAAAAATAGAAAGTAAAAATAAGATAAACAATCTTGTGTTTAGTTTTGCAAAAACAAATAAATACTAATACAGAAAAACTCAGTAACTGTGGAAAACATTGAAAGAAACAAGAATAAACAAAGTATGTATAACTTCATAATCAAATAGATATAATAAGCATAATATATATAATAAATAGAATAAAATAATTAATAATTGAAAATTACTATATTACTTTAAAAGAAAGCAATATTTACTTTTTTTCAGTTAGACTTAAAATCCATTAATTTTGATCTTCAACAAAACACATCATCCTTTCTTGTGTTCAGAACTTTGATTACTTGGTTATAATGTTTTAAAAAGATAATAAATAAATATATCTATTGCTTCAAATGTCAATTGAGATTATTCTCAAGTGAAATTTATATATTCAGTCCATTCAGTCCATGACCAGTTGTCCTTTTTTTTTTTAGAAAAATCAGATGAGACTAGAAATGGATTATTGCTCCTAGGCTGGAGCTGCCCTATCTTATTTTTCTAGCTATGATAGAATCCAAAGGCAATATAAAAGGGTAAATAAAAACAAATAACAACAATTTATATACAACAACCCTATTTCCACCAATATAGAACAAATGCATATTTCTCTTTTTAACATAGTATCCCTGCATGGCAATGTATTTCTGGTGTTGTCCAATAAGGTTCTTCATCTCTCTCAAAAAGAAGCCAATCAGTTGCTCACAAATCTGTATCTGCAATGTCTGTTTGCACTGTTATCAAACCCAAAGTGTACAAACTTTTATCATAGTCATAATGCTTGTGCATATCTATAGCTGATACTCATTATTGCTACCAATTGTTCTAACTTGATTTATCAGTCTTCTCCGGATGTGTTTTTCTATGCCTGATGTTGATGAGTGATAAGATCAGCTTTTGTTGGCTATACTTGTTCTTCCTACTTTAAAGCATTCTATGCTTTATTTGTGTGCATTGTGGTGCAATGGATATCAGCAGGGAATGAAAATTCGGAGAGTCAAGTTCGAATTCCACTCCAATTTATTGTATTCACTTATGCATAAATATCCTTGGGAAAGGTATTAATCTATCTCTTCTCTTCCCAGCTATGAGTTAAATAGCAAGAAAGATTGATCTATAACCTACAGAAATAAATAGCAACCTACTGTGCGAAAATTTTCTGCCTAAACAATCATGAATCAAAAGAGACATGAATTCCTAATCATGTATGATGTATGACACTTAACTGACTGACTGATCTGCTCATACACATTTTTTTTTGATTCATGGTGTGTGCTCCATACAGCAACACCAACATCTGGTGATGGATTTTCATAAGTTTGATGATTTCTATCATTCGGTCAGGTGGCAGAGAGTAAAGCAGTCAAATGTATGGATGCTTCACTCAGCAATTTCACCAATGAAAAAGAATGAGTTATAGTGCTTTTCCCACTGAAAATGCACTATAACTCATTCCTTTTCATTGGTGAAATTGCTGAGTGAAGCATCCATACATTTGACTGCTTTACTCTCTGCCACCTGACCGAATGATAGAAATCTGTGCTCAGCTAGTTACCCATCATCCCATGTTTGTACATGGTGTCACGCATTAGCATTTTCCAGGTGTTTTTTACCTCATAATTTTGAAATTGCCCTCACTTTCTGATTTACCCTCATAAATTTAACTAACATGTTTTTCTAATTTTCAAATAAGATATATATCAGGACTGGAATTGTGAATAAACTGTCCAAAGTTCATGTTTGTTCTGTTGCTTTTGTTCAAGTACTTTCATTCATCTCAGTCATCATCAAGAATCATGTGCTCTCAGTGTGGTTCTGGCAGGATGTTTATTTAAACTGGCATGTTTATAAATTGAAAACTTTCCACTAGTGTGACACTTGTAATTGGTACAAAAATATTTAGATTATTTGTTTATAAATAAGATATTGCAATATTTATTAGTCAAATTTATTTAACTAATATAAAAATTCCTAACAGAACATTGATTTAAATCAATAATGCTTATTTTATAAATTGAAAACTTCTCACCAGCATGACTATTCCAGACAACACATGTATTTGGTACAAAACAGTACACAATAACAGATATATTATGTTGTTCTGTATTTTCTTGTTTATATTGAATGCTTTTTGAATATTAAAATAAACTAAAATTAAGTAACTAACTGACTAGCCACATTTGTCACTCTATGAAGTGATGTCACTAAGCGGCCATCATGTGACATCATCTTGACTAAAGAGAGATAATCGTCTTTTGTATCCCTACAGTAATTTCTGGTTTATGTTGAATTCTTTCAAAATATTAATCTAAAATAAGACTAAGATAACAAATGATCCTTGAATTTGTCCTCTTGCAATTTGATCCAGTAATCATTAATTTATAATTTGAAAACTTACAACTGGCATGACTGTTCCAGACAACACTTGTATACAGTACAAAAGAGTATAGAATATCAGAAACAGGATGTTGCTCTACATTTGCTTGTTTACATTAAATTCTTTCTGAATATTAAACTATTAGGCTATTACAAAAATAATGGCCACTTGAAGTGTTGTATTGTGAAAAGTCATTTTAACATAATATTCATGGTATATATTAGAGGAATTTTGGTAAATTGAATAATTAATGTGTGCTCATTAATAATGTTTAACTTATTTTTAAGAGAAAATAGTCATGCCAGTAGTAAGTTATAAGTTAAGGATTACTATTCTTGAAGCATAGAAGCTCTTAATTATGAACATGACAAAACATGATCTTTGTTTACTTTTCTTGCATGAGTTCAAACTTGGGCACAGTGCCTCCCAAACTTCTGCCAATATCAACAGAGCATGGGGGTGATGGGTTCACAAGTGACCAAACATTACAAAGATGGTTCTGTAGTGATTAAATAAAAATACGAAATAAAAAACACTAAATAAAATAAAAACACAAAATAAAATAAAAACTATGAAATAAAATAAAAATACAAAATAATATAAAATTACGAAATAAAATACAAATACAAAATAATATAAAAGTACGAAATAAAATAAACATAAAAATCTCCCAGGAGCCCTCTGACAGGAAAGACAATTGACACATGTGCAAAAAGAGAAGCCTCCTGGTGCCAAAAATTAACTCGAACTTTTTAGCTGTTGGACTTTGGATGGTAAAGACGTGCCAAACTGTTTGGGAAGGAATTTCCCCAACAAGAGGTCATTGGAACCAAAAAAATAAAATCAGTGTCCAAACTGTCCCTCTAGTGTCTCTGTATCTTTCCTTTTCTCTTTGCCTATTTATTTCAGTGGTGAAAGCCATTCAACAAGTTTTGGATGTTTAGGCAAAAGAACCGACCCAGCAGTAATAGCCATAACATTCCATAGTTCCAGAAATTCCATACTGTTGATGAAAACCTTGAAGATGAAGAAGGTAGAGGACAATTATGCAGTCTTGACAATGAACAATTGCAAGCAGTTATTGAGCAAAACCCATGTCAAAGTGTCAGAAAAATTTCTCAGATGCTTGGTGCCAGCACTGCAACGGTCTCATGCTATTTGCAGAGCATTGGCAAGGTGAAAAAGCTCGATAAATGGGTTCCTCATAATCTCAATGAAAATAAAAGATTTAGGCATTTTGAAGTGTGCTCAATGTTCTTTCTGCATAACACGAGTGATCCCTTTCTTGACCAAATTTTCACTTGGGATGAAAAGTGGATCAATTGCTTGATTGTGATGAGTCCCCCAAACATTTCTCAAAGCCAAAGTTGCAACAACAAAAGATTATGGTGACTGTCCGATGGTCTGCAATTGGTGTTATCCACTACAGCTTTCCGGAAATCAATCAGAACATTAATGAAGAGCTTTACTCCATTCAACTTGCTGAAATGCATGTACGCCTGCAAAAAATGAGACCTGCATTGGTGAATCAACATGATCCAAATCTGCTCCATGATGATGCCTGGCCACATATTGCAAGAATGATGATGCAAAAACTCAGACTTGGGATATGAGAATTTACAATATCCTCCATATTCTTCTGAACTTTCACTCATTG
The DNA here is from genome assembly GCA_037127315.1 of Ascarosepion bandense. NCBI lineage: Eukaryota > Metazoa > Mollusca > Cephalopoda > Sepiida > Sepiidae > Ascarosepion > Ascarosepion bandense. Next base: position 11,331,370 of record JBBBDQ010000191.1, read on the forward strand.
ATTATCATTATTTGAAGCACATTTTTAAATGGTAAACCTTTTAGATCCAAACCAGAGTATCACAGCTAATTATGTTTTATCAATGAAGAATAAATAATCTTGCCAATTGATTGCAGAGGTACATAGATTCTCAAGGCTCATATTTTGAAGTGTTTCAACATTTATACAGTTAATTTTTCAAGAATAAAATTATGTTTCTGAAATTGGCCATTCTTTTCGTAATAACATAATAAATTGAGATTAAATAAAAATTGATCCTTGATTTTTGTCCCTTTACTATCTATTTGTTGTAGAGATAAACACACCTCTTAAAATGTGCCTTGGACTTGCCTAAATAGCTTATGTAGTGATGTTGAGAATCATCAGCAGAGCTAGCCAGGTTGAGCCTTATATCCTTACTACAGAATTCTATAAGACTATGTCAATTGCAAGAGACATTAAGTTTCATGATTGAATTATATTCATTCAATAAAAAAAAGACATAACACTATTTAAAATAGTAATCCTTAACTTATAACTTACTGCTGGCATGACTATTCCAGACAACACTTGTATTTAGTGCAAAACAGTATAGAATATCAGAAACAGGACATTATTCTGTATTTGCTTGTTTATGTTAAATTCTTTCCAGATATTGAATTAAATTAAAATTAAGTAAAAAAAAAAAAAAAAAAAAAAAAATTTGATCCTCTATTTTACTCTATTTTATATCCTTATAGTTTTTCAATTGCCTCATATTTATTTTTGTGTACCAAATATAAATGCCAGTATGATAATATTATTGATTCAATTTCTCCACCATGTTGCTTAGTTAGAATGATATGCTTATTATTTTTCAAATAATTTTCTCTGTGACGTGATTATTTTGATTAATGTTTAATAAATTTATATAAAAATTCCCAGCCAATGTTTATTTGAACCAACTCACTTACCAGTTAAAATATTTCTACTTGTGTGACATTTTTAAAGCATATTTGCATTTGGTACAAGACAGTATACAATATCAGAAACAGGATGTTGCTTTGTATTTTATGTTGAATTCTTTCTGAATATTAAACAAACACATCACTCAATAAATCTCAGGCCTAACTAATAAAACAACAATTTTTAGGCAAAATTCAACTTTATTCATCAACATAGCCTCCTTCTAGGGTGATAGACTGATTCTAACACTTCTCTAACAATTCAATGCCTTTTTTCAAGAACGATTAGTCTTTGGCCTCAAAATATACCATAGTTTCCAATATCACTTCTTTTTTGGAGCCAAAACTCTTTCTCTGGAGAATTCTTTTGAGGTTTGCAAACAGCCAGTAGTCACTTGGGGCCAGATCTGGAGAAGAGGGTGGATGCAGAAACAATTCAAAGTGCAGTTCATGTAGTTTTGCCATTATTACAATCGACTTGTGACACAATGTGTTTGTTGTCTTGGTGAAAGAACACTTTTCCTTCTTCATTTGTGGATGTTTTTGGCAATTTCTTCCTTCTAATGCACCATTAATGCTATGTAACATTTGCTATTGATGGTTCTTCCTTTTTCAAGGTAATCAATGAACAAAATACCTTGCACATCCTGAAATACAGTGACCAAAACTTTGCCTGCTGATGTTTGCATCTTTGGTCTCTTTGGACAGCTTTTACTTGCTGCTGTCCACTCAGCTGACAGCCAATTTGACTCCAGAGTGAAGTGGTGGATACATGTTTCATCCATTGTCGCATATTTATGCAAAAACTTTTTCTTGTTGTGTTGAAATAGTTGCAAAAACACACTGAATCAACCACGTGTTTTTGATTGACTGTGAGCAAATGCAGCACCCACTTTGAATATAGCTTTCTCATTGACAAATGTTCTTGCAAAATGGTGAATACACTGCCTTCTGATATGTTTAACACCTCTGCTATCTCACAAAACTTCAATTTACAATTGGCCAAAATTATTTTTTTGTGTTTTCCAGGACAACTGCTGATTTTGGGCAACCTGAGTGTTCAACATTTGTGTCTGTACAACCACGTTTAAAGTCAGCATACCACCTCTTAACTGTTGTTTCCAACAGAGCAGAGTCTGAATAACACTTATCAAGCCATTGCTTTGCTTGAACAATATTTTTCCCATCAAAAAGCAATGCTTTATCAACACACAAAATTCAGATTTTTCCATTGTTTTGAAAATATGCAACAGTAGCTTCACTTAAATAACTGTAATTTGCAAACTAATAATCTGATTGAGCCCAAATTTTGTCACATGTCATTTGACGATTAGTACTTCATAAAAATTGTATGGACTTTTTATTAGTTGCGCCCTCTATATGTCAGGCCTGTGACTTTTTAGTGATGTGTTAAATCAAGATTAAAATAACAATTAATCAATAGTTTCATTACCTTACTATTAGAACAGGCGTACTTAATTTTACAAGTTAAAAAGTTCCCACCAGCATGATGATTCCAGCTGGCACTTTTATTTGGTACATGTAAAATAGCAAAAATTCTAAGTATAAGCTTATAAAGCTTTATTTTATTCAGCTTAGCACTGAAAATATTTATTTTATTATAGTGAATGGTTACAAGCAAGAGGGGAGATAGGATGTGCTTATCTTAGTACTACAGTTTAAAAAAGTATGTGCTTAATATTACACTCCCATATTTATAAACCGATTTAGATTACAGTTGTTTCAGGTAATTTCAGATTGTATTTCATTGATTTTTGTTTTACTTTACGACTTTTGTTTTCTACTATCTCTCATTCATTTGAATTAAATTCACATGTAGTTCCAACTTACAAATATTCAAATTATAAACTTACAAATGAACATTTGTCTATACTTCTGAGATGACGCAGTATTTACATCATTTATATTATTCAGTTGTACATTGTGGTGCAGTGGATATCAACTCGGTACAACAAATCAGGGTGCCAAGTTCGAATTCCAGTTGAATTACTTGCAGTCACTTATGTACAAATACCTTTGGGATCAGTATTAATTGGTCCTTTCCCTCCAGTTATGGGTTAAATAATAAGATAGATTGGGTTATACAGCCTTGGCTAGCAACCAGTCTACCAGAGAAAGCAATGGCAACTTACTGCAGGATAACCTTCTGCCCAGTCAATCATGTCTCATTCAAGACATGATCGCCCAAAGCATGTATCACATATGGCACTTAACTGACTGATATTATTCAGACTGTTGCCTTAATCTTTATTATCATATTCATATTTCAGTCATTATACACTCCAACCTTCTTCAGGTGATTGAAATTTCAAACCGAACACTGGGGTATATTGTTCTCGTTTCATGATCCATGCCATTTCTAGATGTCTTTTATCTACTTGAGGTCACATGGCCCAGTGGAAAAAAGCGTTGGTTAGATCAAATGAGTTGACTGAAAGAGTTGTGAGTTCATTACCTGGTTAATGATGTAGAGAGTTGAGTTAAAGAGAGATAACTATGACACTTTTGAGTGGCATGGCTCATGGAACAAGAACAATATACCCCATTGATCAAAATAAAGGGTTCAGCTCGAAATTCTAATCACCTGAAGAAGAAGGCCGGAGTGTACAATAGCCGAAATGTTGTGAATATGGCGATAAAAATGAGGACAGCAATGTAAACAATACAAATGAACATGTCTGTAAATACAAATTTTGAAGATGACATTGGTCCTGAAATTCAACTGCTGCACACCAGATGACATTACTGTAGCTGCACTGCATTACCCTGTAAAAACAATGCAGTTGTTGCTGTTATCTCTATTGGATGCCACAGTATTATTTGTGGTTATCTCTTTTCACAAATGAATATGTTGCAGACATCTTGGCTCATAGTTTATCTTCGTTAAAAAGTGTTGCCATTGTTAAAGAAATTTTGCTTTGTATAAATGTCTGCTATGTTTTTTAGGCCTTGTTGGATTTTTACACTTCCACAAATCATTACGACAATCCTCTGTCGGGCAAGACCAACCATGCTTTGTGCAGGATTAAAAACTCAACAAAAACAAAATGTAACAATAATGAATATGTAAGATCCAAAATGTAAATATCTAGGAAGTGTTTTAACAGAGGATGGAAAAGGTGACACCAAAATCCAAAGGTGAATTGGGATATCAAAAAATGCCTTAGCAAAATACTAAGAAACAGAAAAATCTCATTAGAAACAAAGAAAAGTGTGTTTCATTGTTATGTTACATCAATCTTCTTTATGACAGAGAATGCTGAACAATCTCTTTACAGATAAACAAAAGACTTGAAGCCACAGAAATGTCATTCAATAGAAGGATACTAAGTATATCATGAACTAAACAAAACTTTTAGAGAAAATGAAAATGAAAAGAATACATATACTTAACATCAAAAAGTGGTAGTTGAAATTTCTAGAGCACATAATGAAGAAAGAGGGCTGAGAAAATTTGACACTCACAGGACATATTAAAGACAAGAGTGGCAGAGGAAAGCAACATATGAGCTTGTGTAAATGATTGGCAGAACAGAGATTAGGAGAGATAGTGAAAAGACAAAATTTACTAAGAGCTACAAAGGTCAGAAAATTGTGGAGAACCATAATGGTCTACATTCTGAAGGAACACAGCATATAGAAGGAAATACTGTTGTAATTAAAAATTGCTCTTTAACATACCTGACCTAGTTGGTAAGCAGAAGTAATGTAAGTTGTTTAGACTGAGCGGTGAGGATTCGAAAGAAGTAAAGAAATGTTAAAGTGTATGAATGTGTTGGCATCAAATAAACAAACCTTATTAGCAAGAGAAGACACAACTGAAGAAATTTTTTTTTTTTTAATCGTATCACCCCGAGCAAAGCGGTAACGCCACTGATGTGCAGGGGGCTATGTAATACTGAAAAGATTGGAAAAGAGAACGCCAGAAACCACATCCTAAACAGGGAACAAGGGATGAACCTCTTAACCTGTTCAATAGACGTGGGTGGAGTGTGAACCGGGCGATAGATAGATCTATCTACTCCAATTGAAAAAAAAAAAACAAAGTGAGAAGATTGGAAAAGAAAAAGCCGGAAACCACATCCTAAACAGGGAACAAGGGATGAGCCTCTTAACCTGTTCAATAGACATAAATACTTGTCCATCTTAACAAATAAATGAACAAGATTTAATGGCAATAGAAGACATCATCTCAACTTCATCTCAACTGAAAATTTAGAGTAACTTTTGTGCAAACAAATGTTTTTTAGGTTTGATTTTTCCTGGAGTAACATCAGCAGTATGTGCAGTATGCTACTAGATTGGCATCAAGGTCCCACCCTTTTACTGTCAAAATAGTTAAATGTAACTGTCTCTTCTACTCTAACAATTTCTTTTCTCGCACTTCCCATTTGTGGGATTCATTTTCATTTGCTTGCTTCCTTGATAGCTACAAACTTCAAAAGTTTAAATGGAATGTCAATTGTCATCTTCTATCTACTTGATTCTCTTATCCTTTCTTTGACATCCCCTGTACCTTTTTTATTCTCTCACTGTAAACCCCTGCATACCAGTGGCATTCCTGACTTTCTTTGGGATGAAATGATTATTAAAAAAAAGTATGTGCAGTAAGATTCAAATAACTATTTCCTCTAGCCATCACAGAAAATGCATTACTCATATGTAAAACAAACAAAAATAAATAGAATTGCATAAATAAATAAAAGAAAAATGTTAGTACAATGATATATGAATAACTGCATAATTAGCATAACTAAGACAGACAATATAAATGCCTAAGCAGTAAAGGTAGAGCAACTCTCAGCATACAAGATAAAAACCACCACTGGATTGATAAAATACAAAGGAAAATCTACTTCATATCAGTTAATATATATATATATATAGTGTATTGAGGCAGCAAATAATTTTCTAAACATATACTGTTAAATATAAGAGACAATGAATGTCTATTATGTTTAATCATGAGCCATTCTAAACATCGTATTTTGGCTTTAATTTCAGTTGAAATAAATTAACAGTTATTCTGTTACCATCTCAATAACCTCTCTGAAGGTGGCTCATGTGAGCTGAAAGCTTAGAACCAAATTAATAAAAAATTATCCAAATGTTGTAGAATTTTTGTCTTTATTTTCAACTGAAATTAAAGCCAAAATATGACATTTAGAACAGCTCATGATTAAACATAATAGACATTCATTGTCTCTTATATTTAACAGTATATATATATATATATATATATATATATATATATATATAAAACAAACAAAAATGAAAAATAAATAAAATTACATAAATAAATAAAAGGAAAATGTTAGAACAATGATATGTTTATTTTTCGAAATGTTACAAAATGGATTAACTCAGACATATTTTTAATTTCTTTGTTTAAACATTATTTTTAAAGTTTAAACAAATTTAAACAAATTATGGGATGCAGATATAAATCCTGCCAGCAGACATATATTTTCCTAACCAAACTTCTCAATTATTCCAGCCGATAGATATATATAAATATACTGTTTAATTATAAAAACAGAAAGTATCTACTCAAATATGAGTTTCTATTAAAGATAATGTTTAAACAAATAAATTAAAAACAATGATATGTAAATGACTGCATAATTAGCATAGCCAAGGTATAGATTATATAAATGCCTAAGCAGTAAAAGTAGAGCAACTCTCGGTATACAAAATAAACAACCACCACTGGACTGATAATATACAAAGGAGCTTCTACTTCATAACAGTTAATATGCAACAAAGAAGGCAAGAATAATAAAATAAGAGAATAACATTAAATAATAAATCCCAGTCCTGGACAAGTGGTCAGTTTGACTAATTGAAAAAAAATGGGCTTTATATTGTGCACATGGGAACTTCATCTCAAGAAATCTCAATTGAGACATAAGGTTTGTAATAATTCTTGAAATCTTTGTTTCTAATGAGATTTTTCTGTTTCTTGAAGGACACACATGGAATGTTATTCTATCTGCACTGCATTGTTTAATGCAAATAACATGTTTAAGCACTGGTTTCAATATTATCACTGCAGTTAAGCAACAGAGAGTCTGGTCAGTACCTAAATGAGTGACTGTTTGGGAATATCAGGTGCTGTAAATTTTAATGAATAATGGCTTTGGATGTGTGTTGTGGAGCAATAGATGTCAACTCAGAACAATAAATCGGGGAGCCAAGTTTGAATTCCAGTTGACATTCCTTGCATTCACTTATGTACAAATACCCTTGGGAAAGGTATTAATCTGTCTCTTCCCTCCAGTTATGGGTTAAATAATAGGACAGCTTGGGTTCTATAGCCTTGGTCGGCAACCAGTCTACCGCAGAAAGCAATGGCAACCTACTGCAGAATAATCTTCTGCCCAGTCAGTCATGTCTCATTCAAGATATGATCGCCCAAAACATGTATCATGTATGGCACTTAACTGACTGATTGTTAATCAGCTAGCCAAGTTCTAATTTCGTCTGGGTTTATTGTATTCACTTATGTGCAGATACCCTTGTGAAAAGTATGGATCTACTTCTTATCCTCCCAAATATGGGTTAATTAGTAAGACTTGTATCACTAAATCCTTATTATCTTTTCCACTTAAATTTTACAATCTAAAAAATTCTCTGACTTGAAATAACCTGCAAAAGGTTGGTAAATCTTTGAAGACAAATCAGTCAATCAATTAATACAAATAACTATTTATATAATTTATAAGATGCACCCTTTTATTTCTGAAAAAATATCAAAGACTCAGCCAACTTTGTTTAAAATTTGTATTGTTTATTTTATTTCAGTTTTTCATAATGCTTAATAGTGAATAACAAAAGGAAAAAATTTTTCCACCCTTGGAAAAGAGATAGCAGACACATATACCAAATATCTATCCTGTTCATGAAACAAATATTAGGTGAGATTGATTGATTTTATGAAATATCACCCCCTGTTGAGTTGTTTAATTTTTAATCTTATATGGGCATTCAAATGAGAATCAAATTCACTACTCAGCTTACATTCGTTGAATTTGTTGTATTCACTTACGAGCAAATACCCTTGGGAAAGGTATTAATCCATCACTTCTTCCTCCAGCTATGGGTTAAATAGCCAGACAGATTGGGTTCTGTAGCCTTGGTTGGTAGCCACTCTACCACAGAAAGTAAGAACAAACTACTACAGGTAAATATTCTGCCCAGTCAGTTACGTCTCTTCCCAGATATATATATATATATATATATATATATATATATATATATATATTTGCATATAGAAAGGGTTGATAAAATAGTGAAAACGTTTAGTAACATAATAGCATAATTTGGAACATTTCATTAAACTGTTAAAAGCTTGTCTATTTTTATGTTTGTTGATTTAATATTAGTAGTAGTGCATTTTTTGTTAAAATAGTTGTTTTTACAGATATTATTTAAATAAGTTTATTAAAATCAACAGTCATGACTATTTAAGAATTTTAAGTGATCAACATCCTATAGTTCAGGAACTGTTTCTGGAGGGTAATGCTGTGACCCTCGCTATAAGAAGAAGGCCTATCCACTCTTGGCCTCTTGTTATAATTCCGAGGGTCACGGTAATGCTATCTATCAGGATGATAATGCATCCATTCATACTGCTAAAGTTGTAGATGAATGGTACAAGGAACATTAGTGAAGTAAAATATCTTATCTAGCCACCACAGTCCCCGGATCTCAACATCATTGAACATTTATGGTTCATTTTAGAAAAACAAGTGATGAGTCAATATCCTCCACAATCATCATTGAAAGAATTGGAAACTTTTTAGCTGAGGAATGGCTAAAAATTCCTCTGGAAACAATTCAAAATTTGTATGAGTCAATCCCATGCAGAATTCAAGCTGTCATTCCTGCCAAAGTCAGTTCTACTCCATATTGAAATAAATTTGCTTGAAATTACAAGGTGTTTCCATTATTTTGTCTACCCGCTATATATATATATATATATATGGTGGAAGTACATTTTTAAGATCCTAAAGCTTGAACAGGTAAGGGTGACCCTTTGTAACCAGCAAAAATAGATTCAAGGATCTAACTACCAAAAAACATTAACAGATTCTGGTGAGATCCATGGGCCTATAGAGCTGGGATTTTTAGCACTGCATGCTCCCAAGGAAATCTTAAACTTTCACCAGTTACAGGGGAATTTTCATGCTATATGAAATGTGTATTAGAGCATATTCCAGGGCCAATATAAGCTACTTCAACCATCTGGCTTATAATTCTATCAGTGAAATAGCCTTATTTTTATAAAAAAACACTTAAAAAAATACAGAGACTAGGGGCCCCTGAAGCTTAACCTTCATAGTAGTACTACTATATATATATATATATATACTGTAATGGTTGTTACAATGTTTTTATAAATTCATAGTATCACTACACAAAAATTTTCATGTTTCAAAGCCAGCCCATTATGTTGCTGGCTTCATCCTCAGGTGATTTTTTAGAAATGAGAATTATCTAGTTGAAAAGCCAGTTTATTTTTGTTAGATTTGTTTTTTTTTGGGGGGGGGGTGTTAGAGGGGTTGGTCTGTATTTTGAGTTCTGTTGACCTTTTTTAAGGTCTTAGGGTTAAGTGTTTGTTTGTGGCTGAGTTTAGGATAGGTTAATCTATTAATCTTGTAAGGGCTGCGGCTGCTGGCGCCTTGCTTGTTGTTATTTGGTTTAGGGGTTGGTAGGTGTTGTTTTGTTTTGGGGTTGGTTTCTTCTTAATTTAATTTATGTTATTTTGTATTGAGGTGTGTGCTTTTTTTTGTTTTTTTATTTTTTTGTTTTTTATAAGATATATTTTTTATAACATATATCTTTCATAAAAAAATATTTTATAATATTCTATATTTAAATTATTTTATAATATTATAAAACATAGTATTTTACAATATTTAAGAAATATATTTCTTTTATAAAATCTATCCCTTATAAAACATATTTTATAAATATAAAATATATATTTTTATTTATTTATCTACTATTCTGCTGCAACTCTCTACTATTCTGCTGCAACTGCATTATTTTTTGTTGCTATTGTATAGGGTTTGTTTTCTTTTTCTGTTTATTTATAGGGTTGGTTGTGTGTATTTTTGTGTTTTTATTTTGCGGGGGGGTTGGTTGGGGTGTTTTTTTGTTTACTTAAATTTTAGCGATAAATATTTGCGATGTTTGTATATTACTGCTAATTGGTCTCTACGGTTTAATAAATTGTTGCTGTTAGGGTACTGGAGAATGTGTAGTTTTTCACTTAGACATAAAGGGCAGATGTCATTAAGTGAGTTGCAAGTTCTAGTTTTTTCTAGGATTTTCCATTTTACTTTGGGTTTCTGTTTTGAATCCTTTAGCTTCCAGAAGTATGTGGAAAGGGATGTTTGGTTTCGGTATAAGCTGTTTTTAAATGAGGTTAGGTGCAAGTACCAGTGCTGCTTAAAAGTATTCTTAGTTGATTCGATATACACTTTATTTATAGTTGGATTTTCGATAGATGTTATGTTGCATTGATAGATTATATATATATATATATATATATATATATATATATATATATTGTAAGAGTTGTTACAATGGTTTATAAATTCATAGTATCACTACACAAAAGTTAAGAATGAAGCAGCCTAGACACATGGCTAGCTTCGAAACGCGAAAACTTGTGTGTAGTGATACTATGAATTTATAAACCATTGTAACAACTATTACAATATAACGCTCTACATTTGTATCGAGCACTCTTTATAAAAGTAAATGCATGAATAACAGGTAAAAAAACCTACCAGTTCTATAACTTAGTTACAATATATATATATATATATATATATATATATATATATATATATGTATGATCTGGCATGCTTTGACTACTTAGCTACAAAGAGCTTCACAACACAAAATAGAACCTTACTTGATATATATATATCAGTCAATTAAGTGTCATACATGATACACACTTGAAAGAGACATTACTGACTGGGTAGAATATTTTTCCGCAGTAGGTCGTCATTCCTTTCTGCGGTAGACTGGTTGCCAACCAAGGCTATAGAACCCAATCTGTTCTGTTATTTAACCCATAGTTGGAGGGAGAAGAGATGGATTAATACCTTAATTAATGCATTCAATGAATGCATTGAATTCAACTGGAAATCAAACTCAGCCCTTCGATTTTTTATTTCAAGCCAGTATCCACTGCACCACAATGTATGTATGCATTTATGCAGATGCGTATTTAGGCAACAATTTTGAACTGATACAAGTTTTATTAAAAACAACAGACAAAATTTTTTTTTCACTCTTTTATTTAAATTTTCTTTTTTATTTGAACAGAAAAGTTGACACATTAAGACCTTCTCTTATCTTCAAATTACAAAAAGTATTTGAAAGTGGTCTATCATAGGCATTCAGTGGCACTTTGATATGATGTAATGGTTAGTAAGCTTGTCTCCCTAGAATCATTACAATTGAGTAGTGAATACAGTTCTCACTGGGTGCTCCATACTTCCGGCCTTGTGCCATATTTAAGCTGCACTTAGGAAATCACCTATGACAAACATTCAGACAATATCTTTACTCAACAAACCAGAACGTATGTTCTCTTGTATATAAGGATGGCCATTTAATAAATCAATATTATACGTATAATATTTTTTACAAAGCACACATATACTTTGGTACTAGGAAAAAGTTTCCTGGAGCGGAGCAGTACTTTGAACCAAGGCAGAGTGCACAGATATTACACTTTGATCTTGGTATCTAGTCACCTCTCCACAAGAGCAAATTTCCCCATAATCAGTTAATGTGAGTATCCAAGAACAAAAACTGCCGAGTCCTTGAAATTGGTATGGTGCTGGCAATGGAGTTATCCATTTGCCTTCATTAGTTTAATGAGGAAGGTGCTGCTACAGTGTTGGAAAACCTAGAACCAGCTTCACAACCTGTAAACTGTCCCAAGACAGATAAATACACTATGTTACTTCGTGGTCCTGGAATAGAGAAAAACAGATACTACACTCTAATTTTAGGTAGAGAGATGAGGAGTAACACTGTGTAATGGCATTGAGTTTGTTAGTCATGAGTATTGCATCTAAGAAAAAAGCAGTTAAGAAATCATTTGTATGAAATTTCTACCAAGAGAAATAAAAAATGAACTTTGTTAGGTATTATCAGACCATGTTAGGAGTCAAACAACATATCCATAGAATTTTTTTTTTTTTGCATCATGACAATGGATGATCACAGAGCTGTTAAATGTTACAAATTATTAGGAATTCACAGTTCTTACACTTAATGTATAAAATTCTAGTTGTTCCCAAAATTGAACGAGGCACTGAAAGGTCAACACTTTATATCTGATGGTAAAGTGGAAGTTTCTGTGTGCCATTTGAAAAAAAAAAATAAAACAAAACTTTTCTTCACAGATGAAATGAAAAAGTAGCTGAAATATTTCTGAACATACATAGTATTAAATAGTGACATGTTAAAAAATAAACTTGTAATTTTAAAGACAATTAAATTTTATTTAACTTTGATACCAGTTTCTTTATTTTATCTGTCCTAAAACCTAAAATAATTTTTGTATATATATAGTCATCTGCAGACAGATTTTGTTGTATCGCAGCTCATGAGTGCAGTTAAACATTCAATTGCTTTTAACCCAGGATTGAAACCTGACTGAATTGGCGTCAGTCGGCGATTCTACCTCTGAGCTATGGGCGCTCAATAGAGGGAGGCAGACTTTTAGTGTATGAAGTATCATACACGAGTAGTTAGAGCGCTCTAATTCATTACCAAATGAGTGATGCATAGATGCTAGAGTAGCTACTGTTTTTTCAAAGTCTACCATTCTTTCAGGGTGCGAGAGCATAAATAGTCATCCGCATTATATATATATATATATATATATATATATATATATATATACAGAAAATCTAAGTGAGAGCCAACAAACCTACCTAGGTTTCACCCTTCGGTTCACTTAAATTTTCTGTCTTTGTTGCTCTACTTTCGTATTGAGTGCTTTAGTGTTAGGATTTTCGTCTTGGTTTTTTTTTTCTTTCCTACGAGTATTTGACTTTTGTCCATGTACTTCATTTGTTTCTTTTTTAACTTCCTCTCCTTTTCCCACTGAGTTCGTTCTCGGTGGGTTTTTCAAGATGAACTTAAATATAGTATAACAATTACTAGTATTAGCAGAATTATCTTTGTTACTATTAATATTGTTATAATTATTATTGTTATATATATATATATATATATATATATATATAATGGACTTTCCCGTCAGATTCAACATGTGAGAATTTGACAGCTTAATTGTTGTAGTTTTGAAACCAAAGTAAACTGCCAGAAGACCCACACAGGTGATTTGATTAAAGTGGTGAAGGCTTGTGCAGAACCATCCACACTTTTCAGAACTATTAATACACTCAGTCTGTGCATATAAATGCCACAGATAAAGCAGACAATACACCTCAGGCATTTAATTATCTCACAACAGGTTGCCACTATCTGTTGCAGTAGACTGGTTGCCAACCAAGGCTACAGAACCAAATCTGTCCTGTTATTTAACCCATAACTGGAGGGAAGGGATGAAGTAATACCTTTCCCAAGGGTATTAGCGCCTAAGTGACTGCAGAGCGTTCAACTGGAATTTGAACTCAGATACCCACTTTCTTGTTCCAAGCCAATATCCACTGCACCACAATGCACATCTATCAAGAAATGCTTACAGCACCTGGTATTCCTAAGCAGTCGCTCATCTAAGTACTGACCAGGTTCAACATTGCTTAACTTCAGTGATCAGACGAGAACTGGTGTATTCAACATGATATGACCATATGCCTTATATATATATATATATATATATATATATATATATATATTATAAATTATATTTTAGAACATGTACCAATTTTTTATATATCCACTACAAATTGTACATTTTGTTTCAATATTCAAATTACAATGTCTCATCAGGTGGTGTGGAAAGGAATGGAAGGCCTCTTTTCTTATATTTGGGAGTTGTGTGTGGGATGTTTGTGGGGGTTATCAAGGGATTAAGTCTTGTAAATTGTCCTTAGAATCTTGAAAGAAGTGGGGTGGGTAGGGAATATAGTTGATTAATGAAAGTGTTGGAAATTTTGTAGACAGATTTAACATTAAAGGGTTGGTTATAGGTTTATGGCCTCATGGCTAGGCTTTATTTTTGGGGGTTTATTAGATGGGGAGAGAAAGCAAGTGTAAAGGGCGGGGAGGGATGGGATTGGACCTATCTTTATGTTTATTTGTACAACTATAGAATATATTAGTATTTAAACACAGTTTTTATAATTAATCAAATTTTGTATATTTAACCTTAATTTTGAATCTAGGAAATCACATTTTTTTCTATAAAACTTTAAATTAAATCACAGTTTTTGTAATTAATCTAAATTAGATCACAGTTTTTATAATTAATCTAATTTTGTATATTTAACCTTAATTTAATCACTTTTTTTTATAAAACTTTAAATTAGATCACAGTTTGTGGTGTGTAATAGGTAGAATTTGATGTAAGAGTGTTGTTAATATTATTAAGATTTATCGTCTCTAAGGAGTCCTAGCTTTGGCTTTTGTAGTATTTTTTACTTAGCATGATTGTAAGGTTAATTTTATACATATATATATATATATATATATACTAGAATTCCCTAAGGTTTGAGAATGGCTCAAGGTTGAATGAGGTGAGTGATGTAAATATAAAAAGTGGAAATAAATATGATAAATAATGATTAACCCTGAACTTGAAAAGGAACTTCAGGATTCATGCAGAAGTTTTTTTCACAACATAGCAATTTTGGCGAAAAAGTGTCTGCATGGAACTTTCTCCTTACATTTGAAATATGAAGGAAAAGAGAATGATTTGACTTCATTGTTTTGTCAAATTGAAGATATTATTTATCAATCAATATGCATAATATGATCTTTATTAAGAACAGGATTAGTTTAGAAACTACAAAATGGTTTCTTAAATTTTATATATGACACTATTGTAAAGTTTGAAATAGTTGTCCTCAGCTTGTAAATCTTCTGCAGACAAAAGGCTCTGGCAATATGGTGCTGAAGGGAAGCATTGAGAATAACATGGACATCATAGAATACAAGAAATTTCTGTGCAGAGCACAAAATGAAAGTAAAATTGATTTTATAGTCAAAAGTAATGTAGAAGAATGCTTAAAAAGCTGAAAAGTGGATTCCACAGCATTAATGCCAGAAGCTTGATTTAAATATGTCACAAATCAATTTACAATTTTCAACCAATCAGATTCATTCCTGCTAAGATATTCACTTGATCCTCCTTCTGCCAATAAATAGCAAAGCCTGCCAAATATCATCACCATTCACTTTATATGAGCAAGACTGTTAGATTATGATTTTACCAAACAACATTTTTTTCTTTCTTTCTATTTTTTTCCTTATTACTTTTTTTATTCAGTGTTTTGTCTAACATAGCATAATGATTAACATGTTCAGCACCAAGAGACATTAATTAATGTTTCCTTTACTTTATGAGTTAAGGTAGTGAATTTGATCCTCACATATAAAAATATGCTAAGTAAATAACATTTACATTGCGCTTACTATTTAATACAGTATGATTGTGTTGTGATGTAACTGTTTACAGGTTTGCTACTTGAATGCCTCTTTCTCAGTAGCAGAAGGGCTATACATGCACATCTATGTGCATATGTAAACAAGACATTCTTTTTTAAATCATTTCATCCTAAGAAAGATGATAAAAGTCACCATGTTACAAGGGGTTACTGAGAAGGAAAGAAACAGAGAGGACAATAAAAGAACAGGTTTCAAGAAGACAGAAGATGACAGCTGACATTGCATTTAAATTTTTAAAAATCATAGTTGACAGGTGAGTAGGAATCTCATTGAGAGTTCCAGAAATGAGAAGTGAGAAAGAAGAAACTGTTAGTATAGTACTTACGGTTACAACTAGCAATTTTGATGGTGAAATAATAAGACCTTGCCGGGAATCTTATATTGTGCTTAAATTGGTGAAGTTGAAGTAATAAAAAAAAACCTTATCAGAACAATTACCATGAAAATATTTTTAGAAAAGACAAAGTGAAGTTACATAGTGATGGGAAAGTGACTGAAGCTGAATTGCCAGAATTGCTAATTCTTCTTTGTATTTTGTCAAGAATCTCTATATTCATAGCAGAAGCATGAGAGTGGGTGTGGCAACAAGCATTGCTGTACTCAGACTCTAGTTCTGTGAGTGGATATCATGGACTTCTTTTGATAGCTAATACAGATGTGGATCGCCGGCCCTACATTTTGTAACCCTGATATAAGAGAGTTGTTGAGGCAGGATAAACATTATCTTATATCGGGGTCTATCTTATATCCATGTTTCTCTTATATCCGGGTTTGGTCTATTTTATATACATTACCACAGGCTCTAATTTGGGACCAGATAAAACTATCTTATATCAGGGTTTCTCTTATATCAGGGCATCTTATATACGAGATATGATCTAGGAAGTTTGCCAACCAAGGCTTTTCCAAGCCACCAATAGCTCCCAAAGGGTTTTGTACCCAAATTCACTCACAAGGATTGAATCAAACCGTGGTATGGTTTTTAGAAGGTACTGCATGCTGGGATTGCCTCCCTCAGATTGATAACACCAAGAAGTCACCTTCCTGACAAATCGAAAATGGTGAGATTCAAAACAGGGCTTCATGGTCAAAAAGCAAACATTCTAATGACTCGGTCACGTGACCAACTTGCATAGGTGCCAAACCTCTCACAGCTTTATAAAATTTTTCACTATCCTTCAAAATTGTCGACAGTAGAGTATAATAACTTCAGATCATGTCTTATTACATTCACTTTCTTTCCTTCTCTGTACTGTTTAATCACCATCATTTTTATGAGAAGATCAATAGACTTTCTTTCCTTCTTGAAAAATGTAGGAGTAGACAAAGACAATTCCTCTTGGTAGATTTTTTAGAAAAATTTCAAAGACACAAACATTGGGGAAAATGTATTGTACCTAGGCTGCCCTAATAAGTTGAGGTTGAGGCACTTGAGAGGATACTAGCATTGCTGGGAGCTAGAGCAGAAATTACCATATACTAAACTGGGAAATACTCACACTGCTAGACATGGAGCAGTCATGGCCAGTTGCCCAGGAAATACCAATTTGCAGTCATGGTCATAAAATTGAACAGTCATAAATCACATTGGTCATAAATCGACAATGTGGACAAATCATAAACTTATTTTAATAACACTGCAAAACATATTGTTACAGCATAATTCAGTTATATTATGTTATGCTTGTTGTTATTATCCTTGTTTATGGTTAACAAAATATCTTCAACATTATTCATTGATTTGTGATCATTATTACAATTTCATTATTAATTTTTCACAAATCTTTTTCTCATATTATTGTTGCTTGTTGACACCAATCACAAATTAGTAGATTTAGAGTCAGTCCAAGAGTCTTGTGGTCTCACCCCCAAATCTTATGACACCCCTATGATACTACATCTCAATTTTTATAAGCTATTAATCATATAAAATACAAATTTCATTGTAATCTCATTATGTATATTAATGGATCTTATGCAATATTAGTGAACAATTCAACTAGAAAAATTAAAAATAAATAAAATGTATCTAAATACAAATTAGAGACATGTCATCATAGATCATGCCATCTTAAGTAAATTAACAATGTTCTGCAGAAATTTTTAACATCAATGTGAAATTTTTCTTACTAAAAGTTGAATAATTTTAACACATTCAACATTATGGATATAAAATAGTGAAATTTATATAGTTTTTTTCTTTTTTTCAAAATTAGCATGAACAAAATAAATTCACAGATTTGGACAAATAAAAGATCCCCAGAAAAATGTAAAAATCCACAAAAATTTCTCATCCTTTAATAGTCAGTTGTGCTTAACTTAATTTGTAATGTATATAAATGTAGATAGAAAAAAGCAAATGTTGATAAGATTGCAAGGGTCAGAAATCACTGCCCACAGACACCAATCAGGCTTGCAATCCCAAACAGGCCCCAGGGGTGCAGGGGTGGTGGCTATTAATCATTAGCTCTAAGTAGGTTGAAAGCTCTTTGACATGATGTAAGAAAAAAAAATTGTTTGTGATAAGACTTGAACTCAAATCTTGGGAGCTCATAACTTCATGAAGAATACTTAAAGCAATTTGACCAAGGAAAAACAGGGGACAAGTATTTTGATTATTAATTTTTCATTAGTTTTTTCCTTCACCTAATTGTTGCTTTTTTTCACAACTTTCTTGGTCAAATACCCTCTGACTGCTAAGTAATATTAATGCTTATTTTAACTGTCACAGGATATTTGACCAATAAATTGTGATAAAAATGCAACAATAAAATAAACAAATACTATATTTATATTATCTTAAACTTAAATTCCCCATATACATGAGCACACTACATTTTAGCAATATGGTGAATCTACTAAAGCAATACAATTGAATTTCCTACATGTTTTATAAATTGGGAAGAGAAACAATTTTTTAAAATCAAATTCACCCCATACAAGAAGTTACAGGGAGTGGAGTGGAAGAATGAGGAAATAGAAACATTACCAAGGGGTGAGAACAATAGAAGAGTAATCAGGAAAACAGTAGAAAGCAATTGACATTGCATTTACATTTGGGAAGATTAAAGTTGGCTGGGAAGCACAGAGCTGGAAGAGAGTTTCATAAGTGAGAAGTGTGAGAAAAGAAATTATTAGCAAAGAACTTAGGGTTACATCTAGACATTTCAACTGTAAATTGACGAGACCTTGTTGCCAATCTAGTACTATGCTTAAATTCGTAAAGTCTAGATAACACAGTGAAGTGCTCATTTGAACAATTACCATGAAGATATTTATAGAAAAAGGCATATGGAAACAACTTTACGAAAGTAGGAAAGTGATTGAAGTCAAGACACCAGATCAGGACTAATAATATTGCTGATTCTTCTTTGGAGTTGGTTGGTTGTTTTGTTTCTATGGCATATCAACCTCGGTGGGTCATTTATTGCCAACTAAATTTTATTTATTTATTGCTGGTAATACCGTTTTCTTTCAACAATTTATTGTTGTTTTTTTTTATATTAGTTTTGTGTCTAGTAATACTTTTTCTTTTCAAGTATCAAGATTCATTGGGTTTTTGTTTTTAAGGGCAGGGTCCCCAAGTCCTACCCTGTTATTTAACCCATAACTGGAGGGAAGGGATGGATTAATACCTTTCCCAAGGGTACCAGTGCTTAAGTAAATGCAGGGTAATCAACTGGAATTTGAACTCGGCTTACCGATTTCTTTTTCCAAGCCAATATCCACTGCACCATAACGCACAACTTCGGTGATCAAGCCAGAATCAGTGTATTCGTGATATAGCTGTAAGCCTTCTTTGGAGTTTTTCAAGATTCCAAATATATAGCAGAAGCATTGGCCCTTTTGTAGCAACAATATCTGAAGCATAGATGAATGTTAGACTTATAGATATGTAAGATAGATTCTGGCGAGGAAAATTGTCTAGCACAATATAGTGAACTATCTCAGCAGCTGACCTAGCAATGGATTCAATATAGTCTTTTCACTTTATGTCAGCAGAGAATGTTAGTCCAAGAAGATGCAATGGGTCATTCTCCTGGTGATTAGTATCATGATAAAAGGCAAAAAGGGGTCACTCAGATGAAAGAAAATGAAAAACTTTTCATGCAAGAATGAAATATCTATAATGGAATGACTGGTGGAGGTAAATTTACCTTACCATCTCAATATAGCTTTACCATACTTGCAATATTGTAACACTTCATCCATGAAATAAAACAAACAAGGACATGTGTTGTAATTACTCATGTATAATACTAATTTTTTTTCTAAAAATAATAAGCAAAATTAGGGGTGAAAAATTAGGGCTACAAAAAACATTTTTAAAAAATTGCCATTTTATAAGTTGATTTCAGCTGTGAAATGACTACACACCACAAACATATGACAATTTAACATTAACATTCAGTAATAGTGACCCCATAAGGATGTCAAATCATATGTACCTAACAATACTGACAAATGTAAAATGAAATAAGAATTATCATTAAGTTAAATTAGAATAATATTTTTTTTTTTAATCATATCACCCTGAGCAAGGCGGTAATGCCACTGATGTGCAGGGGGTTATGTAAGAGTGAAAAGATTGGAAAAAAGAAAGCCGGAAACCACATTCTGAACAGGGAACAAGGGATGAGCCTCTACACCTGTACAATAGACGTGGGTAGAGTGTGAACCAGGCAATAGTTTAGTCTATCTACTCCAATTGAGAAAAAAAAAAAAAAAAGAAAAAAAGAAAAGTGAAAAGATTGGAAAAGAGAAAGCTGGAAACCACATCCTAAACAGGGAACAAGGGATGAGCCTCTACACCTGTACAATAGACGTGGGTGGAGTGTGAACCGGGCATTATTCTATGTTTGCACATTTTATTGAACAAAAACAGGTTAATGTATTTGCATTTCCTTTTAGAATCATGATGATTAGAAATTTTGATAAATATCTTCAATGACAGCTTGAATAAGAGTAGGAAACACTGGCCATAATGAAATTGGAGAGGTACAATTTATAGGGTTTGATTACCAAACAAGAGGTGTGTATTATGTGTAAGTAGAAGCATTTTCCTACAGTTTCAGCACAATTTTTGAGATACATATTATGGATGAAGGTATATTATGCTTGGGGAAATACAGTAGATATATTTGAGAGAAAAAATTTTATCTATATACTTTCAGAAAATAGAATTAGGCAGTAATTTTTTCATTCAACAAATTAAATACATATCAGATAATATATATAAAAAAAGGTGAAATGAGGTCTTACTGGATAGTTAACAAGTCAGTGAGGTAGCTGGGTCATGAATGTTAACAGAAATTGAAGTCTAGGATAAATATGCTGTTGTTTTGAGAAGTTGGCACCAACTGGCAAAGTAACTTGCATTTTGTGTATCAAACCAACTTGTCACATGACACATTTCTTACCCTTTGACATGTACATAAATTTATAGTTGAATCAAGGGCAGATAATTAAGTTTTGTTTAAGTTATGTTTAATGGCATATCAACCTCTGTGGGTTATTTAATGCCAAAAAGGTGGAGTTTTAAGGTATTTTTTTTAATAATGTTCAGTTATAGTGAAAAGGTTGATTTAGTCAGATTTTAATGAAAAATTTTTGTTTTTATTCTTTTTTATTTTAGAAAACTGAAAATCTCTTCTAGTTTTGTATTCAAAAATGTTTTGCTGAGAATAATTTTTTTACTTACTTTTTGGTCCTGGGCATGATGGTAAACTTCATCCGGCAGCAAGGCCTCTGAATGGGAGGTTGTGAGGCGCATGGAACCACCTCTTAATTGTTGTTGTCCCCAGGTTCACTCTGACCCGGAGTGGTAGCACCTGTTAGGGTCCCAACTAGGGACAAATAGTTAGCCACCAAACTGGGGTCAAAACACTATGAAAGTATAAAAATACACATTTATAGAAATATTTACATAAAAATAGACTTTTACAGAAAAATATACATTTTTGTATGAAAAATATTACCAATAATACATTTTTAAAGAAAATTAAGTTTTGTAACACTACATCTAACTGATGGACAGAACATACAAATCAGAAGTATTGATGCAGTTGGCAGTTCACCGAAAAAAAATGGATATGATTTTTTTCACTATTATTTATCCAATCAGATGGATGTGCATTGTGATGCAGTTGATATCATCTCAAAACAAGAAATCGAGAAGCCAAGTTCAAATTCCAATTGAATTTGTTGCATTCACTTCTGTACAAATACCCTTGGGAAAAGTATTAATCTATCCTTTCCCCTCTTATCTATTGGTTAAATAGCAGGATAGATTAGGTTCTTTAGCAATGATTGGCAACCAGTCTACTGCAGAAAGTTATGGCAACCTACAGCAGGAAAATCATGCCCAGTTATTCATGTCTATTTCAAGACATGATTGTCCAAGCATGATACACACTTGGGATTTAACTGACTGATTCACCCAGTACAAGGCCAGGAGACACTCAAGATAGAGTTATGGAATAGAGTTGTTTTATGAATGTAAAAATTTTAGATTATAAGGATATGTAGAATAAAGCCTGAGAGCTTAAAAGTATAATGATCTGGGAAGCATTCTCTAGAGAGTCTGTTCCATAGAGCAGTGGTGATGTCATAGTTTCTAACCAAGACACAGCACTATGGTAAAAGTATATTGTATGAGGGTAACTCAATAATTTCATGGCCTGACAGAGAATTATTGAATAAATATATATTTAGCTAAACTTTTATCTGAAATTAACACTGTATAATGTTTGATCTCAGCAATTAATATTCACCATTGAATTCAGTGTAATGATAAGTAAGAAGGTTATGTTAAAAAATAAATATTTGATATGTTAAAGAAATTATTTTCACATCATGAAACTATGGATATGAGGCATGATCAAATATATCAGAACTGTTGTTATGATAATGGAGTTTAAAGTGCACAGATTGAAGCTGCATAGCACAGATTCACCTTTAACTCTGTCATCCATGCACACTAAGTTATAATATCCTTGCTCATTTCTGTTGTTTATAGCAGTGCTTGGAAAGAGAGTGTGTAGAGTAGGGTCACCTTACTGCACCATAGAAGTTCCATCAGTGACCTTGGCTTGTGCAACAGTTTTTGGCCAAGCACATGTTCCTTATCTCTGACAACCACCATATTCCTCAGATGTTGCTGTCTAAAGACGTCAAAGAAATCCAAGAGAATTTAACGAAGCAGCTGCTCACTATCCTAAAAAAAGGAGTTCCAGGAATGCATCCATCAATGGAAATGGCACTGGATAGATTTGTAGTTTCAGAAGAGGATGACTTCAAAGGAGATTAAATGTCAAATTGAGATGACTATTTACCTCATCTCCCCACTGAGATGTGGGTGTGACACAAGGTCAGTTTTTAATGTCAGAAAACCGAGCATGTACACTTGGGCAGCTGGTCAAATATTACCCAGCCTTCACATATACTGTAACTGGATACTAAGCTTGTGTTAATTGGTCTTAATTGGTTGTACAGACCTGCCAAAAGGCAGGTGATCATAAAATGATTTTCTAAGCGCAGCTCAGATGTGGCATAAAACTGAGAGCATGGAGCCCTCACTATTCAATTGGGATAATTCTAGCAAGACAAACTTGCTAACCATAACACCAGGCCAAGAACCCAGATGCCAAATTGATATAGTTTTTGAAGTTTTCATTTTATAGCTTTAGTCATGATAGTCTTTCGTCAGACCTTGTAACTCATATGTTCAGTGTATTTTCAGCAACAAAGGTACTTATATTTGCATATTTCTTTTGTCAGTAAATGAATAAATACATAGCCTAATGATGAAAAAATAATTTATTTTTTACAATACTGTATTGTGCTTACTTTGAAATTGGACTTTTAGGAGGGAGCTTTCAACAATATTTAAATATCTCCACATCTTACTTCAATAATAATTGCATTTATGAATTAATTTTTATTAAGAAAATTAGAACACTGAGACATCATGAGATTTTTTCTTGTTTATAACTTTATTACAGTACCAATATAACAAAAAAAAAAATTCTCAATCAGCCAATTTTAAGATATAAATAATAAAAGCAACTATGCTTGTAAATATTCAGTACTAGTGTGGTAGCCACCTTACCCATCATGTTGCTGACAGCAAGATGATCAAATTTCAAATCTAAATTGTTTATCCATTTAAAATGATACATTTACTAGAAAATATATTCAGTTTAAATACAGAAGGAGTCATAAAAAATGACTTCAAAGGCCAATTTATACTTTCCCCTGTTACCTATAGATTGTTGCAAAACAGAATGGAGGAAATCCTTGTGACACACATGCTTATTTCAGTTTCATACAAATTGTGTGACTATGTTTGCATGTGTGCACTTATATTTTAAGATAAAATATATATATATATATATATATATATATATATATATATAAGACAAAAAATATTTCTATAAAATTATAAAAAAAATTTTTAAAATAATTCTATATATTTCCAAATAATTTCCCAAAAGTTCAATAAAACCTTATAATTATCTTATTTTTTAGAGTTTAAAAATTAATTTTTTCTTTCTTGTCACCAACAGTAAGATTATTTTTCTCAGACAATGAGAGATTGTCCAGGCTGAGCGAGAGATGCCAATGGATTTATTCTAGTGTTGCATTTCAAACTCAATCAACTGTGTATGTATATGTGCATGCATGTTCTTATATGTATATGTTGCGGGGATCTCGATAAGGATATTGATCTCGCAAACTTTTTGTATGTGTGAAAATAGCAAAGGCAATAAGGAGACAGGGGCTAAGATGTAGAATTTCAACGTGAATTTTTATTGTGAGGAGCAAACAGTTGGAAATTAGAAAAGACTGGAATGTCGGCAGTGATTGGCAGGATCAGCTCAGTCTGGAACATTGTTATCAGTTGGTAGGAATGTTGTCAGTGTCTGGTATGAAAGGCACAGGCTTTTGTTCAGCCTGTGTCATTTTTTCAGCCTGTGTCATTCCTGCCAGATGCTGAATGACACAGGCTGAAACATTATCATCAATCTGGCAGGAACAGCACAGGCTGGAAAGTTGTTGGTCGGCAGGAACAGCAAAAAGCGAGAGAGTTGTCAGCACCTGGCAGGAACGTTGTCGGTATGTGGCATGAATGGCACAGACTGGAAAATTGTCACCATGTGGCAAGAACAGCAAAAGGCAGGAAAGTCAGGGTCAAGTCTCAGCTGCAATTGAATGTAGCCCAAAGAGGATGGATTCAGTTGCGGCCTAGCAGACAGATGGGTGAGCTAGCATGTGTGCACTTCAGCCATGGGCTGGCTCGTGTTTTGCTTTCTTTGAAGGATTCAACTGTGGTTAAACAGGATTGCTGCAAGCTAGTACATGCAAAACCATGGCAATTGGACTTGAACAGTCACCATCTCCTTTGCTGGATTGACTGCAGGTAATAGGATCTCAGGCAAACTAGACTGTTCCACCTTCAAAACAGTGTCAAACCTAAAGCAGGACTGGCTGCTAAATCGTAATTACTCCAGGAATCAATCGCAGGTAGCAGGATCGCAAGTGAAGCTTACACCCAGCTGGAGAATAGAAAGTGAGTATTTAAGAACAGATACTACACTTGATATTTACCCTACTCCCCCAGCAAGTTGTGAGACAAGGTCAATTTTTAACTTGGGGAACCTGAGCGCGTACACTAAGGCCATTGGTCAATGATTACCCAACCCCCACTTATGCAGTAACTGGGTACAAAGCTGGTCTTAGCTTGTCAAAGCTGGTTAAAAGCTAGTCTTAGCTGGTCATTGCTTCCAGGCCGGCAAGCAGGAAGTGAGTTCCTGAGAACAGATACTACACTTTGATCCTACCCTCAGGGCAAACCAACCGTCAGTAAAAGTGATGCTGATAATAAGGTTTCAACTATTGACAACATCTCCTGGCTGCTGATTTTTACTGGAAAGAGATAAGTGGGAGTGGTAAGGCTGCGACATATACCAACTGGCACAATTACATGTAAGTCACTCACACACAACACAGACATATGCATATGCATGACATTTGAGTATGCAAAATCACAGTTTATGAATAGACAGTTTATGATGGACAGACAGAGGATCAGCTCTTCTTTTATAATATAGATTTAAGAAACAATTTACATGAAGAAACAAAATTGTAGTTGATGAGAAAGAAAGAAGCCAGAAGTGCAGAAGAAGCTATTAACATAAAGCTTACAGTTACAACTAGTAATTTTAACAGTGAAATTATGAGACCTAGCTGAATGTGCTTACATTCATGAAATCAACATACCAATGAGGAATGCTCATCAGAACAATTACTAAGTAAATATTTATAAAATAGCACAGGTAAGCAACATTATAGTGATGAGAAATGGACAGTGATTTGATCCCCTGAAAGGCAAAAAAATATCAAAAAAAAGTTTCATATATTCTATCATATTGATACACTAGTCAATCAGTTAAATGCCTTATGTGATACATACTTGGGCGTTTATGTCCCTTTCAAAACATGACTGACTATGCAGAAGATGTTCCTGCAGTAGGATACCATTTCTTTCTGAGGTAGATTGGCTTCCAACAATAGAATTCAATCTGACTGACTATTTAACCCATAGCTGGAGGGAGAAGAGATGGATTCATATCTTTCCTAAGGGTATTTGCACGTAAGTGAATGCAACAAATACAACTGGAATTCAAACTCAATACTCTGATTTCTCATTCCAAGACAATATCCATTGCACCGCAATGCACATCCCGATAAACTGGTATGAAGGAATAAAACTGGTAAAACTGATAAAATAGCAGAATGCTAGATAACAGAACCAG
The DNA here is from genome assembly GCA_037127315.1 of Ascarosepion bandense. NCBI lineage: Eukaryota > Metazoa > Mollusca > Cephalopoda > Sepiida > Sepiidae > Ascarosepion > Ascarosepion bandense. The sequence goes on from JBBBDQ010000191.1 coordinate 11,357,804, forward strand.
AAATCTACCATATCTGCCCATGCATTAAATACTGCTGCCATATCTGGTCGGGTGCTCCTGCTATCCACCTAGGGGTCATTGACAAAATCTATAATTTTGTGATCAATCCCGACTTGGTAGCTCAGGTACAGTCACTTTCTCACCGGCGCAATGTGGCTTCCCTGTGTCTCTTCTACAAATACTTTCATGGCTTCTGCTCAGATGAACTTAGCTCACTGGTGCCTACTATATATGAATTTACCCAAGCAACAAGATTAGCAACTAGGTCCCATCTTTTTACTGTGAAACCAATGAAATGTAAATGCAAATTCTACTCCATCAGTTTCTTTTTTCACACTTCCCGCTTGTGGAATTCCATTCCATTTACTTGCTTCCCCAACAGCTAAAATCTCCAAAAATTTAAATGTAAAGTCAATAGTCATCTCCTATCTCACTAACCTACATTCTCTCTCTCGTGCTCCTTTCTTCATCCACTCTACTCTCATCAGTATTCTCATTCTTCTTTTACCCACTTCCTATAACATGTCACTCTTTCTCATAACTTTCCTCCTATGTAACCCCCTGCACAACAGTGGCAGTAAAATTCCTTGCGTGGGACAATATGATTATAAAAAATAATATAGGGAATTAATAAAATCTCTAAGCCAGAGTAAAAATGATAATAAAATACAAGAAGGAATAGAAAGATAATCAAGTCAAGTATGAAAAGATGAGTTTGTAAAAGAAACCTATTATATATAATACAAACTAAGCATTTATATCTAAACTTATTTATAAATGGAAATTTGTCTGTGTGTGTGTGTGTGTGTCCGTTACCTATAGACACCGAAATGGCTGAACCAACTTTCTTGAAAATTTACACAGTTGTACTATAAGAGTCTGCATGTGTTCTTAGCTAGGTTTTGTGTCCAGGTACCCTCGATAAATATCAAAAATTGATAATCGAAAAAATTGGGTGATAGAAGAAGTGGTCTGATTTTAATCAAATTTGATACACTTGTAGACAAAGACATAAGAAACGATATTCAGAAGTTTCAAGGTTGCAGTTCTTACAATAGTGAAGAAAATTGATAATATATATATATATATAAGACAAGATGTTTGTGTGTGTATCTGTTTATCTGCTTGTATGTCTGTATTTTTTTCAGCCCTTTTATTTTTTACCAGTAAATCAAAATTTGACTTACATCCATTCATTTTTTTTTTAGTCTATGGTTTTGCTTTAACTGGAAACAACTATTGCTGTTTAGTCTTTTGTGCCAACATCTAAAGAGTCTGAGCTCTAGGACTATGGATTAGTTTTAAAGCTTTCATTACACCCGAGCAACGCCGGGCTATACTGCTAGTATATTTTTAACTGTAAAATCTGATACTTTTTGCTAAATGAGAGTTATCTTCCTTAAAACCATGGGGTAAAAAGGTGACCGGCACAATTAATGAGCAGAGTACAGTAAATCATAAGTGGACAAAAATATGTTTAATGATTCATATGTAAAAACCTAGTGATAAGCACTTAACAAAATAAGTTGAAACTTTGCCTAAAAACAATTTTTTTTTTTACTTTTGAATTATCCTACATTTTAGGCTAAATACAAAATTTCCAGAAAGCCATAAAACATTGACTATAAAACCTATTCAATAAAAGCACATGAATCCTATCTATTGATTTGTAAAAGTGTTTCCAAGGTAACCCTGAACCTTTCTACCTGGTGGAGTATCAAGTTGCAGAAAGTAGAAGTTTATTATCATTTCTTTTTTTTTTCTTTTTTCCTTTGGTCAATATTAGACTTGTGATATTTGAACATGTTTGTCACGAGTAAGCAAAGTAACAAAGGTGCAACACCATTCATCATTTTGACTGCCAAAGTAATAACACCAAGATATAGAATTTTCATTTGTTTACACTTATGAATGGTTTGTTTACTGACCTAAGCAGCTCACAGATGTACTAAATAATTTATCTGTTTGATTTGAAATGTACTATATCCTGTTTTCAGGAATTTGTTTAGATTATTAACTGAACCCTTATTTGTCTGTCTGAAAATAAAACCAGCCTTTTCATTAGTTTTTTTTTTTTTACTTCAGTCAGTTAAGTGCCACGCTTGAGCGATCATGTCTCGAAAGAGACATGACTGACTGGGCAGAAGATTATCCCGCAGTAGGTTGCCATTGCTTTCTGCGGTAGACTGGTTGCCAGCCAAGGCTATAGAACCCAATCTGTCCTGTTATTTAACCCATAACTGGAAGGAATAGATGGATTGATACATTTCCCAAGGGTATTTGCACGTTAGTGAATGCAATGAATTCAGCTGGAATTTTCTACTTACAACAATTTATATTTACTAGAAAAAAACTGTAAAATTTTTCCTGTTTTGATATTCAGATGAATGTTAATTCTTAATTTTTAAGTTAATAATTGAATAAACTCATGGCTGTAGGATGTAGGAATCATCAATAAAATATCCAAGGAGATTCCCCTGTCACATCTTGAAATATTTGAGCTTAACAACTTTAACAAAATATTCCAATATGAATCAAAAATATGAATGCTGGTCATTATTTTAAGTAAGGGTGTACAAATGAAGAGATTTAGAGTTGAAAACTTTTTTCCATTTCACTGAAACAGCCATTAAACACTTCTATCTTCCTTTCTTTTTTTCTTTCTTCCTTCTTTCCTTTCTGTCTTTCATTTATTTTCTTGCTAAAACCAAGTAGCATCCCTGATATATCATGTCTATGTTTTCACACTCAAAAACAAAGTAGTCCATTATTGTATTTTATTCATGAGATATTGGCAGAGCGTAATGGTCATGTGAACTAACAAAGGCACTAACTAATGAAGGGTAGGACTAGCAAAATTATAACAGAATATTATAAGAGTATGTTATGGTATAGGTGATCGTTTCTGAGTATGCCTGTCTGATAGTGTCACAAGATAATCCCTGTTGCAGATGTATTCTCAGATACATTTCAACATTCACAGAACCAACTCATGGTTTATATTTTACCCATGCTGAATGAACATTAGTTACAGATTCTGGGATAGAGTACTTAATCTGGCATGATCATCAGTCTGGATAAGCCCTGTATGTGCAAAGACTTGGTAACAATGGCTGACTTCATACTAGCACAGCCATTGATGACTCCTGAACAGTTTCTTTGACTCAATTTACTCACAAGGCTTGAATCATGGTCAGCCTTTGAGATTTAAAAAAGATATCACTTGACTGGCAGTCGAGAGCGAGGGAAAATTTACTCACCCCAAAATCATTTTATTTGACTGATTCCATTTTCTTAATAGTCACCTTAAAACAGCGTGAATCACTGAAAAATGAAATTTTAATTAAAATTTCAAACGTGTTAGAAAGGATTTTAAAAATTAAAAAAAATAATAACAACAAAATTTGATCATTCTTCTTAATAATAGCATAAACATTTTTATGATAAAACTTTGTTTGTATGAAGTTTGAGCTCTTTTAACATCATGATATGCTGTTTTTTTTTGTTATCTTTTTGGAAATTGAGTGGAGGTACCTAAATTCGTGGTTTCTTTCTTCTGTTTGACTACAACCTCTATCTCATAGACGATAAAAATATAACAAATATGATTTTCTCAACGATTTTCTATAAAAAAAATTACTTGCTTGTATAATTTGTTTTTTGGTGTGTGGTTGAAAGAAGTATGCATATTTTTTTTTCTTTCCTTCAAATGTTCATTTTTACTTTTCGTAAACAATCTAGTCAACTGAGACATTTTGGCTCCACTCTGAAAATGTTAATTAAACAAATATGTACACTGACTGGGATGATAAAAGTGAGATCAAAGAATTCAATAATGCCATTATAGGTCATTCTAAGTAACTTGTGAATCTTAAATGGCATACTTTTGGGTTGTAAAACGAGATTTTTAATCAAACACGGCTAGTAAAGTAATAAACTATAATAAATGAATATGATAGGAAATATAAAATCATGACTGTCAAATCATTTGGAATGATAATTTATTGTGAAGAATTTGTTTAAAATATATGGAAATTGTGTCTTGAATAAAAAAGATTACTGAATAATTATAAAAGACGTAGAATGGATTCTAATATCTGTTTGGTCACACTCATTGCCCTATAGTTGTTTGATTTGCAATATTTAAGGCCGTTGTTAGTGTCTGCTTGATTGAGAATTAAGCTTCTGTTAGAAATGACTGGAATTCTAAACTGAACATTTTATTTTATCCTGAAGGATAGATTACTCTCACGCTGCTTTTGATGTTAAGAAATGTTTGCTATCAGTGAATTCTCTCTAGTCTATTTGACAATTATTTGTTGAAACATATGAGTTCAATCCCTGAGTTAGAAAAGTCATATAGTGAAACAGACTAAGAAGAATCATTAGGTAAAGGTAAATTGAGTATATGAGGTCTAATCAAAAAAGTATTGGGATTGGCACTTATAAAAAAAAATTACAACACGTATCAATTCAGCATTTAATTTTCTTAGGGAGAGGCTCATCCCTTGTTCCCTGTTTAGGATGTGGTTTCTGGCTTTCTCTTTTCCAATCTTTTCACTTTCTTTTTTGTTTATTTTTTTTCAACTGGAGTAGATAGACTGAACTATCGCCCGGTTCACACTCCACCCATGTATATTGAACAGGTGTAGAGGCTCATCACTTGTTCCCTGTTTAGGATGTGGTTTTCGGCTTTCTCTTTTCCAATCTATTCACTCTTACGTAGCCCCCTGCACACCAGTGGCCTTACCGCCTTGCTCGGGGTGATATGATTTAAAAAAAAAAAAAGTAGACCTCTTCTGAAGCCATACACTTTATCCAGCATCATTTCTTTGAGGGAACCATTCCTGGAGCTGTTTTTTTTGGATAGTAAGCGGCTGCCTCATCATATTCTCTTGGATTTCCTTGATATTCTCAAATCTTCTTCTTTTCAAGTAGGATTTGATTTTTGAAGAGAAAAAGTCATGAGGGGTGAGGTCTGGGGGAATATAGTAATTGTCAAAGATGAGAAACATATATTTGGCTAAAAACTGCTGCACAAGCCAGTGTCACTAATGGAATCTCTGTGCTGCAGTGAGACAACCACACTCTACATTCTCCCTCTAAGTACTGTGATAAACAACTGAAGTAAGTATGAACATTTTAACTTAGCATATATGCACAACATAGTTCAAACTAAATCTGTGCCAAACTGCTACACTGTGTACTTTAGCTGCATTACCATAGAATCAGTTCTGATATGCATTTATCAGACCATGTATATAAAAACTATCTAAGAGGTTTTAATTGACAGCTTTCATTTATTTATATATCCCATTTCTTAGGATCTAAGACCTTCATAGTTGGGGACAAGCAATTCATGTGATTTATTGCTCTTTGTGTGAACAATATTCCTGAAAATGTAAATATACAATAAACTGTTATTTTCATAATCATATAAAGGAACCTTATCTATCTATCTATCTATCTATCTATATAGATAGATAGATAGATAGATAGATAGATAGATAGATAGATAGATAGATAGATAGATAAGGTTCCTTTATATGATTATATATTCCATTTGTAAATGAGTTATTATGCAACCTAGGTTTCTACTGTGAGTGCAATAACAGTTATTGCAAATTGCCTGAAGACACCACTCATGGTAGAAACTTAGGTTTCATAATAACTCGTTTACAAATGGAAAATATTCAAAAGTTCTACAATATAATTGTATTGAACAAAATAATACAAATGTGCACTGGTCTAACCTTATTATGACCAGAAACTAAGTAATTAAACAATCAATATATATATATATATATATATATATATATATAAGAACATGAAAAAACAGGTTAATTAAAACTTACTGTTCAAGTATTTAAAAAGTGGTCAATACAAAGTAGAGCTTAATATTGTAATTTTGTTATTACAAAAGTTTATAAATTATTATATCACTACACAAAAATTTTTCATGTTTCAGAACAATACTGTTCTTCTTCAGGTGATATTTTAAAATAAATGGTGAAAATGATTTTTGTCTACCCATTTAAATAATGTATGGTCTCATTATGTATCTAACCCAGATAAAATTAAAATGTGACATGTCTTGACACCAGGAGACTCTGCTTCCTTTTGCAACCCAAATCTTCAACTTCATAGTTACCCAATTCTCATTTTTGATTGATAAATATTGACACACCTACAAGCATAGTCTCCAACTATTACCCCATCATTTTCTAAATAACCATATATTCATCTTTATTTTCTGAATAAATAATTTTCACTATATTGAAAACATGAAAATTTTTGTGCAATGATATAATGCTTTTATGAACCATTGTAATAACAAAATTACAATATATATATATATATATATATATATATATATATATATATATATACCTATGTTTATATCTTCAACACACACACATTATAGACTTATAGGAAAATATGGATGACTCTTGGAAAGACAAGGGGCGGCTGAGAAAGACAGCCATCTGGAGTGATAAGTGTTGATAGTCTGATTGACAAGAAACATATGGTATAGTAATGAATGAAGGCTTATGGCCACATCCCTTTCAAACACTGGTTCCTATACAATCACTGAAGTTCAGCAATGTCAAGTCTGGTCAGTACATAGATGGGTGGCTGCTTGGATGTGTGGGTGGCATAATGGATAATGGCTTGGAAATTGTTAATTGGAGAGCTGAGTTCCAATTCTCATTGGGTTCATTATAATTCATACATTTGGGAAAGGTATGAATCTGCATCTTTTACTCTATCTATGGGTTAATTAATCGGACTTGTACTACTAAACCATTATTATCAAAAAAATTCTTAGAATCTAAAAAATATTTTCTGGCTTTAAATAACCTGCAAAGGGTTGATAAGTCATAGAAAACAAATGAATCAATCAAGTAATGAATAGCAGCTCAGATTAAGGAATTGGAGAGTCAAGTTCAAATTCCAGTCAAGTCTGTTACAGCCACATACATATCAAATTAAAGTATAAATCTATCTCTTCTTCCACTAGTTAGGGATAAATAGCAGAGCAGACTGGTTCCTACAGTCTTAGGTGATAACCAGTCTAGAAGGGCAACTCTAAACTCAAGACCTCCAAATATGGGTTAAATAGCCTGTAGAGTCTGTGAAAAGTGAAGAAAAAAAATCTTTACTCACAAACCAGTGTTCATCTGGACCATTTCAGTTGAATCAGCAAATTAATTTAAAGTAAAATTTGACATTATGCCCAAATAACTACCAGAAGTATAAGATTTCCTCCAGAAGATAAGGACTAAAAATGTACCAGATATTAATTGTTTGTGATAAGTCCTGCAGTCCTACGAGTCTTTTAAAAGATCTTGTAAAAAAATGTGTATCAATAAAATTATTTCAAATATTGGGCTTGAGTAGAGAGAATCTACATACCAAAGGGGAATAACTCTAATGCCTCGGCTCAGTTTCATCCTAATCCTATTTTATTGCTCAGTTTTGGAAAGTCAACCTTGTTTCAGAGTTCTTGCCAAAGAAATGGCAAAATTCATGCAACAATTCAGTATAGCATTACAAAACTTTATGCCATGAATTTAGATGCATATTAAATGGTAAGAAATTTGCCACATAACAGCTATAAAAGTCACTTGCCTGTTGATGCCAATTTCTCAAAATGACAGTACATCTAGTCTAGACCTCCATTTCTTTTACTGTTCATAGCTGAGGATATATCACAGGCACAATGTATATCACCAGCTGGCCATTTGTATCCAAGGATGCCTGTCTACTATGGTGGCTAGCAGGGCCGTAGCTGATGCTAAAAAAAACACCGGGCACAGAGAAAATTGCCCGTATTTATTAGTTGACAATGTGATGACGTCATCAGTGTCATCCGTTTCCAGAAACTATGATTTTTGCAGATTTTTTCAGCTATTTCAATGGAAACATGAATGAAAGCAGGAAATCGGGTTCGGACTTTCTGAGTATAACCAGTCTTTTCTCCCAAAATTAATAAATAAACAAACTGCGTTCATTCGGATGTTTTCTTTGTTTTTCTTTCTTTCTGTCTTTCTTTCTTTCTTCGTGAATTGTTTAGTTTGATTTCTGATGAAGACATTTTTTCTTGCCTGGGTTTTCACTATGATTGCACGGATCAGCCCGGACCCATGCCCGGTGTGCCCGGTAGTCAGATATGGCCATGCTGGCTAGCTAATCCCCATTGCAGACAACTGCTCAAGCACCTTTGTTCAACACACACAGAACCCAACTGTGGTTTATACTGCAACTATGTTGAACAGATCTTAATTACAGTTTCTGAGAGGGAGTGCATTATCTAGCATGAACAAGGCCAGAACACTCAAACTCTCGGTCACAATGACTTATGACTTCATGCTAGCACCAGGTACAACGTAAAACCAAGTCAACTCACTAGTAATATTTTATTTCACTTCATCTTCTATGCATTTAGTTCACTGCATAAACAAACTATTACCTAATATGTTCATAAACTGTTTTCTTTCAAATTTTATGTTCATGTCCTTGTTTTTATTCATTTCTCTACATTAGAGAAAAGAAAATTAAATATAGAATAGTCTGCATGAGGGTTAGTCATGCACAACGATGCAAGTTGCTACAAAACCAAAACATTAATTTAAGAACTTTAGTCATGTTCTTAAATAGTCTTATCAGATTGAAACTTTTAAAGTAAAATGACCAAGAATACATTTTATGGTTTCAGCTTGATATGTTTTGAAGTCATTTGTGTGCTATCAAACATACAATTGCACTTATATATTAGGTTGAGGCCATAAAATTGTGTTCAAAAGAGTTAGATTTTAGCATTAAATAAGTCATAGAGGTTGATATACTGCTAAACAAAATCAACCAACCAAACAACCAACATGAAAGAACTCTTTCATGACATTAATCCATATAATATAATAATCTACAATTGCTTAAATAAGTCAAACTGTTTTTCAAAATATAACTTAAAAACATAAAACATAAAACATATCACCACCTCGAGTTATTATGTCCAGACAAACATGTATATGCACAAAAGCTGAGTATCACCTATCATGTATTCAATTGTGAAAGCAGAATAACATATTTTTGTTAATTTAAAACTCTTAAGAAAATTAAATTCAAGCATTAAATGACCCATACCGAGTTGATATGTTGTTAAAAACAAATCAATCATATAATGTAAATAATCCTCATCCTAGACAGAAATTAGCAATATTTAAACTCCATGCACTCAAAAAATAAATAAATCGATAAATAAATAAATAAATGGTGTGTCAAAAGGACAGTTATTCCCTTGACAATGCTATTAATGCATACAATTTTGACTCCCTCAACAATGTTTATTGGTTTGAAAAGCAAAATAGATAATGTCATATGTTTATTCAAATTGTTTTGTTTTATAATTCATTGATAGTTTTATAAACTTATAAATCAATAACTTGTTTGTATAGTTATTTATAAAATGGTAAATCATAAATATTTTATTATAGTTGGTTCCTATATTTTGTAATTTTTTATAAATTTCAGAATAAAAAGATTTCTATTTGCACTATTTACATCATTCAGACTGTTGTCATCATCTTCATTGGCATATTCATGACATTTTGGCTGTTGTACACTCCAGCCTTGTTCAGGTGATATACATTTGTGAGTTCAATATCTGGCCTCAGCAGAGGGAACAAAAACTTGGAGGGTTGAGTTACTAAAGTGAATTAACTGACACTGAGATATTCAAAAAGGCATAGCACGTGGAATTAGAACAATCTACCCTTGTGGACTAAATAAAGGGCTCAGTTCAAAATTCCAGTTTATATCACCTGAAGAAAGCCAGAGCGCACAATGGCTGCAACGTTGTGAATATGGCAATAAAGATGAGGACAACAGTCAGAATAGTGTAAATAGTTACAATACCTAATTTCAGAAATATAGACAAATGTTAAAAAGAGTTCTTTCAAATTTATTTCTTTATAAAATAATGGCAGACCTGAAGGAGACTAACACCATCTTTAAATTTGTTGTTTTTCTTTTTTTATTTTACTTTTTTCAGTGCAATCTTATCAATTACACCCTAAACTTTCTGATTAACAAAACATTTGGAAAAATTTCAATATTTCAACAATTTTAGTGGTGGGGGCTCAGTTTTTTATACAATGTTATAGTAAATCGATCCTCCATTTTGGAACCACTCGCCAGTACAACATTACCACCACCTGTAAATTGGTTGGTTGTCAATTTATTTTTTACTTTTTTCAGTGCAATCTTATCGGTTAAACCCTAAACTTTTTGACTGACAAAAAAAATTTGGAAAAATTTCAACATTTCAACAATGGGGGGGGGGGTCAGGTTTTCATACAACCTTATAGTGAATCGATCCTGTGCAATTAACTTTGTTGCTTGTGCATATTCAACTACTGAATCCTTTGCAAAATTTCCTTCTTGGAGTTTCCGAGGAAGATGTCATCGTAAGAACTAAAGAAAACTTTAAAAAAAGGCAAAAACCAGAACAACAACTTGTCCAAAAAAAAACAAAAGAAAGCAACCCAAACGTGAGTGGTTCCAAAATGGAGGATCGATTTACTATAACGTTGTATGAGAAAGTGAGCCCCCCCACAAAATTTTAAAAGTTTTTTGATAACTGGAAACTTTATGTAATAACTGATAAGACTGCACTGAAAAAAAGTAAAAAAAATGAAAAACAGCAAATTTAAAGGTGGTGGTAGTCACTTTCAGGTTCGCCAAAATAACAAATAAGAAATCTGTACAAAAGATAAATAATAAATATTACATTGTATTTGTTTCACAAATTTTTATAATTTTATAAATAAGCATTGCTGAGTCAATCAAAAGTGTATACAGTAATAGTGGTGTAAAAGGTGTAATTATCCTTTTGACACACCATTTTTAGGGGTTGTGCATGAAGGTTAAACACTGCTCAGAAATTAATATTCCACTGTCACCTTGTCTGTTGCATTCACTTTCACATAAATGCGCTTGGAAAAATAGGAATTCATCTTTTGTTAAAACGAGTCTAGAAGAATGCAATTGGAAACACAGAAGTTATGGCAATTCACAGATAATAAATAAAAAGAATCTGTGGAGATCCATGATTACCTATATTATGAAGTAAGAATGTATTTAAGAAAGAACATTGGATAAGATTGCGAAAACATAACCATTTTCATTTTCATTTTCTAATATCAATATATTATGAATATTAGAATAGAGACTATAAACAGTCTACTTAAAAAAACAGTAATCATTCTATACCGTGCTGCATGTGAATTCCGACTTGATTATTGACTACAATACTTTCACTTTTTGACTTGCTTTTGTATTCTCAATTAAAACAATCTTTTAGAATGAGAAGGATGGTATGAAAAGGATACATTTCATTTATGGGTGATATAACACTCATTTCAGAAACATTTAGTGATCTATGTATAAGAGCTCTTTAATTGAGTAAGGATGAAAAAATAAGCCTCAATCTATAAAAAAAGCGGTCATGAAAATCAAGTTCTTCATTGATTGAAACAAAATTCCCAATAATCCATGAATGAAACATAAAGAGCTTCAGTTGTTGCTACTTTACCTATTAATGATTGCCATAGCTGGAAAGAGGTGATAAAATAACTGAAACATGGCTTACCAAAGGGAATAACTCCAATGCCTTAGATCAATAAGATGATGAAACAACTTAAATTTTCATTATGTTCTAGTTATGAATGTGACTACATTACCAGAAAGATAGTTTTTCTATATTTTAGTTTAATCTTTAAAATTTTATAGATATTACAATATGCCAGTGCCAAAAGTTGAAACAAAAGAGTATTTAATTGTTAAAAGTCTGAAAAACAGTTGAGAGTACTTGAGAAGTATGCCACTATACAACGTTATGTCAAATTTGAAAGTACCAACAATATCACTTCTTGATTTGGTTAGGTTGGTTAATTCAACCTTGTTGGGTTATGTAATTTTGAAACCTGGAGTCAAAAAGTAAACATTGGTCAGGTTTATACTTGTGTCAAAAAGTAAAGTGTGATCTAGTTTATGCTTGAGTCAAATGGCAAGGAGTTGGTCTGGTTTATGCTTAAGTCAAAGTCCTAAAGCTTGATTTAGTTTATGCTAGAGTCAAAAGATAAGGCTTTGTCTAGTCCATGCTTGAGTGAAAAGGTAAAGCTTGGTTTCATTTATCTCTGAGTAAAATGGCAAGGAATTGGTCTGGTTTATGCTTGAGTCAAAATGCTAAAGCTTGTCCCAGATTATGCTTGAGTCTAAAGTTAAAGCTTGATCTAGTTTATTCTGGAGTCAAAAAATAAAACTTGATCCAGTTCATACTTGAGTCAAAAGGCAAAGTTTGATCCAGTTTATGCTTCAGTTAAATAGTAAACATTGGCCTGATTATACATGGCTCAAATCCTAAAGAATATTTCTGTTTACAGTTTAGTCTATAAGCATCCACCAAGATTGTGACCCTTCAGGAGGGTCTTACTCCCCTGCAGGAGATGCATTCAGTATATTTTCAGTCCCACAGACATGGCCAATCACTTGTTGAAGCATATTAAGTTGTGCATGGTGCTATCCAATTTTATATAATTTAGAGAATTACTTCTGTGAAACATTAAAACTGTTCTTCAAATCAAAGAAAATGGAATGACAATGATACTGTGATTGAGGTGATTGGTGCTGTGGCAGCTTGAAGTGTAGGAGTTGGTTTCCTGCCATTTTGCTGGTATTCAAGTGAGTCCTCAAAAAACAGAAGGAATATGGTGGTAGATGAGGCTCTTGAAGAAAGCAAATCTTACTGCAGCTGTTGGACATTGAAAGTAGGAAATTTTGGTCAAGTGCAAAAAAACACATTTACAAAAGAAATTTACCCAGTGCAGAATTAAGCAAATGAAGTCAAAGATAATTTTTCCTGATAAAATCAGTGTAGGATTACTTCCATCTCATTTACCAAGGGACTTCTCTTAATGTTCATGAGGTGGCTTTGTGGAAAGCTGTATAAAAGCAAAAGGTATAAGCCCTCTCTCTCGATTCTTTCTCGATTCAACTTCTAGATGCCATAGTTGAATCTCCACTCCAGGGAGGCTTCTTAAACTTAATTGCAGACAATACTATTATTGGAAAAACCTCATGCAATCACAATATCTCCACTACAACCTATTATATAAATATATATTTTCCTCCAACATCAGAAAATATCTTTCTTCAACAAACAATTCAATGTTGTTACAAGCCTGTGATGTGACTTCCTTAACAAACTAGTAATATAATGCCAGTATACAAATTCTTGAAATTCTAAGAGGTTATCTTAAATCAAATTGAATCAATTGCTATGTCTGCTGCTAAAAATGTTGGTTCACTATGTCATGCTAGATATTTTTTCTTGTTGTATTACACATTTATAAGTCTAATTTTCATCTGTGCACTGAATATTTATGTCACATCTGGTCTGGTGCTTCTGTTGTGGGATAGGAAATTAAGAATTAAAATCAACTCTCTTCTTCACTTTTACAAAAATTCACAATGACGTGTGAAATCCTGGTTTTTCCCAAATAGAAAAAGGATTGACCATGTGCTTAAAGAAAAAGTCAAAACCAGATTTCGCAAGTAGGTGTTAAATTGATTTTTGACCAATAGGAGTGACTTGCAAGACTTGAGGACTTAGTGATCCAGTGTGAAATTAAAAAGGACTATATAAATGACCTGATCATTAAATAATCATATTGTTAGTCGCCTTTTCAAAGTAAAAGGTTAGTAGTTTGTTGGACTAAGATATTTTCTTGTGTATAATGGATTTATGTGGTAGGTTGTTATGGAGATTTTGTAGTCATATGAACTTGTTCTTGTAGTATGTACAACAGGAGAGAGTTAGGAAAGAAAGATTCATTCTTCCATTTACATTTCCCCCATTATATCCATAATAACATGGAATGAAGCGACTGAAAGAAAAAGGAATGGCAAACATACTTGGTTCTCAGAGAGACTTTTATACTACTAAGATACACACAAAACTAAATATACAAGTCTCCCTTGCAGAGAACAATATATTGTATATATCTACACAACAAAGCAGACTGTATGAAGAAACAAAAATGAAAGGTCTTACATATAATATGGAAATACCACTGTGTCTGGAGAAACCATGTCTAGGACTCCAGATTCATCAACTATAGGCCAGATTCATCAACTATAGGCCAGATTCAACTACTATATCCCAGGCAAGGACATATTCCACAAAGGGAAAATAGCAAATCTTGGGTTTACCACATTGAAAACTGTGAGCTGGAGTTTCTTTCTATATCTGAGAAAGATATATTCCTGAAAGGAAATGGCACCATGGACTTGTAAAATGTTAGGGTTGCAGATTTAGCCTCTGTCTGGCCACAGGCTAAAGAAAGCAACCTCTCAGTTTGGTTGCTGTAAACAAACTGAATGACTGGCCACTCCAATCACTGTATGATGTGACATCAATATGCGATCATCATGTGACCCACACGACTTATCTCCACCAAAGGGAGATAATGGCCTTCTGTATCCCTACATATGCAACATGTATTCTTTGAGGAGTGGTTAAGAAGCCTCCCTAGAGAGAAAAATAGACACATCTTGTCACCATGGAACCTTGTGGTTGAAAATAAAAAGAAAGAGAGAGAAAGAAGGTTTATTACTTTTTCCTTTTTTACATCTTTCCACAATGCCACCTAGTGAGTATTAGGAGAAGCATAAGGACATCATCACCAGTTAGAAATATTCTTTTAAAGGCTGCACAGGGAGATACAATCAGATGATGAGAAGCTAGCAATAAACTTTTGAATATCGTTCCAGTAAAATGAATTTTATGAAAGGAGGAAATATTTTAGAAAGTACTTAAAAAAAAGGGTACAAATCATTGCTACTTAGTGGTAGTGTGCTATAAAGTTGCAGTAAATTTAAAATGTAGTCACATCTTTCCAAAATATCTACAATCACAGCTTTTGTCTACGACTATGAAGGTCACAGATTTTGAAAATGGCTAAATAAACAGCTGAAAGCATTCAAGTAAAAATTTGGACAGTTTTTGCATAAACTTGACTTACCAATTCTTTTTAGTTTATTTTACTGTATGACTCTTCCAAACTACCCAACCCAGGTATTGAACTCATGACTACCAAAATACGTGATATGTTTTAACAAAGAATTGGCAAATGAATTACCGAGAATTAACAGGTATAAGATATTCACCAAATATCAAAAGCAGAATAAAAGCAATCTATCCTTCTGGATTGAAAAAAGTGTTTGGTTTTAAATTCTTACAACATTATGAAGACAGACACCTGAAGAAGGACAAAGAAGACAGCAGCTGAAGCATTGTGAGTATAAAAACCAAGATGAGCATTCCAGTCTGACCGAAGAGGCAATAATGACTTTTGACTGGTTACTGGAAATAACTTCAGGCTTATGTAACTACCTTTCAATGCACTAACCACACCTTGAGCATACAAGTGGCTAATTTGGTTTCAAGTCTGAAGTAATCAATAGATTTATGTTTGGTGATCAGAAAGGCTACTAAACAAAGAAAAACAGACCAATATTTACATAACTGGAAAGCAATGTCAATTTCATTAGTTGAAAGTCCCTGAGGGACATTAGTGTATTTTTTAATTTTTGTCCGTTTCTTTTTACTGTATTTTTTTATGCTAGAGATTATTACCATGTGTTGGCTTGTGAATTTGGTGACACAGTAATTGTGAGTTCAATCTCTGGGTCAGGTAGTGTGTACTTGGACTCAGTGGAAACAAGCAAGCAAATTTTTTCCCTGGTGGCCCAACCACATAAATTTACACATGCTACTAGACTGCCATCTATATCCCAGTCTTTTACTATTGAAATAGTTAAACATAACCATCTCTTCTACTTTTCTACAGTTTCTTTTCTCACACTTCCCACCTGTAGAACACCCTACCCTTTAATAGCTTCCCTGATGGCTACAACCTTCAAAAGTTTAAATGCAACATAAATTGCCATTTTCTATCTTCCTGAAAACCATTCATAGTTTATCCTTTCAACATTCCCTGTACCTTTTTCTCTCTCTCTGTAACTCCCTGCACCCTAGTGGCAGTCTAGCCTTGCTTGGAGCGATATGATTCAAAAGATTTTTCTTTTAAATAACTGAGAAATACTGAAAATAAGAAATAGATGGAATACACCTAAACATAGTAAAAACAAGAACAGTCTATCCCTGTAGATTACATAAAGGGTTTAGTTCAGAATTTTCTGTAGGCTATCCAGATCAATATACACTTGATGAAGGCTGGAGATCACAGCAGCCAAAACTTTCTTATAACAACAAAGATGAGGACAATAGTCCAAATGTAAATCATGTACAAGAAGCAGAAATCACATCCCTAACTCCCGCACTTATATAAGAAAACTTTTCAAGTGTTTAACCTTTTGTGCCTGCAAAAAAATGTTGTGTCAAAATGGCAGTTTTTCACTTGAAAATTGTTATTTTAACTACCTTCACTCCTTAGCAATGTTTATGGCTTTAAAAAACAATGATCAGAATTTTAATAAACCCAAAACATGTGACAGTGAATTTGTAGTGAACAAAACAAGATCGAGAATTAAAATTCAAATGCTAAGCACTGACTCACTGATTATGTTAGAAATAAAAAAGACTCGAATTTACAAACTTTGCTTAGCACACATGCAAAAGCAAATCCAAAACAAAACTTGTGAAATTTCACACCTTGATGTATAATGTTTTTTGACCAATAGAAAACTAGGAAATATCTAAATATAAAATTCAATTAATCTACAGTTATCAGAAACAAATTCCTTTTCGGAACCTTTTCACAAGATGACACAAAGTTTGTTCACTGTCCAATGGAAAAGCCCGAATCACATACGGGAGTGAATTCCTAAATGACCTTTTCGAGCCCCACAGCCAAAATAAAAGATGGGCCAAGTTTGCCTGTCGCCAGAGAGAAAATGAGCCCATTAACACATCCCTTGACAAATGTCAAGCAATTGTTATTATCTCTTTCTTTCTCTCTCATCTCCTTCCTCTTCATTGTTCACCCATCTACCTTTTTTATACTTGATAATCAAACGGAACCCTTTAAGACTGAGCAATAACTTCAAAGACATTCCTACCCAACAATAACGCTCATACATACACACCAATTACTACTACGAACTCTTGATGCCCTTAACTCCTTACGACTGTTTTCTCATGAATGTTTAACTTCTACCAATTCATGTTATTCTTTTCTATTAATAAATTTCTATTTAAACATACAAAAGGTATACTTTTATTCTTCCCCAAATCCAGCTGCTAATAACCTTCTGATGATTCTGATAAAACCTTTAGTTGTGGGGATTGTTGGCTATGTTGTGAATTGGCCTTGTACCAGACACCGTTGACCGTCCCTACAACTACAGTGGTGACCCCCTCCTCCTGCCACAAATTTATACATTTTCTTTGTTCTTGAGAATTTACAACAGAAATAATAAACACTATTTATTTGTTAGATTGTTTATTTACACTATTATTTTATTTATTGGAATGGTTAGCAAAACAACAGCTATTTACCAATTGATTCAAATTTTATAAAATGCTAAATAATAAGAATTTCTCATAGTTGGTTCACATATTTTAATAATTTAATGTTTATAAATTCATTAATAAAAAGTTGTTTTCATATTTATTTCTTTATAATTTGGTAAAAGATAAATATTGCATTGCATAAGATTTAATAAAATTGTATTCCTTTTTAGAATGTTGTAAATATAAAACTATTCTTGTAAATAAACAATCTAATAAATAAATAGTGTTTAATATTTTTGTTGAAAATTCTCAAGAAAAAAAATGTATAAAATCACTTTCATCATATGTTTAGATTTTAGTACAATTCTAATTGTCACTTTAAAGCAATAAACATTGCCAAGAAGTAAAGGTAGTTAAAATAATAGCAGTGTCAAGGGAAAACTGTCTTTTTGACGCACTGTTTTTTTTTTTGTGGGTATGAAAGTTAAACATTGTCAATATTTCTGCCTTGGTATTAGGTATACTGCAAATTTTAAACGACTAATCTAACACTGTAAACATACATATACATTTCTTAGGTGCCATTAGACACAAAGTCACCAGGAAACCATCTTCTACTTTTCTTTTATGATTATTTTCATGATCCAGCAACCCTTCAGCTCCAAAGCTCACTCAAACATTTGTATCATATATATACATATATATATATATATATATATATATATATACAGTACTGTGCAAAAGTATTAGGACAAGAACTATTTTATCTTTTATGAGGCATCAAATAAAGTTTAAAATCACCCCTGTCCTAACACTTTTGCACACTACCGGTAATGTGCAATACAAAAGTATTAGGAAAGGGGTGATTTTCCTAAAAACCTCACTGAAATTCAAATACAGGGTGGAAAGCCAAGTAAAATGCTAATAAATATTGATTATTTAAAACTAGGTGTAAAAGAAATGTATTAAAAAGAAGTTATATTTAATTTTTTCCTATTTTCTATTAAACAAGTTATTTTGGAACTACTCATTATTCTATTTTCCTTGAATATGATTGACTTTTTTCTTATTCTTTCCGCTCAAATTGATCTCTCCTTTGACCAAGTGGGGGGAAAAACTGGTTGGTTACATTCACTGCTTTGAAAGCCAAACTAATTACATCCCATCATTGTCAATCAGACCCTAAACTATCAACACTCATGATGAATAGATGTTCTCCCAGGGAGGCCCTGTTCCTTGAATGCCTATTGTGACATAAACTCAACCCAAACCTGAAGTGGAACTCATTCATACAACCCATTGCTAAAGATGCTGAAAAAATAATTGGTTCCCTGCTCTGCTATAGTAAGTACCCAATCCTACCTGCTATCTTATGCCTTTAAAAAGTTAGTCAGTCAGTCAGTTAAGGGCCATACGTGATACACGCTTTGGGTAATCATGTCTCAAAAGAGAGTTGCCATTGCTTTCTGTGATAGACTGGTTGCCAACCAAGGCTAGAGAACCCAATCTGTCCTATTATTTAACCCATAACTGGAGGGAAGAGATGGATTAATACCTTTCTCAAGGGTATTTGTGCATAAGTGAATGCAAGGAATTCAATTGGAATTCGAACTCGGCACCCTGATTTGTCGTTCCGAGTTGATAACCACTGCACCACAACGCACATCTTTAAAAAGAGCCAGCTGAAAATAGAGTACTTTCACTTTCCAGTCTTTGTAGAGTCCAAAAGTGTCTCCGCAATTTTACACCCTTCAACCCTTTTGCCAAAGATGAAATGTCACAAGCCACTCACTGCTCTATTGCTGTTTCCATGAAAATGCTCAGATGAACCACATTATTTACTTCCACCAGTTCTAACCGTCATGTCTAAGACCCACCATGCTACACACATTGTAGTGAACCACCCTTATTCTCTTCATATTCCAGGTGAGATGTAAGTTCCACTTAACAAGCTTCTTCCTACAAACCACTGCTTTGTGGAACAAATTCTCAAATGGATGCTGCTTTGATCAGTACAATCTTAATGTGCTCATGTCTAGGGCTAACCATTTTCTTCTCCACATCTGACAAGCTTTTTCCCTGGTTCCCTGACCACATGCATTTATGCATACTACTAGATTGGCATCTAGGTCCCACCCTTTTACCATCAAAATAGTTAAATGTAACCACCTCTTCTACTTTAACGGTTTCTTTTCTCACACTTCTCGCTTGTGGAACTCACTTGTTTGCCTGATATCTACAATCTCCAAAAGTTTAAGTGCAATGTCACTTATCTTCTACCTCATTGATTCCCATTATTTTTTTATCCTTTCTTCTACATCCCCTGTATTTTTTTCTCACAGTAACCCCCTGCACACCAGTTGCAGTCCTGCCTTGCTTGGGGTGAAATGATTATAAAAAAAAACATATCTGCAAAAATTATGCTTCTTACTCTCTACATTGAGTGACTCTCGTGTTTTGTACAGGGTGAACATCATTGTAAAAAATAAAATATATAAAATATAAACAAATACTGATAACTTATATCACTAGACAAACTCATCACACTGGAAAAGTTCTAGCCAAACTTGGATATGTCATAAACCTATGTAAAATCATTCACAAAAAAAAAACAAAAAAAAAAAAAATGAAAATTAGTACAAACGTAGAAATTTACTTGCAGAGGTAGAGGATTGATTTCTAGAAGTATTGTGTATGTCTACAGGTTTGTCATGGAACAAGGTTCAAACTGAGAACCATCAGAAACATTGTATTCAACTTTTTCAGCAATAAATTTCAACATATGGAGATATTTTCATATAAAGTGTGCAATCGATAATGTGTTGTCTAAACTATGCAAAAATGAAAATAAGACTGACTGATTTGAACAGATATATTTACCAAAATTACACAAAAATATTTTAAAATATTTTTGTGTATTTACCAAAATTACACAAAAATATTTTAAAATATTAAGAATATTAAAAATATTAAATTTATTCAATAAAATCGCCACCACCACTAGCTTCAGTCATGGCCTCCAGATGACTTTGAAATCTCCTGCAACTCTTCTAGACAGTCTCTTTGTTAATTTGGTGAATGCTGTCATAATCCATGCCTTCAGTTCATCTTTGCTGTTACAAGGAGTTTTGTTGGTCTCTCACTCAACTGCACCCTACACAGAATAATCAGGTGGGTTGCAGTCTGGGGAGTTAGGTGGTCAAATGTAGGGAGTGATGTGGTCACAGATATTGTCTGACAGCAGTCACCTTCTTGACCCAGGATTGTACTTTTTCCTCAAGGCTTTTATTGTAAGCTGCCGTGCTGAGTCTGAGGCCTTGTGGGAAGATGACTAAAGGCATAATGTTGCCATCACTAGAGATCACTCCAAACACCATGATGTTAACTGCATATATCATCCAGCTGGTTCCAAATCATCTGGACTGTCCTCAGATTGACACCCAAACACTCTGAGATGTTCATATTGAAATTTTTGGCATGACCGCCAAGAAGTACAGCATGCTGTTTCCAAATTTCTGGCAGAGTGAATTGTGTCACGGTGGTCTTTTTCTCACAGATGGTGCCTAACTAACCTTACAATACTGTGCAGTTGACATAATCAAAAACAAACAAAGCTCATGTGAAAAATTTTGAATATAAAAAGGCAACATTTTGCCAACCACAAAAATAAATAACATTATTGACAAAAGAGAGAAAATATGACAGTGTGTACACATATAGCTGAAAAGAGTAAGTAAATATATTTATAAGGTTGGCTAGATAAATATTTTATAGTCCTGAAACAGTACCACCTAATGGATGTCTTAGGTGGTGGTGGTAAGCCCCACACAGAATAAAGAGTTGAGTATAAATGACTCAGTGATCCTGAAAACGGTATCATAAATTTTAAGTTATTTTATAGCATAATAAAATTCAAACAGGTGAATTATATAATACTGTAGTACTTGTCAAAAGAGATATGTTATCCATACATAAATAATCCTGTTATTTTCTATATATTAAATTCAGTTTTTGTTTTTTAAATTAGTTTAGTTTTTATGACTTGAATATTTAAATACTAAACACTTTAAATAATTTGTTATAACAAATTTAGTATAGGTGGATGTGCGTTGTGGCGCAGTGGATATCGGCTCAGAATGAGAAATCGAATTCCAGTTCGAATTCCAGTTGAATTCCTTGCATTCACTTACACACAAATACCCTTGGGAAAGGTATTAATCCTGTCTCTTCCTTCCAGTTATGGGTTAAATAATAGGGCAGATTGGGTTCTATAGCCTTGGTCGGCAACCAGTCTACCGCAGAAAGCAATGGCAACCTACTGCAGGATAATCTTCTGCCCAGTCAGTCATGTCTCTCTCGAGACATGATCGCCCAAAGCGTGTATCGCGCATGGCACTTAACTGACTGACTGAGTATAGGTGATAATGAAATTGTACATAGCTGAGCTAGGGCTAGTTTCATCCAACACTGCAAATTGCTACAAAACCAAAACATTAATAAAAAAAGTCGTATTCTTAAATAGCCTTGTCAGATTGAAACCTTCATGAAGATATCACGCTTTGCACCAAACTAGTTCAGAAACTTTTAAATTGTCAGCAATATACAACTGCTTTCTAAGATCAATGGCTTCCAATGAATGAAGTTTTTATAGGTTTTAGCGAGAAGTATCCTTCTACAAACCATACAGACTGGTGTTACAGAATGAATCACAGGTATAAAATAGTAACAAATAAGAAAAATCACATCACTTGCTGACTTTCAACAGCAGTAACAACTAAAATGAATGGCACATGTAACTTGAAGAGAAAATAATGACTTAAGATGTCAACATTCCACACTACCTCAAACAAAAGATTAGGAAAGAAACCCCCATTAATACAAGAAAGAACCATAACAGTGGACTTGAGAAATCTATTTTCCTGAAAGATTTTATAAATTTCAACTGAAAGTATCACTAGCTGCTCAGTCAATGAATGCCGAATGTTTCCTTATAACAAAACAGATAATATTACCATTAACATTAAAAATATTAATAAATACAAAAAAAAAAAATACTGCCATGCTATGAAAAAGATTATCTGCAACAGATGTGAACACTCAGACTCAATACCTTGCTATACTCTTTGTTTTGTTTAGGGTGATATGACCAACAAACAATTAAAAAAGTAACATTGATTTTTATATCAGATAACTTATTCTATACAAATAACATTTTTAAAATAGAAATAATACATTGTTTCGTAAATTTAACACACCTGTCATAGAATAACACCATTTATTCATTGTTATATGAACATAAGGTATACGTGGGTAGTGTAATTGTTATTGGCACATAAATTTAAATTAGCGAACAGAGTACAAGCTTCAACCAAATCTGTGGTATTCACTTTCATACTGACACCCTTGAGAAAGGAATGAATTCATCTTTTCATCCTCACTTCCAGTTATACATTAAATAACAGGGTAGACTGGGTTCTGAATAACAGGGTAAACTGGCGATCAGTCTAAAAAGAAAGGAAAATTCTGAATTCTAAACTGGAAACTATTTGACTACCTTTTCTATGGAGGTATGTCAATTTGTAGTGAGTGTATAGTTGGTTATCCGTTATAGTGAAGTGTATGTGTGTGTTGAAACCGATTAGCTTGATTTGGCCTAGTTAGTAGATAGCCCATTATAAGAGGGGTATAAAACAAGAAAATCAAATTGTGTATAGAAGCAACATTTATATATATCAATTAAGGTTTTTTTACAAATAAAAATAATGTCTTTTGGTTGGTACAAAGGTCGTTAAGAATGTTCATAGCAGTAATTGCTGAAAAGAGTTTGTACATATGTATGTGTGAGCTTTAGTTTGTTAGGAGTGTCTTTGAAATCTCTGCTCAGTCCTTCAGGTATCAGTCAGTTATTAAGTGGCTTAGTGAACAGTGAAGAAAAAGATGAGAGAAAAAGGAGAGGCAACCATAATACGATCGCTTGATGTTTGTCAAGGGACGTGTTAATTATGCTCGTATTTTCTCTACTGTCGATTGTTTTCTTGTATTGTCCTTTTATTTCATTTTTGGGGGCTCTGAACAAGTCATTTGGGAATTCACACCCGGATTTAATTCTGGGCTTTCCATTGGACGATAAACAAAATTCACATCAACTTGCAAAAAGGGTCTGTAGAAGGAATTTGATATTTATTTATTTTAATTTTTATAATTAAAGATTATTTGAATTTTTGTTCATTTTTTTTTTTCTAACAAAATCAAGGAGTCAGATTTGAATGTTGAATTTGTTTTGTTCACTACAAGTGCAAATAGTAATAACTCCATTCACACACACACTTTTCAAATTTGGAAGACTGATGAAAAAGGAAAGAAATTGTGGGTCTATGTGAAATTTTCTTTGGACCAATGAAAATGAAAGAAAGTATAGGGGTCCTGATAATGAATATCAATATTGGCCTTAAGTCACACATGACCAAAAATCCTTATATTTTATAAAAATTGAAAACCAACATAAAATTGAATAACCACAAAAATGAATGAGAAGCATTAGCAAGTTTTTTGACATGTATATATGTGAACCCCCTTCCCTACCAGTCCTTCATGTCAAAGCTCAAAATCTCCATTGCCAATCGATAGTCGATCACTTCATTCCAAACCAGGGTCTGTCCATGTTGTGCTTGATTGATCACAAAGCCAGTCTGGGTTGAAAGTTGCCAAAAATCTACAGCATCAATGATCCAGACAGAACAGGGAGCCACAATAAGAAAAGGAAATCTTTGTAAAATTAACAAGGAGTTTATATACATATGTTCTGTTTGCTACAGTATTTGGTTAGAATTTATCATTCTTGCATACAGACAACTATAATTTCAACCCGCCTATTCTACAGGATGCAACACTTAATCTAAGTTGGTTGGTTTGGTACCTGGCCAAAATTTTGAGTTTCTCCTACAGCAGACAGTCACATGATAACATGTCTCTTGTGTCAAATCACTCCGTACCGGTCCAATTCTATGGTACTCCACTATCTCTCTCAACTGTCTATCTGCTTATATTGAGTCTCGCATTTAGCAGGGATGGTTGTGATGCACTTTGGGTACACTTAGCATTTTTCAAATGACCAATAAGGGATCCTTCTTTTGGTCACATGACCAACCTCGTCTTCCTCTTTCCTGTGTGAGAACCTCCCATTATTGCTTGAGGGGCATGAAATGTTCTTTCGACTTTCCTGAAATCCACCAGGGCTCTTTTTTTCATTTTGTAAGTGCCTCCCAGCACCATCCAAAGGATGTGTTTCAGCCCAGTGGTCAAATTTTAGGGTTCATAAAATTCTCATACCCTGTTCCTTAGACAGCTGTTACTTCCATCAATGGTCGTTAAATCTTTCAATAAAGAGGAAACTCATTTTTAGCAAACATTTCCAATTTTTTGTGCAGTAAAATTTTTTATCCAAGTCATAAAAAGAACTTTATATTATAATTTAATTTATCTACTTTCCTTGGGTGATCCAAACATATCTCTTGCCTAGTTCTAGGGGTTGAAAAAGAAAGAAAAGAAGAAAAAAAGAAAAACATATTCAATTATTAATTCCTTTCCTACTCTTCTTCCTTTCTCTTCTCTTTTTGTTTTTTTTTTTTGTACCAAAAATGATTTTACATATATATAGCAATAAACCGAATTTATTATTCCAAAAATACAGTAATGATTTTTCTGTGAAAGTAATGCATACAAGTTCTTTGTTGAAAGAAATAAAGTAGCCTTCCCATTAAAGTTCATATAAGAAAAGTTCAAATCAACAGAGGGGTTTGGAAGATAGTAATTGTTTTAGCACAGAGTCTTTGTATCTTTCTGTTGCGTACCTAACTGTATTAGGGAATAGAATGTTTCTGTCCTCTTAAATACATGGACACTATTGTAGTAGAGTAGCAGAAGAGAAAATGATTATACTGACAAGCAGTGTATCCTCTTCATGCAGCATATGAGTCTTGTACTTGTTGATATACTATTATTCCCAACCTCCATTTTAGGGTTACAACACTTTCTTTCTAAATAGAAATGCATAGCAAGTTGTATAGGCAAAGTGAAAAGAAAGAAGATAATGATAGAAGAAAACTTTCAGAGTTTCAGTGTGCTGCTGATTGTTGATGTCCATTTCTTATATCTGTTCGATGATATGGGAAATGATGAAAGAGAAAATTACATAAATGAGAAAGCAAGAAAAATCATAATTAAGAAAGAATGGAGCGTCCTGATCCAACTTCTTCTTTCCTCTCTTCCTATCTTTACATAAGTTAAAATTATCTCACATTTATATCCAAGCATCAGATCAGAAAAAAGAGGCTCCAAAACTCCTGTCAATTTCTTGTCTTTTGATTGGTCCAAAAATTAGATGTTGTATCTTTTTGGTTTCCTAAGATGTCTGCATTAAGGTTAGCTTAATATTTGTTGGAAAAGGTTTTGTTATTGGTTAATTTAAATATCTAAGAAAATATTTGAATGGTTGTAGGTTGTTGTGGGTTGGATTTTTTGAGCAATCAGTGTTTGAAAATCCGACAGTACCTTCCACTCGCAAGATTGAATAAACAAAAGTAGTGAGCCTACACAAAATTCTCTTTGATATAAAATGAGGAGAAAAATTAATCAAAGAGTGTCTGAATCCATGTGAAAGATTTTGTTCCTGTTCCTTGTGATCCATGCAAAATTATTCGCCAATTATTTAACAGTTCCTAACCAGCATGCGGCACTTCAAAGAATTTTCTCTCAACAATCCAAGAAAGCTAAGTATTTCAAACTATCTCTCTTCATCTACTTTGAATGTATGCAAACCATATATTCTTTTAATGAGTAACAAATTTGCTTATCACTGTCTTAAAGATTTTTAAATATTATTTTGTGTCAGATCACTTAATCTGTTATATGAACATTTCCTCTTCATGACAATAGGTTAAAACTATGGACTTTAAGAATTCTGATTAATTTTACTGATGCAAGCAACTGATGTCTACTTCAAGCATGTAAATAAAGTCCTTATTTTGTTCTGCCAAAATTAACTGTTTCCTCATAACTATCATCCTTCATTAATTTCTTAGTGTGGGTAAATCAACTGTTCATAAGCCCTAAAATCCCCATGCCACTATAAATTCACAAATAATAAAGAAAAGGTAACTTTGAAGAGCCATGATCGCCTGACGTCATGAAGGAACAAGATATTTTTTTTTAAATATTAGTATAGCAAGTGAAATAATTTCTTACATTTTTTGGAGAGGGGAAAACTATTTTTTTTTTTGCACAACATTCTGATTAAATGTGTTAAACAATAAAGTATGAAGACAGCTGTAAAAAAAAAACCCAATGGGTAAAAGTTATTTTGGAAAATCTTGAATTGTTTATTTACATCATTTTTAAAGAAAATTTTTGTGTTTTATACTAAAAATCTGTTTTTTTAATAAGTAAGGAGAGTTCTATTGTTATTTCTGAGATAGAAAATTGTCCAATTTCCAGTCTGTTTGGGAAGCAACGAAGGGAGATAATTTAATTCAAATTACGAAATGCTGCTTTGTTTTTAACTTGTTGAGTCGAGTAATAAAAATATTTCAACGAAATTTAAATACAATACATCATTAACAAATTATAGTAATTAAGTAAGAAATATAATATTTTTCACACCTTAAAGTTTTTAATCGTTGCAGTTGACATTTTTTAAATACGAAACAGTGTCTTCACACAAATTCATTCATTTTTTTTATTTTATTTGTAACTTGTGAGACGGTCTGGTAATTAATGCTGGAAATATTTGGTTATTAAATTTGTTATTTTGAGATTCTTATTTTTTTTTTCCGTGTTTAGATGTAATTCAAATGGCCAACTGGTTGTTCTCAGCATGGTTTTCAATTGTTGTAAAATTGTGGATTGGTAGATGTGTTGTAATGATCTAAGTGTCCACTTAAAACTGGTCATTATTACATTGTGTGACAAAAGAGTACAAGTTTAAGAGACGGAAATAATGAACCCAGAAGCATACGTAGAGAAGAATTTTTTTGTGTTATTAAGTTTTTAATTCTTGTTGAGACATTATTACAATTTTAACTATCATTCTGTGTCAACAAAATTGGTTGGAATTACAAATGTTGTTAACGCAGGAAATTTCGTTGTCAAAAAACAAGGCCAAAATTTTTTTTTACAAGAATAATAGTACAAAGTATTAAAATTTAAAAAGTTACTACTAAATAATAAATTATTCCATTTGGGAGAAAAAAAATTAAAACTTAGTTTGCAAAAGTTTCTGCATATAAACATTTTATAAAAGCTAATTGGTCATTCTTTGTGATAGTTTAAACTAAAGGTCATGTTTAAATTAAAGCCTTCACAGTGTCATATTGTCAAAAATGTAATGTCTAGAGACACAAATACGGCTGCTAGTATGGCAACTCCAGTAACTTGATGCACAAGTGATCCACTTAAAAGAATCTGAACTTCACTAACCAGGCTAATTTGTTTATAATTTATTTCTACTAAATGGCAATTTCCAATTTTTCCCAAAATGTAGCCAGCACAGCCTCACAACAATGCAGCAGTAATTAACTGTCAAATGTTACCTGACCATCAGTTTGATAAGACTTAAGAAAATTTAAGAAGAATCTTCAAATCTCTTTATATTATGGTCTTGAGAATTATATGACTAATAGGTAATTTATTTTTTAATAGTTATTTTTTTTATGAATAAATCCATTGTAAATCATTTTTAGTCTGAGTTAGTATTGATATGGACTTGGCTAGAACAACATCAAAATGGATAATAAACAAAGATTAAAATTTCACAACCAAAAAATCTTCAAACTTTACCAAGTTGAAGTATAAAGACAAGAATCTTTAATTACTTGCAATTATGGTTGTTACCAGAAGGTATATATCAAGAAACATTAACTTATGATTGAAACAGACCAAAATCATTTGATTCTCATTACCACAGATCACAAGTTAATTGACAAAAATGGTGGCATAATATCATTTTATGGTCACCAATTAATGAGTGGCAGACACTAAATAAGCTTGCTCTAGAAATGGAAGGAAGTAAGTCAAATTAGTTTTGTATCTGCTGCAGATGGAAACGGCAACTAATGATTAACTAAAAAATTAAAGTTTGCACAAAAAGAAAAGAAATATGTTGGTCACCAGTTTTTGAAAATTTTAAAATTCAAGTTATTTTCTATTTTCTGGCTTAATGAGTACAATTAACTTTAAGAATTTTAATTTCATATTTAAAAAAAAAATAACTTAGAGTTATTTTTCTTAGAGCAGGTTGTAAAAATATAAAAATACATTGCAGTAACTTGAAGTAAATTTATCAAATATTATGAATGAGTACAAGACAATTATTTTGGAGCCAATAAGAAAAGCAAAAATCTAATTTGAAGTTCAAAAGCAACATCCAAATAAGTTGCTATAGTTTGAAAAGAAATTCTTATTATTTGTTGATCAATCAGTCAGTCAGTTAAGTGCCATACGTGATACATGCTTGGGCGATCATGTCTCGAAAGAGACATGACTGACTGGGCAGAAGATTATCCCGCAGTAGGTTGCCATTGCTTTCTGCGGTAGACTGGTTGCTGATCAATCAGAATGCTTTATTAAATTTTGACTTGAAAAAAAAAAATCAAATTTTTTTCTTGCTGTCGAAGTCAGAGATGAAAGTATAAAATTAATGTTATTAACCTATGACATCACAGGCTACCATTTGTAAAAAATGTTTTAAGCAATGGAGGGGCAGTACTTTTATAGGAGTGACACTTTTGTGCCTACTGTAGACTGTAAGCCTGTATAGGCTATATAGAAATAAAAGTGGTTTTAATGTGAGAACAGTACTCACAGTTGAATGATCTTTTTGATTTCAATTAACTCAAACTATGGCACATATATTGGCTTATCTGCTGTATATAGAGTGACA
This sequence comes from Ascarosepion bandense, assembly GCA_037127315.1. Taxonomy (NCBI): domain Eukaryota; kingdom Metazoa; phylum Mollusca; class Cephalopoda; order Sepiida; family Sepiidae; genus Ascarosepion; species Ascarosepion bandense. Next base: position 11,387,278 of record JBBBDQ010000191.1, read on the forward strand.
ATATTGATGGATAAAATCATTGTTGATGATGTCACTGAAAAATTTGCCAACAAAAAAGCAAAAGTTACTTTGTCAAAAGTTGTAATTTCCATTTCAGAAATAAAGATGGTTCTAATTTTTTACACTTTTTTTCCCCATATATGTCATTTTTGCTTTTCAACTGTAACTGATAAAGTTTAAATATGTTTGGTGTGTATTTAAAGCATGCTATACTTGAGTATGTAAATGTAATATAAAGGTATACAAACTAGTTTTATAACTTTAAGTGTGAGTCACTGTGCAATATATATTTTTGTTGTAGCAGCAAACTGAAGGGCTTCTCCAAGTATCAGCTAGTTAGTTAAGTGCCATACGTGATACACGCTTGGGCGATCATGTCTCGAAAGAGACGTGACTGACTGGGCAGAAGATTATCCCGCAGTAGGTTGCCATTGCTTTCTGCGGTAGACTGGTTATCGACCAAGGCTATAGAACCCAAGCTGTCCTGTTATTTAACCCATAACTGGAAGGAATAGATGGATTAATACCATTCCCAAGGGTATTTGTGCGTAAGTGAAGGCAATGAATTCAGCTGGAATTCGAACTCGGCTCCCCAATTTCTCACTCCGAGCCAATATCCACTGAACCACAACACACATCTGCAAGTATAGCATGCTTTAAATACACACCAAACATATTTAAACTTTATCAGTTACAGTTGAAAAGCAAAAATGACATATATGGGAAAAAAAAGTGTAAAAAATTAGAACACACTCTAGCTATGCTATTAGAAAAAAGTAAGCATTACTATTACAAAATGCAGTTAATTAATCATTAATTTTACTTTGAAACACATCTACAAAACAAATATTAAATTTTTAAGAGATTTTTAAATTTGTTTTCATTTTTCATCTATCATGGTGGTTCAATGAATGACAAGTGAACCTGACAAAATGTTTTAAAATTGCTTTAAAACTTTATTTAGATAGAGAAATTAGTTTGCTTTTTTTTTTAATATGGAATGGCTTTATAGTAACATTGAGCTTAGGGGTTACCCATGCCAAGAAGATTGATGAAAGATTAAGTGTCTGGTGGCAGAACAAAGAAGAAATGATGGAGATTTAAGAAATAAAAATACAACAAATGGTGAATTAGTGTAAATGTCTTTCGTTGAAAGAAAGAGATAAGTAGAATCATAAAAGTCGTCCGCAGAGGTGTATGGTAGGAGAGGAGGGTGAGTTGTGACTTACTGCGGTGATGGTCTTTGGCAAGAGGTTGGTTTCCAACAAGCGTGAATCCATGGTTGATGTGCTGACCAACTGCCAAAGAAGTCACTTTGATGGGTTTTATATCCTTTTCTTAGGCTCAGATTGGCTTCAATTTTTGTTTTGTTTCTTTAGGCTTGAATGAGTGTTATTGGATGGAAATTCTGGATAGTGTTTTTGTTTGAGTGTGTAAGTGAAACAAAAGCCTATGTGCAGTTGATGAAGTTTTTAGCTCTCTTGGGTTTCAGAGTGTTCACATCCAGCCAGTGATGGAAATTTGTGTAACATAAATCAGAAGAAGATCCAGTTTTAAGAAGATTATAACACTTCCCCTAGATCTTACTCTGGTTCATGGATGAGTTGGTGTGATGTATATATGGTTTGGTGATGCTCAGGTTAGTGCACTATAGTGTTTTACATTTTTAAATGTTTTGATAGCTGACCACATGTTTGTCTTTTGGGATTTCTTCTATGGAATATCAGGATGGATGACTCTGCGAAATCACTAGATCTGGGGTTTTCATTAGACAAAAGATGAGGTGTCAAGTTTAGTGTCGCTTGTAGAGTCTGTAGAAGAGAGGGGAAAGTTTGTATAAATAAGGTAGTCAGGCCGAGGCACAATGCAATGTATGTGAGTGCAACAGACCCAACTGGTTTTGCCAAGACTGTTTGCAATTTGGAATACTGTGTCATTCATCTTAATGACTTGTCCGAGGCAGATGTGATTTGTTATCAAGGTGACAAGGGATTGGTATAGCTGGTAGGCCTGTTCTATGAATCAGGGTCATGGGTATGATTACAAAGAGAATTCCTGTAGCGAATTGGGTGGGTTGTTGAGGGGTTGGTATGGTTGATCAGCCTGTGTTTCTGCCAAAGGTTAGTGGCACCACTTGTCTGCATGAGGAATCAAAGTTATGGTTTGCAGAGTCAAAGTAACTTGCTTGTGAGACCTGAGTCTTTGCTTGCTGGCAGGCATGAAGGTAGTAGCAATCATCTGGGTAGTGTTGTTGAGAAATATGGTTGGCTGATTTGTGATAGAGGTGACAGCGTTTGGCAATGAGGAATTGGGTGGTGTCGTAGAGGAGATGATACTTGGATTTGCTGAGGTGATATTGTTTTGTGATGAGGAAGGCTTGTAGCTAGTGATGTCATTGAGGAGATGATATTCTGTTAGATTTGGTGTCGTTGAGATGATATGCTGTTGGATTTACCAAGGTAATGATGTTAACAATGAGGAAGTCTTGTACCTGGTCGGTATCGATGTTGAGATGATTTAGCCAGGTCTGGAAATGATATCGGTCATATTCAGAGGGCCAATCATGGCGATGACTGGGATGGGGGAAGTGCCCTGCATGTTTGCAGGTAGCCTGAAAGCCTGCAATTGCTTGTAGTGGCCTATGGCTGTTAGTGGATTTCGGGTTTGAGAATATGGTTGCTCGTTGCTGTTTGATTAATTCCAGCATTTTGTGGCAAGTAAATGAAGTGTAGTTCATCTTCTTCCAGTCACCCCACTTCTGACATCAGTTGTTATATTAAACAAAGAAGAAATGACGGAGGTTTAAAAAATAAACAATTGCATTAATGTAAAAATACAACAAATGAATTGGTGTAAATGTCTCTCATTGAAAGAAAAATAAGTAAAGTCATAAAAGTCATTTGCAGAGGGGAACGATAGGTTGATTTATGACTTACTGCAGTAACAGTCTTTGGCAGATTTCCTTTGAAGATGGGAGGTTGCTTCCCAACAAGTGCTGTGAATCCATGACTGATATGTAAGGGTGGGACCTAGTTGCCAATCTAGTATCTCGTGCAAATTCACATCTAGGGGGCACCAGTGATTTAAGTTCGTCAGAGCAGAAGCCATGAAAGTATTTATAGAAGAGGCACAGGGAAGCCACGTCATGCCGGTGAGAGAGTGACTGCAAGCGGTCAGCCAAGTCAATATCAATCACATTACAGATTCTTCGCTGTATTTTGTCAAGAACCCCGAGGAAAGTAGCAGGGGCACTCGACCAGATGTGGCAGCAGTACTCAATACACAGGCGGATGGTAGATTTATACAAGTGCAGGATGCTAGAAATCAGCGAGGGCGTGATGTGGACGTCATTCAATTGGGCCTCAGTTCTAGATGGGAAATCAGGTGTATGGATTCCAGACGAATCCAGACTCGAATTGGTCGAGAATCTACAGGCAAAGCATTCTGCCTTGTCCGCTGAGGAGGTGAGGACCTCAAACTTGTTGATTAGTGGGGGTATTGAGGACTTACTCTTGTTAAGCATGCTTTTACAGAGGTGCCAGTAGTCTTTGGTACCGAACTTAGAGGATGCGATGCACTGCTTCATTCTGGCAGCAAACAGCATCTCAGCTTCATTAAGTATCTTTTTACACTTATTACAAGCTGAGGCGAAAAGGCACCTGTTTTGGTCCGACGCGTGGCTACGATAAAGCTGGAAGAAGTGATTCCGGTGGGTAATGGCGGCCGAGCAAGTGGGTGAGAACCAGGGAGACGAATGGGATTTAAGCTGAAATTTCCTGGCAGGGATGAAAGAATCGATGCCAGCCTTAACCCATGAGGAGACCTCTGATGCACAGTCTTCGATGGGAAGACTAAAAACATTGTTCCAAGGGACGTCGCAGAGGAAGTCACAGAACGAATCCCAGTCTGCTCTTTGATAGCAGTAGGATATTCTGCTGGTCTGGGTTTCTTGGGTAGGGGTGGAGTGGAACGAGATGTTGACAGAAACTACGGCGTGGTCAGAATTTCCAAGAGGGCAGAGCTGTCTGGTGGAGCAAAGAAGTTTTGATAGGTTTTTATATCCTTTTCTTAGGCTCAGATCAGCTTCAATTTTTATTTTGTTTCTTTAGGCAGGAGTGGATGCTATTGGGTGAAAATTCAGGATTGTATTTTTCTTTGAGTGTGTAAATGAAACAGAAGTGATGTTCAAAGCTTATGTGCAGTTGACAAAGTTTTTAGTTCAGTCAAGGGTTTCAAAGTGTTCACATCTGGACAGTGGTGGAAATTTGTGTCACATGAATCAGAAGATCTGGTTTTAGGAAAATTATAACAATGATAATGATGAGGAAACACAGGTAATATCAATACAACAAGATGAGAAATTTATTCACGAATTTACAGGCTTGAAGTAGTGCCAATAGCTTGTTTCAGAAAAATAAATCAGAATTCTCGAAGTCTGTAGTTATAACACGAAGAGAAAATGTTCATGCAACAGATTAAATGATCTGACACAAAATAATATTTAAAAAATGTTTAAGACAAAGATAAGAGAATTTGTTACTCACTGAAGAAATATATGATTGCATACATTCAAAAGTAGAAGAAATAGTTTGAAATACTTAGCTTTCTGAGATTGTTGAGAGAAAATTCTTTGAAGTACTACGTACTCATTAGAGGCCTATAATATACTTGGCAAATAATTTTACACTGTAAATAATTTCAATGCTGGTTGCAAGGAAATGAAACAAAACCTTCACGGGGCTTCAGCCATTCTGATTAAATTAATTTTTCTCCTCATTTTATATCAAAAAGAATTTTGCATCAACTTGCTACTTCTTTTGCTTCTTTTTGGTTGACCGGCTTAGTTAAGGTAAGACAAAGTTTTCATGGGTTCAAAAACAATTTCACATAGGCTCACAAATTCCCTTCTTTCTTCCTCAATCATCTGAATTTGAATGGAGTCGATAAAAGGACTTACTATTTCACCCTCACTCCAGCCTATGGCTATTGTCTTTCAAATAAAACTAAAATTTAACCCCAAAGAAGACATTAAAATCATTTAATGTGCATTTTTGGGGAAGTCTGTGGTGGTAACTATTAAAAGTGATAAATCTTTGATGAAAATTTTATAACCATACAAAAAAATTAGAATGAAAATAATTGGGTACAAAAAATAAATAATATTAAGCATAGATTTTCCTCTGGCCAATCTGAAAGAAAATAACGTTTTATTAAATGCGACTGTCAAAAAAAATTATTTTTTGAGTTTTATTGAATTATTTTTGATAAGATTCAGGACAAATATTCCGTATGTTCACAACTGTATAAATTTCACAGTTGTTCATAGATTGCATAATTTTTTTTACTGAAATAATATCTTAGAATATTTTTCTTTATAACTGAAAACAAAATGTCATAAACATTCCAAAAATACATATTTTAAAATAGAGGTAGTGATTTGTTTTGTTTGCATTTCAGTGAAAAAAGCATCCATTTTTGTGTTAAAGCAAATAATTGGCAAAACTTATAATAAAAAAAAAATTATTGAAAGTTTTGATTAATCTATTCATGCTGATTTTTTCTGTTTAATAAAGTTTTTGTTGTTCTTATAATGTTACAAATACAGTAAAGATAAGGAAATCACTTCATTATGGGGTTGTAACTGATTGGAAAAATATTTCTAGAAAGTTTTCTAATAGATGAGTTTCTGTATTTTATTTGATCTATGGGATGAATTTTTGAATGTAAGAGCTGGGTTGTATATAAAAAAATTTAAATTGCTTGAAAGAAAGCAGACACTGCATTGGGTTCTTGCTTAATCTTTGAATTTCAAAAATATTTTTGGTATATTTTGATTTGTGAGAAAGTAGCTGAGTTTGTTTTTTCATCTAGAACCAATCAAAAAGTTTCCCTCCACATTCCGAGAAATGCATTTGGAGTCTATTTGTAGATAATAAAAGGAAGCCCAGGATTAATTCAGGGAGTCAACAAACATCTGCTACTGGAACCCATATTGCCTGACCCAGAAAGAAAAGACAATCGAAAGAAATATGAAAACCACCAGATTAGAACTGAAAGGAACATCAAAGAAAATGTTTTGGCTGGTTTGATTGTTCTCACTGTTACCACAAACTTTGCTTTGAAAATTGTACGAATTCTTTGAAAACTATTCAGAGAAATATTTTCTCTTTATCTACATATGTAGTTTTCTGTTCTGAGGACCTTATACAGCATTATAATTTTTATTGTAAGAGAGCCTATTTCATTTGCATTTATTTTTTTTCAAATATGTTATTGTCCATCATTTGGTGCACAATGCACTTAATAAATTTATTGTTTGTTCTTAAATTTGGCTCATGTTGTTTGCCTGTGTTGTGTGTCCACATAAGTTAAGTGTTGCCTTAAACATTTGTTTGAACTATTTTTCACATGTTTTTTTTTTATCAAATAAAATATTCCTTTATGTAAGATAACATTTGTTTTGACCTTTGAATGTACTGACAAGTGAGGACATAAACTTCTGTGGAAAATGTATTTTTTCTTATTTCTTTTGAGCAAAAAGTAACTAATATTTTTACAAAATTTAATTAGTCTTTGAATATACTATTTGAACATATATTGAATTTTTAAGAGCTCTTATTTTTATATGTTTAAATTTCTCTTCTGCTGGCATCCATCAAATTTATTAATCAAAATGGGTGAAAGGGATATTTTTATTTACTTTTTCATCTTAAACATGTTTAAAGTCCTTATTAACTATGAAAACTTATTTTTCTTTTCTTTACAGATTAACTTTTGGTTATTACTTTAAAAATAAAAGCAAAATTTAACTTCAAAGAAGACATTCAAATTATATAAAATGCATTTTTTAGTTTTCTTGAAGCTCTGTTGAAGAACCTAACAGTAACATCATTAAATGGAATAAAGGAATAAAAATCATATTTTGAAAAAATGGTTGCTAAAGTAAAAATGAAATATTTTATATTTATTTGATATAATATATATTGCATAATTGCTTTTTTAAATAAACTATGCAGAGTCTGTTACAAGACACTAGTTTGTAGTCCAATTTCACAGATAATTTCTACTGGGTACAATCCTCACAGAGTGCCTTGAGATACAAGAATCAGTCTAAAATATACGCAGTAAATAAAACCTTTTACATAAAAAACGGGCATGTTTTAATACAAGGGAGATTACTCTAATCTTTTCCATTAGCTAAGCTTACTGCTCCACTAACTACATTTGATAGTAAAGAAATTTTTTTATTTGTTAAAAAAAATCTAAAAAAAGAGTTCAAAGAAATGTTTGAGGTAACATTTAATTTATATGGGTACACAACAAAGACGACACGAGTCGAATTTAAGAAAAAACGGTAAATTTATTGTTCACACAAAATAATGAATGAATTACACAAATTAAGTGCATTGTATGCCAAATAATGGACAGTAACATGTATGCAAAAATAATTAATGTGAATAAAATAGGCCCTTTTACAATAAAAGTTATAATGCTGCATAAGGTCCTCAGAAAAGAAAACTACATATGTAGAAAAGGAGAAAATATTTCTCTGAATAGTTTTCCAAGAATTGGTACAATTTTCAAGGCCAAGTTCATGGTAACAATGAAGAATAGAATAATCACACCAGCTGAAGAATTTTTTATGTGGAAGCGACTTTGTGGTTCCATTCAGTTCTCATCTAGTGGTTGTCAAAATTTCTTCTGTATTGTTTTTCTTTCTGGACTGGGGCAAACTGGGTTCCAGCAGCAGATGTTCGTCGACTCATTGAATTAACTCCTGGGTCCCCTTTTATTACCTACAAGTAAGCTTGAAATTCACTTCTCAGAATTTGGAGGGAAACCTTTTGATTGATTCTGGATGAAAAACAAATGCAGCTGTTTTCCCCCACAAATTAAAATCTACCAAAAATATTTTTGAAATTCAAAAATTAAGCAAAAACCAAATGTAGTATGTACTTTCTTTCAGAAAAGCAGATGATACATGCTCAATCAGTTTAAATTTTTTAGAATATAACAAAAATAATAATAATAATAAAATATGTGTACTGGCACACCCCATAAAACCAATCTATCTTATATTTGTGATTCCTTTCAGTTAGATGCAATGATGGTGATATTGCTGGAACAAGGCTTCCCATATTATAAAGCTGAAAACTGCTAAAAAGCCAAAATAAGAGAAAAATAAAGGTCATTAAAACAAAAAAAGAGTTAGTAAATGTTATTTCTAGATTTCTATTCATTCTAATAGTTACATTAAAGTGTTAGTCTTTTCCATTTATCAAATCCAAGTGTAAACATTTTCAAGCAAGAGACAAAAAAAAAAATAGAAATGGCTTTGATACAGGGATGTATGGAGACATCGATTATGTTTATCAAATTTGCCTTGTGTAAAACTCAACAGAAGTCCCCACAAGATTATGAGAAGGTTGAAAGAATATAATCTGTTTTGTTTGCATAAATAAATTAAAATTTGTTTATCAAACAGCATAACATCAAATTGTAGGTATGAAATATTCTAAGAGGAAGTGTAGTTCAAAGAATTATGTGTTCGTTTGTTTTAGCAAAATTTGAAAATTGCATAAAAAGATAAGTCCATGTTTTTTTGCTAAGTGTATCAACAAAGTAGGAGTAATGTCTTGTTCCTCTCTTTCTTTTTGTGTATGGCAGGTAGGTGAAGAGGAAGAAAAGATGAAGAAAACAGCACAAGAGAGAAAGCGAGAGGGTTCAAACAAAGGTTACTGGGGGCGGGCCTGATTATTTTATTACTGCATTGTGTTCAGTATAGACTGTCTGGTGCTTCCTTGTTCTCTGCTTGCATCAGTCGGGAGACATGTACAAATAGTCAAGTCGGATCATGTGGTCAGCTCCCAATTCAAACTCATTTTTGGGCGGGAAGAAACATGACATGGGATCATTGAAAGTTCAATTTATTGTTTTCTGCAAATCGCTCTCCTTTCATTGGTTAATAAATATTTTCACACTTGCTTATGAATTTTGCCTTGATCTTTTTCTCAGTATGGAGGCAATCTTTTTTCCTATTGGTTAAAAATTAGATTTCACACTGGCTTGCAAATTTGCAGTTTTTTTTTTTTTTAATAATCATATTGCCCCAAGCAAGGCATTTTACTGCCACTGTTTTGCAAGGGGTTGCATAAGAGGAAAGTTATGAAAAAGAGTGACAGGCTATAGAGGGCGTCAGGAAGTGGGTAAGAGAAGGATGTGAATACTGATGAAAGTGGAGTTTGTATAATTCATTCATTATTTTGTGAACAATAAATTGATCGTTTTTTCTTAAATTCGACTCGTGTCATCTGTCTTTGTTGTGTACCCATATAAATTAAATGTTACCTCAAACATTTCTTTGAACTATTTTTTTTAGTAGATTTTTTTAACAAATAAAAAATTCCTTTACTATCAAATGTAGTTAGTGGAGCAGTAGGCTTAGCTAATGGAAAAGATTAGAGTAATCTCCCTTGTATTAAAACATGCCCGTTTTTTATGTAAAGGGTTTTATTGACAGAGAACGGAGCATGAGAGAGAGGATGCAGTTAGTAAGATAGGAGATGACTATTGACTTTACATTTAAATTCTTGGAGATTGTAGTTAAGAAAAGAAAGTTATTTTTATTTTGTACTCACCACAGATGTCTTCTCCCCAGATTTATTCTATTTCTACAACAACAATATCCTAAAAGAACTGGACACCCTACCTGGATTTATTATCAGTGAGCATAATCTTAACAATATAAGATATGCAGATGGCACTGTATTGATGGCTGACATGAAAACAAAAAAGACTACAGGATCTTCAAGATAGAGTAGTAGAAGAAAGAAAGAAAAAAAGAACCATCAATGGCAAAAAGACAGAAAGTATGGTCATCAGCAAGAGAAAAAGTTCAAGGTGTGAGTTAGAAATTAGAGATATCAACATCAAGCAGGTCAGAAATTTAAATAGCTGGGAAGTGTTTTAATGGAGAATAGAAAATGTAACACATTAAACTAGTGAAAGAAGTATTTCAAAAGCTAAGCAAGGTGCTGAGAAATGGAAAAATTTCATTAGAAATGAAAAAAAGAGTGCTGGATTACTGTGATATCCATCCTCATATATAGTAGTGAATATTATTGTCATGAACCCGGTTAAGAGTCCAGCAAGAAATAATACAACAACCAAAATAAGAAATAACAAATATATATATATATATATATATATATATATATAAAGGATTTTCGATTATTACCATGTATAATACATTTCACCACTTTGATGTTCTTAACGTGGCTCGTCAGATCCAATGAGTCACGTTAAGAACATCAAAGCGGTGAAATATGTATTATCCATGGTAATAATCGAAAATCCTTTATAAAATATTACTGTTAAATTAAATAAGTGAATTTAACATTGAGTTCTCTCAAGTTCATCTCTTTTGGAATTTACCCGGATTACATACCAAGTGTACTATGTTTAATATATATATATATAACACAGCAACATACAAATACTTGGAACTGTTAGTAGAATGATAAATACGGGTTAGGTAGTAATACTATAATGCAATCCTCGAACTGGGACTCGCAATAGTCATACGGTAGCAGTGTTGGCTATCTCACTGTCTCTGCCTCCACCTCTTGTGAGGAGAAATATATGTAGTTGTAGGAAGAGTTCATTCCATTGAATAGGTGATGTCACCATGACAGTTATACAATCTCCCCATGGATGAGAAAACTGGAGACATTTTCAGAAATGTCATTCTACAGAAGGATACTGAAAATTCCATAGATGGAGTGAGTCAGCAACAAGGAAGTCTTAAAGAAAATGGTAACAGAAAGAACACTTATACCCAGGATCAGGAAGAGGTGACTGAAATTCCTTGGACATATGAGGAAGTGAGGCTTGGAAAACTTAACACTCATGAAACATATTGAGGGAAAGAGGCATTAGCTTTAGCAAAGGGAGAGAAAAAAAACTGATGTACCACAAGGGATAGGAAGTTGTGGAAAGCCATGATCGCCTATGTTCTGAAGGGATGTGGCACATAGAAGAAAGGAAAAATATTGTTTAAAATCTCAGTTGAGTGCCATACGTGATACACATTTTGGGCGATCATGTCTCTTTCGAGACATGACTGATTGGGCAGAAGATTATCCCGCACTAGGTTGCCATTGCTTTCTGCGGTAGACTGGTTGCCAGCCAAGGCTATAGAACCCAATCTGTCCTATTATTTAATCCATAACTAGAGGGAAGAGACGGATTAATACCTTTCCCAAGGGTATTTGTGTGTGTAAGTGAATGCAAGGAATTCAACTGGAATTTGAACTCGACACCCTGATCTCTCGTACTGAGTCGATATCCACATTAAAATCTCAAGTTGCTTATAAAAATACCAGGTAAGTAATCACTTGAAAATTTCTCAGGCAAATACTGAAACAACTGAATTAGGTATTCCTTTGATTTAATATTTGTCAGAAATTTCCAAATATAAAATGTACTCAACTTGTATATATGATAATATAAATTTTATTGAATTCCTTGATCTTCCAAGAGGAAGACTTTTTTTTTTTTTTTAAAGCTGGCCATAGCTACTGTATCCAGTGGTCTCAGTGTCAGCTTGCCCAATGAGAAAATTCAATAACCAACAGTGGTCAGTGTGAAAGAAGGTGGCAAACTCTATACATAATATGTATAAAAACAAATTTAATTTTAAAGATTAAAATTTCAGTATCCTCTCACCTTTATGTGCATGTGATGTAAATACATTAGTACAATGAATTCCTAGAGGACAAAAGATGTTAATGATTTTGAGTATTGGTTATTGCTTTTTATTATTAGTGCTTACATTATTTCTTTTTTATTCACATGTGGATGAGGCTATTATATTTGTATTATCTACTAGTATGTTTTGGATGGAATCAGGTAGGTTTCCATGCATATTTAAATGAGTCTTACTAATTGAACTATGTTCAGATAGCTGTAACATGAGTTGTCTAGAAAGGCATGTAGTGGTATGACCAATCAGTTGCAGTTGACAACTAGTATAGGACAGCTCTGAATTCAAAACCATGTGTTCCTAGTGGGGCATACATTTGAATTGTAACTAAGGTCTGCTCAGTCTAATTGTAGTATAAACGACAAGTTGGCTCTGTAGGTGTTAAAGAAACACAAATGGACATGCCCAAAAACAAGTAGCTATGCTGAAGATTAGAAATTTTTTTTATTAGTTATAAGATTAAAAAAAAAAAAAAAAAAAAAAAAAGCTAACACTGCTTTATTGAATTAAAAAAAAAAATTGTGTATATGAGGGTAGGCTGAAAAGTTCATAGGCTGACTATGATGAAAATCTTGATCTTGTATGCATTAATTTCAACTATTATTAATAACTACATTATTTCCTTCTATGTAAATTGACATCTGACTGCTCAAAGAAGACTTCAAAAGTAGCAACTTCTCTTGAAAATGGACAAAATTTGGAAGTGTGTTAATCTGTAGAAAAATAGTTTAGCCATCAAGGCCATTAATAGTGATGTGGTTGCTACATTAAGTGATGATGCTCTAGATTTGTCAACAGGTCAAAAGTTGGCAGTTGAATTTAGAAGTGAAAAGGAGAGTCTTGATGATCCAAGGTTTGGATGTCCTGAAACTGCTACCACTGAGGAAAGAAGTTTGTTGAAAAGTAAACCTCATTTGGCCAGATTCCAGGAGAGTATTTTGGTTAGCCTATGAACTTTTTTAGCTTAAAAAAAAAAAAAAAAAAATTAAATATGGAACTTACTGATGATATTTAGACTTGATTAGCCAGTTGTAACAATGTTATTGTAAAACAGGAAGAGATGAAAGCCAAATTTTCACAAAAGGCTTGTTTTTATACCTAATCCCTGCAGTTTACTGAGGACCATAGAATGATAGTCTGAATAATTTCAAAATAGAAAGCAACTAGATTGAAAATGAAAGAAATGTCTAAAAGAATAGGTCAGATGACTTAATTTAAAACCTGTGTGATTTGATTATCCAGAAATCAGTTAGCAATAAATCAAGAGCAAAAGGATATTGAAACTGCTGTCAGAATACCAAGTCAACTCTCTTTAACAAATTTATACTCAATGTCTCTTCATGATACAACACCAGAGTCTGGTAACTCATTTGCCATGAGCTTGAAATTTTCAAGTAAGCCTAATATTCACTAAGGACTTGAATTCCAAGGAAATGAATATTATGTATTTTTTTTTTTTTTTAATTCCTGCTTGGCATAGTTCTATAAAGTCAATTAATGAATACAAAAGTTGGCAGTATATTTGCTTAAACCAACAAGATGAAAAATTATAGAATGAATTGCCTTAATCCTTAAATAGCAGGTATCAATTGAGGTTACATAGGAGAGCAGTAGATATCAGTGAAACTACTTCCAATTATATAGGAAGCATTCCTTCAGGATTCTGGTGCAAATGACTAATCACCTCTTGAACTCAGGAGGTTACCTCAGTTTCTGCAAATCAATCTGCAGAGAAAAAACAAGATTGTGTCATCTGCATGCATGCTTTTTGAAGCAAAAATTAAATGGAACTGGTGCCTATTTAATGCAAAGAATGCATGCCATTATACAATGGTATGCTTCAAAGAATAACAAACTTAACAATATTCACTTTATATTGTAAGAAGCTAATGTTTGTATTATTACTCATTTTAGTTAATGTGTATATTTTATAATTAAAATATAAGTAAACAAACTTCCCACTGTTTAAGGAAGGATATCCAAGATCAAGCATTAACATTTACCCCTGACTAGTTTTCTGAAGAGGTGTTACAATAAAATAAAACAACTAGTGTTAAAAAAACACAAAAAAAAAAACACACTAATACAAAGTGTGGATATATCCTTTTTTTCTACCACATATAGATAATTCATCCAGGATTTTAGTATAATCCAGTGCTATCAAGTACTCATTGATTGTTTATCTAATCCATGACTAAAGTACTATTGGGACCATAAAGAATCCAAAAATGTTCTTTGAGTAAAGTATTGTTTCATCCACATAGCCAAAAAGAAAGGTTTTCAGAGAAGTGATAGAAAGCTGATTATATTGTAGTCATTTTTTTGAAAAAAGTTACTACTCTCAAATGCACACAAATTGAACTTCTATGAAAACAATGTCTCTAAAGTTATTGCATCTACTGCAAAGTGCTTTCATATATATATATATATATATATAGATAATAAAAACAGCCCATAGCTTAATGAATGAATGTACAATTCATAACTGGGAGGGGGAGGAAGGCCTAATTTAGTATTTTACTGACCTAAAAGTCACTATCGTAACAACCACTAATCAAATAGTCTTCTTGTCATTGTTCAGAAATGATAACAATAATGTTAATGAATATAGATCAAATTGGAGTTTCTATATAATATAAAAAATAATGGGAGGATATCCTTTGCTGAATAGTTACTTCAACAATGCACCAAAGTGCCATTTTTATATTCATTACTTTCAAGATTTTCTTAAAGGGTTTGAGAATTTTACTGTTTTGTAAATCATGCTGGTTATATTTTAAGAACTATGATTGGGCTGACATGAAGTTTGCTCCCTAGAAAAAACAATGCAATTATTGGTTTCACTTATTTTATTTTCAAAGTCTGTCCACATCTTTTCTAATGCAGGTAACATTAGAATGATCCCTGTTGTGAATACTATTGAATGCAGTTTTTCAATTTGTTACTAATGGAAAAGTAAAAGTTAACCAGAGAAACCAGCAAGGAAGTTGGTGACAACAGCCTTCAATTTAGCATCTGATTCTTCTGTGATTTGACCATCTTTAGCAATGGTTTGCAAAAGAGTTTGCTGTGTGGCTTTGATGTGTTCAGAGAATTGCTGTTCAAAAACTGTAATCTTGGAAGGATCCACTTTATCTAGATGACCTTTGACACCAGCATAGATAGTAGCAACTTGCTCCTCAATTGCCATAGGACCTAAAAATAGAAATTTTTAGTTCTCATAACTAACAAGTCTCTCACAAACAGCAATTTGTTCAAGTATAACAAAGTTAAACAGTTGATTGATCTTTTTAACAAATATAGAATTCAAAATATTAGCATTTTATACACTTGTGCAAAAGATTAGTTAGTTCCTGACTAAAATACTTTGATATTGCTATTTCAATATTTGTTTTTATATTGATTGAGGATAGGGTGAGGTTACTTTTGGCTCCTAATTTAATTTACAGGATTTTCCCTTCGTATACCACTAATATAACCCAAATAGCGACATCAAATTTAAAATTTGACAAATTCTATACCCACCACCCCAAAAATGCACTTACCCTTCAGCCTCTTATAATGTGTAAAACAATCTAAACATTTTTTTTTTTTTTAACATCTGTTTTACTGAGTCAGTTAAATATCATTTTGCTGAAATAAGACTTTCATGGTCAATGTAAAATACACAAAACATAGAAAGCTTGTTAAAAAAACTTACAATATTGCCCTTGCTTGAGTAATTCAGTCAGCCTGACACCTCGGTTGAGAAGGTTCTGGGTAGCCTGATCCAAGTCAGAACCAAACTGAGCGAAAGCTGCTACTTCACGGTACTGAGCCAATTCCAACTTCATGGAACCAGCCACCTACAAAGAAAAAAAAAAAAAAAAAAAAAAAAAAGAGAAAAAAGATAAGCTCTACTAGAAGAAAGAAAAAGTTATAAAGAAGAAGCCAAGAGAAAATCTAGAAAAACTCACCTGTTTCATGGCTTTGGTCTGAGCAGCAGATCCTACACGGCTGACAGACAAACCTACATTAATAGCAGGTCGAATACCTTTGTAGAACAACTCAGTTTCCAAGAAAATTTGTCCATCAGTAATAGAAATGACATTAGTTGGAATATAAGCAGACACATCACCAGCCTGGGTCTCAATGACTGGCAGAGCAGTGAGAGAGCCACCACCATTATTTGGGTTCATCTTGGCAGCTCTCTCCAGGAGCCGAGAGTGCAAATAGAAGACATCACCAGGATAGGCTTCACGACCTGGTGGACGACGCAACAATAAGGACATCTGACGATAGGCAACAGCCTGAAAGCAAATTCACAATAGATACAATAGTTGAAAGCGACTTATGAAAGTGCATGTTGCTAGGAATTTAAAACCAAACATATAGCAAGTTTCTTACAAGAATGCAAATTTTAGAACTTACCTGTTTAGACAAATCATCATAGATAATAAGGGCATGTCCACCATTGTCTCTAAAATACTCTCCCATAGCACAACCGGAGTATGGAGCAAGATATTGCAGGGGTGCAGCATCAGATGCAGTGGCACTGACCACAATAGTGTAACCAATAGCATCTGAGAAAACAAAGCATAAGTACTTAGTAGTATTTGAAAAGATGTAATTGTATTAAGACATGATTATATTGAAAGATCTCATTTCCATTGTGATTAATAGCCATATGACTTCTATAATCACACATTCAAAAATATGACAAGCTACATGTGACAAAGGAAGTTACTGCAAATTCAGGGCCAGAAGTATATAAACAGGCAAAACAAATCAAAGCACTTCATTTTGAGTCGTGTGTGTGTGTGAGTATTTTCTAAATAAAGAGAAAATGGTTTGTGGGAGATGGTCAGTACTTAGTGGCTATGTACAAAGAGGAGAAAAATCACAAATTGCTGACAAGGCATGATATAACTGTCGTATCAATGCAAGAAGTGAAGGCCACGGTTCCCAACTACAAACCAAAAGAAGGGCTACTGTAGCCAAATTTGCAGATGGCTTTAACCAAGCTGAAGGAAGGAATGCATTAGTAGACCAAGGTTTGTCATATGAGCATGCACATCTGCAGGACAACCAGGTTACCCATAGAAGGTCGCTCAATCTGATGAGCCAAATTTTTTTGAGTAAAGCGAATAGTAGCATATATGCAAACGTTATCCTCGGTAAGTGATAGTACATGGTTTAATTATTTGGAAGAGGAGGGGAAGACAAGTCAGCAGAAGCAATATGTTTGGGGAATATTTTACTGTGAAACACTGAGCCCTATCATTCATGTAGAAGATAATTTGTTGCATATTGATATCATTGAAGTCCATGTTAGTGCAGAGTCTTTGTGATAACACTTATGTTTTAACAGGAAATTGTTCTTTGTCACACTGCACCAAATTTCTGGGAATGTTTTCAGAAACATGCAAAAGACATAACTGTTCTGATTAAACTTCCCTGTATCTTAATTGCACTGAGTATTCATGGGATCAACAAGTTTACTTTAAAGAACATTCATGTAACTTGTAGTAAAAAACACACACACACAAAAGACCTGTTGATTATATCTTAGCACAAAATCATACAAACAAAGTCTTCAGAGACTGCATGTATGTGCCTGTTTAAGTAAAAGGCTATTGTTTTAGTATGTATGATATTTTGCTCAAATCTGAAAATACAATAAAAAGTGGAGTAACCCTTATATTATAATTAACAATTAAATCTTGATTAATTGACTAGTTTGATCATAGTTATGTCTTCATCTTGGTGTCTTCTGACAGTTGTTTTGGCCAGTGTATTTACTTCCTCCCCCTTTTTTTGGAGGTGTCTTACACTAAACCAGTGCAAATCAATATAATTCTTTACTTCAGAAATTATGTTTCATGCAATACTAAACTTCATGTGTTTTAGTCTACACTTAAAAGATTTAATAGTCTTCAATTTTCTCAGACATTGTGCAAGAGAAAGACTAACTCTCCTAATGAAATTAAGCATTTAAGATTTGAACTAAGCAGCTATATGCAAACATACATATCTAATATATTACTTTTACTCTAGTGATTTTTAAAACATTAAAACTAAAACAATGTTGTCACATTTTATATAAATAGTAGTACACTATAAAGAATGTGTGCAAATTAAGTAAAAGAGAAAGATTAATACTTACTGGCATCTGTCAATCTCTTGACAATCTGAGCAACAGTGGATCTCTTTTGGCCAATAGCAACATAGATACAGTAGAGTTTCTTACTCTCATCCTGACCTTCATTGAAACGTTTCTGGTTAATGATGGTGTCAATAGCAATAGCAGTTTTACTAAAAGGAAAAATTTAAAAAACTGACTTAAGAAATGACATCTATAAACAGAAACACAGCTTTGTAGGTGTAGAAATTGCATTTCAAATGCAACATGTTCATTTGTTGAAATTCAAGACTACACATTCAGGAGAAAGATACATACCCAGTTTGCCTGTCACCAATGATTAACTCACGCTGACCTCTACCAATGGGTACTAAACTATCCACAGCCTTGATGCCAGTTTGCATAGGTTCACGTACAGAGATCCTAGGAATAATACCAGGAGCCTTGGTGCCAACACGGGCACGAGTAGCAGACTTGATGGCACCCTAGAAGTCAGTCAAGTGAAAGAATAAAATCAACACCTTATATAGCAAGAACTTGCGGTTACTCTAGCCAGACATTTTTAACAGATAATACTTAGATTTGTTTGATAAATATTCTGCTAAAAATATATCTTACAACTGACGAAACAAGTTACTCCCTTCCTATACACAAGAATATACTTTCACTTATATTGGTAGAATGTAAAAGTAATTTTCCAAAAAGGAATAATTGAATAGTTTAAAATTTTAAACTATCATTGTAACAAATACCTTTCCATCAATGGGGTTACCAAGAGCATCAACAACACGCCCAAGCAACTCTTTACCAACGGGTACATCAACAATAGCCCCAGTTCTTTTCACTATGTCACCTTCCTTGATGAGTTTGTCATTACCAAAGACGACAACACCCACATTGTCAGGTTCCAAGTTCAAGGCCATACCCTGATAGAGAAAAAATAAAAATTAAAATGAATATCAAAGTAAAGATTCTATATTCATTATAGAAAAATTATTTCCAAATATGTATGAAATTTGTACCAAATTAAAGAAATCTAAATTCCACTTATAAGAAAGAACATAAAAATCTAAATTACCTTAAGCCCACTGGAGAACTCCACCATTTCCTCGGCTTGAATGTTTTTTAAGCCATAGACACGGGCGATACCATCACCAATAGACAGTACTTTACCAGTTTCTTCTAGGTTTACGGTTGATGTCTGGTTTAAAATCCTTTCCTCAAGAATGGAAGATACTTCAGCACCTAAAATAACATTAAAATTAAGCATTATTAACTGTAAACATTAAAATTAAAGACATAAGACTTAACAGGGAAAATGAAAGCAATTTTCAGTTTTAAGAGCTTTATATGCACACAAATTAAACACTTCAAATGATTGGACTAAACATATTCAAAACGTATTTAAAAACTTATGAATAATTGCTTTTTGTAAAAAGATTAAGTGAAATTACTAATAATCACATTTTTGAAGGTCTAAAATCTAACTCAAAGAAAGTTTTCATTTTACATATATATATATATATATATATAAAAACACAAACATAGCTTAAGAAAACAACTCAGATTATATTAAGTTGGTTTTAAAGGGATTCAATGCATCAATATTATAACCAGAAAAGTGAAAAAGTAAAAGGGTTAAAAAAGCTGCAAATAGTTTAGTAGCAATACACTGGCATATCATAACCTGCCTCTCATCTCCAGGTCAGTCAAAATTAAAGATTTGCTTAATTGTGTTTTTTCTAATACACACACACACACACACACACACACACACACACTTTTAAGTACTAACCAGCAGCCTTTGCAGGAGTGGTAGTAGAGAACTTCCTGGCAACAACAGTTCCAGCTCCAAGGGCATTCGTGCAGACCTGAAAGATTTCATTTATTATTTTAAACAGAAAAATCCAATAACTCTTAGATAAAAAAAAAAAAAAAAAAAAAAAAAAAAAAAAATGTAGTAAATGAAAATTGCTAAGCTAAAAATAAACAGAAATTTAAAATTATCTGACTGGGTCATTACTGAAAATAAGGTACCTCCACTAAATTGCTGGAAAACACAGTAATATATATATATATATATATATATATATATAAATAAAAGGCCCCAAAATTAATAAAAATGAACTTTTCCCCCCATAAAAATGATTATTATTAAAAAGATTAAAAGAATTATAAACATTTTTTTAATCCCCTTTAACATGTCCAAAATTTGGGTAAAAAAATATTTTGATTCTAGTTAAAAGGTAACAAAATCGTTACAAGAGTTTACAAGGGAAAACATATTAGATAACTCAGTTTTTCTTCCGGTGACAAACATTAATTTGGAAATTCTTAAAAAGTGTCAGATTTTAATTAGACTTTCAGGGCTTAGTCACAAATAAAATTATTTTTGTAGTTATTTAAAAAAAATTAAAAAAATTGGAAAAAAAGAATTTTTTTAATATGTTAACTCCAAATAAATTCATGAAATTATAACTGCAATATAACTGACTATTTAATTTGATAAGCTTTTAATTGCCTAAATAAATAGTATAAATTAAGGACAGTATAGGCTGAAGAAATTTTTTTTTCTTTCCCAATTTGAAGTTTTTTTTTTCCTAGGATAATTCCTATGTGCAAATTAAAAGGTCATGCGTTTCAGGGTTTTTTCCCCCTTAGAGAAAAAAAAAAAGAAATTTGTACAATGTCACTTGTGATCACAATACACTTATGTCAAATCTGTCAACACACACTATGGAAAGGTCAGAAAGTTGAACTGTGTATAAAGTTTTATTCTAAATTTAATGTTATAAGTAATGCTTGTGTAAATCATATTCAATAAGTGCCATATGTGATACATGCTTGGGCAATCATATCTCGAAAGAGACATGACTGACTGGGCATATGATTATCCCACAGTAGGTTACCATTACTTTCTGCGGTTAACTGGTTGCCAGTCAAGGCTATAGAACACAATCTGTCCTGTTATTTAACCCATAACTGGAGGGAAGAGAGATTAATACCTTTCCCAAGGGTATTTGTGCGCAAGTGTAACGCAAGGAATTTAACTGAAATTTGAACTTGGCTCTCAGAGTCCTCGTTCCGAGTCAATATCCACCGCATCATATTACACATAACATTAAATTAGATAATTTTCCAAAACTAATGTGTTACAGATGTATATTATATTTTTGCAAGATTTTTAGAACCGGGAATTAACTTTTGTTTACAAATGTGTCAATGGCTTGAAAAAAAAAAAAAAAAAAAGAAAATTTTTAGATTCCAATCAATATTTCTGTTTGAAATTACAGAGTATTTTACTTATTGGAAATAGTAAATTTAATCATTTAACTTTCAATTAAAACTGAAATAAGTTACAAGAAATTTTTTTTATTTTTACAAATAAAATTTAGATATTGAAAATGAGTGGAGATACCTGTTTTGATTAAGTCGATAAACATGCAAGTAAATAGAGTAAGCATCAACATACTGAACACGGAATAAATTATTCTGCATCCAATAAATCGTATGTTTGACGTTTCAAGTACCTATAAAATCTTCCAATAATTGCAATTAAATCAACAATGATGGCTGGCGAAAGCCGAACTAAGGGCAGACAATTATTATTCCTAACAAGGTTATTGAACTTTGAGATTTCTGCTTTCCTTTTCTAAGACTAACGGATTATTTGTGACGGTCTCGGATTTTTTTTTTTTTTAGATATAAACGGCAAAAACCCTGCAGATAGAAAAATAATTCATAAATTAAAGTTAAAGACGATGTCAAAATCGAATGCCCTTGTGTCGCTCTCCTACAGAATTAAAGCCTAAGAAATAAAATTGTTCATGTATTTTAACTTAGAATTAATTTCTTCTGCCTTACTTTGTTAATAACTTTATATTATAAGTTTACACTACAGTAATCACGTGATTTTAGCTAGTTTTGAAGTTTACTTTGGATATGCCAAAAAACAAGCCAAGGAGTGATTTAAAGCTTCGTTTCTAGACATACATAATTGTCAACTTTTATTTGAGTTTTAACAGCACATAAAACCTCTGCGGTTTTATGTGCTGTTAAAGGTATTTTTTAATGCTTGGTTATAGTGAGAAGGTTGATGTAGTTAGATTTTGATAAAAATTATTAATTTTAGAAAACTGAAGATGTCTTCTAGTGTTGTATTCAAATGTATTACTGGTAATATAATTACATATTATGGCAATTTTTTTTTTTTTTTCAAGAATTTATTTTTCTATAAAAGTCTATTTTTATACTTTTAGAGTGTTTTGACCCCAGTTTGAGAGTTAACTATTTGCCCATAGCTAAGACCCTAACAGGTGCTACCACTCTGGGTCGGGGTGGACCTGGGAACAGCAATTAAGAGGCGTTCCATGATCCTCACAACCTCCCAATCAGAAGCCTTGTTGCCGGATGCAGTTTACCATCATACCTAGGATTACTTTTATTTGAAAGTTTTTTTTTTATATCACCACGAGCAAGGCGGTAACGCCACTGATGTGCAGGGGGCTACGTAAGAGTGAAATGATTGGAAAAGAGAAAGCCGGAAACCACATCCTAAATAGGGAACAAGGGATGAGCCTCTTCATCTGTTCAATAGACGTGGGTGGAGTGTGAACCGGGCGATTTAGTTTTTGACTGTACTAATTGAAGAAAGAGAAAAGTTTTCGCTGATTTTATCATTTGAAATAAAAGGCACATTAACCGAGATTGCATAATAATGGCTATTGATTACAAAATAGGATTGTCCCTTTTCTGTTCAATTGCAATTAAAAAGTTCAGTCATGTAAATTTTTGGTGAATATAAAAAAAATTTGCAGATTTAGTTAAACACTGCAATATTATTCATAAATGTAGTACCCCTAACAAGAAAAAACAAAAAAAACAAAACAAAAACAATTATCGTTTAAAAAGAAAAGGTGACATTCACCTGGTTAACCTAAATGTCCTCACTCCTCCTCAGTGTAAGGGACGGAGCCAAGGTTAGCTAAATTTCGATGACCCAAAACAATGCCTGCTATGTATTTATAATTTATTTGACAAGCATATTGAACTGATTTACAAGTAATAAAATAATATAGGTGTAGTGATATATATTAGTTATTGTAAATACTGCAGTATACATTTTGTTGTGTAGGGTGCGTAAATTTTGGGCAAATTAAAAAAAAAAAAAAAGGGGGCAAAATAAAAGAATAACGTAATGAGCAAAAAAGGATAAGTGCAATCGCCTATTACCCAATTAATTGAACTACATGCATAACATGAATTTTGAATTTAAAAATTGCATTATTTCAGGCATAGCAACAATTCTGGAAAACAAAACAAAAAAAAAAAAATCAATGTTTTAAAATTCACTTTCATAGGAAGTACAGTAGACAGAGAGGAAATTTAAAGAAAACACTTCAAGGTATTTCATAAATAAGAAATATTTCTTTTATAAAAAAGGCAACATTTATATGATATTGCAATTTGAAAAGGTAAATTTGTATTCATTAAACCGAATTGAATCTCAAAAAATCTAGTCGACGTAGACTGCTACGACCTTCAAGTATCGTTCACAAGGTTAGTTAAGAGAAACTTATTACACGAAATAATTACCAAACACAAAACTTTCAAACGTACGATTAACACCTCAGATGAAAAGATTATTTAATTTTAGTTACTTTGTATATATTTTGCAGAACCGATCGCATCTTCGAACAGGATAAAAGAAGAAGAAAACTACCACTGCAATGTCATGCACGCCATAGAGAGTTAAGTGCCGGAAAGACGGCATCAACTGAGTTCGATATTTGGAAATAGATATGAAATGATGGCCACTGATCATAATTAAAACTAAGTATTCTGATATAAAAACATTTATACCTTAACTGCTGCCCTTGGAATCTGCCTAATAAGACCGGCTGTCACCCGTGCAGCAAGCATCGTGAACCACCAAATTTGTTCGTTGAAGAAAGATGGCTGAACAAGGGCGGTCTGAACTAAGCATTATGGGAAATAGTCTCGAAGTCAAAAATTTAAAAAACAAATTTCGTCATTTGAAAAAAGCTAATGTACCGATAACAGTTTTTAATAATGAAAACATTATAAATAATACTATTATTCAAAAATAATAATTTTCAAGTAAAATTATAACTCTTAGCAATCGGCTGAAATCGAATTGTTTCGTAAATGTCACATGATGGAATTTTCAAGGAGCTGATACAACTACTATAAATTAAGAAAAACATTTGAACTAAGTCGCTATTATGACGACACAGTTACTGTTGTGGGCTTATCAGACACTAAGCGCTACGAAATCCTTTTAATTAATAATTAAAAAGAAAGAGGGTTCTTCATTGTTATACAATTAGTTATTTAAACGCTTGGCAAAGAACTAACCATATTTCAATATCGTCAACATTTTTTTACCTGCGACTATAACCAGCAAAAATGTCTTTGAGTAGTAGCTTATCAAAATGGTGCTTATTCGCTTTGTGTTTATTATTTTGGGTAAGTTATATTTTTCTTGTTGATTTTACATTCATAATGAAAAAAAAGTTGGTATGTTATTAAATTTTATCTTAAGAGACCAAATTATGTAGCTACTTTATGATTTTAATTATGTGTAACTCAAATAATTCAACATAATTTTAATTATTCACTCATGATCGATCTCAAAACAAAACGTTTGATGTGTTTTTTTTTAGTTTTTAGGAAGGTTGATAGTTTTTGAAACTGGATTCTTACTTGACTTGTGTTTCTCTCTAAATGCATATATCGCTATGAAGTTGTTAGAGTAAAATAAAAAAACCTAATCTTGAAGTAAGAAAATTTGTTTTCGTAATTAAGGAAAACAATGGTGGGGTTGCCAGGTGAAATTAACAGCGCTTTTCATTGACACTTAAAAACAAACAAACAAACAAACTTTCCACTTCCAGTAATTTAATTTTCTCTTTTGATCTGTAAAATTCATTAAAAAATGTACTTCCACATAAAAGCCATAAATTGCGGTGAATACTTTTTTTGACACTTAAAAATGTAATAAACAGCATTCTTTAAATGAAAATCTGTTTCAACTGCAATGTTGCCAAATAACGTGGTTCTGTTTTGTTGTCAAAACTGAACATTCACTTGCAATAAAACACGAATGTACTTGCTAGCAATTGATTTCATCATGATATTAAGACAGAAAGTACATTTTAATTTAGATTTTATTTTTTAAATTTATAAAATATTTTTTTAATAACATCCGAAGAAATATCAAAAGACTCAAATTCAATAGATTGGAATGGATGTAATAATTTTAAATGTAATTAGTAAATTATTTGAACTTTAATTTTTTGCTTTTTTAATCGCTTATCAGTAATTCCATCAAAGCAACAAACAAATCAAAAATTGAATGAGCCAAGAATTACTTCGTGTTGTAATTGTTATTTTTTATTTCCTCTTGCGTTTTGAATACTTGAAAAACGCAGTTGTAACCGGCACAAGTTTAGTAAAAAAAAAAAATGGATTTGAACTAAAAAAGAACGTTTTACTTTCAATTAAATTATCAGTTTTTTTTCGAATTGTTTTTTTTTCATCTCTGCGTGTGGAAATTAATTTCCCTATTTAATCCGATACAAATTTATTAGAAAGTTCTGTAGTCCCCCCTCAGACAGTTCTTTACTTTCCATTTAAATGGAAATTCTTTTTATTTTAGTGACTAAAATTTAGTCTTTTTAGTTTTTTTAATGTCTCGATAAAACTAAAAAACAAGAGATCCATTAAATGATGAATCTTTCCAGAAAAAACATTTTCAACTTATTTTTTACAAAGAAATTGATTCTAATAAAAAATAATCTTGGAATCTATTCTAACTTTATTCTAGGTTTGTTTTTTAATTCAAGAATCAAGATAGATCATGAAGAAGTGACTAGTGAACCCTTCAACCCCACAATCATATTTGAGTTCTGACAATTTTTTCAAAGTTTAAATATTCAAAATTCCTCCTATTAAAAATACTTTGTTGCTCTCAAAAGCAAATCTGTATTACTGTTTTGGTTAATCATCGCCTGTTTTGTAAGACTTTTTTGTCCTCGTTTGTGAACTTCTTGTTTGAGAGCATATTGAATCATACATATTACAATGGATGAGTACCTCTAAAAACGATATTTTAAGGTTTTTAAATATCTCTCTCTCTCAAACTTTCTCCAGGCTTTTATTTTAGTTTTAATTTTAAGATAATATATTAAATATTTTGCTTATTTTCAATAGACAAAAACATTGCTGTGTATTTCAAAACTGGAATGAGTATCTTTTTCTTCTCTTCAGCAAAAAGGCTAAAAAATTGTCCATATTGACAAATCTGTCAGTACAACCTAATTCTCTTGAATCTTTTAACTTCAACAAATAAACTACTTTTCTGAAATTTTAGATTAGCTGATTTAAAAGTTTGATTTGAAAGGAAACAAATGACAGTTTGGTTTCAGGTTTATGCTTTTTTGAAAAAAGCATTTTTAACAGTAACACTGACTGAATTATCGTGGGTCGTTGAGTTGTCGTGAATTTTTTAATTTATGATTAGAAAATTGTCTTAATTTAACAGTATTCCTTGATTGCTGCAACGTGCAAATTAATACAGAATTTTCAGATTTAAAAGTTTATAAATTCTAATTAAAATTTAAACAATTCTTTAAAAATTCATTCAATGAAAAAGTATTCATAATTCAATCATTTGTACACAAAAGTAATTAAAAGCTTTTTTTTAATTAAATAAGGTCTTAGTTTTATTAAAAAAATAATTTACAATTCAATTTTCTGTGGCTAGGGATCCTGTTTGGCATAAAAAAGGCCTTAATTTCTCTGAGCACATGTTCTTAACTACTATAAGTACTTTCACTCATTTTCGATATATCCAAATTTTAAATGGAATTTTAAAGTTTTCTTGAAACTTTAGTTTTAATTGAAAGCTAAATGATTAAATTTACTATTTCCAGTAAGCAAAATACTCTTTATTTCAAACAGAAATTATATTGATTAGAATATATATATATATATATATATATATATATATATATATATAATTTTTTTTTTTTTTTTTCAATTTTTCGTCCATTTTTGAGCATTTGACAGATTTGTGAACAAAAGTTAATTTTGGGTTTTAAAAATATTGCAGAAATACATCTGTGACACATTTATTTTTGGAAAATGAGAAAATTTAATGTTAAATTCATTTGATTTACACAAGTATGATTTATTTATAGCATGAAGTGTAGAATGAAACTATTTCTTAATCACAGTTGAACTTTTTGATCTGTTTGCCATATGTGTTGACAGGTCGTCAGATTAAAGATAAGTGTATGGCGATCACAAGTGACATAATTGTATAAATGTTTTGCCCTGTAAAAGGAAGAATCACTGAAACACAACTTAATTTGCATACAGAAATTATCATACAAAAACTTCAAATATGCAAAAAATATAAGTTTTAAAAACAGGAAGGCACAATGATTTCATTTGTATTATTAAACTTAATTTTCAATTAGTAAGTATAATCTTCATGTAATAAGTCTTAAACTAATGCCAACAAATCTTTGAAGTATTTTAAAAATATTTTTCAAACTTTATAAATTATTATAATTAAAAAAAAAAAAAAAAAATTTTTAAATTTCCTTATTAATTGATTTTTTTTTTTCAGAAATAGAGGCAAAATTTTTTACCAAGATTTTTTTTTTTTTTTAAAGAATCTTAAAAATTAATTTTATTCATTTATGAATAAGTCTTGAAAGTTTCATTAAAATCCAACAATTATTTGATTTTTGCAAGAATTTCCAAATTAATGTATTTGTCACTGGGGGAAAAAATGAGTTAAGTAATATTACGTTTTCCATTGCAAACTCTCGTAATGATTTGGTTACCTGCTAACTAAAATCAAACCAAGATGTTTCCGCCCCCCCCCCCCCCAATTTTGAACATGTTAGAAGGGATTAAAAAAAATTTTTTAAAAAGGATAAAAAGAAAATACTTTGATCTTTTTCTCTTAATAATAATCATTTTTGATGAAACAGTTTGATTTTGATAAGTTTTGAGGTGGGGGGCTTTTTATTCATTAGTTATCTACCTCCTTATAAGCTGATTCCCCTTAATTAGTACTCTTGGTAGTTGTCACATAGCACTAATTCTTTGATTTCCCCTCCCCCCACAAAATAAATGAGCCACATTACAAAACTGATCATCTGAATCTTGATGACTAGAGTGAGAATCAGGCCAGAGAGAGGACAAGAACAGTGTGTGTTCGTCAAAGACACTGAAACAAGGAACACTATATTTATGATTAGGATTCTATCCGAAAGAGCAGTACAAATGAGACGTGTACCTATGTTTTGTAGACTATGCTAAGGCATTCCACAAAATACACCACAAAGAATTGATAGAAATGCTCAGCAACTTTGACGTATTTGGGAAAGACATAAGAGTTATCAAGAATCTCTACTGGCAGCAAACCACCTGCATATGGGCAGGTAACGAATTCAGCATAGATTTGTACAGCAAGACTATTCTGAGGACCCTAGATGTTATGCCAGGATTTGTCATCGGAGACCACAACTTGAACAACGTAAGGTATGTAGATGATACAGTAGTGATAGCAACCATGGAAATAAAACTACAAGACTTCCTACAGAAGGTAGCTAAAGAGTGACAAGAAAGGAATAAATAAATTGCAAGAAGACTGAATGCATGGTCATCAGCGAAAAGAGCAGCCCAAAATGCCAAATACAGGTGAGGGCCTACTAAAATCAAGTAGGCACAAAAATTTAAATACCTGGGAAGTGTTTTAACAGAAGATGGAAAGTGTGACACAAATCCAAAGGCGAATTGGCATGATGAAAGACGCATTCCAGAATCTGAGTAGAGTATTAAGAGACAGGAAAATTTCACTAGAAACAAAGGATTGCTATGTGTTGTCAGTTCTTCAATATGGCAATGAATGCTGGACAATATCATCAAAGATGCAGGAAAAACTTCAAGCAACTGAAATGAGGTTCTACAGAAGGATGCTGTGAATATCATGGCTTGAGCATGTAAGCAATAATGAGGTTTTGGAAAGAATGGAAACGAAAAGGAAATTAATACTGAGCATCATGCAGAGACAGCTAAAGTTCCTTCGACATGTAATGAGGAAGGAGGGCTTGGAGAATCTGATACTAACAGGCCAGACAGAGGGAAGGAGAGATGTGGGGGGGACGTGTAACATACTTGATGGGCTGGATGGTAAAACGGGGGTTGCCTGGTGTAACAGGAGAAAATGGGCTAAGAGCCACCATAGGGAGACATGGAGGGCCATAATCGCCTACGTCCTGAAAAGACAAGGCAAATGGAAGACTTGTTTTAATGTGTTGCTGACTCATAGATTTGCATTTGAAAACTTTGCTTCAAAACTGTTTATGAAATAGTTGTATTTAAAAAGAATTCAGGAAGTGATGAGACATTTAAATCTAGCTTTAAAATTTTTATATTTAGAACTGTCATTGTCTTTACATGAGCAGCACTAACAATTAACAAATTCTTAATAAATTTGATAATTGAGGATATCTGACTCTATTTGAGCCACTCTTGGATTGGCTAGACTGTTTCTTGTCCTAATTATCAGTCATATAATGTTCTTCATGTACTCTGATATGCAATGAAATTCACCCTATGTAAGGTAGTAAAGCCACTAAGACACAGGAGTGGGTTACTGAGTATGGAAGAATTAGAAACAGAAATATTACTCATGAGCAAGAAAAATAGAAGAGTAATCAAGATAGATAACAATTTTCATTGCTTTTTACATTTTTGAAGAACAAGCTCGATTAGAAAGCAAAAAATCAGAAGTGAGCCCAATAAGAGAGAAGAAACTGTTTGCAAGGACTTATAATAATATAAGAAGAAAACATAATTAAGGAGAGAGAAAATAACAGAATAAGACAGAAGATAATGATTGACATTGTGCATTTAAAATTTTCGAAGATCAAACTTAACTTGAAAGCAAAAAGCCAGAAGAGCTCCACAAGTAAGAAGTGTGAGCATAGAACTTGTGGTTACATTTAGCCATTTTAACTGTGAATTGATAAGATCTTAACGCTAGTCTAGTACTGCACTTAAATTCATAAAGTTTAAGTATCACAGCAAAGAGCTCATCTGAACAATTACCATAAAAGTATTTATAGAAAAGATAGTCAACTTTATGGTGGTGAGAAAGTGACTGAAACCAAGATGCTTTTATCATCTCATTTCTTTTCTTTCAGCCTCCACCCCATATATTGGTCATTGAAACCCCGATTTCTGAGAGGTGGTTTGTGCTGAGAACTTTTTAGCATGTCTTTTTATAAATTTTATAATCTTTTTCCAATTAATGATTTTTTTCATAGGAAGAAAACAAAAAACAATAACAGCACTTTCCTTTCTAGAAAAAAAATTTGAAGTTTTAGTTTTGCAATATTTAACTTATATATATATATATATATATATATATATATATATAACTGCTTTAAAGAGTGCAAAACAATGGTCTTCCCTTCTCTCCTCTGAGGAAGCAACATGCACTTCAGACAGATCAAAAAAATTAGAAAAGATTTGCATGCAAGCTCCTCACTCTATACTTGAGATCACGTTACAGAATTACATAACTAACTTTGAAATTTTGGGCTGTGCAAACTCGATCAGAATTGAAACAATGTTCATGAAGACACAAGACTAGCTACATCATCAACATGGAGCAACATCACATTCCCAGACATTTGTTGTGCAGAGAACTGCTATGTGGTAAACAGTCAAAAGTAGCCTCCACTGGTGCATGTTCTAACCAAAAGAATTAGTGTGCTGCCAACCAAATTTGTTGGCAGTTCATTATCAATGAAACCTCTGCAAACTTCAAAGAAATCCCTGATAAAAAGTCCATATTCAAAGAGAACAACTTTCCTGTGTAACTTTGTCATTGGTCACAATCAGTGTCTTCATTACTCCAGGCTCTGTATGTCCAGTCACCTGGATCCACTAATGAATTCTAAGTTTTCTTTGTACCTTCAGGACACACCCATGAAATAATATACCTGTATTTGACAATGTATTGTTTTACAACTTTCTTTATGACAATGAACTGGGAATTGCTTAATACTCCACCCACGTCTATTGAACAGGTGAAGAGGCTCATCCCTTGTTCCCTGCTTAGGATGTGGTTTCCGGCTTTCTCTTTTCCAATCTTTTCACTCTTACATAGCCCCCTGCGCTTCAGTGGCGTTACCGCCTTGCTCGGGGTGATATGATTAAAAAAAAAAAAAATTGTTGGTAAGATATATAATAAATTGTGACCAGATATGACTTTCAGATTGTAAGTAGATTGGTAGCTACTCAAGTAGTCACAAGCTTTTAAGAATTAACATGTTAGTAGAAACAAGATTTTTCTAAATAGGACAGGTGTTGAAACAAATTTGCTTGAAATTTAGCTGTTGATATGAGCTTGAAAATATGAAAGTGTCTTTAGAACTTTTAATTTTAAATTAAACTATATTAGAAAAATAGAAACTAAAGTGATGTGAAATTCAAACTTAAGAATCTTTTTCTACATAGTGTAGACAAGTTCTGAAGCAACAAAGTAGTAAGAGGTATTTGAAGAAATAAGAAAAATCTTGAGATATTTCTATTTCATTTTTTAAATGCTACAACTAATGTGAAGGAAAAATGGTGTGACTGTGAGATGTTTTATTGGTGTTTGGTCACCAAAAGTTCAAGTAAAAATAAAACAAGCTTATTTTTGACACTCAATCTATTGATCAACAGTTATTGTCTTTTTGAATGATCTTTCAAGTAACGGCTTCTCATCTTCAAATAACTTTTTACTGTTCATATATCTGCTCTTGGCATCTTTTTACTCTTTCAGGAAAGTGAACATTTTGTAATGACCAAAATATTGGGTGATGCAATATCTGCTTAATAGGGCAGATGATTGAAAACTTCTCAAGGAAGCACTTCAAATTTTTATTTGGTCATAAAATGTAATCCTGTTGGAATATTTTTTTTAGTACTCTCACAGGAATTAGATGATTCCTTTGTGGCTGAAGCCTTTAACATGGTTAGTAATGGTTCACTTTGGTTTTCCCTCCTCATGATCTATTGCAATTCACAATGTCTACTCCTTATCTCATAATCCATTTAGGGAATTGCAGATGGAAATATGATTCAATAGGCATTTTTGCTCCACTTATATGGAAGCCACATATGAAAGTAGCTAACATAACTTGTGCATGTTAGATATTGTCTTATTTTTAACTGATTTGGATATTTTGAGTTAATAGGCTATCTTTAGTATCCTATAAAGCCATATTAGCTTAATGTTTTAATACATTTTAACTTATTTTTTTTCTCATACAATTCTTTCTTTGTAACTAATTTTTCTTTACATTTTCAAATTTCATATAAAAACATTTAATCGGACATCAAGTACAGACTGCTTAAGCAACAAATGACTAAAGAATTTTTATTGCTAGCTGAAGATAAATTTGTGACTAATTTAGCCAGGTTAGAATTAATGATTTAAATATGGGTTTACCATAATATCCAAACTTGAAAGAAATTTCTTAATTTATTATTATAGGTTTAGTTTTCTTCATGGCCTAATTCTGCTTAAGCTGACACAAAAATGGTTACTGATAGCTTATGTCATAGGATTTATAAGCCTACTTAACTATAAACCACTTACAGAGTTAATGTTTTTTCTTTGTAAAATCTATAAAGACTATTAACATAACTCTTATGAGCATAATGTTTGTCATTTTAATGAGATTTGTCAATGAGCTAATCAATGAAAAGTGACTTTACTAATGCATTTTTATCAGCAATACATTCTTTGATTTTGTGCATATTGATAGCAATTTCAGCTACCAATAGTTCAATAGATTTATACTGATACCTAATCACTTTGATTTGCTTAAATCCTAGAGTGATTCTGCTTGTCTACTTGACTGATATACTTAACTGCTTATGTTTGTTGAGAGCAAACTTTAATAACACCAATTTAATTTCTCTTCATAGCTTTTGGCATGTTTTCATTATTGTATTTAATATTTAGTTCTTAAGGTATTAATAGTACGTATTTGCAATCAAGTTTGACTAAATTAAGTTTGTAACTCTTCTGAATGGCTTTTATTCCTAAATTCTGTTTCAATTTCAAATTCCATAAAGTTCCTATTAAAATGTATTATTGAGAGCTGTATGCCAACAGCCATGCTGTGTTACAAATATCTGAAGTCCAATAATGCTCATAGCATAAATTCTGATAAAGGTATATCAGGTACATGTATCACAGCTAAATGTGTGCAATATGCTGACAGCTTTTGATAAAAGTAGTGCATAACCTTGCAGGTGGAATGCAGTTAAAAATAACTTCTGGTCCAATTTGCTTCATCTTTCAAAATTTCAAAAACCTCAACACCGGCTTTTAATGTGTTCTCACTCTTAATAAATACTCTTATTTATAAACATACCCAACTGATTTAGCTCAGGCAATTGACAATCAAGCTTGGTGTAGCTTCATACTTTATTAAATTTTATTTTTGTTAAATAAGGTGATAATTTTTTTAAATCTGATAATGTTACAAAAAATATAAAGCTTATAAGATATTTAAATTTGGCAATCTAAATTTACTTTTTTGTACCTTTCTTGGTTATTAGCATTTAATTTCTATGTATTTTTAAAGCAAAAATTTATATCCTCTCTGGAAACTTAGGGATTGTTTTTTTTTTCTCCCCTTTAATCAAAAGATACTAGTATGTCTTGCATTGCATATTAGGCATCCTGGAACTTGCATCTTTTATTTTCATAAAGTTTGAAACGAGTTTTGCCTTCATTTTAGGATCATCATTACTGATTTTTCTGGTTATTGCATCCTTTGACCTTCAGTCTGAGTTAGTAACCTTTCTAAAATTTCCGGCTTGCAGCCATATGTTTAAACATCAGTTTTCATCTGATCAAAGAAATTAGGCAATGTTGAACCTGGTCAGTATCTAAATGGGTGATCATTTGGAATACCAGGTGCTGTAAGCTTGGCTGGATGGATTGTGTAATGGATAACAGCTTGGAATTACGTGCAAATATTAAAGAAGGAATGAATCCGTCTCGTCTCCCCCCCGCCATTGTGGGTTAAATAGGACTTGTGTTAATAAAATTACTCTCTGAAAATTTCAAATCCAAAAGTCTTTTCTGGCTTTAAATAGGCTTCAAAGTTGATATGCTGTAAAATCAACCAATCCAAGAATTTAAAGCTTTGTCCTTTATCCAATCTGCAGGAATAAATACTTCATATGGGTTAATTACAGCTGTTTAATCTAGGTTGCATATCTTGCCATTCCATTTGAGCAGCTGTAAATTTCTTTTGTATTACCTAATCTAGATAGTTCAATTTCTGAGTTAGGTAGTGCATTTTCAGTATATAAGATAAAATCTAGCTTTGGGGAAATGTGTTACTAGATTCTCTGACTGCATTTTGTTTTTAATGAATTGCTTTTATATATTGAGTTTGGCAAATCATTACTTGATTGTTTCAATTTATCAATTCATAATTGCTTTTGCTATAACTTTTATATAGTAAGTAAAAGTGCTGTTTCACAAGGATTGTTTTGGTATTCGTTTTAAGTGTTTGAACTCTTTAGATTATAACTCATTAAAACTGACAATTAGAATACTTAACAAAACTGATATTTTAAAAATATTACTCATTAGATTAATGGAACTCTTAACCTTATTTAGAAATCTGATAAAAGCAAATTGTGCTCTGAAAGATAATGCATATATAAACTACTGTACTTCCAATTAGCTTTGTCTTTTGTTAGTATTTTAACCTTTAAAGTTTTGATGTCAGCTGTAATCTTTAACCAATCATATGCACTTGCATTCTAGTACTGCTATATTTTTATGCTATTTACTGTAATTAGTTACAAAATTCATAAAACTATGCAAGTCAAGAATCCACTTTTCTATCTAAACTTTCACAAAAGTTCAACTTGGTTTGTATATTTGCAGCTTTGTTAAAAACATAAAAATTGACTTTTTGACATTGGTATTTTGTTTCAAATCTCTTGGCTCATACTCAATAGTTATTTTTGGAACCTGAATTCTACCGTATATTAGGCATTTTGTACCCCTTTTCTGTTCCTATTAGACTTGTGCTAATTGCTTGGTTAGGTTGAGTTGTAAATCCTTTTGAAACCTGATGTCATGGAAATTTATTTTTTATTTTTTTAAATTTTTTTTATTTGGTCTACAAATATATAGATCAGATTTTGATACTTCTTTAGAAAATAAATGTTTTTGGAAATGTCACCATTTTTTTTCTCTTAAGAAATAGATTTGAAATATGTCATTTTGTACAATGTAAGTTTACAGTAGCTGAATATTATCTATTAATGCATCTTCAAGACAAAACTTAATCAGCTTTGTGTTTACTATACATAAAATATTTGCATCTGATTTCATAAGACTATTATGATTGAAGTCTATGAAAAATGGCTTGGTTAGAACTTGATATGAATGGCTTGCAAAGCTCAAAAGAACTTTAAGGAATAAACCATACATCAGATCACAGAAATTTACAAATGATGCTACTCTGTTAACATAGTGTGATCTGTTGATGGGGCTTCAGTGTATACCAACTGCACCTCTGCAGGAGATGTCCCCCAAGGGGGCCACCTGTTTGCTGTGGGTGGTGACCCATGATGCTTGAGGACCAGATCCTGGTGGTTGAGGGGTTTAGGAATTGGGTTATACATATACTCCTATGTACCACTTTTGCCCCTACTTGAGCTAACCAGGCAATTGAAGAGGCCTGATCCAATCAATTGGCTGGTCAGGTTGAGCCCTAAGTCAATCTTACAAAATGTGCTCACGTTTACCATATCAAACATTAAACTGATTTAGTAAGTGGTGGCAATGAGGCTGGGAACAAAACAATCTGACATGGTTGTTTCAACTTCTGAGGAAAGCCGATATTTGAGTGGACAGTCCTAGATATAATAGGTACTTAGAATCCTCTCGCTTTTGAGCATACCAGTCATATAACCTTGGAGGAATGAGGTGAATGAGATTTTCACTCCCTCATCTGTCATATGGGGCTTTGAGTTGGGTAGAGCACATGGCTGATGAATAATAATCCTCCTCCTTATTATATTTGTGTGTGTGTTTTCTTTATTTCCCTCCTGTCATACTCTTGGAGAGAGACAATAGTCAACTCGGTCCATTCCCTTTACTACCAATTAAAGCTCTTGCCACATTTTTGCTCATTAACAGTGTCTTCACTTTTTTTTTTCTTAATTGCCACTGAGTAATGAAAATACACACACACACACACACACACTTGTCATCTTAAACCATATCAATAATCCTAATTTGCTTAACAAAAGTGATTTAATGACCACATGCTATCATAAAAAATACATTCTTAGACCCAGATTCATATTGATTTCTCTATATGTTTGCCCCCTTTCCTTCCCTTTTTCTTTCTTTCTCTTTTTCTTTCCCCTGCAATATTACTTTTAACAATTCATTAAACCCTTCAATTTTTGTTCCCTGCATTGTTTATTTTAATTTTTACATTAATTTATGCCCCTTTGATTTCTTCTCCCTGTATTTTAATATTTTTAATATATTTTTATCTACATGTAATCTTAGAATATTTAAATTTTTAATTTTATTAAAAAAAAAAACAGTAACTTTATAAGATTTAATTCCATGAACATCATGTAAGCGAATTTAAATTCATATTTATTAAACTATCAGTTTGAAATGTTCCTGATAGCATAATGCATGAAATTGTTCTACCACAGATATAGTGCTATATATATATATATATATCTATATATATATATTGAGCACTCTGGAAAGCTACTTTGATAAACAGTAGCTACTCTGGCATGTACGCATTGCTCATTCAGTGAAATGAATTAGAGCGCTCTAGCTATTGGGCGTGTATAATGATATGCGCTAAAAAGTCTGCCTACTTCTACCGAATGCCCATAGCCCAGGGGTAGAGTCGCTGACTGACGCCGTTTTGGTCGGGTTTCAATCCCTTGTAAAAAGTAATCGGAGTCTAACCGTACTGATGAGCTGTGATACGGCGGAACAGATCTCTGTGGATGACTATATATAATGTGTATTTTTCTCCTGTCATGCTCAGGGGTTTGGATTTTTGTTTCTTGTCTTAATGTAAGATACTTAATAGTAGGTACATCAATGTGTTGCCATCGTTTTGGGCGGCACAGCACAGGCCCACTCATAATAAAGTATGAGCACAAAAACCCTTAAGGGATTACATACTGATATAGGCACAATGAATAGTGATACAGAAAATAAAATCTTTAAGAATTCATTGTAATAGAACCAACAAAAAACAACAAACTAAGAATGAACTTGTCACCTTTTTGTAATAGAAAAAAAATCTTAGCATCTTTGGTAACTCCAAAAACAGTTGAAACAAAAAGAATGACTTTGAAACTCTACTCAGGATGACCAAGTTTCATGATATAACAGTAAGGTTCTACCTACACCCTTTTTTTAAAAATTCTTCTAAAGGCATGGTGAAGAGCCCTGAACTCTCATTGTGTACATTGGAGAAAATTAAGAACAAAAATTATAGAATCATAGATACCAACACTTACAACATTACTTTTGATGCACCAGAACCACCACAGGAAATAAGAATTGGCTATACAGTTTCCAAAGTAGAAACATATTGTAATGAATTGTTTTGAACATTATTTTTACTGATACTCATATTTAAGTAGATATACTGTTTAATTAAAAACAGAATATCTACTTAAATACGAGTATTGGTAAAAATAATGTTCAAAACAATTCATTACAAATTGTCGGTTGCTTATAACCAAGTTTCGTTAAATTTCGTTAGAAACATATTCCAAACTCATTAAGATGCTTCAACTGTCAAAAATATGGACACAGTAAGAATAAATGTACAAGGAAGTTGGTATATGGAGAATGTGAGGGGGAAAATGATTCTAACCACACAGATCACATGCCCAAATGAAATTAGATATCGTAATTGTAAAAAAAAAAATCATAGGGCAACTTCCAGGAATTGCAAATGCTGGAAAAAAGATATGTTAAAAATTAAACACATAAAAAATTCCCTTCTCTGAAGCAATGAAAAGCATTGAAACAAACTCAATACATTATCATATGTAAAAATTACCCAATGAACAAAGTTATACCTATGAATTACGTGAAGCAGAAAAACTTGAATTTATTTTTTTTTTTTTTTATTGAGAATTAAAAAAATATATTTTGAAAAACTTAAAACGTATTATAAACTTGGAAACAACCTATGCCACTGAACCAAAACTATCCACAATGTAAATCAACACAAAATTCACTAATAACAACCTCTCAAATACAAAGTACTCAACATTTCAAATGAAATCCCATAAACAGAAAACTGATAAAACAAAAACTAATCAAACCTCAATACAAAATTGAAATCCCCAAAACAGGAAAAAAAAAAAAGAAAAGCAAATGACTGTACGACAACCCACATAGATGATAAAAAGAAAAAATTGAAAAGAATTAAAATAATTAAAAATATATAAACAAGGAAAAAAGACATAGAATACATCAGCAGTTCCAGTTCCAGTTCGAATAACAAGCAAGGCAGTTGGCAATTTCAGCTGCCCGCGGTAGCGCCATGCTGTTGCTGGGTCACATTCTAATTCATCTCATCTAATTCTCTCACACATCCGCACTAATTGCAGCATGCAATTAGTTGCCATTTATTTGTTTAACTAACACCATAAACATTATTCATGAACT
This sequence comes from Ascarosepion bandense, assembly GCA_037127315.1. Taxonomy (NCBI): domain Eukaryota; kingdom Metazoa; phylum Mollusca; class Cephalopoda; order Sepiida; family Sepiidae; genus Ascarosepion; species Ascarosepion bandense. The sequence continues at coordinate 11,425,975 of JBBBDQ010000191.1, forward strand.
TTCATATCTGAACAATTCTTCTCAGCAACCGGTTCACACTCCACCCACAGGTTGTTATTAAACAGGTTAAGAGGCTCATCCCTTGTTCCCTGTTTAGGATGTGGTTTCTGGCTTTCTCTTTTCCAATCTTTTCACTATTACGTAGCCCCCTGCACATCAGTGGTGTTACCGCCTTGCTCGGGGTGATACGATTAAAAAAAAAAAACATGAAAATCTTCTATGTAACATGTCTCTTCAGGATGTAGGCAATCATGACCTTCCACTTCTCCCTATTCCTGGTGGCTTTTAGCACACTTTCTCCTGTTACCCTACCCAAACCCTGCTCTGCGATCCACCTTCTCAGGCCCTCCAAATATGTTATCTGCTGTTCTCCCTTGTCTCTCTTTCCCTCTCTCTAACGTGTGAGTATCAGATTCTCCAAACCCCCCTTCCTCATCACATATTCCAGGAACTTTAGCTGTCTCTTCCTGATGCTTAGTATTAGTTTCTTTTTCATTTCCATCCTTTCCAAAACCTCATCATTTACTCACATGCTCTATCCATAATATCTGCAACATCCTTCTGTAGAACCACATTTCAGTTGCTTCAAGTTTTTTTCATCTTTGATATTGTCCAGCTTTCACTGCCATATTGAAAAACAGACACCACATAGCAATCCAGTACTCTCTTTGTTTCTAGCGAAATTTTCCTCTCTCTTAATACTCTGCTCAACTTCTGGAATGCATCCTTGGCTACGCCAATTCGCCTTCAGATCTCAAGGTCACACTTTCCATCTTCCATTAGAACACTTCCTAAGTATCTAAATTTTTGTACCTGCTTAATTTTAGTATCCCTAACTTGTAATTGGCATTTTGAGCTCCTTTGCTGATGACCATACATTAGATTTTCTTGTTTATTTGTAGTCCTTTCTTTCGACTTTCTTTATCTACCTTTTTGAGGTGGTCTTGTTTTCTGTGTTGGCTATCAGCAATGTATCACCTGTGTATCTTATGTTGTTCAGATTGTGACCACCAATGATGAATCCTGGCATATCTTCTAGTGTCCTCAGGATAGTCTCACTGTACAAGTTGAATAGATCTGGTGAAAAGATATATCTTTGTTTTACGCCCCTTTCTATCTTTGTATATCTGCTGAATTTGTTTCCTGTCCATATGCAGGTGGTTTACTGCCAGTAGAGGTTCTTGATTACTCTTTCAAATATGTCGAGGTTGCTGAGCATGTCTATCAATTCTTTGTGGCATACTTTGTTGAATGCCTTATCATAGTCTACAAAACATAGGTAGACATCCATTTTCATTTGTATCACCCTTCCTAATAGTATCCTAAGCTTAAATATTGCATTCCTTGTTGTAGTGTCTTTGATGAAACCACACTGTTCTTGTTCTGTCTCCTGCCTGATTCTGCTTCGTTCTCTATTTATCAGAATTTGGACAATGTTTTGTTATGTGATTCATCAAACTGATTGTTTGGTGTTTGCATTTGTTTGTGTCTGGCAGCTATGAAGATTGATCTGTAGGTCATCTGGTATTACTCCACTATTATAGATTTCATTTATTTCTGTAATTTTCTCTATACTGAAATCTTCCACGGTTGTCAGCATCTCTATCACAATGCTGTCTGGTCCAGCTACTTTTTTTCCTATTCAGTTTGGCCATTGCAGCTTTCACTTTGAATTTTAGTATTTCCAGTCCATCAGCATCTTTTCTTAATATTGGTTGCTCTCGCTTGTCGTAGAAGAGCTCTTTTATATATTCTTTCCATCGTTGGATTTTATACGACCTGTTGAGGAGCATGTTCTTTGTCCTGTCAGTTCCCTTATTTCTTTATGCATTTTTCCTTTATTAGTCTTGCTCAATCTCTCTACTTCAGTATATTTGTTGAGTCATTCCTTTTTTAGCCTGTCTGCATTTGATCCTTATTTACTTTTGTAGTTTTTTTTGTATTCAGTTCAATGTTTTGCATAGTTTTGTCTTTTTTGCATCATCTCGAATCTCTTTTTTTTTTTTCCTTCTGCATCTGATTTCCTCTGGGACAATGTTTGCTGATGTCACTAGTGCTTCTACAATTAAACACAGATCTACAGACCATGGCAGTAAAAGCTTCAATTCATCAAACAATAGCCATATCTTCAATTTATATTCCTCCAAAACCAACTGAAATAGAAAGGCTAATTGGCCAACTTCCCACTCCCTTTCTACTAATGTAAGACTTTTAATGCACACAGCAAAATGTGGGTCTCTAGAATCCTCAATCAAATTGGTAATATTATAGAATCTATATTGAGATCATATGATCTATGTATCCTTAATTACCAAATGCCCAAATAGCTCCACCTAGGTAGTGGGTCAACATCAGTTATCAATCTAACCATATGCTCCCTCTCAATTCTTATGGACTTTCAATGGAAAGTTCATGATGATCAATGTGGTAGTGATAATTAACCTATTTTCCTAAATATAAGCAAGCCTATACCAGAAGAAAAGAATCCCAAATGGCAACTATACAAAGCTAACTGGTTAAAATTCAATGAACTCTGCTCATGTCAAATCAACATGGAAATTCTCAATGAACCAGAACCAATAGTCTCCTTTACAAACATACTAATACAAATAGTAAAACAAACAATACTCAATCTTCCTTTAAAAACACATACCATTCAAAAACCTGGTTTGCAGCAGAATGCAGAGAAGCAGTTAAAACCAGGAAAGCAAATGCTAATGATATTCTTACACAACCCAACCATGATTAACCTACAAAACAAGCAAGCTTGTGTCTTTTGCACACTGTATAAGTAAAAAATCTAGAAAGAAATCTTGTCAAGTCTCCAGACTAAACAGTAAAACCACAATAAATAAAACCTGGAAAATTTTAATACAAAAACACCACGAACTACAACAGTGCAACAAGTAAAACAAATGGAGATAAATGCACTGGAAAAAAAATAGCAACAAAATCTCTTCAGCAAATAACTACACCTAAATTAAAAAAAATAAAATAAAAACATAAAGGTACAAGAAAAACTTAAACTTGCTTCAAACAATAAAGAATAATACAATATTCTTTTTACTATGACAGAACTGAAAGACTCGATAAACAAAAGTAAACTTTGCAACTGGTTCAGATGAAATTCATTACCAATTTTTAAAACACCTGCCAGAAAAGTCTCTCTTGATACTTCTCTAGATCTTCAATGATATGATATTCAAATTTCCAAAATATTGGCTAGTCTTATTGTTCCAATTCCTAAATCTGGCAAAGACCATTCCAACCCAACAAACTACTGACCCATTGCACTAACAAGTTGCATTTGCAAGACAATGGAAAGAATGGTAAATGCTCAATTAATGTGGTATGTGGAAAGAAACACTATTATCTAGCTACCAAAGTGGATTACAGAAGAACCACTGATCAACTTGTATGGCTAGAATTCTTTGAGGTCATAATATGGTATCAATATTCTTCAATTTTGGAAAAGCCTTTGACACCACATAGAAGTAAGGTATTGTAAGACCTGCACAAGATGGTAATAAATGGAAGAATAAAGATCCTGTTAAGGTAACACCAGTCATAATAAAGTAGCTCTATGGACTATTTCCAAACCTTACATAGATCTAACATTGATACAGAATCATAAAGTAACTATTGACAAAAGTATCTACAGAGAATTAAATGACAAATATCATGACTATATTCTACACAGATAAAAAAAAAATCTAGATAGAATAGGTGCAGCAGCCATAAACAAATCAGGCTACCAATTAATGTGTCATCTATACAGCCTTTAAAATGGCACTTACAATGATAAAAAAAATTCAAGATAGGGACTTCCTATCTAGTTGAACAGCAATTAAAGACAAATCATCCCTATATTCAAGAAATCCTAGAAGCTTGTTATCAGTTAATAAAGCAATAATACTTGCTTGGATTCCTAGCCATATAGGCATCAAGGGAAATCACGAAGCCAACACACTGGCATAAGAGGAAATTAAAATTAAAATAACCAACATCAAACTATCATATACAGATTATAAAAACAAAATTACACAATGCACAAAAAGAAAATGGCAATCCATTTGGGATGTTATCAGCCAGCAAAGAAGAATATGGAGCCATTGGCTGACTGTAGACAAGACTGTTTACCCCCCCCTCCCCTCATCCAGTAAGGCAGTACTGCCACTGGTGTGCAAGGCGCTACATAAAAGGAGTGAAGAGACAGGAACCAGCTACAGGGGGTGTCAGAGAATGGGTATGGGAATACTGGTGTGAAGTTACATGAGTGAAAAGGGGGACTAACAAGATACAGGGGTTGTTGGGAAAGGGTAAGAGAAGGAGGGGAGTCAAGGGGGTAAGAGATGGCATTTGACATTGCATTTAAACTCTTGCAGAGTGTAGCTATCAGGGAAGCAAGTATACAAAAAAGAGTTCCACAGGTGAGAAATTCAAGAAATGAAGCTTTAAGAATAGAAGTGGCAGTGGCAGTGGCATTTAGTTGTTTTGACTGTAAAGTGGGTGGGACCTAGTTGCCAGAGTAAATTTATGTAATGAAGGCACCAGGAAGGTGTGAAAATATTTGTAGAGACAGAGGGAAGCCACATCTCATCAGTGAGAAAGTGACACGAGTCAAGCTGCCAGGTCAGGATTGATTACATTGCAGATTCTCCTCTGGATCCTGTCAAGAACCCCAATATGAGTAGCGGGGGTGCCCAACCAGATATTAAAACAGTATTCAATGAACAGGTAGATTGTTGATTTGTATCTGTAAGATAAATTCAGGTGAGGAAAAACTTCCTGGTTTGACACAGTGACCCAACTTTCCTAGCAGTAGATTTAGCTATTGATGCAATGTAGTCATTCCACTTGAGGTCAACTGAGATTGAGATTCTACAGAATAAGAAACACACACTTCTCACATCAAGCATTTCTTGATAGAATGTAAGAAGCAAAAAAATATGTAGCAACTATTACCAAACAAAAATCTTAACATGCTCTTCAAAAAGGTGCCTACTGTGCAAATAATAGGATATCTGAAGAAAACGAAATACTTTCAGCTTCTATAGAAAATTAATCTTTGCAACTTACATTTTAAAACATATCTGAATAAGAAGTCCAGTTTCAGCATTAAATGAACCATGTTTGAAGTTGGTGTTGTAATTACAAATGCAAGAAAATATGTTCAACATAGAACAGTTTCTAAGTGAAAACAATGTCTGAAAACTTAGTGGACATAATTGCAGTTGTTTCTTTCTCCTTTGTTAAAGTTTAGGCATTGCATTTGAAAAACAAGTCCACTTAAAGAACAGAAGCCAGAAAGTCGTGCTGTTGTGACAATGTTCACTCCTTTGTCTCCCCCACTACTCCAAAAAAAAAAAAAAGAAAAAAAACCAAATTGTTGGAATGGAAATTCATCTTCACTTAGTATATTCATCAGACTTACTATGAAATTATTGTTTAAATCACTGTAGCATTCCTTTTTTGATAAAAATTGTCTTTAATGTCCAAAATTTTCATTGATAACTATCAAAGCAAAGTCTTTTTTATTAAGATATAATTAAAAAAAACTTCTGTAATATTGGCATAAGTTCATAAAAGTCATTAAAAAAATTTGGTATCGCTGTTTTTCAGGATGTTTCTGGGGTGATGGTAATTTCGTTTGAAACCCTGATTAGGTGATCACACATCTTAACAAAACCATTTTGCCAACTTTACCATTTTTGTTTATGTCAGCTATATGGCTGAATATACTGTATTATCTAGAACAGGAGTTCTCTACCAGTGGAGTGGGTGGGGGGAGATTTTAGGTGGGATACTGTGGCCACAGATTGGTAGTCTCAAAATGTTATCTTCTGAACTCCCCAAAAAAGATATATCCTTTCCAATCCTGTGCAATGCTGTGGGCTTACTGCTAGTATATACATATTTGAAATGTACCTTTTTAAGTTGGACAATCTTGGAAAGGGGAATGGCATCCTGACTTATGGTGAAAAGGGTGCATCAAGCAAAATAGGTTGAGAACCATTGATCTAGAATACAAGGTTTACACAATCTTATGTAGTGAGAAATAAATATTTCAATTTATATAGTTTGGGATTTCTAAGAAGCACAAAACTAAATTATGTCTTTCTAACCTAATGAAATGGCTGGATGTGAATTCAGTTTTTAATTTGTTTTAGTCAGATAAAAATTGAAATTAAGATTTTTAATTTTTTTTTTGTTGGGTAATTATCTCTTGCATTTTTTTTCTTTTTTTTTTTTTTTTTTCTTTTTTTTTTTTTTTTAATAAAAACATAAATTTTATCTTCATTTTTTTGATAATTGATTGAAACTTAAAAGAAAATTCTAATACTGAGAAATAGTTTTTATTTTGCTATCAGTTTAACTTGTTCCAATATGTTGAATTGTATTCTGAGGAAATCAGTTTTGTAGATGAGTCATTTTTATTTTTATCCTCTGAAAACTTATCAGTTATGTAATGTTGCAAAGTAATGAACATTTGTGTATGCAATCTTAATGATGCAGAGGAAATCTTTTACATCTAAAATTAAAGAAAACTAGAAAACTTGCTATATAGCATTTTCTGTTGGGTAGAGTCCAACATGGTTAGGGAACATGAGGATTGAGTATATATGTTAATTTTAAAATAAGTTTGAAGTAATTTCTTTTCCACATCCAATTTAATTAAAATTGCTAATTATTTCACTTATCAGTGTGCTTATTAATATTGTTTGAATTATTGACCGTAGCATTTGTTTCCTTTCTGGTGATGATGCAAGCAATAGAATAATGCTTTTATGTGTAAGCACTAAGTTGACATAAATCTACTGATAATGAATTATTTTGGGCAAGTGACTAACCTTAATGCTTTTACCTCAGATGTATTATATGTTGCTTCAGGTAGAAAAATTAGGATAAAACTGTATAAAATGTTTGTAGTAAAATACATAACACTAATGGCAGTGCTCCCAACCCCTAGCCAGCCTGGAAGTTCCCAACATACTATTAAAATGAAAACAAACCACTATAATTGTCTTGTCAATCTTAAAATTTTCTATATTACTAATCTTCTGATTTGATAAATTAACTTGAAATTTAAATGTATTCATGCAAGTTCTTATGGATGAAAATAAAACTTGTCAGAACCACTTGTCAGTTTTGCACATAAAATTTTTGGTGTATAGAAGAGATTGCCTTGTTATGAGCAAATGCACAAAACTTCTTTTTAATAGTCAATCAATGATGTTTTAAATTACTGAAGTGGCTTATGTTTGATCTTAATCCTGCTATTACCATAAGTTTCTGCAATCCTGTCCAGCTTTCCTATCGAGCTTGCTAGGTTATGTTTACTACTATCTATTGCTGGGACTATTGCCAGCTTTTTATACTTCTCTCATTAATTTATGTAGTGATACCTATATTTCTCAAATCAGTAACGACAAAGTAGTAAATTCTACAGTGTTATATACATTTTGCTTTATATATTTAAGAAGAAAAACAAAAGCACTGAATTGTTTATATTTGTAAAAAAAAAAAAATTATAACTTTGTTTTATCTGATGATGGTTAAATGTTATGTAGCATATCTTATAACATCAGGTTATTCATTTGTGGCCAGTTGCTTTAAAAGATAAACACATACTGTTTTATTTTGTTACAACCTTTATTTTAGTTATGCCCTTCCATGTATACTGCCCTTGTAAATATTCAATAACAAGTGTCTGGATAATAATACTGTCTGAATAATTGAACACTTAAAAGTAAACAATATATTTCTAGTGTGTTTTAATGTATATTTGAAATTCTTTTACAATTTAATATTGTATCTTTTTGTTTCATGCATGTTCAAGAAACTTTTTCTCAGTAAACCTCTCATTTTTTTTTTCCTAGGGTAGTATTAAGTAAACCTTTAACAATACTGTTTCTTCTTGAGTTGCTTGGTAAGACAAAATTATACTTTTTACAAGTGTTTTGAATGAACTACTCTGTAAATAGTGTTAACAATTTGGTAGTCAAGTTTTACTCCTACAGTCTGCCAGTTAATGATTTCATAATCTAAAAAGATTAGAATCTGTCTGTAAATGGCAGATTTGAAAAAAAAATTTGTAGTGAATTATCTGCAAGTGTTGATATTTTGAAGTGAATCAGATCTGGCTATCAGTCAAGTGACATCTTTCTCTCAACTGATCAAAAATATTCAGATCAATTAAGCTCGTACTGCATTTATTGATGCACTCTATATATGGCTATCTTGTTCTCATCTTAAACACTAGTCATTTCTTTTCTTTTTTTTTATGCTAACAAGTTAGCAAGTTATTTTAGATTTCTTTTTAGAGTGTAAACTTAAATGTCTGACAGTTTATTTTCTTTCTGTCATTCTTTGGGATCTATTCCCTGAAGATTAAGCAGCTATTCTTTGCATATGTGTGTGCCATCTCTGGTGTGGTACTTAACTGCATTGTGTTGCCCATGTGACAAGAATCAATAGTTACCCTGATCTCCCGAACTTGTCTCTGTTCTCTTGTATACATTTTCTGCTACTACTAGCAGATCTTGGACTATTTCTAACAAGCACTACTATGTTGCCACTGGTTTACAGGGTCTAAATATTAATGACTCTTACAGCATAGAATGTCCACGTGTGGGCCACTGACATTGAACCCCAAGCCAATCCTTAAAGAAATTATCTGTCAACATGTTTTGGAAGAAATGGTAAATGTTTTATCTTGAAGCAATACTCAACTGCTTGCTTGTTTTTCTTTTTTTTTTTTCTTGTCTTGTATATTATGACTAAATTGGCTCTAGAACTTTCTTAAAATAGATTCTAAGTTTATTTTTAGAACTTTGTTGTTTATATTGATTTATAACTGTTTTTGTATAGAAAATTTCAGTATGTTGAATTTCCTATGGCTAGCTCTTCATTTTCTTAATGAATTGGAATTTTTAAATGTCTTAAATTAAAAATGTTTCCTAAATTATGTTCTATCTGAAGTTTTCTCAATCTCTCCTTTCATTTTTTTTTTTCTTTATCAAGTCACTATTCGTGTTTTATAAGTCTTTTTATTGACAATGTAAACATAAGGCTTTTTTTTTTTTTAAATTTTTTACTCCATTATATTAGCAACATTAAAACCTCAAATTCAGTTTATTTTAAATTTAAAGTTTTTCCCATAAAAATAATGGATCTTTTATAAATCTTATTTATCACTTTGTATCTTTCATTGTAATTTTTTGTAATTTTATCTTTTCCATACACAAACTTTTAAACTAATGCTTAAAAGAATTGTTCTATAATAAAATTATAATTGCTTGTTATATACATACACATGAAATTTTTGCATGTTTTCTTTGTGGGCTTTATAGAAAATTTTGATATGAGAACTTATCTATATAAGGTGTCAGTAATAGTCTATATTAAAATACAAGATTAGTTTTTATGTACTAAATTGTCTTTTACAGGACAAAGGTAGTTTCTCAAAATACCCTAATGTTGATCAATTTTTGAATCTGATAAAAATCAAACAAAAAAAAGATTTTAATATGCTATATACTCCTCCCACTTAGCTTAAGCATTTAATTCTAATACACATGACCATCAAACTACTGAGGAAATTTTAAAATATAAAAGTTTTAGGATTAACTTTCCCTAATTTTGTTACTTTTTTGGAAATGATTTAGAAACTGAAAACCCCTTTTTTTCTGTAGAAGTTTTGTTCTTCAGTACAACTTTAAAAAAAAATGTTTTTGTCTTGCTTTCAGACTGCTGCAGCAATCTTGTTTTATGGAGGAGCATGGATCTTCAAAACTTATCACCACTTTGACCAATTAACCACAGCTAACATCACTCTCATCCCAGCCAGCATTCTCATTGCTGTTGGCATTGTGCTCTTCATTGTTGGAGTTGTGGGTATAATTGCAGCAGGCAAGGAGAATCGTTGGCTTTTAGCAGCTGTAAGTACCCCCCCCCCCCCACCGATTGTTAGAAAATTCATACTTCTTTTGTTACTAGATAATATTTATATTTAGGGTTTGTATTTTATTTGTTGTGCAAGAAATTAGTGTTTAAATATTTCTAATACCTGCAATAAAGTGAGTGTTCTTTCAATTTACTAACAATTAAGTGCCCATACGTACATTTACTGTAAAAAAAAAATATATATATATATATATATATACACACACACACACACACAGGTTCTAAATAAAATACAAGTTATTGGCAACTGAATTGGGTATCCTTCATATGTTCAATTAAGTCTCTGAACTTGACATTTAGGAAGTTAATAAAATATCCTGCAGAGCATGTTGAGTAGTATGAGCATTGTGTGTAATTATCCTGTTAGAACATTTTCTCTTTTGCAGGAATGGTTGCAAAATGGGTTAAATGTGTGTTTTTATATATATACACACACACACACCCTTTCTATAAACATTCAGGGTGAGTTGTAATTGTAACTGCTAGAAGATGTTGCTCTCAGTTCCTGTCCCAAATTTCTACCAACACTGCAAACACCATTTGATCTCCCAAGTGATCCTTTTTATGACACCACTAGAGATATGAAATATAGTGTTGTGATAGAATTTGTAGTCTGGCTATAGACACCCTCATTTGTCATCTATGATTGATGCTTTAGGATCAATGTTGACATTTGTGTCAATATTTACTGCTCTCTGCTGTGGATTCTGTGCTGTCTGCTACTGTTGCTCTTTACAAAGCATCATTCATCTTGGTGTACATACTACGTGAAAGTCCAGAACCGGTCTGTAGGTGCAACAATATTTATTTGATCTCTATTGCTATCATTAAAGCATGACTAACATGCACAGCCATTTTCTAAAATGATCAAACAGTCGCTTGGAAACTTGCAATTTGATCCTTATCAAACCAGCTCTAATTGAACAAAAGGAGCATGTGTTTGTCTTTTGCAGTATTAATGTCTCTTTGCAATGGACTCTTTTACTACACTAAATCTTACTGCAGCATTTTACTGTCTAAAGCTTAGACTGTTCTGGTATAAGTTTTATGGCAAAATAACCAAAGATGTAAAATTCTATCAATATATATCTACTCCTACCTCACTTGAACATACTTTGTGTGTGTGTGTGTGGGGGGGGGGGTTAAAATTATCATTGTCTTTCAGGGTATTGCTGTATTTAATTTTGTAACTTTTCCAGTTTGAAAGAAATTTTGTGGTCAAAATCCAATCTTAGATGGAATATTTAAAGTTTTTAGTTTCTTATAAGCTACACTTTTCTACTAAAAACATTAATCAGATTTTATTTTGATCTTGACTCATTTAGAAAATGGATGCTTTTTAGTTTCTTCTACTTGCAAAAAGTAACTTTTTTTTTTTCTTATTTCTAGTACTTCATCGCACTCCTTGTTGTTTTAACTGCTGAAATAGCAGCTGGATTACTGGCTTATGTGTACAGACATGAGGTAAGTATTTTTAATCAAATCTCTGAATTTCTCTTTATATTTTATATTCAAATCTCAAACAAATGGATAACTTTTTATTCAATAAACTTTGAATTGCAATATTCTTGTAAAACCAATTGCCGAGAACTAAAACAATTTAACTGTTTACCTCTTGAATTACTTTGACTTTGCCTGTTTGCTTTTTTTTCTTTTTTCTTTTCTAATATGTGGCAACAATGCATAGTGAATTCACATTAACATCGTTTGTGTGTGTTTGCTTTCTGAGTTGTAAAATCAGTTTGTAATACAAAGTCTATGCTCTTATTTGTTTTCATCCAAATGTTTGTAAAGTATCAAGATCACTGTTATGAACCTACAATCCTTATGTACTGTTCTGAAACTTGTAAAGGCTGTCAATTAGGCATTAACTCCAAATTTGACTGTTCTGAGTTATCTTATCTCACATTTAGCATTGAAAGACATGACATTAAAAATTAAGCACATCTTAATATAAGTCAAATTTATCATGAGTTGGAAAAACTATGCTTCATGTGTTAACCCTCCACTGTGACCTATGCTCTTGTGATCAAATAAAATCAGTAAATAAAAATGAATGCCATTGTAAAATACAAGAATAACACTGGTTGTTTTGTGGACCAATTGATCATTTAAAGATTTTCCTCATAAATCAGTTAAGCCAGGAGCCATCAACAACCAGAATATGAATCAAAGGATATATATATATATATATATATATAAAATTTTTTTTTTCTAAACAGTTGAAAATAAAGACAAAAATTCTCCAACATTTGGATAATTTTTTATTAATTTGGTTCTAAGCTTTCAACTCACATGAGCCATCTTCAGAGAGGTTATTAAGATGGTAATGTTGGAGAATTTTTGTCTTTATTTTCAACTGAAATTAAACCCAAAATATGACGTTTAGAACGCCTCATGATTAAACATAATAGACATTCATTGTCTCTTATATTTAACAGTATATGTTTAGAAAATTATTTGCTGCCTTGATACACTATATATATATATATATATATATATAGAGAGAGAGAGAGAGAGAGCATAAACCATCCTAGAAAATGATTTTGTTAGAGAAACCATTTGAAAAATATTTAGGTAGTTGTTCTCTGCAATATATGCAATTCCCACTTGTGCTATATTCCAGTCAAGTAAACACTTTGATAAATAAATTTGTTTTGAAAAGTCATTTTGCTAAGAGTAAAAAGCATTTTGTTACTATTTTTATCTTCTATACTAGTTAATTAATGGCTTCAAATAATTCTTGTATTCACTTTCACTTGCATGAAGAAATACACCTGTATGATGTGACTACCCACTAAAATTCATTTAATTTTTAATAGTCCATTTTCACTTATCTTGAATTGGTTTGTATGCAAATTTTTGCTTCTAAAAAGATGCTCTTAACATTCTTTATCAACAAATTTTTAAATGCAAAAATCCTAAGCACGTAAAGTTGTCTTTGTGGGTATAGTCCAAATTATAAATAGCAGTGTTCACTTTCACTTGGTATTTTGTTTCATTTAATTTTTAATCAATGTCACCCTGCACCCCAAAAATAGCTATGACCTAATATTTATAAAATCTGGATTCATGCAACTAGGATTGTAGTGTGATTGAGATTTGTTAACTCTTTCAGGTAACTGTTGCTGTGTCAGACGGTCTGCAGACTGCGATGACTAGATATAACACAAACAGTACAATCGATCATGACCAAATGGATTATGTGCAGAAACAGGTAATAGGAATCATGTCGACACTGCATTGCTTTCTCTTAGCTTTATTGAATCTGGTTTCTTAGCTGGTAAAATTGTAATAATTACTTTTTTAAATGAAAATTGTAATGACAGATTTTATTAGGGTAACATATTGATCTTCCAATCTTCTTGACATGTCCTACAAACTATTTAAAATATTTAATGAGAACTGTTTTACTTCCCAGCTCAATTGCTGTGGTGTGCATGCTGCCACTGACTGGAAAAACACCAATTGGTATCGACAACACAAGGGAGCCCCTCTAAGCTGCTGTAACCCTCATTCAAATAATACCATAAATGGAACATGTGACACCAGCCTTAGCCCACTATCTCCTGATATTTATCCTGAGGTAAATCTGTTTCATTTTAAAAACTTTGTTACAAGCAGTTCTTGCCAAATTTCTTTCACTTTTTTTTTTTTTCTTAACTCGTTTTTCTGTAAAAGGAAATTCCTTATTTTAACCAATAATTAGTTTCTTGTCTCACAATCTTAATGAAATTGCAATTAGTTTGTAGTGCATTTTCATATGATACCATAACTGTAAGACTTATTGTCTAAAAGTTTTGAAATCTTTTGTACATATCAAATGAACTTGATGTGTAATAAGTTTTCTGAATGAAAACTATTCTCTTCTAGTTATTAGTGTTTATAAAGTATGATTGTCACTTTATTTTTTTTTTTTTCCTATTGAAGATAGATAGATTTCCATATCTGCAAATTTCAGATATCCATGGTTGAAACAGAAAAAATATTTTTTCTATCTCCAATTTCTTCTACATATTGGATTTAACTCTTGTATTTAATCAGATTCTTAAAAGCTTACTGTTATTCCAAATGAAACTTGAAATGAGACGCTGAAAAGTTCTCAGCCTGAGCAAAAAGATAAACTGAAAACCTACTTGGTTAGATTTTGAAAAGTGACTTGGACTGTTAACTTTTTGAACCTCCTTGTATTAATCAGTATAACAAAATTGAAATAATTATAATTAAAGAAAAATATTTTTTTCTCTCTAAAGGGATGTTACAATGCATTAAAATCTAGATTCCTTTCAAATCTGACATATATCACCTCAGCTGGAATCACATTTGCTCTCCTACAAGTAAGTATTTTTTATTTCTTTTTTTACATGATTGTGTAGCATAACTTAAGTTTTTAATATTATGAATTGTAAAATTGAACTTAATTTTACTCAGTGATTCTTAGATTTTTTTTTTTTTTTTTAACCTTACTTGAGGCAAAATGATCTTTGATTCATATCTTTGTTCACTGAGGACATTAAGCTACTTTTTTTCTTAAAACAATTTTCTCATTAATTTTTCAGTTTTGTCTAGAAAAATGTATTCTGATTCTTTGCTTAAACTCTTTTCAGCTTTTCTAACTTGAAAATGTCACTGGCTTGTTGCTCTCAAAATTCCTTGTTACATAAATTTTCTGCTCTAAAAAATTTCAGACAATTTAAATATTAACTTCTGGATATTTGTGACTAATGCCTTAAATATTGTAAAAAGATAGTGTACTTAAATAGATTTAGCTTATCTGATCTTGGTATTGAACTGGTTTCCTGATTCTAAGATTTTAATCCTTTATCAGTTTTTATAATAATTTTTACTTAGAAAGCTGATTTGCTAAATGAGGACAGGTGAATAAGAATTTGAGCAAATTTAATCATTTTAAAGTTTCATGAAGAGATTTTACATCCTAATTTTTTATTCATAAAATTAGGACGCTCTCTTAGGCTTCACATTTTGAAAATTTCATGATTTACTTTTGTGATAAAATGTAAAATAAAATCTCATTCCTAAGATAGGATTATATATTTTTAAAAACTCTTTGCTTTCTCTTGTATTAGTCTTTTTTCTTTTTAATGAACAATATAATTAGCTTTATTTTAAAGTGTCCTGATAACTTAATGTCCTGCGCAAAAAAAAAAAAACTGGAACATTATTTGATAAAATGCTTTTCTGAACATTTTTTTTTCTTCTTCTAGGTTATTGGCTTGATTGCAACTTGCATTCTCTGCTGCCGTACACATGGTGTAATTTCATATGAAAATCTGAATACAAGTAGTGGAGGGAGTGCACTTCGGGTCTGACCAGATGCTGCTTGTGATCATCATGTATCAAGGACTAGGGATGGGGGGGGAATAAGGGTCAGGTTGTATTGTCAGAGATCAACAATGTACAGTGGCTATTGCAATAACTTCCACAATCTTTTTTTTTTTTGTTAAGTCATGATTTTTCTTTCTTCAAGATCCTTTTGTAGAATTGCCAAGTTTTTGTAACTTAAAAGAAATAATAAAAAGTCATGAAACAATTCTTTTATAAGCTTTTAGTTTTGTCTGAATTTCTGAGAAATTTACATTTTAGACTAAGGACAATATTAGTCAAATTATAAATAATTTAAGGCTTTCAGTTATTTTTCTATTATCTTGATGAAAGTGATGAGCCTGAGGGTCTAGAAAACAGATAAAACAACTTGGGATACAGGTTTATGCTATCACAAATATTCGAAACAAGTAGTCCTTAAACTGTCTACTTGACAGACATTTTGTAAACAAATACATTTAAAAAAATAAATCTAAGTAAAATAAGTTATTTAAAGAGCCTATTGATATTGTATTACTTGAGAAAAAGGTTTTGCAGAAATATGCTGAAAGGAATTATTTCATGTCTTCTAAAACAACTTCAGTGCTGTAGTTTCAAGAATCTTTCCTGTTTTGTTGGTAGCTGCATACCACACTATTGCTTCTTCTGGAATGTTTTCATTGGCAACTCTAATACATCATACAATGGTACCAAACAACATTTTAAAAATAAAAAAAATTACTTATGAAAAATGTTCCCTGTAAATTTTACCTGTGAGGTGAACTTTTAAATTTATGAAACAAATATAGGTTATTCATGGCATGTGTATAATAATGGTGTTGGAGTTGTGTGAAGACAATCTTTTAAAAACTTTTAACAAATCTCCACATCTGAAAACAAATCAATAATTCTAACATTGTAATCTATAAGGAAAGATTTTTTTGTGTTCCATGCCCATGATTTCTAGTTTCTATTTAATACTGCTCAGTTATTGCTTTCCCCCTTCCCCATACCTCCAGTTAGCAAGAGTCCAAGTACATGCTACTTGGAGCCCTTGTCTAAAAAAAAACAAAAAAAAACTTTGTAACATGCTTATTCTTAATGGTTTTCAAATTGGCTGATGCAAATCTACTGTTCTTCGCATATTAACTATAGTGTATATTTTAGTTTTGAAGGCTATGTATATGCCATTCAGTTGTTCTAAAGTAATTTCTCTTTTTGTGGTCTAACTTAATCTTTTTGTCAAGGTTCCTTTTCATCAACACATGGATGGCAAAATAAAAATTCAACCATGTAAATGCACACCAATGTAGCTTGTAAAATGCTAATTTATAAACTCTACATGATTGTGTGTGGATTTTGCATTAAGTACAATAGTATCATATTTCAATTTACTCTAATTTGGATTAACTCACTTAGGCATGCACACATACATACCGGTCTACCTGTAATTTTTAAAAGCTAATATTATTCAAAGTATTATTTGCCCTCAAGATGAGAGCAATAAAAATATCCATTTTCAGGACTTTAAATTGCAGACTTAAATAAGTGAAATAAGTCACAAAAATATTTTTCTAAAAAGGCTTTCTTAACCTTCAAAACATCACTTTTAAGAAAGTAAAATTGATCAACTGATAAGCCTCAGTATTGGCAACTTGCTGTATAGACATTCTTCCTACTAGCACCGATGTAGTAGTATAAACCAAAAATCTGTTTGTATTAGATAGTTATTAACTTGGCTTCAGAATTAAAATTTTCTCTACACAATGATCTATACATTTAATCTGAATGGACATTGTGATTCTGGAAAATGTCTGTTTTTACTATATATATTAAATTCTCTTCGAAATACATTGACTAAGAATTAGGTGCCTGTTTTTGAAATGACTAAATTTTCTTTTCCCAAGACAATAAGACCAAAATGATTGCATTAGCTCTCAATCTAGTTTCTGTTTAAATTAAGAACAATTAGCCAAATATTAATCAAGTATTGAAAATTTACTAACATCCTAAGCAGCTTGAAATGAAAATGATAAATCAGCTTCCAGGATGTTCTGGTTGATTTTAAGTCTCAGCTCATCATTCAAATCAAACTAATTCTTTTTGATCTCTTACAGTGTTACATCAGCACAAAGTGTCTGTTATGCACACACGCTAAACGGATGCCGATGGACCTGTGTGTGCCTTCCCCAATGGTCAAGCCACTACGATAAAATTACTAAGATTCCTCTAGCTTAACCCTATAAAAGCCAACATTCCCCCATCCCTTCCTTTACTAGCCCATGCCTCTGGCATTAGAATTTTCCCTCATTCTTTGATTAAATGGAGTTGAAAATGTCTTTTATCTGAATTTACAGATGTATACCTATTTCTCTCCCTCAACCCTTCTGAAAAATCAACTTTTCTTTGGAAGGGCTGAGAGAAAAGGAAGGAAATAAATGCTAGGGTGGCCGAGAGAAGTAGAGGCAAAACACAGGGCATTTATTAGATGACATGTTGACCTGATAATAATTTAACAATGTCCAGCTGATCCGGTGAGGGGACTGAATTCTGTTTCTTTCTTCCATGTTTGTCTGTTATTCTTTCGCTTTCCTCTCTTTGAGAAGGAAAGAAAGGAAACTATTGACAAATGGTAAAACTATCTGTAGTTTGTTTTTTTAAAGACCACCCACAAAGGATGTATTATAATTAACACTGACAGGTGAATGTGTAAAGTCAACAAAGTGGAACCGGCATGGCAGGAAATGTGGGTGATGGAGCTGAACCAGATACATGCAGTTGTTATATTTTAATGGGAAGACATTTTGAAGACCACACCCCGTGCCATATTGAAGCGGTTTCAACAGATTTGAAAATCAGCAGAAGCTTAAGTCAGCAACATAGATAGGTGAGACACACGAACGCGTGAAGTGAAAGACGTAGAAAAATCCTCTCTCTCTCTTCCACACACTAGTGGCATGAACACCATCTATAGACAGAAGCAAGAAGTCTGTATTTTAATAGCAACAACAGACAGTAGCAGTAGTTTGTGGGCACTGAAAAAGTTGGATTGTATTTTATTTTTAGTTCTTTATTTTTGTTTCTCTATTCTCTCTATGTACAGAGAACTATAATATAATAATTAGTCCATATTGACTGGCCTTTGTCTGTCTTGTTTTCCTTATTTCTTCATGTGCATCTAGCAACCTCTTGATTTCAGTTGTCAAGAAGGCAGTACAATGACAACCATCCTTTCCTTGCAAATCCATAAACTCCTGAGATCAAAAGCCACAACGTGTCAGGGGAGGTGAAAGATTTTTGACTGATCTTTTGACATCATAGATCATCTGGGGTGGAATGGAAGCAAAGAGCTGCAGACTCAGGTGCGAGTAACTTACGGCCAGTTAGCACATGCAACATAATTTTGAGACCAGGAGGGGGTTAGGGTGTCATACTAGGGAATAAAGAAAATCCTGACTGTTTATAAAATCAACCAAAATAAGATTTAAAAAAAAAAAAAATAGTTAAAAAATAATTTAAACAAGTTTTCAAAGCCACTAGGTAAAGATTTGCAATTTTAACTATTACACAAATATTGTTTCAATGATTATGCAGCTTATCTTGGCTAATTATGAGTGAGTTTGAACTTTACTTAGTATGGTCAGTCTGTGTTTTGTTTTTTTTTGTTTTTTGTTTTTTTTTTTTACTTCTCCTGTAAGTGAAGTTGAGATATTTTGGTAAGGTTTCAGATCCCGTATATACTTGTGTATCAAGTAACTTATTGCTGGCAGTACATATGCTAATTTTATGTTTTGTATATGATGCAACCCCTTCAAAATTTGGTCTTCAAAAACACATATGTGCATATATATGGTACATGACAAATAACTAGTTCTTTGTATTGAGCTCTGCATTCTTCCATGTATCAAGAAAGAAATGTCTAAGACTTAGCTCCTCATTATTTCTTTTAAAATTGTATATTTTCACCTCAAGGTATATCAGTCAGTCAGTTAAGTGCCATATGTGATACACGCTTGGGTGATCATGTCTTGAAAGAGACATGACTGACTGGGCAGAAGATTATCCCGCAGTAGGTTGCCATTGCTTTCTGCGGTAGACTGGTTACGGACCAAGGCTATAGAACCCAATCTGTCCTGTTATTTGACTCATAACTGGAAGGAAGAGACGGATTAATACCTTTCCCAAGGGTATTTGTGCGTAAGTGAATACAATGGATTCAACTGGAATTTGAATCCATAATTTTACCTATAATTACTTTATATGAAAACCAAGAAGAAAAAAATTTATTAAAAGGAGCTTAGTGACTTTATCAAACTCCAACAATGTAACTTAATTGATAATTTACTTATTTACATTGTTCAAGATGTTTTGACCATTTTACACTCCAGCCTACTTCAGGTGACTGGAATTTCAAACCGAATTCTTAATTTTGTCCACTGGGGTAGATTATTCTAATTCCTCATGCCTTGCCTCTTCTGGTTATCTTCCCTGTTTAATTCAACTCACCAAGTTTTTGTTCATCTCTGCTGTAGCTTGGGTTATTGAATTCAACTTTACCCACTGGGCCAGATGTTGTTGAGGACATCAATGTGTGAATTTTTAGGACTTGTCAACCTAATGTCTCAGTAACCATTTTTTTTTTTTTTTTTTTTTTCCAGAGCTCATACTACAATTTGGTATTTTTCTCTTCCTCTCTAGCACTCTATTACTAGTTCCCATGTTTTCATGTCTATGCTTGTCTGGCTTAGATTTTTGTGGCCTAGCATATGTGTCGATTTAAGTTTTTGTATTTTTCAGTGATGATCTGTCTTATTTTAACCTCATCTTCCCACGGGGGGTGGGGAGAGAGAGCAGGGATCCCCCCCCCCCCCCCCCGTGTGTAGTCAGCCATGCCTGATTTTTCATTTCCTCATATTTCAACTTTACAATTTTCCTGCAATCTTATCTTGTTTCTCTTTTATATTTCTTATCACAACCAATTCCCACCCAAGACATACAGGCAGTTGTCACAATGTTCAGTAAGTTACTTCACATGTACGATTGCCCCAAAATTCACAAAGATGGTATTCCACTCAGGCCACTTGTTAGCTGCCAAGGCTCTCTATGCCACTTCCTTGTGGATATAAATGACCCATTTATAAGTTGTCATCATATGTCCCCAAAACTCTCCCCACTTTGTGAAAATGAAAATGCTCCCATCCAATCCAACCAAATGCTGAGCCTACACATAAATGAGTTAGTACTTCCTCCTTGGTGAACAATCAGTAGTCAGGGACGGACTAGCTTTGAAAAACATTTCTAGAATGTACCAGTATACTGATAGATAACCTGATGGAGATGCTGATTTTGAACACAACACGCATTAAAATGGGATCAGATGTATATTGGCATGATGAAGGTTTAGCAATGGGCTGGCCATCCTCACCAGCAATGGCTAACACATACATGGAATACTTTGAGGAAATAGAATTAAGATTCACATTACTAAAATTAACTTTACAGTTGAGATGACGCCTTCATACTCTGGCCATATCAAGAAGAGACTCAGCTCCTACTGGTAGACCAAAATCACAGATACAGTTCACAATCTAGATAGAAAACAAACTAGCATTTCTGAATGTAGTAATTATGGGTTCTGGGGGGTGGGGAAAGAAGAGGAGTGTCATTTGCTTTTTCTGGAGGATCTTGAAGATTAAAACAAAATCTACTTCTCTAAAATGCCTTTTCAATAGTAAACCACTGAAAAACAAATTTGGGCACTAAACACTATTATAATTACACACTGTTCCAGCGCTTGCTCTTGTTATTAAGTCATGCATAAAAGATTTAACAATTCCTAAACTAATCACAAAATCTCTTTTCTTACTCAGTGCTAAATTCTCCTTCGTTATCAATTAAGAAAACAGATTTTTTATTGCTAGCAGTTCTGTATTTCTAATCAACAAATTACATGAAAAAGAAATCTTGAAGTGAATCTATCTTCAACCAAAAAGTCTCTTGTGCTTTACACATTTTTTTTTGTGCAAGCATAGATTTTTTTCTTTTTTTCCATTTACCACCATCACTAAAAGTCATTGTTACTTGACTGAGACTACAAAAGAATTGTTAGTTCAAAACAGTGACAACTGTAAAGTTTGCTTTGAGTGGATCTGAATTCAATCTGTATTTATTTTTCTAACAAAGTATGTAAAAAAACAAATCATTGATGTATTTGCTTTTATGAATAAAAATTATATAGAGAAGAGTATTTATTTAACTTCAATTAACAAGATCAATATTGATAAATTTCATTTTAGTGAATTTTGTGCAAAAAAAAAAAAATTTTTTTTTTTTTTTTTTTTTTGCAGTGAACAGAAAATAATAAGCAAGTTTAAAGGAAATAAAATAAATTCAGTTAATTATTTCTTTAGCCAAATGGAGCAGCCATTTAGTAATTCAAACTGAAACTAAATATGTTGTACCCAATGGAATGATGAGATTTGAAATAGGCCTCCAGTTCTGGCCCTTAGTTGTACCATGTGTTGGCCTGAAGTAAAGAATGCCATGGAAATAAGGGGTAAAGTATTGAATTCAGAAAAATGAATGGTAGAATGGTAAAATAAATAAGTGGATTGGTCAAAATAAAAATTCTTTATCACTTGTGTCTATTGAATTTTAAATTATAACAATTGATATAAATGAATGCTAACTGTTGCATTTGATATATGTGTATGTATTATATATATATATATATATATATATATATATATATACACACACACACACATACAAAAAAGCTTTAATTATAACTAATGCATGAAAAAGAATTCTATAGCATAGATATCCATGGAACAGGCTGGATGTAGGCTTAGGTTGCTTAATGGACAGATAAGTGGAGTTGGATTTATAATAACCTGGTAGCTGTAGAGTAACTTTTACCATTGCCTGTTTTCTTTTCTTTTCATGTGTTGTTCCGTCTCAGTGCTACCAAAAACATATTCTTGGCATCATTACTTGGTGATCTTGGTCTTCAGGGCTATCACGTTGATGTCATCAAACTGGGAGGTAAGCAAATTTTACAGGGATTTTGCTCAGTAGTTGTTTCAGGTGTGAAATCATTACAGCCGGGTTAACTCTGTTATTGAAAACTAATGTCAAGGCACAAGCTAACAAACTCTGTTGATATTTTACAATTACTTTAATAAAATCAAAATTTGAATACTTCAAAAGTATATGAGGAGTAAAGAATTATTAATCTTTCTATGTTACCTTTTTTTTTTATTTATTTATTTATTTTTTTTTAATTATATCACCCCAAGCAAGGCGATAACGCCACTGATGTGCAGGGGGCTATGTAAGGGTAAAAAGAATGGAAAAGAGAAAGCCGGAAACCACATCCTAAACAGGGAACAAGAGATGAGCCTCTTCACCTGTTCAATAGACTTGGGTGGAGTGTGAACCGGGCGATAGTTTAGTCTATCTACTCCAATTGAAAAAAAAAATAAAAATAAAGAGAGAAAAGAGTGAAAAGATTGGAAAAGAGAAAACCGGAAACCGCATCCTAAACAGGAAACAAGGGATGAGCCTCTTCACCTGTTCAAAAGATGTGGGTTTTGGTGATCGAGCGAGAACTGGTGTATTCAACATGAAGTGGCCGTAAGCCTGAGTATGTTTGGTGTTTGTTAGATTTTGAGGTGTTGTTGGATCCTGTGATGGTTTTATCTGGGAGTTGTATTCGGGTTTTTGGATCTAATCAGGTTTTGCTTTTCAGTGATTGTTTTTTTTTTTTTTTTCAGCTCCTGCTTTGTTTTTTTTAATTCTTCTAGTAGCTTTTTCATTTCTTTAATTAGACTAAAGATGTCTTCAAGTTTGTTGTTTGCATTTTTTTAATATTTGTGGCAGTCTTGTATATTAGTGTTGAAAGTATTTTTCTTTTTGGAATCTCTGCATATTTAGTAGTCACTACCATCTTCCTTGCTTCTGGGTATGTAACATTCAGGTCATACCTGGTTCAGTTTTTCAGCAGAAAAATTATTCTAACAGTAGGTTGCTATAATACCTCTTGTCTGTAAATTTGTTGGTGACAGAAATGAGGTGGAGGGGCTAAAAACTAGATTTTCTCTCTCTGAGCCTATATCTGAGTAAAAACTCATTTATACAAGAAAATTTGAGCTTTTCTGGCTTGAGTGATTTATGAGTCTTCAATAAGACACTAATGACTTTTCTTCATTGAGAAAACTGATGGACTCTTATAGAATTTGTTTATTCCAAAGCTCCTAACAGAAGATATAAACATTTGTGATGTTTGATAATATTTTAAATAAATGTAGCAAAAATTCTTTCTTGGAATTTGGGAAATTGTAGGAGACCATCAATCTTGTCATACTACTCCAGAAGTAGCTGGGTAGAGTGGGGAAGATCTAGTCTTACGAAATCTTAATGAATTCCACTTGGTTTATTAATGGTTCAAATTCTGCTCTAAACTCATTTTATGCCTTTTAATTATTATTTTATAGTTCTTTTTTTTCCTCAACACTTAGTTTTTGAATATTTGTAACTGTTTAATCTGAATTATTTTCTTGCTTCAAATTGTTATTAGGCTGTAAAATGTTGAACCAGAGTTACCACTCAGTTATAGCTTCAGTTATCACTTGTAGTCAAATGAACATGCCTCTCTGTGGTCTGCTTTGAAATAAATTATACAGATCAATGATAAATCAATTCTTATGGATATTTATCAATGTTAGCTTAGTATGGCCCAAAGTTGCAACTAGAATACAAATTCCTTTTGAATGTATGTAACTATATTTTTACCGACATGAACTGATTTTAATATTTTTTTTTCATTGCCATAATAGAACAAATACCAGCACATCATAGCACAATACTGTCTAAGTACTTTAGCTCGGAGAACAAAACAATTTCTATTTCAACTGAACCACCAAATTGAATAATTTTTTACAGGTTTATAAGTGCAAAAAAAAAAAAAAATTGTCCAAGGGAGATAATTCCAATTATAACTAGTTACAGAATTGTTTCCCTTTTATAAGAAAAATACCTATGTAGGTTGTGGTGCAGTGGATATCGGCTCGGAACGAGAAATCGGGAACCGAGTTCGAATTGCAGTTGAATTCGTTGCATTCACTTACGCACAAATAACCTTGGGAAATCCGTTTCTTTCCTCCAGTTATGGATTAAATAACAGGAGAGATTGGGTTCTATAGCCTTGGCTGGCAACCAGTCTACCACAGAAAGCAATGGCAACCTACTGTGGGAAAATCTGCCCAGTCAGTCATGTCTCTTTCAAGACATGATGGCTAAAGCGTGTTTCACGTATAGCACTTAACTGACTGAACTTTTTGCACTCTTTCCTGTTAGCCATAATTTTAATATGATACTTTAAGCTTTTGCAGATGATTTGATTTAAGCTCATACTCCAACCTAAAGAATGGTTTTACTGTCAGTTTTAATTCAAGTTCTAATCTCTTAATTGGCATAAATGCGCTCATTGCTAAATATTTACTGATGAAATCTAAGTCAAACACAAATGGGCTTTTCAGTGGTCCAGAAGTTTAGAATTACTAAGTTTTATTGTATCAAGTACAGAATAGTTCAAGAACATATTTCCTTTATTCTGGTAGTGATTCTGCATTAACCATTGTTGTTTTAAGACAGATGACGTCTATAATGAATAGGGCTATACTAGTTACAGCAGTCAAGGTATTGCTGCACTTGATTTTATATGTAAAATATATATCAACGGCCAGAAGGTTAACATATATTTTCTTTTAACTTTATTATAGAGGTAGCACATCCTACAGTCTTTTCCCAATGGCTTCTAAAAGTTAATATATAATAAAATAGATTGATAAATATATCCCAAAAGATATATAAAGAAGAACTTGTGGTGACTATTAAATAATAACAGATCCCTTTACCTACTCCCTTCAAATTTAGGTGACCTGAGAAAGAAATTCCCAAGCCTTTGTGAAATTTTCTTTGCACCAAGGAAACCCTTGACTTCAGAGTTGAAAACAAATTTGTAAGCCAATGGGAAATTTTCATTTGGGCAATGAAAAATTTGACTCTGCAGAAATTAGCCATTAAGCCTAGAAAAAAAGAAACAAACAAAAATATTGAACCATATATAAAATAAGAAAAAAAAAAAAAAACATTACTTCAAACACTTTTCTCTTGTTAATTTAATGTGAAAAGTTTCATTTCTGTTCACACATCTAGCTTTTAAATTTTCACCAATGTAACATTACTTGCCAACTATATTGTCAGCCTTAACCAAGCACTTGGCACTTTAAAGAACTTAATTTCAACAATCCAAGAAAGTGAAGTATTTCAAACTCATCTACTTTTGAATGTATGCAACCATATAACCTTTCTGTAAACAATGAACTCTTACTTTTTTTTTTTTTTAAACATTTTTTTAAAATTTCATATCAGATCATTTAATTGGTTGTATGAACATTTCCTCTTAATCTCATTTAAGCTACAGACTTTAAGAACTCTGATTTCTTTTCCAAAAAGAAGCTACTGGCACAATTTCAACTATGTAAATTCGTAAATAAATTCCTTATCTTGTTTATTAAAATTACCCATGTTTCTGCTGCATTATTCTTCATTAATATTCTTGGTGTGGGTAAATGATTTGTTCATTTTAACCCATATGCTACTATAAACTATTATCAGAAAACATTAAATTATTCAAACAAGTGTTCTCCAGAAAAAAATCATTAATCACCGATTTATATAATAGATTTGTTAGACTCACTAGCCAGAATTTAATTTGTAATCATACCTTAAATCAGAGGCATGACTGGAAACAAAAAATTCAAAGATTTAATATATAATCAAAGGAAACCAATTTAGTCACCTTACAAAGGTCTAAGAAAAACAAAACCAAAAAACTGTGTGCAACATCTCATGCCGGTGTAGTAATGTCATTCAAAAGGTAGAAGCAAATTCTTTTTAAAGATGAATATTGCAAAGCCAAAAACTAAAGTGGAAACCTAGCATAGCATATCTCATATGGAGGAAAAGAAGAGGAAACTTTTCTTTCTAAAATAAATTAAAAAAAAAAAGAAAAAAAAAAGGTTTATTCTAGCAGTTCACAAAGTCATGTATTTTTCATTAGAGGTAATGGTAAGTACTTTAATCTAGCTAATAGCAAACAACAGGGATAATATTTACCTTCAATGAAGAACAAACTATATATATATATAGTTAGTAATTTATTTACATTTAAAAATATTAACTGATATCCCAAAACGTACGCTATCAAGTTGTGACAGAGGGAGGCAAAGTGTAGAGATCAGTGGTTCCCTAATTGTTTTCTCTGGGCCATATTTTCGGAATTATAATTTTCTTTTGCCTCATCAAATTGTGATAAAAAGTAAATTAAAAAAAAACAAACACACGGAGCGATGGTTAAAAGGAGATAACTGCAGATTTAAAGTTATCATTGATAACCCTCTTCCTCAAATTGTGGACCCTATTTACTATGTCCTTAATACTTGATATAATAAAATTGGTCATTAATTATCTATAACTATACTTAGACTCATGCATATGATTGCAAGTAATTCATAACAATATTAAAAATTTTACAATCATTTATTTTTGGTATATGAATTTTTTGAAAATTTTTCTAAATCTCTGTCTTTCAAACATTTTGCCTCACCTACTATCCCCTTCTGCTGCACCTATAAGGCAAGACACTCTGGAAACCATTGGTATAGATGGAGACTTGACATTTTTAAATAAAATCTAAGCATAGGCCAGTCAGTTAAGTGCCATACGTGAAACACGCAAAAGATTATCCTGCAGTAGGTTGCCATTGCTTTCTATGGTAGACTGGTTGCCAGCCATGGCTATAGAACCCAATCTGTCCTATTATTTAACCCATAACTGGGGGAAAACGAATTAATACCTTTCCCAAGGGTATCTGTGCATAAGTGAATGCAAGGAATTTAACTGAAATTTGCACTCAACTCCCCTGATTTGTTGTTCTGAGTCCATATCTACTGCACCACAACGCACAGGTAAGTCTTTAAAAGGTCGATTTGACACTGTACTTAAATTATAGACAGAATCTTCACCTTCTAAATTGATTTAAAAAACAAAAACAAATCTCTTGATTGTAACAAATGTAGCCTGTGTAATGTCTAATGATTGCTAATCTGCACAAATTATTCCCACCTGGTGCATGGAGTTACAATGAGAGAGAAAAAAACAAAAACAAAAAAAAACATGCAGGGAATGTTGAATATATATATATATATATATATGGCTTAGCAACTCAAACTGACACCAAATCGGTTGAGTCTCGATCCCAGTAAGAAGCAAGTTGATTTCTCTCGACACACTGATGAGCTGTGATACAGCAAAACAGGCTTGTATGTGGATGATGAATATATTATGCTCTCATTATGATTGAGCTCTCTGGAGAGGAAAATTAAAAAAAACAAAAAAACAAAAAAAAACTGTTACCACTTCAGCAATTTATGCATTACTCTCCAGCAATGAATTGATGTATTTCGATGACTGGCGTGTGTATACACTGCTTATATATAACACGCTAAAATTTCCCTTCCCTGATTTCATGTATCTATCTCTTAGGGGTTAGCGACTTTGACTAACACCAAATCGGTTGAGTCTCGATCCCAGTAAGAAGCAAGTGGATGTCTAGCCACACTGATGAGGTGTGATACAGTGAAACAGGCTTGTATGTTGATGATATATATATATATATATATATATATATATTTTTTTTTTCCATTTGTTGATTGGTTGTTTTGGTTTTATGGCATATCAACATTGGCGGGTCATTTATTGCCAACTAAATTTTATTTATTGCTGGTAATACCTTTTTTTTTCAACAATTTATTGTTGTTTTATATAAATTTTGTGTCTAGTAATACTTTTTTGCTTTTCGAGTATCAAGATTCATTGGGATTTGTTTTTAAGGGCAGGGTCCCCAAGTCCTACCCTTGTTATTTAACCCATAACTGGAGGGAAGGGATGGATCAATACCTTTTCCAAGAGTACCAGTGCTTAAGTGAATGCAGGGTATTCAACTGGAATTCGAACTTGGCTCACTGATTTCTCTTTCCGAGCCGCTATCCACTGCACCACAACGCACATGTCACTAAACGCTTACAGCTCCTGGTATTCCCAAGCGGTCACCCATCTTTTTCCATTTGTAAATGAGTTATTACGCGACCTAGGTTTCTACCATGAGTGGTGTCTTCAGGTGTTTTGCAATAACTGATTTTACTGTTTACATTTTTTTTTTTAAGAACGCTCATGTAATCGTGTTTTTTTTTTTTTTTTTTTTTGAGCGCTCACATGGCAGGGAATTTTGGAATGCACAATTTTTAAAATTACAAGAAATTATGGCATTTTCATCCATGGTTGTATGAACCTAAGAGGCATTTTTTAGTATTTTTTAACCATACTAAAAAAATGCCTCTTAGGTTCTTCAAAGTCGGGAAGACACTGCTCAGTTAAGTGAGAAACATCTCCACATTAATTGCACGCGCGCACACACACACTATTTATATACACACATACATTATGAATTGGTATCAAATGTGGATTAGAATCCAACAGATGGTAGGATAAGGATAAAATAGGAAGCATTTATAAATTTAACATGGTTTGTTTTTATTTAATTTCATTAGAAAATGAAATATGATGGGGAAAAAAGAACATGTTGGTATTATCTCAATATAGTGTATGTGTGTAAAATGTTTAAGTTTTTCGCATATATAAATATATTTTCTAAAAGATTTTTTTGTATATTTTATTGTATCAGCTATTTTAGTTCATACTTTGATATATTAGAGGCATAAAGAAAATAATTATTTGTAGACAGTAATATTAAAACAGAAAATATAAAAATTATTATTTCAGAATAATATGCTCCATGTGGTCAGTGGGTTGAGTCTTGGCCACAAGCTAAAAAAAATAAAAATAAAAATAATCAGAGCCTTTTCTGTTGTCCTGAATGAAATGCAATCATTGAATGAAGATTTTAATAAAATTACAATCGATGTTAATTGCTTTTGTAGAAAGAGTTCAAATTCTTCTTTATTGAAATCAATACGATGAATAACCAATATCACAACCTTCTCATCAACGTTTCCACCGGAAAAGAATGAGTGGATATTTGTCAAATCAGATATCACAGTGGAGTCCAAGTGTTCAAGGCTGCACATGATGATGATGATGATGATGATGATGTGGAGGATGAAAGATGGGGATGAAGATGATACAGAAAATGAGCATGTGCATATTAACAAGACATTACTGACCACTGGTCAACCAACCAGCCAAACCCTTGAGAGCAGGATAATGGTCTCAAACCCTTGCCTAGTCATTCATGGTGTTCACATAGCTTGGTTTTTGGTCATCTCTTCGTATTTTTGCTTCAAAAAGCCAAATATGGAATTCATGCTTGAAAATGATGTCATTTCATGTTGACTGTGTCCTATTTTGGTGAAAGAGACAGAAAAAGAATTAAGAACAAAAAAAAAAATTTCTTGGAGACTTGTGTAAAAGGCAACATGTCATTGAAGAACACATTTTGCTAATTAAATAGGTTTCAATTTCAAATCAATGGTATGGGATAGATTCTTCTCTTTTGGGAGGGTAAAAAAAAAAAAAAAAAAAAAAAAAAAATTAACATGGAACATTTTTATTTCAAATCACCCTTTTAAAATATGCAGGAAATTTACTCTTATTTTTTATTCCAACCACCCTATTTAAGACTTAAACATAAGTTTACTACTTGCTTAATTAAAAGCTTCATTTTCAATCTATAACTGAAAATGAAAGTTTTATCAGAAACTATTTGTAATAACATGAATAAAGTTTATTTTTAGTGGATACCCATATTCGAGTAGATGCTCTGTTCATTAAATAGTATATATATTTTCACCTACTGGCCTGAATATTTGAGAAATTTTATTAAAGAAATATACCAACCCTCTGGTAGGATTGGAATCTGCATCATTCTTGGCAGGAGAAACTGCTGTCAGATCCAAAATGCTCATACCAACTCAGCCATGAAGGACATTTGATGATCAAGCAAAGTTGAATAATGCCTTTAAGTGAAATCACTCGTCATTTGATATCTACTCAGTTTCATATCCATACGTAAACAAAGCAATTTCTAAAGTAATGAATTTTTATTTATTAACCCAACACATTTTATCGCTTAAATATTACTTTTAGTGGATACACGTATTTGAGTAGATGCTCTGTTTGTTTAGTCATTTAATGGTATATTTATTCATTTTAGTCTACTGGTCTCAGTACTCAAGAAATTAAACTATTCAAATTAGAAATAAACTTTATTGTAAAGATGTCAAAAATCAAAGATCAAATTTATATTAGTTTTGCTAAAAACTTGTAGGAGGACAAATTTGTAGCTGTTTTTAAATGCAAGACAATCCCTTCTGTTAAGAATTCTTATTTACATTACATAAAAATCAATTCAACCAGAGGTAAACTAACCTGCTGAAACTTTGGGTGTGCTGCAGTATTCGGAAGGTATTTCTGTATCCAGAGGTTCATCACTAGAAACCCAATTTCGACTTTTCTGAAAAAGAAGCAAAAATAAAATGGTATATGAAAAGCAAGCATAATATTACAAGTTTGTTTATTTTCAAATCAAGTAAATTCGTAAATTGCATATTATTAATTCAAGAGAATTAGTAATTCAAATTATCAAGGGTTCTTTATTTGCCAAATTTATCTTCCTAGATTTTAACTCTCCAGTAAAATTTAATGAAGAAGGAATCTGTCACCTTTTCTTTGACTTCTTGGTTCTGATTAGTTAATGCGTACTTATGTGTACCAAAATAAGACGAAAAATATAAGTGTTTTTTAATTTTTTTTTGCTCATGTACATTTTCATATTGCAAAACTGTTAACAAATATAATCTCTTCAGTCATATATTAATTAAATCTATCAATAGAAAAAGTGAATTATGAGATCAACACATTTTTCTTTTTAAAATTCCATGTTCCTTCAGGCTGCACACAATCTGAGCTCTCCACAGACCAATTTTTTTATCTGTGAAATTTTATATTTTGGAAAAGAGAGTAGTGGTTTCCCATTTTTTTCAGTTTTAAGTTCAGCATTTTAACACCTAAATTCAACAATAACAATTTAAGAACAAACATTTCCATTTGAAAAAAGGAATGTAACTTTATAATTTTCAGTTTATTTACTTTTATGCAAATTTTCCATTGTATTTCTTTTTTTATAAAGCAAAAACCTAAACTGTTTTTAGTGCTTTCTATGGCTGGAAGAATATTTTAGGTTTTTAAATTTGTATGTACTAATGACAAATATTTAAGAATTTTCTGTTCAGTGGATGATCAACATTGTGAGAGATGGTTTTTTTTTTTGTAAGTGAAGGAAACAAGCCAAAGAAGAAACCAAATACATTGCTATGTACAAAAAGGTTGATGGCGCTGTTAAAAATTGTGTGATAAAAAGAGCAGAGAAATTAGTGTTAGTGGTGTTGATGGGGTTAATAGGTTGACCATAACACCCAGTAATCCGAGTACAGTTTTGGTGAGATCTCATCTATTTTAGTTAATCCAACTTTTGTAACTTTTAGGGTTTTAAGGACTTTGAAGTAAATGAGGAAAGCACTTAAATAAGTCAAGAGCTCACACGTTTAGAGGACGATTTAACAAAAATCTTTGCTAAGGAGCACACTTCTTTTTTATTTCTTATCAGCCCTTTTTGGGCAAGTCAAAAGTTGCATAAATTAAAAAAAAAAATTAAAATTAAAAAAATAAAATTAAACAAACACATAAGAAAAAGTTTTAATATTATAGAAAAAAAAAATAATTGTTTTGTTGAGTTCCTCATCCCCAGGTTTGTACCTCTATTGGATAATTTTTTTTTTTTTAACACTAAGTTCAAGAAGGTATACTTTTTGCCCTACAATCAAATTTTACTTCTAACCTGTACTTACATGGTGAAATAAGAGTTGTTTTACTGATGTACTCATGTGAAAAAATATTTAGCTTAATCTTCAAGATACTATGGAACATATTTCAATGATTTACTGTAGAATTGAAATTTATATGAATGATGAAATTTCCCCTTCCTGTGTTATTTTTGCACCATTTTTAGGATGGACTATGACCCCCACCTCGTTTAGGCTACTCTTATCTAATGATTATTAATTCTATTAGTATTATCTCTTTTTTATGACTTAATGACATTGCATTTATAATGATGTTTCACTTGTTTGAAGTCTGCATCTTCACATATACACTGTTAAAATAGGCTTCTGGCTCAATGGCACTTAAGAGAGAAAATCTGATGAACTTTGAATGGTCGTAATTCGGTTGTGAATTGAGCTAGCAAGATAAATTTGGTACCATTTTTTGTTTTGTCAAGCTCTATATGCCTACACAAAAAGCTTTTGAAAATAAAAAAATAGTTTGAGATATCTACTGTAACACTAATTTTGGTAATGACAAAGAAAAGGAAAAGGGAAAAGAAGGAAGAAAAGTAATAATTAAATTTTCTTTCTTTTCCGGCCACTGAAGCTAGGTGAGAGATATGTTTAGGCCACCCAAGAAAGATAGATAATGTAATTTATGACTCAAAGATTCTTATTGCAGGAAATTGGAAAAAGCCATCGTTGCAAGACATGAGTTTCTCCTTTATTGAAAATTTAACTATCATTGATAGAGACAGCAGCCGTCTACGGAACAGACTTGCCTAAAGGTATGGGAGATTTTATGACCCTAGCGAAAAGCCACTTTCCACTGAGAATGAGAAATGAAAAATTCCTGGAAATAAAGTCTCTTGGTTCTTTTTGGAATTTTGCTATGTTGAGAATTAAAGAACATATGATTTTCTTTTTGACTGAAGCCAGATAATTTCTTATAGCAATTGAAATGATAGAAACCCAGATGTGAAATGGCCACACACACTGAAAGTGGAAAAGTGAAAAAAACTATAATTAAAATTTGACTGTTAAGCTAAAACATGTCCCTTGGATAGTGGTGAAAGGTGAGGAGAGAAACACAGGCGAGAAAGAGACGGGGTTGATCAGATGACCAACGAAAAAGAGCCCTGGTGGATTCTGGGAAGAATGTTCTTTGGACAATGGGAGTGGGAGGCACTAACATGGGAAAGAGGGAGACAAGGTTGATCAGGTGACCAAAAAGAAGATCCCTTATTGGTCATTTGAAAATGCTGAGTGTACCTAAAAGTGCATTACAACCACTCCAAGAATCAATATAAACAGACGAGTCAGTTGAGAGAAGACATTAGAGTTGAGTACTGTAGAGTTGGACCAGTACAGAGCGAGTTAACATGAGAGACATGTTGTAACGTGACCGCCTGCCTTAGAAGAAACTTCAATTTCAGCCTGGTGCCAGAACAACTAACTTACCGTACATATGCGCAGTTAAGTTGCACCTTCTTTTTGCCAAAATTTAAAAAAAAAAAAAATAAAATAGAGGTGCAACCTATATTCTTGACATACCTGTAAAATCTTTTAGTAACTGTCATTACAATAACGCGTAGATCTAGATACAAGTACCAGAATGGGTACGTTAAGCATTGGAAAGCTGTCCTCTACTAATCAAGTATGAAATGATCTTACCGACTTGCAGCTTTATGCTAATCTGATGCTATTAGAAATATGTATATTCATTACAGCAAAATTGTGTAATTTTTGTTTCCAGCCCATGTACATTCAACACTGTTTATAGCTGGAATTATGACCTTGCCCGATATCATGTATCAAACATGTATATTTGGATATTTTTTCACACGTAGTGCGGCTGCTGTTTTATGCATCGTGTAGGCTCATATTTCAAGATTTTGTAGCAGAGTAATAGATTTGTACTTTGAGAATCTGAAGTAGACTGTAGTGATTCAGTAGTCTAGGTGAGTACCCTTGGCTTGAGCACAAGGGAGAAATAAAATAAACTGAATGAACAAATGCAAAGAATATTTGACAGTGATGATGATGAAGAATAATTTTGGGATTTCAGTCCTGATGAAGTTTAATAACTATATCTGAATGAAGAAACACTGTTCTTGTACTTTAATATATGCAAAATTTTAAAATAACGGTGAATATTTGAAAATACTTAACAAATATTACTTATATTTGCATTAAAAAAGGGCCATGTAAATCCACAGATTATAGTGCAACCTATCTGTGAAGCACTACAAATACTCACTTTGACAATCCCAAACTAATGGTGTGACCATGAGTATATACAGTAGATAGTGTTACATTCTGTAGAAGATGTGAATGAAATTATAGTTGTCTGCATGCAAGAGTGATAAACTAATCAAATACTGTACTGAACAGAACGTATGTTAATTTTACAAAGATTTCCATTTTTATTGTGGCTTCCAGCTCTGTCTGGATTATTGATGAAGAAGATTTTGGTGACTTTCAACCGAGACCGGTTTTGTGATCAATCAAGCTCAACATGGGCAGAGCCCAGTTTGAAATGAAGAGATTGACTATTGATCGACCGCAAGATTTTGGGTGTTGACACGAAGGACGAAATTTACCAAAACTGTGTGTAGGGTTTCAATTACTTTTAACTATCACCAGTATTTTCAAAGAAAGAAGGTACAATTGATGGAGCATTTATGATGTTAATGACCTGGAGTTTGAAAAGAATGTGTGTTTGCAAACAACGGTTGTGGAATAGATTATAATGTCACATGAAACAATAATCTAAAATGACACTTACAATCAAATGCAAAGATTAAAAGCAATTTTATTGATTCTGGGTTGTCATTTGATGTGAAGAGCCTCAAATATTTTTAATTCTTTTTTCTTTTTGCAGTTAGATTGGCAGAGTACTGCTGTATTGTCTACCATAATCTGATGGTAATTTTAATAGGTGTCATGGATTTGAGTTAAATGTTTATATATGACACTTTGTTCAGAGATGACAGGTCAGTCTTCTCAAAAGGATTCTTGTAGTGTGACCGATATATAATGATGTTGAGCAATTTATACTATCTGCAGGAATTATATATCTATGGATTATATTTTTTACTGTTTTGTTGTCTTTTAGGCATTTATTCTTCATTTAAACATTTTTGAGAATTTTATTAAATAGAATGGACAAGGAGCATTTTTTGAAGGCACTTGCCAAAATTGTGTGCAGTGTTGCAACTACTTTTGACCATTATTGTTGATTTCCAAGGAAAGATAGGAGAGAGAACTAGTGGAGCATTTATGGTAACAGTCCAGAGTTTAAAATGAAGATGGCCCAGTATTCTAAGGGACAAGAAAATTGATATAAAACATTAGTCTTTTGGAAAATGATTTTGTAGAAGTGTTGTTAATAACCTCAAGTAGAGATGTTTGAATTTTTTATAGCATATCATGAATGTTGAGCAATTTTTACTCTCTGTAGTAATTATATATCTATGGATTATATGAAATTTTTTTAATTGTAGTTAGTTGTAGATTTTGTTTAGCAGCATATCCACCTCTATAGATTATTTAATGTCAAAATCTAAATATTTTGAAGACAATTTTATGGCTTCAACTAAATATATTTTGAATGCAATTGCATGCCTTCAACTACAGATAAAATGTATTGCCGGTCATTTTGCTATAAATGTGTTGTTTGACATTTTTATTATAAATAGGTATTGCTGTTATTTCATAGTCTTTTGTTCTTGTTTGAGAGTTTATGATTTGCTCATAGCTAGGACCCTAACAGGTGCTACTACACTGGGTGAGGGTGACCCAGGGAACAGCAGCAATTAAGAGGTGGTTCCACATTCCTCAGAACCACTAATTTTCCAATGAGAGGTCTTGCTTCTGGGTGTAGTTTGTTATCATGCCCAGGACTATATTGTTGTTAGTGACATTTTTCTGCTAAGTCCACTATATATGGAATAAGGCCAATTTAGAATGAAAGAAAAAGATGCTATCATTACATACCTCTTGAAAGAATTTCTCTAAATCACGAGTCACATAATCACGGTGGATAGAATCAGTGAATGCCACTGCAAAAACTCGAGATTGGAAGTCTTGATTTTCACTTGCCTGAAAAGAGAAATAAAAACCTGCTCTTCAGCAAGAGAGAAGCTGGGAAACTATTTTGCTGAATTTGTTCACCATTATCCACCCTTCTGTAATAATCAAAACTTTTAACAAATTTGATAATATTAATACCAATTAAAAATATAATAATAATAATAAAAATTCATAAAAACACCAGTAATTTCTACTACAACATGTCTAAAAAATGTATATACATTTTGAAGGTTTTTTAACTAAACTAATTATATATAATTTAAATAATACATATGAAGAAAGTATTTATTATTAAGGAAGAGGCTATTTTGCCAGACAAACATGCCTTTAAGTTTATTTTACTGGTCCTGATAAAATAGAACCCCAGGCTATCTTGCTGGTAAGTATTTTTTATTATTATGAAAGCAAGTACAGTTAAAAATAATAACACAGATGTTTATCTATATTCACCATCAATTGCTAAAACCATTTAAACATTTTTCATCAACTGCTAAAACATGAGTTAATATCATTTATTCATTATTAAACGAAATAAAGAAGTCTCTGAACATTTTAAGCACTTCATGAATAACAAACAGTCTCTGCAAATCCCAAACTTGCCCTTGGGCATGGTTTTCCTGCCAACAGACTTCAGGTGTACCCACTGAAGTCACAAACCACAGAATTAATGTTGTTCAAGTTCTACTTACACAGCTCACACAACCACTGTCCTGACAATCTCAAGGCTTCATAACAAACATATTGCACAACTTTCCAACTATCTGGATCAAAATATCTGTGTATCTTCTGGATTGACCCATTTTTATCCAGACATTCAGTTTATTTTTTAATTTCATATTATCAGATTGATGTCCGTTATTATCCAGGCATTACTGACAATGCAGTGCAACGGAAACATAAGCAGCAATCAACACTGATAGGTATTTGGCTGCATTCATGCTCTCTGGAAATTTTCATTTCAGCAATTGTTGCTGGCTTTGTAGCATAAATATTATCTATTAAGTATTCCTAAAAGAAAACGTTTAAAAAGCTGAGGTCCAGTGGACAAGGTGGTTATTATACGCTGTAAAAGTGTGCAAATTATTTTTTGAGACATCTTGTATTTTAATCATTATAATAAAAAACAAATATGTAAAAAGTAAATGAGAAAGAAGAATAAAAAATTTATAGTTCCAGTAAAGAGGTAAATTGAAAAAAAAAAAAAAAAGACAAAACTTAACAGGTTTTCAGTCCTCTCTCGTAAGAACTTTATCGATAACTGAAAAATGTGCACAGCAAATAAAATAGAAAAATGCCAATAGACAAGACATTATATACAGTAAACATAATCAATATAGCTGATAGCATTTTGGTCTAAAAGCCACTCCCCCAGCTTACAGAGGGAGGGTAAGGACTTATACAATCTTTAAGACTTATTTCTTTTTAATTATTTTTTTTTTACTATTATTTCTTGTTTGATTTTAATATTTTAAGTATAGAATGGCCATACTGTTGATGGATGAATGTCAAATGCTTGTAAATTTGAAAACATGTCATCTTATTCAAAATATTAGCAAGTTTGTTTCCATTTTTTAAATTGTTGTAAAAGGTTCAAAAAATACATAAAAGAAAATCCCTCTCTAGAATCAACATCATTGTGGTGCAAAAGAGAAGGTCATGTTTAAGCACCAAGAGGAGTGAATTTAAATAAACAGACTCTTTTCTGTCTTCCAAGATAGACTGGGTTTTTAATATAAAAGATTGACCCAGAAAGTATCATATAATATGAACAAAAAGTAACCTAAGTTAATGCAAACTTAGTCCCATTTAAAGTACACTTCTTGGGACCTGACAAACATATTCCAGCACTCACTTCCATTTTTAAGACAGTTTGCAAAATCCTTTTTTGTAATCAGCTGCCCCACAGGTACCGTGGTTAAGCTTTTTATTCAACTTTTCTTTTCTGGATAAATATATAAAATCAGTCCGAATGTTCTATTTATCAGAGTGCTTTTGGCCATTCTATTAGCCATTGTCAAGGATATTTAAAAAATGTTTTTAACTGATTGTGTAGATACACATATAAAAAAATCTACACATTTAAAATTTGTCACTGATTGATGTTATGAATTGGGATCAAATAATGATTAGAATCCAACAAAATGATAGGATTAAGAAAAAAAATAGATGTTTTTAACTCTAACATGTTTCATTTTTTATGAAAGCTTTCTTAAAAATATGGAGAAAGACAGAAAGAAATAAAGAAAATTATTATTTTTAATTTTTGTGTTTATCATTGGCTAAGCAGAACTTACATGCATCTGTCTTGCCACGCAATGTTCATGTGTATAATTCATGTGTATCATAATTCTAGTTTGTTTATGCAGAATTTGGATAATAGTGTGTGTGTGTGCACACATGACTATTAGGCATTTGTTTAAGAAAATTCTGGTATTTTTAATTTTTGTGTTGTTTGTTCTTCATTGTTTCAGTAAACTTCCAATGCACCAGACATATGATATTAAAACCTAAAAAATACATACAGAAAACAGTGTATTTGCTAATATGTGATTGCTTTGTATCTCTTAGATTGAAGATAATCACAAAAAGACTGAATACTTACAACTTTCACTGTGACTATTCCTCCATAACTATGACTGACAAAGGCAATGTGTTTGGCTTTGGCATTCTGAACAAAATTTTTCCAAACATATAACATGTGTTGCGTGGGTGTGCTGTTTTCCTAAAGAAATAAAGAAAATAAATCTTATTACAACTGTTTATTCCACTGTTAGTTACTAAGTTAGCTACATGCATCACACCCTGCCATCAGATCAGATAAATAATGGACCATTCCGATTTCATAATGATCAAAAATGGTAGCAAAGATACAAGGGGAGCTGTTTGATTTTAGGGAAAAGAAAAAAGAAATGGAAAGGAAAAAGAGATAGCGGAGGCAACAATGTTCTCATGCATTTAACATTTACAACTCTGAATTATTAATATTACTTCTCTTTCAACTGCACTCTTTTTCAAGGAACCCTCAATTGCAATATCCTTATTGCTAATTT
Organism: Ascarosepion bandense; assembly: GCA_037127315.1. Taxonomy (NCBI): domain Eukaryota; kingdom Metazoa; phylum Mollusca; class Cephalopoda; order Sepiida; family Sepiidae; genus Ascarosepion; species Ascarosepion bandense. The sequence goes on from JBBBDQ010000191.1 coordinate 11,465,372, forward strand.
TACCCAAAGTTGTTTTCTGTTGTCATAACAGGATATGACAACACAACTATGAAATTAAACAAATTCAGGGATCAGACTCAAATTCAGTGGAAGAATAAACTTTTTGTATAACAAATAAAGTCACATGCAGAATGATAAAGATTAACATCTGCTTCAGTGAAATGGAAAATCTTGTCAATTTTAAATCTTTTCATTTCTGTCCATGTCTTTAAATAACAACCTGCATTCAATACTTATAGTTGCTGCCATAATATTTTATTCAAGTTGTTTAGACCAAATATTAAACAATGCAATAGAGGAATCTTCACAGGTATTTATGGTTGTAAAACTTGCAAAGAACTTATTCAACTATTAACCTAAGAACTATTATTCATTAGAAAATTCAAATAGCAAATCTGTTAACTTTTCATGAGTAAAATGCTAGTAATAAATAAATGTGAATTAAACTTTAATAATAATTATTTTTATTAGTATTTTCTTTCATATTAATTTTTAGTCTTTTTTTTTAATTTTAATTTTCTTTTTTATTGCAATAAACTAAGTGCAGAACAGAAATAATAAATCAGATCAGTTTCTGGCAAGATTTGAACTTCTGTTCCTCTTTGCCTCAGGGAACTGTACCAGTTGCTTTGACTGTATAAACCACAGGGAACTTTATGGCTAGTAGAAAATCAAATCTAATTTTTATAAAAATTACCCATAAATGTCTTTTTTTGTCATCATATTTGTTTATTCAATATTATTTTTTCTTTTAAAAGTATGAAAATAAAGCTGCTCAAGTCACAACTGAGATAGGCTGGCTTTCTGATGTCGGGAAAAAGCCAACATATTGAATGCTGATTTTCTAACCAGGCAGGCTATCAAGATTGCAAGATTAGTACATCTTTTTCTTGATTCCTAATCTTTAGACATTTGGCTTTGTGATATCTTTATTAAGTAAAACAAAAACAAGAACTAGCATCTTCATCATCCAGTTAAAATAAACAAAGTCCAGATCATCAGAATAGATTTGCCACCACCAATATTTGGCCACAGATTTATATTAACACTACCAAAAAGAAAAAGCAATATATATATATAATATTAACTATAGCAACAATAATACAAATAGTAAGAGAACTAATTCTACCAAAACTAGTATTAATCAAGCTATAATTTAAATCGTCTTGTATAACCCACCGAAAACAAACTCGAAGGGAAAATAAGGGGAAGAGCCAATTTCCCTGATGAGCCGTTAGGCGAAACCGTGGTTGTTGGCTCTTGCTTAGATTTTCTGTCTATAATTGCCGACTGGCGCCAATTCGGTCGGGTTTCAATTCTGGGTTAAGGAGCGATCGGAGTCTAACCGTACTGATGAGCTGTGATACAGTGAAACAGATCTGTCTGCGGATGACTATAGTGTGTGTGTGTGTGTGTGTATATATATATATATATATATATATATATATATATATATATATATATATATATAAGCAGTAAAGCAAATAAGTATTTTCACAAAGAACTTTTCTTCCTAGCTTCCATTGTGTGAAATTATGGTGTATTATATTCACCAAGCCTTTTAAGAGGTTGAAATGGATTAATAGGTGAAAGAGCTCATAAACACAAATTAAAAACAATAGTTATCAAAAACTAAGAAAAAGAAAAAGATTCTAATTAGTCCAGATGTCTCTTACGTTTTGTGCTTTGTATAATTTAGTTTATCACTTTTGTAATTCTTTGTAAAAAATGTAGTTATTTTCATTGTTCAGACTATTGTCCTCATCTTTATTGCCATGTTCACAACGTTTCAGCCATTGTATGCTTTGACCTTCTTCAGGTGATTGGAACTTTGAACTGAACTAAAACAAGATTAGAGCGTACAATGGCTGGAATATGAATATGGCAATAAAGATGAGGACAATCTGAACAATGTAAATAATTGCAATACTTCATCTCAAAAATATAGACAAATAGAAAAGAATTTATACTCCAATTTTGTTACCTAGAAAGATGGAAAGAAGAAACATGCCCTTATGGCTCCATGTGCACACAAGATAGTTAAAAAAAAACAAAAAAAAAACAAAAACACATCACTACTTTGACTAAATTACAAGTATTATTTGGTATACTTTCTACAGGAAAATCTTGATTTTCAGACAATTTGGTGACTTCTTGCACCAATGTATCTTATGGAAATGATTGTTCTTCGAATTAAGTCGGTCAGTTAATTGACATCTTCACTTCTGGAAAAAATGATTACTGCAAATTTGAAACCTAATTTACTGAAAAATTGTTTTAAGAGAAAAATTTAATAAATTTCAATCAACGGTAGTAGTGGTTGCTGAATGTGTTTCCTTATAAAGAAACAATATTACCATAATCATTAGAGATGAAGAGAACAGATACTTTACTTTGTTCTCTGCCGATGACCAGAGAGTGAAGAAAAGCAAAACTTGAGTAGCATTAGCTGCTTGGTCAATGAATGCAAGATAATTTCTCATAAGGAAACGGTTAATATTACCATACAACTGCCGTATTTGACTACATCACTGTTTAAAACAGAAGCCTATGACCTGACACAAAATTTTATTCTGCCCACGATAACTTATATCAAAATGAATAACCTGTTTTTACCATCTTCAGTTAAGTAATTGTTAATGCGATTTTAATGGCTGATTAATTCTTATACACCATTTCTTAGTGTAATTTCATTGTCTCTGGAATTGTCACATTATTTTCATTTCTGCACTATCTCAGATTGATTAAGAAAATTTTTCTCATTTGTTTAAATTTTCATTTATAAAACTGATTTCTTTTCCTTTGGCTCAAGCTATTTTGTTGTAGGGTCTGTCCAGATTATAGCCTGTGGGCAACATCCTGACCACCACAAGATTTCATCCAGCCTGCAGCATTTTGAAATTTAATTACTTTTATCATCTGCAGTTAGGTAATTGTTTTAATGTTTCATATCTTCTTATAAAATATTTTACAATATAAGCATGGCATTGTTTTCTTGTATCTAGTTCAAAGGAAAGTTATTTTTCTAGCTTCTAAATTATCAAATTTATTTAGAAACTGCAAAAACCTTTCTTCCAACCAGATAATTATCACATGTCTCTTTCGTTCTAAATCATATCAAACTGATTACAGAAAAGATCCATATAAATCATTTGTTTAGAATTTAATTCAGTTATAAAATTGATTATTTTTTTTGTCTCTTGGAAATATGAAAGAATTGGAAGCATGTCTGGTCTAAAACAGAGACTGCATTGTATGTTAGTTGGTCAAGTTGAAAGACGGTTTACTTACTCTAATCTTATGTCCGTTAACACTATTGAGGTTAGTGTTAAGCACGAGGACCCCATAGCCTTCTTCAATGGCTCTGTTAATAAAGGGAAGCTGTGAACCGCTGTCAAGGCAATCATTAATAATCAACCTGAAAAAGGAAATATGCAAAGTAATTCAATAAATTATGAACTGGTATTTAGGTTAAATTAAAATTATGATAAACTGGTAATTTCTTTCTTCTTGAATTTGAATCTATGCAGCTATTTTTGAGCTGTCAATAAAATTCAAATTTTACAAAATAGAAAAATTTAAATAATTACTTTTGTTTTGCAAACTCTTATTACTATGTATATTGCATTTTCTAAAGCATCTTTTGTTAGTAATATGACACTTTACATTTCAGAATCATTGCTGGCAATTCAGAAATATTCTATTGGTTAAGAGTCAGACAACAGAGGACTGGAGATAAGGCTGAGCATAGAAAAAAAAATTCAGTTATTATCTAATAGCTAGTCTATAGGGAGCACTTCCAATTCCAGAAATGATCAGTGATATTGGAATGCTTGCTTTGTGATTTTGGTAGATCATAAAGTCTGAGTATTTTAGGCCGATATTTGATTAATTTTCAATGTCTTTTTCCTTTTTATTAACTTGATTTCTCATAGATTTGTTGAATTTTTTTTTTTTTTTAATCATATCACCCCAAGCAAGGCGGTAATGCCACTGATGCGCAGGGGGATACTTAAGAGTAAAATGATTGGAAAAGAGAAATCTGGAAACCACATCCTAAACAGGGAACAAGGGATGAGCCTCTTCACCTGTTCAAAAGACGTGGGTGGAGTGTGAACTGGACATGGGTGGAGTGTGAACAGACGTGGGTGGAATCTCAATATTGTTTTATGTTCATAAATTGTTTCTTAAATGTTTATCATTGGGTAAAAGACTTATTTTTTTCTGAAGCAGGAACTTCTATTCCGAATAATCCAATTCCTTAATCTGAAGCAGTGATGGAAATGGTCTTGAATATTTCTGTATAGGAGGAATTTCGAAAAAATTCTTCTTCAGTGTTTGTGTTCTTGGAAAATGTTTGAGATTGATATAATTCTTATCAAAATTCTTTACTTGACCGGCAGTCTTGTATTATACTATCCAGGATAGTGTCTTCAATTTTGTTGTTATAACCACCTTTAGTTTGTTGTAGCCATTGGCCTTCTTTAGGTATTGCTCATATAATCTGGCTCAATGGGGGGAAAAAAAGCAAAAGCAGAATGACTAAGAAGAATTAATTGATAATCCCAAAACCTGCTAAGTGAACTAAGAACAATCTGTTTGCATAGACTGAATATTAGGATTAATTCATAGACGGTTTCAAAAAATGACAAGCACATGAAGAATACCAGGGAGTACAATGAAGGAGAAAGAGTGAGGATGATGCTGTGAAAGTCTCCTTTACTATCATTTAATACCTACACAAGTATAAATCTGAATTTTATTATTAAATGTGTTTTGAAAATCAGAGCATGAATACACAATTGAAAAGAATTTTTAGCTGAAAACTTTTGCACGTATATAATATTTCTACAATTACAAAAGAACTATAATGTGAAAGAGTTTAAAAAAACATATTCACAAAATCATAAGTGGTAGGTAAGAAAAAAAAAATGCTGGTGAGTGTCTGCTTTTATCTTATATTTTAAATGTAAGTAAAACTATTCTTACCTGCGGGCCCACTGACCGGCTTTCACCACTCCCGAGCCATGAACAAGTAGAAGCAACTTTTCTTCATTTTCTAAGGCATCTTTTGTTAGGAATATAAAACTTTGTGGCTCAGAATCATTGCTGTCAATCTAGAAAAAAACTATTGGTAAGAGTCAGATCAACTAGGGAGGGAGGGAGATAAGGCTGGGTAAAAGAAAAAAAATATCAGCTAATGTTTAATATATAGGAGTTTTTTTTCTTCTTCTTCAAAACAATGTAACAAAGCAAATGTTTTAAATGTCAAAAAATAGGCAAAGAATTAAAATGATAAACTGGTTGTTGATTAAGTGGATTATTTTTTTATGGCTTAATTCTTTATTGGTTATTTAAAACCAAAAGATATTTTGGATTGTAAGAATAATTTTTTTTTTTTTGTGGCCAAATATTGCATTAACAGATTTTTGAGAATAGCAATGATTTTTCCAGATACAAATCCTACTAGTTAACTCATAGGTGAGGAAATAAAAAGAAATCAAAGAAATTCAAAAGAACTTGCCAGTAAGAAATATTTAAACTAAAAAGACGTTGTAAACATCAACAGTTCCAGGATTAATTCCGTTATTTTTTGGAAAAAACAAAAAAATAAAAAAAAAAACAACGTAGATGAAAATAGGTTCAACCTTTCAGCATTCAACCTACCCACTAAATATTTACTCTCAATGTTCAACCTGATGTAACTTGTCACATATATACTCTGCCAAAATATATGATGACATCATTACAAATAACACAAAACGTCAGAGGGTGAGATTGTGACCACAAGCAGTGAGACCAAGAACAGATATTTACGGGTGGAGGATGAATAGTAAAGTGTCAAGAGACAAAGCATTCAAATAGTTTCCTTGTAACCCTGAAAGAACCAACAATTTTTAAGGAATATGCTCACTAATGTCCATGGAAAAGACACTTTCTTTTCTTCTAGATAAAGGTTAAATTGCAGGGGAGACATAGCTCTTTGGCCTTGAGTGATAGCCAGTCTACAAGAAGAACATCTTTGAATTCAAGCTCTCACTGCTTTGTAGATATTTTTGCATGAAGAAAAGGGTAAAAATTAAACATTACACAAATCCAGAGTGGAGCCTTAAAAGCCAGTTTGCAATTCCCACAGCCATATCAGTACTAAACGTGATTGGTTTATCGAGCCCTCTGGACTATTGGTAAAGCTGAAAAAAAGAACTTCACATATGGGCAGGCCTGTAGTGCAGAGCACCACCCCATAGACAGGAATCAACATAAAATTAAAATAATACTTTTCAAAACATTAATATCTATTAAAATGCACTAAAAATTAGTTTTATTGCAAAGACAGCAGTTACGTGTGCATTATATATATATATATATATATATATATATATATATATAATAGAAGTAAAAAGTTTGTCGTTTGGCTGATTGATATTTTCAGCGTTCTGACTCCAGAGTTCCATAGAAGGAAACTCCAAGTAATCACTTGTCAGGAGGCATCAGCAATGTACGATTTGCAATTCCTCCATTTTTTATTTTCTTAAAGAGTGAAATTACTAACTTAAATTGAAATGTCCTACTAAAGAAAATTGTACCTCCAACAGGAACTGAACCTGCATCCCACCCCACATCAAGGAAACTACTTTTTTAGTTAAAGTGTGTATCAGTTTGGCCATAGAAACCAGTCTGCCAGAGTTAGGTTTGAATTAACTACTTAAGGAAAGAACATTGAGACCTCTATGAATCAATATTTGATAGTTTTAGTTACCCACCCGAAATGTAAACAAGAATAATTTTTGAAAGGTTGTTAATTTCACTGTTTGAGAAAATAAAAAATACGGGAATATCAACTTAAACACATTTATCCACTATGTGTATAATAAGAAATAATATTGGATAAGAAATTTGATATATCCCGAAAAGGAATACAGTGTAAATAGATCAGTTGAAGAATGGTACTCAACACCAGGAATAAGGTATAACAGATTTTTTATACTAAGGTACAATTAACAATAATACACATATAGGCAAGCGACGGGTTAGAGCGGAATAGACTATCGAATAGTGAATGCCTTCGCCTAAGACTTTCCTTCTTTGTACCGCTTGTTACTGTCTTTTCTATTTTCGGGGATGGCAGGATGTTCCACTATAACAAAATTCTTTCTCTCTCTCTCACACACACACACATGTGCAGGTTTTATTAAAAAATGACAGGCAAGGTATTATGGTTAAGTTTTTTTTATGTAATTTTTCATGTGATCTTATGATATTTTTTCTTTTCTGAACATAAATTTTATAAAAATTGTTCAAAGTAGAAAAACAAAACATTTGGAGAATTTTTATATAATTTATGTTCTGAAAAGAAAAAAATCATAGATCAGATGTAAAATTACATAAAAAAAACTTAACCATAATACCTTGCCTGTCATTTTTGATGAAATGAAAGAGATTGCTGCCCAAATACACAATATATATTGTGCATTTATTATTATTATTATTAGTGGGGAGTGCTATTGACTGAACAAAGCAAAATATAGCAAAACTTTATTATATTTTGCTGCTTATTAGATGCTACCCAAAATTTTGAAGGAAGAAATTGGAAATAAGTTTTTTCCTTGTACTTTATAGCCCTCCCCACTATCTCCAACTTTACCCACTGAACAGCATATTTCAGCTTGACAAATTCATCACAGACCAAGAGGTAGAAAATTTATGGTAACTCTTTAGAATGAAATAATTAGAAGAGACATTAACTCCAATCACCGATCTTTGACTTATGCTTGATCCAAGCATTTCCGGATTAATTTAAATAAATACAAGTGATTTTTCTGAGCCGATCAGTTAGCTGAGTTGACTGAGAGGAGTTAGAGAAACTCTGTTCGTCTTGAGTTGGCTAGTTTGGATTTGATCTCCATTAATTAGAGTTAGAGCTGAACGTCACATCGCCTGCCCCCAACCAAAAAGACTAACTCTAAACGAAATAAAGCATCATTTCAACTCATCCAAGTTGTGGAAGTTCATTCCTTATAGCTTAATCTTGTACCCCCAGCTTGAGGCTCCGACTTTTTCAACAAACTCCCGGAAATATCACAGCGTGGAGAACGGCCGCCGGAGAAACTGTTCGGACCACTGGGGTGTTACAATTGGTGCCGTGACTGCAGGATTTGGAACCCATGGAAGTGCCACTGGATGCTAAGTTTGAATTTCAATGAACCAACACGACTGGACAAAACAAGACGAACGGAGAAAGGAAATTGAAGAAAGAACCACACTAACAACCAAATTCTAATTGCTTGGTATAAGCTTCAAAAGAAAAAAGAAAAGAGAAAAGAGAAACAAAGAAAGGAAAGGGAACCCATTATCAACAAGCACTGTAAGGTAAGCAGAATTATTTACTGCCTTTTTGTCTGGTCAAAATTCTCGCAGGCAGAAGAACGGTTGCAACTAACAGCCGTACGATCGGAGATTAAAAAAAAAAAGAAAGAAAAGGGACAATGAATTGATTAAGAAAAAAAAGGTGTGAGTACTTTGAGAGAAAAAATAAGTATAAATTTTGAAAAGAAAGAAAGAGATAGAAACAACCCAAACGGCCTGAATGGGTACTTAAAAACAAAAAACGAGAAGAATGAAAAAGGACTGTTTGAAAAAAAAAAAAAAGGAGTAAAAGAATAGCGTGTGTTATTACTTAAAAAAAAAAAGCACTATTTGTGAAAAAAAATGAGAGAGAGAAAAACTAAGTGGGTGTGTACAACAATGAAAAAAATATGTTTTGAAAAAGAAAACAAAAGGGATGATGATGATGATGATGATGATGAAAAAAATATTTTTGAGAAAAACAGAAAGAAACATTTTAGAAACATTTTACTTTTTTTGTTGTTTCGTTTGAAAAAAAAGAGGATGATGATGATGAAAAAAATATTTTTGGGAAAAACAGAAAGAAACGTTTTAGAAACATTTATTTACTTTTTTTGTTGTTTTGTTTGAAAGAGAAAAAAGAAAGAAAGGAAAATGGAATATGATAGAAAAAGATGTGGACAAAAAAAAAAAAGAAAAAATAAGAGGAAGGGAGAGAGCAAGAAACAACTCTGCGTGTAAAAAAAAAAACGTATTGATTAAAAAAAATGTGTGAGAATTTTGAGAGAAAAAGTATGAATTTTGAAAAAGTAAAAGAAAAAGAGAGATAGAAAAATGGTGTGAAAAAAAGAGAAGAATGAAAAAGGACTGTTAAAAAATGGGTAAAAGAATAGTGTGTGTTATTACTGAACAAAAAAAAAAGCACTATTTGTGAAAAAACAAAAAAATGAGAAAGAGAAAAACAAAAATACGTTTTGAAAAAGAAAAAAAAGGGGATGATGGTGATGAAAAAAATATTTTTGAGAAAAACAGAAAGAAACATTTTAGAAACATTTATTTTTTGTTGTTTTGTTTGAAAAAAAGAAAGAAAGAAAGGAAAATGGAATATGTTTGGAGAACTTTGAACAATTGAAAAGAGACTGAGAATGAGAAACAGTTACATCAATCCTATACTTATGCAGTAGACTTGCTCAGAGTTATGACTATTTTGTCACCTTGTGTTATTTAAAATTTTTTTCTTTGGGGGAGAGAGTGGAAACACCCCTCTCTTGAATTTATTGTGTAAACTATGCTTCAATCATTTTGTTGGGCACCATTGACCCCATTGGGAGGGGACGTCCTCAGCAAACTTCCATCATGACAAGGTTTCATAGGGGGGATGCAGAAAGGCCCAGAGACTTGTGGCTTATCTTTTGGACTGGAAAATGGTAACAGGAGATGAATTGACAAAGAGTAGAATCTCTTTCAGGAATAAAAGGAAATGGATGTAAATCGGAAAGCAAAACATTAAGTTGAAAAGGGTGTTCGTTAACGAAGAATTGACTTCATACGTAGCGATAAACCAACTGCGTGGATTTATTGATGCCACCGGTTACGAAGACAAAATTGATGAATTGGTTATGGAAATACAAAGAAATGGTATTGATTAATAAGAAATTTCATAATTGATGGTTGTGGAGGGGAGGAGAACATCCCTGTGAAATCAAAATAATTTTTGTGGCGATGGCGTGCCGACATGAAGAAGCATCGTCGTACCATGATTTTTTTTTTATCGACATAAATGACAAGATCCGTTGGAGGAGGTAATGTGACACGATAACTAGGCATATATTAAGGTGGATTTGTAAAATATGTATTTTATTATAATAGATTAAAATAGAAAATGGTTAAGAATAGAAAATAGGTTAAAAACGTGTTTCGTTTAACAAAAGTGAAAAAGAAGAGAAAAAAAAAATAAATGCTTTTTCTTTTATAAGGAAATTTGTGGAAGAGAAAAAGGTATTAGATTACAGTCTTCCGGTAAATATTTGACTAAGTGATTTGATGTAATAAAAGATAAAGTTTAGGAAATAGATTTTTGAGTGTCTTTATTGTATCTTGACCACACATTAAGAAAATAAAGAAAAGATAATAGAATTTTTGCTTTCTCCAGGCAATAAAAAAACGCCTGGTTACAAAGTGTCAGGACTATAAAATCATCCTGTGGTCTTCACAGGATGCTCTATTAAGATAAAAAGATAAAAAAATCCTGGAAAATACTGGATGTTTACACATCAAAAGAAGGAAAATTTAAGTACCTTGAAATTTTGGACTTACAGTCACCAATGATTATCGCCCAGGGGTCTAAGCATTTCCGGATTAATTTAAATAAATACAAGTGATTTTTCCGAGCCGATCAGTTAGTTGATTGACTGAGAGGAGTTAAGTTAATTCAGCCGGGCTTGAAGTAGAAACTCCGTTCGTCTTGAGTCGGTCAGTTCGGATTTGATCTCCATTAATTAGAGTTAGAGCTGAACGTCACATCGCCTGCCCCCAACCGAAAAGACTAACTCTAAATGAAATAAAGCATCGTTTCACCTCATTCAAGTTGTGGAAATTTGTTCCTTATAGTTTAATCTTGTACCCACAGCTTGAGGCTCCGACTATTTCAACAAACTCCCGGAAATATCACAGCATGGAGAACGGCCGCCGGAGAAATTGTTCGGACTGTCCACTGGGGTGTTACATATGAATGGATATAAATAAACCTCTATTCTGAATGTTACTAAATAAATACTTTGATAAATTAATAGGTACAATGAATGGAGATTGATAATGGATTAAGTATATGTGTGTGTGATTCTATAGAGGAAAAATAAACATCTTGCATCACCTCTAACTACTTTGAATTAAGCCTAACTATTTAATTATGAGTATGCTTAACAAAGCTTGAAAGTCTGGTACATTTCAAGACTTGAAATGTCTGAAATATGATACAAGTTTATTTTAAAACACATCATAAGTAAATATGTGTTACATGATCAAGCAGAGGAGCCACCTAAAACAAAATGGTATCATGAAATATAACATGAAGCTAGTCATAATATATAGCTTATAATGGTAATGCTAATATTGGCAGTTTCCTTAGAAGGAAACATTAAGCATTCATTGACTGAACAGCCAGTACTACTAGCAGTTGAAATTTGGTTTCTCAAACCCATTGCTCTTTCCAGTATTGATGGGAATTCCTTAATATGTCACTAGAAAGCCTATTAAATTCTTTTTTTTTTAGTTGGCAAAGAAAAAGTAACAAGTCTCCAATGCCATAATTCCTTACCAGATAGAGAGAAAAAGTTTGCTTGATCTAATTCACTTTTAAATAAACACAAGTTGTAATTGTTTTTAAGATATTTCTCTTTTAATATAAATACAGTATTTAGTCCTAAATTTCAACAATTAAGTCAGTAACATGCCTTGAAAACCAAATATAAAAACACTGTGACATTAAATATAAAAACTGCAAAAATACACTAATGATGCCCTTCAGATGGTGGCATAGTAGATATAGGAGTTGGTTAAACAGTAGTGAGTTCAATCCCAGGTCCAGTGGGAATGAATAACTAGTATCACTGGGACAAACTAGCATAATAATCAACATATATCCCATATCAACCAAATACTGAACAGTTGATGATGACCAGAGAGTACTTAGTTGAAACATTGTATTTGTAATAACGTCTAAAATAGTCAAATTAGAATGATACTTTGAAATAATTAAAATAAATCGAGTTTGTACCTGAGAATTTAGGATTGAAAAAATTGACCCAAAAAAGAAAGTAATAGAAATTATTCTTCATAAACTAATATAATGAAAGAGAGGAGTGACTAACTCGAATCAAAGTTAATATTGGTTTGACTAATGAACACATTCATGGCTATATTTGAGATTTTTCTCCTTGTATGATATTTCTCCTTTAGTTTCTTTGTCAAACTTTGCCTGTTTTTTCTCACACTGACATGCAAATCTATAACATGGAGCAAAAGATGGCCAGTCAGTGAAAAACTGTCTCAGAGACCTGGGCATATGTTTGCATGACTAATAAGATGAGATCAAAAATTTATATAAAAAAAAACAAAAACTTACAGGTATGTTGATTTTTTTTAGCCCCGATTTCTCTAAAAGGTCGTAAACATATTCGGTGATAATCTAGAGAAAAAAAGAAAAAAATACATGTGAAATTAGGCCAACAAAAACTTTTGCCAATAACTAAAACAAAATACAGTAAACACGTGATATTACAGATTAATGCTGAAAGCCTTGAATCCAGGTCATTATGTTTAATGTTAAAAAAAACAACAACAAAAAACCTAAAAACACAATAATAAACGGTATTGTACAATATAAAATTATAATAAAGAATGTATAACACTTACTCATTTTTTTGACAGTGTAGTTATGAATATGTTTTGGTGGGTGTGATCCAAAATCTCATCTAAATTTTATCAAGACACACAAATAACATTTTATATAAAAGTTTTTTTTTTTATTCTCAAGGAAGATGATAAAGCCACAAGGGGTTACTGTGAATGTAAGAATCTGATGAATATATATATATATATATATATATATATATATATATATATATGAGAGAGAGAGAGCAAAAGGAAGAAAAGGATTCAAGGAATCAGGAGATGACAACTGATGCTGTATTTAAATTTTTGTAGGACAGAAACAAGAAACTAGAAGAGAATTCCACAAGTGAGAAGTAAAAGAGAAGAAACTATCTGTTGGATGACAGCAAAAACTTCCCCTACTTAAAATTTATAGACAAAACACACAGCTGTAAAATGCATGATGGGATTTCTTCCCCGCCAATAAGATAGGTCACTTCTTTGTCACATCCAATTCAGTTCTGTCTCTCTTATCTTGAAGCCAGAACACTGCGATCGTCTGTCTGTATCCCCTTTTGGGTGTTGACACCGTTCTTAGTTTGTGAACCTTTTGTCTTATTGCTTTTGTTTTGCTTTGCATATATTGTTTGCTCATTATTATTTTTCGTCTTGTTCTTATCTTTTCTTTCTCTTGTTATTACAAAGTTTGCCAATTCTGTTTGTTGGGTATTTCTGCTAATTACATTTAACTATGGACAATTACTCTACACTATTAAAATAGAAGTTATGGTTACATCTACTAATTTGAATAGTAAAAAGAGGAGACATAGATGTGAAATTAGTACTGTGCTTAAATTAATGAAGTCAAGGTACCAAAGTGGAAAGCTTATCAGGAGACTTACCATGAAAATATTTACAGAAAAGGTGCAGGAAAGCTATGTTACAGTGGTCGAAAGTGATTGAAGCCAAGATGCTAGGCCAGTACCGATTTACATTGTAAATTATTATTATTTTTTTTTTAAAAAGGTCTAATAGAAAAATACAAGGTAATTTATAATAGGGCAGTTCAAGTTCAGCCCAAACTCTAACAAGAAATTTATTCAATTTGAAATCTGTTATACTGTGGTCTGGTAAATCAATGGCTTACTCAAATTGAAACTTCAAATTAGATAAGTAAATGTAGCCTTTTACATGAAGTTTTTAGACTTAAATGTAAAATGTTTATGGTTAAAGAAATTCTGTTTTTACTAAGCAGATCAATAGAAATACCACTTATTATCAGATCATACTTTTAATAAAATACTTCTGGCCCAGCAATGGATTTTAATTTAAAAGATAAAGACATGATAAATAGAAAAGTAAAATATAGAAGTGCAAGTAAAATTTCTTATAATACTTTTAAATGGAAAGCATTAAATAAAAAGATTTTTCCACCTTCTTTTTATTCCTCTTTTTCCCTCTAATCTTCCTTACAATTTCATTAGTGGAATAAAGAAAACTTTGGATCTCTATGATTATGATTGTCTTATTGATTATTTCTTTACAGGGTGTGAAATACAGGATTCTGTTTAAAAATTGGGAGAATCTGAACAGCATAGAACCAAACGTCATACAGATTTTTACATGAAATCTATGAAAAGTCACTGGAATTATTGCATCATGCTCATGATAACATTAGCAGTTTCTTTATGAGAAAACATTTGACAGTCATTGACCTAACAGCAAGAGTTAGTTGAAATTTATAAAATCTTTATCCTAAAACAATTTTTCAGGAAAATAAGTTTAAATCTACTGTCATCACACTTTTCAATCTTTATAAAGGCTTCCTTCTTAACCTGTTGCTTGAGGTAAAAGACAACATTTTGAGTATATCATTATTTTCTCTTTGTTTTATCCATTTTAGTTGTTGCTATTGTTGAAAGTTCTCAATTTGTGATTCAGTAGCACCAGTCCACAAGATTCAAAGATGTATTGTCCTTGCTAAAACCTATATTCTTCATTTGTTCAAAACCATTTTTAATCATTGATCTGAAAAAGCGGTTGAATATAATTGACAGTTTAGATATTCCTGAATGTGTCATGCAGAGCATAAAAAATTCTCAATTTGATGAGGCTATTTAAGAATATGACCTGAGATTTTAAATTAATATTTTGGCTTTGTAGCAAATTGTCGTGTTGGAAAAACAAATTCCCCAAGTACAGCCTATTTTATGTTCAATTCATTATAACTGATCCATACACTGGAGGTATTTAAGTGTTTAAAGGAGACAGCAGAAATTAATTTTTTTTTATCTGGAAACTTTCTGTAGTGAAATATCTAAAAAGCATATAAGTAACATTTTACCTAACAAAAACATTTTTTAGAAATGTGTTTCCAACTGTTTCATATTTTATAGACATTGTCTTATTTAAGCAATTATTAAATTTGCTTTAATTTGATGTTATTTCTTATGACTGTAAATGTTATATTTTGTGAATACATGTACTTCAGTAAACATCCGTGTTTTTATTTTTATAACAATGAAATTAATATCTGCTGACCTAGAGATAGGATTGTTTGATAGATTTGTTTTTTTACAATTTATCAACCTATTTGCAGGTTATTTAAAACCAGAAGATATTTTGTAATTGTAAGAAATTTTTGGAGATGATAATCATTTAAAAATCTTACTATTTAACCCATAGCTTGTGGAAAATCAGATGGATTCATACCTTCCCCAATGGTATTTATGAAGAAGTGAATATAAAAAATCTGACTGGAATTGGAACTTAGTTCTCTGATTCTGAATTCCAAGCAGTTATTTATTTCACCACCGACACATTCAATCTTACAGCACCTGGTATTCCCAAGCAGTCACCCATTTAGGTACTGACCAGGCTTGGTGTTGCCTAACTTTGACGACCGTACAAGAACTGGTGTTTAAATGTGATATAGTTGTAAATCTAGAGCAACGTTTCTCGACCTATTTACCCTTATGAAAACTATTTCTAAGAGTTAACATCTCAAGGAACCCATGCATAAAATTTCCCAAAAAGGCAATATAGTTATTGCTAAATACATACCCTATGATTATAATGGAACTGTGTGTGTGTGTGTGTAGCCCCGTTACCTATAGACTCCGAAATGGCTGAACCGATTTTCTTGAAAATTTACACAGTTGTACTATAAGCATCTGCAAGTGTTCTTAGCTAGGTTTTGTGTCGAGGTATCCCCGATGAAAATCAATAATCGAAAAAATCGGGTTATAGAAGGAGTGGTCCAATTTTAATCAAATTTGATACACTCATAGACAAAGACATAAGAAACGATATTCAGAAGTTTCAAGGTTGCAGTTCTTACAATAGTGCAGAAAATCAATAATATATATATATATATATATATATATATATATATATAAATTAAGATGTTTGTGTGCGTGTGTTTATCCTTTATACAAATCCACAATTTTTATCTGATTCTCACCAAACTCCACACAAATATTCTTTAGGCTGAGTCTGAGCTCCAGGACCATGGATTAGTTTTAAAGCTTTCATTACACCCGAGCAATGCCGGGCTATACTGCTAGTTTTAAATAATATAAGCAGTTGAAGCCTTTATTATAATAACCAAGGATTTTCCAACAATATGCCAAATGTGTATCGTAAAATTATGAATATAAAAGTAAAGAAAAACTGCTTAAAAATGCATTAGCTTATTTATTGCTGTTCCTTGTGGAATCCCTTGTGACCTCTTATGGGACTTTAGGGTAACAGGGAACACCAGTTGAAAAAGGACTTCTCAAATCTCTAAACTAGTAGACATTAACATTACTGTAAAAAAAAAAAAAAAAAAAAAAAAAAAAAGAGAAAAGGGCTATCTGCTCTGATAAAATAAATAACCTTTATAGCAATAAGAAATACCCTTATTAAAAAAAAAAAAAAATCACAAATTTATTTTACCCCAAAAGGCAGTAAAGCCACTAAAACAAAAAAAGGTTGTCTGTACCTGACAGCAAATAGACAATGCTTCTGTAACCGGATCAAAATGTGCACCTTACAATACACATTGTAGTAACCATAGATCTGCTATGACTGATCAATATGCAATCACCACCTTTCCTATGCAGATTAGTCTGTTTCTCAATTCCTATGCAAATTTTTCAATCATGCTCTCTGTGCTAGTCAGCCACATTTTTCCAGACAGAAATGTATCGACAGACAAATTCTACCAGAAGTCTCCTGTTGGTCTGTTTTTCTCCTACAGTAGCTAGGATTTTATAAGCCAATAGTAGAAATACTCTTTAAGTTTGTTTAAATACTAATTAAAAAAATTACTTAGATGTGTATCATGAGATAAAAATCATGTGGAAGAAGAAAAAAAAATACTTGATTGGTATTTTATGCAACCCTCTAAAATTTAAGACTTTAAGAACAAGAGAATTTTATGGTCAAGACTATGTTAAAATCAGTCAGCTTTATTAAATGATAGAAATTAAGCCAAACATCAAATAGAATTCCTAATCTAAAGAAGAAATCACTTTTCTAATGTCTAATTATCAATTGCATTGTCACTGATACAATGTCAAATGGCGGTTTGGGAGATTGCACCACACCAATCTATTTGAAAATCTGCTTTCATAATCCTGTCTTCTTTCTTTTTAAAAACCTTGATTTGAACAGCAACAAATGGGTGATATACTACTATCTTAGGCACAAGGCAGTTCACACTAAACACAATAGAGGGGGAAAAAAACAAAAACAAAAATCTTACCTCCCCCAGAGCCTCATAATGTTGCTGGTTGTATGCAGCATCATCACTTACATTGAACTCAAATGGCTTGTTTGTTTCAATGTGACGCAATTGACCCTCTGGAAAATAAAATAAATTGTGTGTATATATACATATATATCTTGTGTGTGTGTATTACAAGAAGAGCCTACTACAGAGAAGAAAATTGCTCATTAGTGTTTTTGAACCTTTTCATGACCTATTAGGTAGAGTCATAAGTAATTTCCATTTTTGAGAACCAACTGTAATGACAAATCACCCTAGCTACTAATTATATGTGGCAGTGAATTGACAAGGGAAAATTTTCACAACTGAACCCACCCACAAGCTGAGTGAACTCCTTGAAAAAAATGTAATATTCTGCACATAGTGTGTTTGTTGAGGTAATAGCCATTTACAGTTCTTAAAACATAATAAACACTAAATGCACATTTATACATCCAGCAGCTAAAACTTTTGTCAAAAAGTACCCTGTTCTCATCAATAAGAAAACTGTTGTTCACCTCCATGCCAATGCTTGGCTACACACAGAAAGAATAACACAAGAAAAGAATTTGGGAACACAGTTAGGCTGTTCTAATTCAACTACATTATTTCCCTGACCTTGGTACGAACTGATTATTAGCATTTTCAATTGCTGCAAAACATTTTGATAGGGAAAACTTTTTTTTACATGAAAACCTGCAAAATTTTACTAAAAAAGTATTGAATTGCTGCCTGACAAGTGGTAAAAATGTCATTGCAATGATGAATAAAAACAGAATAAAATGTTATTGTACTTTATTTTCTGAAAAAAAAAAAAAAAAAAAAGTTTATATACAATAATGGAAATTATTTATGACTTAGTTTTTTTTTAATCATTTCACCCCAATCAAGGTAATAAAGCCACTAAGACAAGAGTTACTGAGTGTGAGAGAATATGAGAAAAAGAAAACATTATTTTAAGGAGAGAGAACAATAAAAGAGGTATTAAGAAGATAACAATTGACATTGCAAAATTAACTGGAAAGTAAGAAGCTGGAAGAGAGTTTCATAAACAAGTGCAAGAAAAAATGTTAAACAACCTAATATATAGAATTTTCGGTTGTTTTAAATTTGATAAATATCATAGTTTAGGCCTTAGATTATTTTTAACTTGCAGATAAATGGATAGTAATTTGTAATTGCATTTCATTTATATCAAAAACTTATAAGTTTTTGATTATATGGATAATAAAGTAAATAAAAAATACATTTACTACAAGTAAAAAGTTTGGGGATACCCTGCATTTCTTTGAAAAACAAAAAAGATAGTTCTTGTTTGTTTGCTTTTTTTTTGTTTTTAAGTAAAAGATAAAATTTTAGTAACAGTATATTTGCTTTTATTTTAGCAAAAATAAGCACTTAACTATAAAACATTATTATTCAACAGTATCATATTTTGTCCCCATGAATGAAACCACCGCCTGTCTTAGTTACTGCTTTACAAATTCTTGGGATTTTTTGAAAAAAAAAGTAGATACCAGATCTTCTCAAGCATTCCTCAAGAACTGAAAAAGCTCACTCATTTTCACTCTGGGTTTTCAAACTCTCTTATCCAATACATCTCATACTAATTCAATGGGTGAGAGGTTAGAAGATTGAGGCAGCTATGTTACAATTTCCAATTTTTTTTTTTTTTTTTTTAAGATTTCAGGTAATTTTAAACTGAACTTAAGCCCTTATATGCTGAAATCAACTGGAGAATTTACCACCTTTAAGTGGGTACATGTGTTTTAATTGCTGAACATTGTTTTATCAAAATAGACCTATTATGGCATTCACCTGGCGGCTTGAGCAGGCTTTGTCAAACAAACCTGCTGCAGCCAAACAAAAACTGATCAATCATAGCAGAGGTTGTATTCATTTGGACATGCAAATTCATAAGAGATCTCCATTCACATGTATACACACCTTTAGGATAGTGCAATCCAGTTTTTCCTTCTCTTAGACTGGTTTCTACCAAAGACAAAGGCTATAGGACCCAGTTTGTCTTCCTATTTTATCCATATGAAGATGGCAAAAAAATGGTATCACAAATCTGATTTAGTCACTCTATCACTGGTGCCTTTTCTTTTGATGCTCTAAGCTACTGAAAGTCCAAGCATATATTTATTTTGCTTAATGATTCATCTAGTTCTGCAGATGGTCTAGTAACAGAATTTAAATTTAAATGCAATATCAAACTTTATGTTAAACTTCTGTCAAAATTGTTTTTTTTAATTTTTTTCTAATGTACTAAAGAAAATTTTTTTTTTTAGTAACTTCTGAGATTTGGATTCAGAAGAGATCCCCAGTCATATGTATACACGCCTTTAGGATAATGTAACCCAGACGGGAGTTACTAAAAAAAAAAAATCCAGATAATTCCAACTTCTGAAAGGGGATTCTGAACTTGCAGTATATAAAAAGAATTGGTAAATTAATTGTTAATTGTTTAATTTGCTTTTTGCTTCAAACCTAAATGTTACAGCCCTACTTTATATGCACTTTCATGTCAGATACTATTTTGCTAAACTGTTGCTTATTATCTGTAAGAAGGCCAAAAAAGACTATAGGTTACTGCCAGGAATATTCAACTTCTGACACTGCCAAATATTACAATGATGTGTTCAATATGCTGGTTTTATGGCTTGGAGGTTAAGCACCAATCACCCAAATTTTACAGTTCAGAGGCTTGAAGTTGCAGTGAAAGCAGTCATTAAAAAACTGCTTTTGAAACAATGCATCTTAGCCTTTTAAGGTCAGAATTGTCAAAATGCATCTGCAAGTTTCACATGTTTACAGTTTGTGAGTACCTGAGTGTGCCTACAACTGGGTAGCACTGCAATATGCAGCAAACACCTGTGTCATCAACTAGAGGCACCAAAAATCTACATCTTTTATAAAGTTGGAGATTTCCAAAAGAATATCTCAGAAGCAGGGAATTAATGGCCATCTGAAAAAATACATTTAAAAGATATCTTCAATTGCCTTGTGCATAAGTGCTTAGCACTAGAATTTGAGCTTTAATTGTAAAATTCTTCATTTAAATGATTTCTCATATAAGGAAAACTCTAACTTACCTTCATTAAATTCATATTTGAATTCTTCAAGTGTCTTTGGAAATGTAATAGTTTCCTTTTTATTCTCACCTAAAATTTAAAAACAATAAGCACAAAATAAGATATATAATTAAAATATAAAGATTAAAATATAAATGCTTTAGCCAGAATTATCAATTCAAAGAATACAAAAAAAGTTAACATAATTATGGATGAATCATCAGCCAAATATTATTTTCCCCTTAGATATTCCTTACCAAATTATGTAGGCATAATATATATATATATATATATATATATATATATATATAAAAAAAACACGCTGAAAAAAACAGCATAGTCTGTATTTTAAATATTTCACTTATCTTATTTAAACTTAGGTTTCATGTATTTTTTCACATTAAACTCACAGCAGATTTTTTGGTGAACTATATTTACAGATCATATTTTTATGACAAATTATTTAAAATAATTCTATCAATGACAAAGTTAATGTGCTATATAAAATTTTGAATTTCTAATATAATTAAAGCATGTATTATATCAAAGTTAAATATTAATGGAATAGCAATTGCTCTTGGAGTTTTATGAAAATAAATTTTAGCAATATTTGCACAATATTTCAGGTGATTTGTGTGTAGCAAAACATGTTTGAAACATGAACTTGTGCAAAGTTTATTTATAACTCATGTATTTTATTTATAAATATTTGTTGCCAATTCTACAAATATTTATTGCTAATTAATAATATTGCAACACTTAAAATCTATCTACTAGATTAGACAAAAGATTGCTTAAAAGTTCTTGCATAACTCTGGTGTTTGTCCAAGAACAAAGAAGTTATTAGGGGACAAACAGAGCAGTCAGCTCAAAGATTCCATAGAAGAGATCAATACATACATGCAAAGAATGCTGAGTGACCCAAACAAGGAAAAAGAACTTAAACATAAACAGAGAATGTTTCTCTGTAAATAAAAAACACAAAACATTTTACATGGGAAACATCACAACTACACTTTCAGAGACACACTTTCCACCTATCAGACCATAGTGCTATCAGACAACATAAGCAGCATTAGGATCATGGCAACATTAGACAGCTACTCACAAAAAATACCAAAATACTAGCAAAATCAAATAGTAAAAATAAACTTATGATCCTTGAAGCAATACTCATAAAACAAAAACCACCATCAATAAATAAAAACAATTACAACTTATGATCCTGCATCCTGAAATATATGAAAAAACAACAACAAAAAACAAACATGTCACACCTTGCTTACATCACAATATTCACTAATTCTACAAAACTCACTGTCTCTACCCACCCTGATAATGACTTAAAGTTGAAAGCTTAAACAATATTTTTTGTACTTTCTTCTAAAATGAACTTTTGATAATTTGATGGAATTTCCTCCTTTTCTTATTTGTAAGTTGAAAATGTCAATCATTAACATTAATCAAAACAAAATGTCTGTTGTTTTAATGGTATTTGCCCTGAAGAATATTTGCTGTCTAAACACACACACAATGGGTAAATTGTCGCCATTTTATATTTTTCATTTTGTACAAGCGTGTTGTTTTTGATTTTGTTAATTGCACAGTATAGTAGGTTCAGCTGAACACTGTCTGTGAGAAAAAGATCACCATGATGCAATTCACTCTACCAGAAATTTAGAAGCTCCAATCCGAAAATTTCAGTTTTTGAGTGTCAATCTGAGGATAACACAGAGAATTCAGAAAGACTTCGATGAGTCTAATGATGATTACAAATGTATGGAAGCTCAGAAAACTGACTAATTCTGATAAAAGAACTCTTGAATATTTAATGAAGGTTTCAGACTCAACACTGAGGTCTATATCAAATGCCTTGAGGAGATAGTGTTGCCCTGGGTCAAGAGGGTGGCTATTGGAAGACCATATGTCTGGCAACAGGACTTTGCACTATACCACACCACCTCTTACATCTGGCCACTTATCTCTTCAGACTGCAATCTCTTTGATGATTATGTATGGGGCACAGTTGAGTGATAGCCCAATAAAACTCCTTGCCATACCAAAGATGAACTGAAGGCAAGGATTATAGCAGCATTCACCATCTTAAACAAGGAGACCATCCAGAAGAAATGCAAGAGATTCTGAAGTCTGGAGGCTGTCGCTGAAGCTAATGGCAATTTTATTGAATAAATTTACACTTTAGTATTTTTAGATATCTTTTGTGTAATTCAGACAACAGTTTATCTATCACATTTTTCTAACAAGATTTCTCAAATATCCAGGCCAGTAGATGTAAATAAATAAATAACCTGTTTAATAATAAAAACAGAACATCTACTCAATATGAGTATTCATTAAAAATGTTAAACAAATACATATTTATTTACATACACAAGGACAAAAGGAAAACTTTTCTTAGCTGATCCATTTTGTCCTCTGAAAAATTAACATTTTTAATTGTGTATAATTATTTGTTAAATAAAATCCTTACATTTACCTTGATAAAACCATCAAAGGATAAAACATGCTGGCTAAGGTAGGTTTTCTTTTTGTGTTTTTATATTATATTTTTTACTTATATCTGAAATTTTACATAGATATTATATAACTTCAATAAATAAGAGCATGAATAAAATATAAAATAAGGAAAGAAGAAAAATCAACAGATATTTGCTAATATCTCTTGACCAAATGGCACAAACAATTACACAAAGGTTCATCTATGAAACTCTAGAGTAGAGGTGCCAAACATAATATCATTTAGCTAAGTGACAAATTTTATATTTGTTTTAATCTATATCTATATATATATATATATATATATATATATATATATATAGAAAACAAACATTATATATATATATATATATATATATATATAGAAAACAAACATATATATATATATATATATATATATATAGAAAACAAACATTATAAAATAAACATATATATATATATATATATATATATATATATATATATAATAAACAAAGTGTTCACAAATGCAAAGAGAAAAGAAAGAAATGAAAAGAGAAAAAGGAATATTTAATCCAAAGACTTACTAAGAATGATCAGTTTCACATACCTAGTTCAATGGATTGAATTGTAAACCTTAAGGTTTCCATTGCAATGATCTATGCACCAAACTCTTTTCTAGTCCAAGAGTACAATGTGTTAAGAACAAATAAAACTGGAGTCTTTGGTCCCTAGTATTGACAGTAAAGCAGCAGTTCACATGAGCTTGTTAATTTGGACTTGGATTTTATATGGCTGCTATGGTGCAGATGAGAGAGAGAGAAAGAGAGAGCCAATTTGTCCATTTGATAGAACAGCCTGTATTGGTTGCCTACAAGATTCTAGCAAGGTTTATAGTAGTAAGCTTGTACCCTTGTAAATAATGCAGAACATAGCACAACTATAAATTTGTTGGGACAGAACCAAATGACAAATAAACCATGTAACATTTCTAAATCTGCAGTAAAATTAATGATTAATGATAACTTGGCAATACTGGCAGCAAAGTGTTGGTCAGAGCCTATAAATGTATAATGTTCAACTTGGGAGTGCTGGGTAGGTGAAGTTTTTTTTCAGTTCTCATATTAAAATTCTTAGAAAGTATTATGAATTATTATTCACTTTTTATGTGCTGTGTTCCTTCAGGATTTGAGCGATCATGGCTTTCCACATCTTCCTATTCTTTGTAGCTCTTAGCAATAATTGTATTTTTACCATTTCTCCCACTCCCTGTTCTACCATTCATTTGCATAAGCTTGTCAGGTAGGTGGTCTGCTGTCTCCTCCTTCCTTATTATGTACCCTAGAAATTTCAGTTACCTCTTTCTGATTCTATCTATAAGTGTCCTTTTTGTTTCCATTTTCCTTAAAACTTGCTTACATGTCTTATCCATGACATTCTCAGCATGCTTCTGTAGAACCACATTACTTTTGCCTCCAGTTGCCCCTTTATCTGTGAGGAAAAGGTCCAGCATTTACTTAAGGATTGATATTGCATTTTTTGGATACTATTCCAAGGTTTCATTAGATTTCAGTGTCATATTTTTCATCATAGAGGCATGGAGTAATGGATAGTGGCTTGGATTGAGGAATCAAAGAGCAAAGTTTGAATTCCAGTTGAATTCATTACATTCACTTATGTGCTAATACCCTTGGGAAAGGTATGAACCCATCTCTTCTCCCCACAACTATGAGTAAATAGCAGAGCATTCTGGGTTCTATAGCCTTGGCAACTGGTCTAAGAGAAAGAAAACTCTGAATTCAAACCAGCCTATAAGGGTTGGACTCCATCAGGTTGTTGTCCCCCTAAAAAACATCACTTCTAGTGCAACTGCAGTACATGTGGTACCCTTATAACTCTAATGAGTCATAGGGTATCTGGAACTGGATTTTTCATTTCCTGTTAAAATACTTTCCAGATATTAAAACTTTTGTACATCTCCAATTTGTAGTTCAGATCTTCAGCATTTTTTCTTGCTAGGAAGCTTACACTGTTTTTTTTTTTTTTTTTTTTTACAATTGATGGTTAATGTTTGTTTGTCACTTTTCTTTACTACCTTGTCTAGGAGGTCTTGTGGTTTTCTCTTTGTTTCTGCCATCAACACAGCATCATCTGCATATTTTATATTCTTAAGATTGTGTTCAATGATACTAAACCCTGACAGGGTCACCAGCTTCCTTAGGATAGTTTTACCATAAAGATTGAGTAAGTAATGAGAAGGCATATCTTTGTCTTACATTCCTTTCTATTTTTGAGTCATTCTGTATCAAATCAACAAGGGTCTGACCATCACTGATAAGATATTTTTTTCAAATTTGGTATACTTTTAGAAATTCATAACACAAATTGAACGGTACCTATTTTACATCTTTAGATCAAAGGGTTTCCAAGATATGACCTTTTGACTTTTACTAAAAATGGGTAATAGCTGTAGCTATTTATACACTTGGGGACTTCTTTTGTAAATGAGTCACCTCATCTCCCTGTACTGAAGAGGTTTTATCCCATTATTTTTCTATGGTACTACTTCTAGGAGCTTTTGTCTCCTCACTATCTTCCTCCTTCTCTCTAAGAGATTGTCTAGATATGGGAAATTGGGATCTTTTTAGGTTTTTCATAGAAGTGTTCCTCCAACAACTGCTATTTTCAGAGTCTCTACTGCTCTCAATTTCACTGTCGTGTTTGTCTTTCATCGATATGATGCTTTCATTACTGTCAGGCTCACTTAATCACCATCATGTTGCAATCTAACTTGATCTGCATGTGCTAATATCCCATTTCCATTCTTTTTCTAGTGTTCTGTCCACATTGCATTACAAATCTTGCCTCTTGTAGATTAGATTCACTATATTCTTTATACCACAGTTTTTCATTAAGGGCATAAGACATGGTTAATGGAGCAGTATTTAGTCTACCCATGAAGGTGGATGGACTTTTCTATCTTCCAGAGTAACAATCTAGGAAAAAGTTTCTACTTTTTCTTTCCATTGTAAACAAATTGACAGTCTGTTTTTAACAATTTTCATAATCCTTTCTGCTAATTCGTTTGATTGTGGATGGTATGATAAGGTTTTATATGATTTGCATCCAATTTTGTTCAACCATTAGCATAATTTGTTGTCACAGATCTATGAGGCATTGTAAGATACTAGCATTTTAAGAATTCTGTTTCTTGAAAATATGATTCTTAATGCTTGGTTCACAATCAAACTTCTTTTGATGGAGACCAGTATTATTTCTGGACAGCCTGAATAGGTATCTACCAGTATTAATAATAATCCCACTCCATTAATATGAACATGATCCATGCATACTCTGTCCCAAGTTTGTGATTCTTTAGGACATGTGTTTTTGTCTGTCTGAATTTTCTTTTTAATCTTGCTAGGTGTTGAGCCATCCTCCTTGCTTTGCATGAAAACTGGTTTTGTTTGCTTATGACCTGATCATGCGGCAGGTAGTACTGGGTTACATAACACAAATAGCAGATGTAGAGTGTTTACATTAAAAAAAAAGAAAAGAAAAGGTAAATATTAAAAGCAAGACATGGAGTGGTGCACTTATGTGAATGCATTTTACCAGAAGCAACAAAACAGAATCTGCAAATAACATTCAGCTTCTGGTCAATCTAAAGGTTGATAAGCTGTATAAAATGAATCAATCAGTCAATCCCTGCTGCTTATTCTCATCCATAAAGGCATTGAACCCATGAGGGCCATCTGGTCCTTGATACGCCTACGGTCTTCGCAGAGTGTTGGAAAATACTTCGGTGCTAGATTAATTTGCTGAAGGTCCTGGCCGACAATGGCCTGCAGCACAGTTGTTGACAGTTTGTAGATGACAATTCTGGTGGGAGTGGTTATCAAGTTGTCACAAAACGTGACTGATCCAGTGAATATGGTTCGGAGAATGTTCAGCTGGCCTGTACTCCAGTGGAGTTCCTCATTGGACACAAAATCAGACAAGTGCATCCCCTCAATGGTTCGAAGTGGTTTGGAGACATGGATCCAGGAGGCGAGGGTCTTGTTGAGAAGCCACATCTCAGCACTGGATAAAAGCACAGAGAAGAGGGTGACACTGTAAATTCATAGCTTGGTGTGTCGAGAGATGTCACAATGACAACATAGTTATCTTCAGATTTTGCTGGTTATAAAATTATTGACAGTGTATAATTAGTCGCATTCATTTACTTTCTGAATTAGGTGAGTTTTTATTAATTTCTAGTTGAATCTAAAAATGCACAACCTTTCACTATACCTGTCAAAATAATTTACAATTTATAATCACATTAGATGATGAGTTTTCCTTTTTATATATATATATATATATATATATATATATATATATTTAAAATATATATATATATATTTAAAATTTTGAATCTTGCTATTAAAAAAAAAGCATTGCTAACTATGAATGATTTAATATGGAGGTAGCAGCCTTGGATTTTCCTGAAAAAAAAAAAAAAAAAAAAAAAAAAAAAAAAAAAAACTATTTGCCAAAAGGATGGATTTTTCATTGACATCACTATTATGCTAACTCCCTTCACTACTTGCCAATCTTTATTGTTACATGCTAACAACATGCTTAACATGCTCAGTACATTAAACACACACACTACAAGAATACAATACACTATATACATTCTGTTACATGTAAAATAAAATACATCCTTGAAAATGGCTAAAAATATAGCTGAAAGCACTCGAATAAACAAAACATTTGGACAATTTTTATATAATTTATGTCCTAAAAAGAAAAAAAAATCATGAGAACATATGAAAACTACATAAAAAAAAAGTAAATAATTATAATACCTTGTCTGTCATTTCTAATGAAACCCGCATATATATATATATATATATATATATATATATAGTGACGTAAATTAATAAATATACATATGAGGAGGATATTAAAAAAGCAGCAACTTATAATTGTCATGAACAGTGAGTGAACTTAAATTCAAATCTATTAAACTCTCAGTTTGAAATATGCACCTGATGATTTCATAATGCATGAAACTGAGTCGTGCCATAGACGTAGGATAATATGCATATTTATTACTATATACTGTCAAGTTCACAAATGGAGAGGATAATCCAAAAAGATCTAGTCAATATAAAATATTAAAGAAATAGATCTATATAAAGAGCTCAGTGGATATTATCCAGAGCAAGATGATATACATAAAGGAAAGCTCAACACGTAACCTAACACAATTATAAACTATAGTTTATTTTGAAAAATATTCTGCAGTCCTAAGAGATGAGTAACAAAAACTTACCCATCAAAATAATTTACAATTTATAATCGCGTTATATGATGAGTTTTCTTTATATATATATATATATATATATATATATATATATATATATATATATATATATGACTAAATTAAAGTGCCGATTCAAATATTTTAAACATACAGTGTTGTAACTAGTATGTGTGAAAGTTATTCACTCATCTGGTTTACTGATCTGATTATCAGCTCACACAGTTGTGTTTATTATGCATGTGTAGCAAATTCACTGAATTGAACCTATGAACCAATTGAACTCGAGACTTTAATATTTCCAGTCATTCCAGTATAATTTGTTAGTGTGAAAATTTGCATATACTTGTAAATGTTTCCTGTTCTGCTATTGCAGAATGCTTAATAAATAATCTGATCTGGGTTTTGTTTTTCTCTAGGGATTTTCCTATCATAATCAGCAAAGTGCATTCAAATTAGCATCATAAAATTCCCACAACTATTTATATTAAGTCTAAGTAGCCTTCCTCTTGGATATAAAGATAGTCTGTCTGTGATTTATACTGCTGATTCCCTCATAGTACATTTTTGTCCTTTCTCCCTACCATTTTTTTTAGTTGTTGTGTACATATTTTGCCCTTCATTACTTTGGAACAGTAAGATGTTTTTTTGTTATATTTTCAATTCATTTTTATAGCAATACATAATTTTATGATATATAATACATTTGATAGAATACACAACTTTTATGATTTATAATTTAAAACACTTTTTGATAGAAATGTTGCTGATGGTATGGTAATATTAGTATCTTCCTTATAAGGAAACATTTGGCATTCATTCACTGAACAGTGCTGCTTTTAGTTGAAATTTATACAAGCTTTCAATTACAACAATTTTTAAGGAAATAGGTTTCTCAAGTCCACTAAATGCTATCATCCTTTTTAGTATTGACAGGGGTTTCCCTTCTAAACTTTTGGTTGAAGTAGCGTGGAAAGTCAACTTCTTGATTATGTCATTTCTTGTGTTACATATACTATCCATTTTTAGTTGTTGCAGCTCTCAAATGATATGGTTTTTGTTATTTCGTACAGTTCTTTGTGATTCCATAGTGCCAATTCACAAGTTTTGAAGAAGTATGATCCTCTCTAAGACCTACAGGCTTCGTTTCAAGCCATTTATCTGAGAAAGAGATTAGATACAGTTGACAGTTCAGACATTTCTGAATTGATTGGGCACCATTCATGACATCCATATAGGAAAGTCTACATCTAACAAAGCTATTTAAGAATGTTATTTGAGTTCTTAGGTAAATGTTTTGATTTTGTAACATCTTGTGGTGTTGGGTAAAACCAACCTCAGTGCAGCTTATTCTATATTCAATTTTCTTTTATAAAATACATAATTTTTTATGATAAAATATAAAGAATCATAGAAAAACAGGAAAATTGTTGCATGTCTAAATAATGATATTGTGAAATTTTAACTTTTTTATCATTTCACTCCAAGCAAGGCAACAAAGCCACTGAGATGCAAGAGGACTACTGAATGTGAGAGAATAAGGAAACAATTTATTAGAGAACAATAAAAGAACAGGAAGATAATTGACATTGTGTTTAAATTTTTGTAGGTCAAAGAAATCAAAAAACAAGAAACTGGGTGTTCCACAAGCGAGAAGTGCAAGAGAAAAATCGTTAGCAAATAACTTTTAGTCACATTTAGCCATTTCAACTGTAAAAGGAAGAAATCTTGCTGCCAATCTAGTACTGTACTTAAATTCATAAAGTCTAGGTATCATAGAGGTAAGATCATCAGAACAATTATTTTGAAAATATCTATAAAAATGACAAAAGTTGAGATGCTAGGACAAGATCAATAACATTGCAGATTCTTCTTTGTATTTCAGCAAGAATCTCTAAATACATAGCAGAAGCACCAGACCAGTTGTAGCAGCAATATTCAATGCATGCTTGAATGGTAGACTTATAAATGCCTAAGATAGATCTAGTAATTGATTTGATCTTTCCACTCCACCTCAGTAGAAAATGTTAGCCTAAGAAGTCATATTGAGTCACTCTCCTGGAAGTCAGCACCAGACATGCTGTTGAAAAGAAAACAACATAAACACCTGACTCATACTCTTGAATTAACCATTAACACATACCAGAAGGTACTGAAAATCTTTTGGTTTGACACAAATAATCACATCCCAATTTTTTTGTCATCACCTCCTACACTTCACACACACAATCTACTATATTTTCTAAACAATTTCAAATTGCTTAACTTCAACTTTTTTGTAATTTGATCTGGAAATGATGTAGTCATTGTTCAGCTGGGCTTTAAACTGTTGAAAAAAAAAAAAAAATATATATATATATATATATATTTTTATATTTTTTTTATATATGCTAGTGAGATTAATACAGGAACTGCCAATGTTACCTGAAAACATAAGTTTGAAATAAACTTTTTTTTGATCCCTAATCACTTGAGATGAAACCAAATGGAAGATGGAATTTGCATAAAATCTATGTTCCATCATGACACCACCAAGATTATGGGTATCAGAATACAGGAACAAAATGTACATACTTAATGTTCTTGTTTTTTTTAAATATTTTCTTAAAAAAAACAAAAACAAAAAAAACAACAACACCTTTAAAACCGATATATAAAACACTCAGTTTATCATATTTGATAGTTGCATTAACTTTATAAATTCTTCCCAAAGGAGCTTTTCAAGAATTTAATTATAATTTCAACAAAACTGCCTATTTCATTTTTTTTCAAGATATTGAAACAGATAAAAAGTTTCCAAACAACTTTGTGGAAAGATAAGAAAAATAAAAAATAAGAATTAAATGTTATTACCATTTGAGCTGCCATAATCTGACCCAGTTAGAGATGAAGAGGGTGGAATTGAGCTGGGTTGACTGTCATCAGATGGACTGTGGGGAGCATCACTGCCTATCATGTCTTCACATTCGACTGGAGGGGAGGAAAACTGTATGAACAAAACAAAAACAAAAAAAAGATTTATCACATGAATTATGGCAATTTTTTAATAATTAATACCTTAAATAGCAATTAAATCAAATGAATTTCTAACTCTTGCTCTTATTTAAATCATTTAAATTTATATAAGTTTTGTCAACCTATGTCTTGAATCTTATATTACAAAACTAATGAAATTACAATGCAGGATATTTAAAAGCAAAAATAAAAAAAACAAAATCATAAGAAATAAATTAGTGAAGTTATACATCTAAGTATACAGCATATAAACTATTTTTGTGAATTTAAATATAAGTGTCTCGTCACTGTGATGTAAAATAGTAATTAGCATTTTCTGTATTTTCCCCACTCTTCCCACAGGAATGCACTCCCACTATGATACAAGGAAAAGAAAAACAAACAACCAACACTGCATCAATGAAAAGTTCATATAAAAAAAAAAAAAAAAAGAAATATAAACGATCAGGATGCAATCAGCTAAGTGGCAAACTTATATATATATATATATATATATATATATATATAATTGTTTAATACTTAGTTGTTGGTCATAATAGGGTTAGACCAATACACATTTGTATTAAAAAGTGTTTGATACAATTATATTGTAGAACTTTTAAATATTTTCCATTTTTAAATGAGTTATTTCACTACCCAGGTTTCTACCGTGAGTGAGGTCATCAGGCGATTTTTAATAACAACTTTATTAAAAATCGCCTGAAGCCACCACTCATGGTAGAAACCTGGGTAGCGAAATAACTCATTTGAAAATGGAATACATATATATATATATATATATATATATATATATATATATGTAAAAATATACTCAATTATAATCTGAGATTAAGGACAGAATGGTTAAATAAAATAAAGACAAGAGGAAAACTGTATTTTAAATCGCCTACGCGTTTTGTCCTGTGATGGACTTTTTCAAGGCAAAAAGACAAAATGAGCTTTATTCTAAATTACGTATCTATAAACAAAACGGTGTTGGTAACCACAAAGACGCTCACAAATCATTTCAAAAGATCAACAGAATATTTTTTAGAATTTCTTCATGCGTAGTGTAAAGTCACGAGATATTAAAATGAAGGGAATTTGACCGTTTTCTTTGAGAACTGTTTATTTTGTGTGTAAGTCTGTTTTAGAATTTCTTCACGTGTAGCGCAAAGTCAA
This sequence comes from Ascarosepion bandense, assembly GCA_037127315.1. Taxonomy (NCBI): domain Eukaryota; kingdom Metazoa; phylum Mollusca; class Cephalopoda; order Sepiida; family Sepiidae; genus Ascarosepion; species Ascarosepion bandense. Next base: position 11,497,881 of record JBBBDQ010000191.1, read on the forward strand.
GAGATGTTAAAATGAAGTGAATTCAACCGTTTTCTTATGAATGTTAGTTAAAAATTTCAAAGAAAACGGTCAAATTCCCTTCATTTTAATATCTCGTGACTTTACATTACACATGAAGAAATTCTAAAAACAAAAATATTCTGTTAATCTTTTGAAATGATTTATGAGCGTCTTTGTGGTTACCAACACTGTTTGTTTATAGATACGTAATTTAGAATAAAGCTCATTTTGTCTTTTTGCTTTGAAAAAGTCCATCACAGGACGAAACGCGTAGGCGATTTAAAATACAGTTTTCCTCTTGTCTTTATTATATTTAACCATATATATATATATATATATATATATATATATATAAACTTATTTATAAATGGAACTTTGTGTGTGTGTGTCCATTACCTATAGACTCCGAAACAGCTGAACCGATTTTCTTGAGAATTTACACAGTTGTACTATAAGCATCTGCGAGTGTTCTTAGCTAGGTTTTGTGTCAAGGTACCCATGATAAATATTGAAAATCGATAATTGAAAAAATTGGGTTATAGAAGGAGTGGTCTGATTTTAATCAGATTTGATACACTCATAGACAAAGACATAAGAAACGATATTCAGAAGTTTCAAGGTTGCAGTTCTTACAATCGTGCAGAAAATCGATAACACATTATATATATATATATATATATATATATATATATATATATATATATATAAAAGGCAAGATGTTTGTGTGCGTTTCTGTTTATCTGACTGCATGTCTTTCGTGCCAACGTCCAAAGAGTCTGAGCTCCAGGACCATGGATTAGTTTTAAAGCTTTCATTACACCCGAGCAACGCCGACCTATACTGCCAGTATATATATAAACACACACACAAAGACTGATAAAGTACTGTGGTTACCTTTCTTTATGGCTGCTGAGTCATGTAATTTAATAATTGCATATCTAGGTAGCAACCCTTCTTTTATACAAGTTTCATTAAAAATGACTGACAAGGTACTGTGAATATATATATATATATTTTTTGTAATTTTGTTATTACAATGTATTATAAAAGCATAATATCACTACACAAACATTTTCATGTTTCAGAACAATACTATTGGGCACTCTTTATAAAAGTAAATGCTTGTACAGTGGGTTTTAATCTACGTGTTCTTCCACTTTCTTATATAAGTAAATAAAGGTGTCTTTAGCCAACAAGAATTCATCCAAACAGGTTTTGTTAAATTCAGTTAATAATATTTAATTATTTTTATTATATTTTTTCTAGTTTCCAAAGTGAGACGTATATTGGGGTTGAAATTATTAATAAACTGTTCAAAGTTCCTTTCATTTCTTCTTTTCTGTTTTGTTCAAGTACTTTCGACCATCTCAATCATTACTTGAATGAAAGTGGGGGGGGGGCTTTAACAATTAAAGCTGATTTCAATCTCAATATATGAAATCTTATTCAGAAATTAGCAACATATAATAAATTAAATAAACAGATCTTGTTGAATGAATTTAACAAAACTTGTTTGGCAGAGACTGATTCCATTGATAAAACCATTATTAGTCTGAAGTTCTTTCCATGGACGAAACATTTTTATGTGTTTTTTCTTTTGCCATTCAATTACGCACATTTGCTTCAATTTAGTTTCACACATTTTTTTCTTTCATGTGCTGTGCCCCTTCAGAATGTAGACCATCATAGCTCTTCATAACTTCCTATCTTTTGTTGCTATTAGCAATATGTTTTCTATCACCTCCCCATTCCCTGTTCTGACATCCATTTTACACTTGCTACCTCTAAAATGGAAGCAAAAAAGTTTCCAGATGGCTAAAAATTTATAAAAAATTTGAGAATTATATGACTGAAATTAAATTTTCAGTACCCCCATTTTGATACATTTTTAAAATGGGATGGGAGAGTGGATAATGACATTTTTTTAGAAGAAATGTATAAATCTAGTTTCATACAGGGTGTGGCATAAATACTTATAGAAAAACAAAAAAAAAAAAGTGTTGTGGGTGAGGAAAGTAGAAAACTCACTTTCCTACTAAAAGTATGTTTCATTAGCCCTAAAATACTGATCCACTCATGTAAAAAATTGACCTTTCTCAATCCACAACATAAAAAAAAAAAAAAAAATGATTCTTTTTGATTTTGAAGAGATCTGTGTGTGTGTGTGTGTGGGGGGGGTGTCCTGTTCACAGTGTCAAATCAATTCCTGACTTAACAATTGCCTGGACCTAGGTTTTTTTTTTTTTTTTTTGAATCATTTCACCCCAAGCAAGGCATTCCACTGCCACTATTGCGCAAAGGGTTATATAGGGGAAAGTAAAGAGAAAGAGTGGTTAGATATAGGAAATGTCAGAAGGAGGGTGATAGACGGGTCCGAGGCTGAGGGCTGGGTAGATGGGAAGAGTGTTTGAGAGAATGGATGCAAGTTAGTGTGTTAGGTGTCTATTGACCATAAATTTAAACTCCTGGAGATTGTAGCTGTTGGGGAAGCAATCATGTGGAAGGGAATTCCACAGTTGGGAAGTGTGAGAAAAGAAGCTGTTGGAGTAGAAATTGCGGTTACATTTTATCGGTCTCATTGTTTCACTGTAAAAGGGTGGGACCTAGTTGCTAATCTAGTATCTTGTGCAAATTCGTACCTAGGGGGCATCAGTGAGCTAAGTTCATCAGAACAGAAGCCGTGAAAGTATTTATAGAAGAGACACAGGGAAGCCACGTCACGCCAGTGAGAGAGAGACTGCAACCGGTCCGCCAAGTCGGTATCGATCACATTACAGACTCTCCGTCGTATTTTGTCAAGAATCCCGAGGAGAATAGCAGGGGCACCTGACCAGATGTGGCAGCAGTATTCAATGCACGGGCGGATGGTAGATTTATATATGTGCAGAATAGATTCAGATGGAAAAAACTTCCTGCACAGGGAACCGACTTTCATAGCAGTAGATTTAGCAATGGATTCAATACAGTCATTCCACTTGAGGTCTGCTAAAAGTGTGAGACCAAGGAGGCGTAGTGTTTTACTCTCTGGGAGGCAAGCCTGGTCCATGCTAATGGGAGGTAGGTGCGATTGTCTATGATGGTTAATTGATAGCAGCTTCGTTTTAGAAGCATTAAAATTTACGAGCCATTTCTTACCCTAGTCCACTACAGATTGGAGGTCATTTTCAAGCTCAGCAGCAAGGTTCGCTTTGTCACCTACACCAGATTTTTGATCAAGGTGAGAGTAAACTGTGGCATCATCGGCATACATCCCTACTTGGGATCTTATGGTATCAGGGAGATCATTGATGTAGATCAGAAAGAGCGTAGGACCTAGGATAGAGCCTTGAGGGTCACCCGCATTTGTATGGTAGTTCTGGGAGGCATGTCCATTTAATACCACCTTCAATATGCAGTTAGAGAGGAAAGACTGGATTAGGTCAAACAAATGTCCAGTTATACCATAGCTCTGCAGTTTGCATAGAAGGCCAGCATGCCAAACTCTGTCGAACGCTTTAGAGATATCCAAGGCAACGGTTCGGGCTTTGCCATTCTTGTTGAGAGCCTGGTATATATACTCAGTGATGGTTGTTAGTATATCAGTAGTAGACCTGGTGAAGCGGAAACCATACTGCTTGTCCGAGAGGAGCCTGTGTGCTGTGAGATACTGAACCACCTCGGCGTTGATAATGGCTTTGAACACTTTGCCAAAGATCGGAAGAAGGCTGATAGGGCGGTAATTTGCGGGGGTTTGTGGGTTCTCCAGTGTTTTTAAATATAGGAACTACAGAGGAAGATTTCCAACAGGCAGGAAAGCAGGAAGCAAATAGGCAGAAGTTGTAGGGCTTAGAAAGGACAGAGGAGAGTTCAGGGGCACATTTCTTCAAGACTATGATTGGGATTACGTCCCCTCTGCTAGCTTTGTGAGGGTCAAGTTTTGTGATTATGTTAGAGCAGCAAAGGTGTAATGTATTTTTTTAAACAAATGTTGTGCCATGATATCTGCATATTTTCTTTTTTTTTGTTTAATATAATTTTTTTGTCTTTTAACAAGAAAAACAAATCAATGTAAAAAGAAACAAAAAATTTTATTTTACCAAACAATTGCTAAAAAAAAGAACTATCTTAAAAAAAAAAAAAAAAAAAAATGAATTTTACATTCTACAAGGAGTCCTGCGTTTAGCTAACAGATTATTATATTTTTAGAAATTTCATAAAATTAAGTCAGAGACGGGTAAAACAGATGTTTAAAAAAACAAAACAACAAAAAAACAAACAAAAACAAGATTTTATAAAAATATAATTATATTATATTTGAGTCAAAATATTGCCAAAACTTTTGTTTGACGATAAAACTTTTAAGTTCGTTGCCTTTTTCCAATGCTTTAGTTTGCTGTTTTTTAATCGAAAAAGTGGCAGTACCCAAAATTAATGGTTATGAGCAGGATCTTTTAAAATGATTAATAAAATCAATATTTTTCAATTCTGACAAATGTTGCGGATTAAGGAACTCTAATGCTAATCTTAGAAAAATTATTTTCAAACCAACAAAAAAGAAAAAAAATATATCCCCTATTTTTTTTTTTTTTACGAGTGGGTCAGACTAAGAGCCTTTCAACCTAGGGTTTTTGGTGAAGTGAAAAAAAGTATTTTCTATTGCAATAATTCAAAAAGGCATTTCGCTGTGACACAGATATGCAGTTTTTTTATTAATTCAAAACCTTTAAAAAAGTAAATTAGGCTTGTACATAGGAACTTAAAAACAGTTTATTTGCGAAGGAAAGATCTAATATTATCTAACACTTAACGACTCATATCAGAGCAAAGAAAGAATGTGTTACAAATGAATCTCATGACATTTACAACTTGTGGCCTTAATCTCCAATGGAGATTCTCCATTTTTTAGGCGCGTTTTCACTTCCTTTATCATCCTGAAAATGTATTTCAAAACGTATCCACAAAGTCGAGGTCACAAAAGTAAATGAGGTTAATTTATAATTGGAAAAGTTCTTACTTTCTTTTCGTTAAGTTTTTTTGGTTTGCAATGAAGATGTCTATCCACGTTGTGATTTTGAAAGTTTACAACCCAAACCGCTGCACGATAAGGACAATGGGGGCGTTGACACACTGGCTTTACTACTTTTTGTATGGTGGGATAAGAAGAGGACCAACAACGGAATACTCTGCAACAATTGCAATTTCTAAGTAACAAAAGAAAATATAGACAGAATATAAAGAGATTTACAAACAAATTCATGTTGACCGTCTCAACAGGCCAGAAACACGTGGCATTGTTTCGGAAGCAGCTATTATTGATTTGTTTGAATTTTTTACCTTCCCTAAAAATAAAATTAAAAAAAAGTGTCATTTTTACTATGTTTAATAGACCTAAAATGATAACGTTTTTTTTTTTTAAAGAGGTTTTGAGACAGCTTTTTTTATTATATTACTGGTAGGATACATTATACATCACTATTTTTTTTATTAAAATTTTTAGTCATTCTAATACTTTTTTGATAAAGGGAATGCTAAGAAATTTAATAATTGAATAATTTTATTTCCGCAATAAAGCGGAAGCCGTGTTTAAGACATTTTGTTTAGCTAAAAAACCTGTTTCAACACAGCAGCTACGAAAAGGAAGAGAAAATTAATTTGATACTAAGCTCTAAATTGTTTTAAAAAAAAAGTAAATAGGCACCTCCAATCAATTTTTCAATACCTAGATTTTGAAGATTTACTTTTTTTGTAGTGATCAAAACAAAATTAATAGTGAATAAGCTGCTTTTGAAATGAAGAGTAAGACTAGCTGAGCATCTAAAAAATTTAACTCTAAAACACTAAAACTGATGATGGTTTCAAAACATTTGCGTATGTCGTAATAATGCTAAATAACTTTTTTCTTTTTTAACAGAGCTTCGCAGATCTAAAAACAGAAACGCCAATCCGTGCGTAAATAATAATAATTCAATCATTTTTTACAGGTTCTCTGCTAGTTAATAACTAAAAAAGATATGGTTCACAATGAATTTATTCTCAGTATTAAAAAATTAGTCTTTTTAACAAAACAACTTAATTTTTACTACTACTTTTTCTTATTCTTATCAAAATGAAAGATATTTTTTTAAATATTAAAAAAATAAAAACCAAGTCATAAAGTAAAAAACAAAAAGAGACAGGGTTAAAAAGTTAGACGAGAAAATTAAAAAGTGAAGAAAGAGAACTGAAGCATGTAAAAAAAAAAAAATTAGTAACAGTTCAGTCCATTCATATGAAAAAAAAAAACAAATGCTCGAATCTTTTAAATATCTTCTTTTAATTCCCCAATCGTTTTTCTTTATTTTTAAATTTTACGCATTTCTTTGATTATTAGTCACAACAAACAGTTAAGACATTAAAACATCAATTGATTTTTTTGCTTTAAAAATAAAAATGCGTACCTAGTGAAGGTAGCAGTTTTTAAAATTTTTATTATTATTCAATTTATTTTAAGGCGAAAAATAATGGGTGTATTAAATTTAAATTCAGAAATTTATTTGATTTCATTTTTTAAAAAGTTTTTTTTTACATGTGTTCACAATTTTCATTAGTAAATTGATTACCATTAAAGAAAATACTGTGGAGTGTGGAGATGTCAATTTCTATACGAGAAGAATAAGTGGTAAATTAAATATTGGGGAAAGAAACTAACGAGGCCTTTCAGACAAATTTAAAACATAAAAATACTCAATCGAATATGGTTAAAATTTGAAGAAAATTAAGAATCATTAATAAGTATTTAAGAAACATTAGGTATTTATTAAAAATTAACGAAATAAAAAAAAATCACGTCCTTAAAAAAAAAAAAAATGAAAAGCTTTTTATCGGTAAATAAATCCGAAAGATTAAAAAAAAATACATTTTATGAAAAATTAAACTTTGATTTTTGGACAGAATCGAGGATTTTTATTCCCCGTTTGAAACGATAAATGAAAGACTTACTTTAAGAGGAAAGACAAAGGCAACAGCAATAACCAGTCGCCATTTAATGATTCGCATTAATTTTTGAGCTACTTTCGCGCTTTTGCTTATATAGGCGGTGTCAATCAAAATACATACACTGTAAATTAAATTCCGCAGTTAGAAAGTACTTTATCGGAAAGTAATCAAAAATAAAATGTCAGTAATCAATATTTTATTAAAGAATTATTAAGAATTAGTTTATGGGAACTTTAGGACTACATAGAGGCATGATGGTGGCTGTAATAAGAATGGTTAGTAAGAATATGTTGTTTTCGCGTAAACAAAAAAAACAGTTACTGTGTGGTGGTGGTATGTTTGGATCAATAATTGTTGCTAGCTAAGTTTATAACAGATAACAGATGGAAGATGTTGAGGTTGCTAAATAAATTTCAATACATCAGAAGGTATTTTTGTAGGCTGTGTTTATTTTTGTATGTAAGGCACAAGGTCAACATTGAGTAATCAAATCTTCACTAATAACAACTTTTACAAATAAATTTTAAATAAATACAAATTAAATATTACAACAATCAATGTTTTTGAAAGGATTACAGTTTTTTGAGTTCAAGTGAATGTTGTTGGATAAATATTAAATATGCTGAAGAATGAATTAACTTCAAAATCGAGATTCTCTCTTTATTAATCTCTAAATTATGTTCTTAAATGATTTGTTTCACCAAGATTGTTCAAATACTTTCTTTGGCTTTTTTTTTTTACAATTAGAAATAGAGGAAAAAGTGTATATAATTATTTATTTTGAATTGTAGTTTTGTTTTTGTTGAAAATTTTCTTTTTTTTTATAAATTGAAGATTCTTTTGCTGCTGGTCTTTGCTGTGTATTTTTCATAAGATTTAATGAAGTTTGATAATGTGTCGGTTGTTAATCAACTTATCTATCTTGTCGATTTCTGCTGAGTGAGATGCAAAAGGGTTGTGTAGAATAATAAGTGGGACTTTCTAGTTTCAAATAGAACAAGATTTTAAGCGCCTGCTCCTTGCTGTTGGAATTCTCACAAAGGGCGTCATCTCATGCTGCCGAATTTATATTGGTCTTGGTCATGTGACCGGCTCACTTCAAACATTCCAATTTTTAGCGTGAACTTGTGTCTTGACACATGAAAGGAAAAGGCACTAATCAGAAAACTTTTTTTAATGGCTTTAGCAGAAATAGAAAATATATTTCCGTGATTCACTTTTAATGGGTTTAATGGGTTTAGAAGAAATAAAAATATATTTCTGGGATTCACTTTTAATGGGTTTATTTTGAATTCGTCATATTACTTAATGATTATCACTCGCGATGGGTAAATTGTCGTTTTATTTTTACATCTTCAACTATTTCACAAACATTTAGTAGTGATTTTTTGTGCACTTATTCTAGAGTAGGGCTCTACAAAAACCAGCCTTTTCCTGTTTCCCCTTTTTGGCCGTGTGCCACATTTTTTTATTATACAAAATAAATATGATTAAGAATTGCTGCATATTATCATGTGAAATGGAAATGATGCAGTGTTTTTTCTTTTTTTTTTTTTTACAAATATGTTGCTTGAATTGTTTAGTTTTTATTTTTTCCTCTCATTTTTGTTCATATTTCTGATTCAATTATTATTTTACTTATTTTAGGAATTACTTTTAGCAAAATAGAATGAATCAATCTCCATCATATTGTTTTATGAAAGAACTTTGAAATAGTAAAAAAAAATTTGACTACTTTCAAGTTATTTCTGTTGCTTTTTATCATGTGAAAATTACCCCACCTTCTCTTCAAAGAATCCTACTAAATGGTACTATTCAGGACTAGAAAAGCAAGGGATAATAAATCCTTTTCCTAATTTACTAATACACTCTCAAGCAGAAGAAAAAGAGGGTTTATTATCTTTTGCTTTTATATTCTTGAACAGTGCTACAAGCCAGTATCTTGGTAGATAAGGTGGATGTAATCTCCATAAATCGAAGATTCGAGGCTTATTCTTTATTTCTCATTCGTACTGCTGTGGTGATACCGAGCAAAAGCGAGAGACTGGATGTTTGCTCTATACCGACCAGAAAGCAAATGAACAAAAGTCGCTGTTGCACATCCGAGTTCGCGCAGATGTTCCGGTTGAAAAATAAAAATTAATCAAATATCAAATTTCCATTTCGCAAGCCTATGCGAATTTTATTTACCAGCCAATGGGAAGCCCAGAATCAAATACAAGTATGAAATCCCAAAAGGAGCTGCGTTTGATCTAAAAGCAGACACAAACAAGAGCCCAGCAGACAGGCAGACTGATTCGAAGACAGACAGGTGAGAGTAATCAGTGTCTCCCCTTGATTTAAGTTGAGTGGCTACTATGCTTGCCTCTTTCCTTCTTCCTGTCTAAAAAGTACTTACTAACCTAAGGAGCGACTACTTCAAAGACATTCCTCACATACCTCTGCTCCCCACATTCCTAAGTACTAACTATCTTTTTCAGCATTATATTCGCCATGACAAAATTTAACCTGACCGTTGTACCCATATCCAAAGACTGTTTCCCCACAAAACCAATTTACTGATTTACGGACCATAGGAGTGGAAAGTTCAAAATGAACATTCCACACGATCTAAGCACTTTTATCTTTGCCATTAACAAATTTTTGTTTGGATCACGTCGGAATAACCCACTATACTGCTTATGTAGCAATTCTATAATGACAACCAGGAAGTTACAATAAAAAGTATAAAAAATAAGATGAAATTATAGCGGGTATCTTATATTATTTATTTATTTTTTCTAGTTGTAGTAGGATTCCGTTCTAGCGAAGGGTAATTGTATACCGTTGCAGGTTAACGGAATTTGGCCTTGTGGGAAGATAGCCCACTATAATTCATAAAATGATTATAAAATCAAGAAAGGCAATTTGAGCATAAAATAACATTTATATATATACACATTTCAATTAATGTTTTACAATTAAAGCAATACTTGAAATAAAGGTCCAACGGTGGTTAGAATGTTCATGGAAAATATAATGCTGAAAAAGATAAAAAGGCTTAGGAGTGTGGAAACATCATGTAGGTAAGGGGATGTTCATTTTGAAGTTGCCGCTTATAAAGCGAAGAAAGAAATGATTTTTTTATTTTTTTTGTTAACCAAAGAGCAACAACCCCTTTCAATCACTGTTTCTTGTGAAGTCAAGTGGAGTAACCCACACTGGGTCATAACACTCTTTGTGGTTGAGTGGTCAAGACCTGGAAGCCCCTTCAGGTAGAAGGTTACAGAGTAAGAAGCACAGTTTAGGCAGATATATGGGGAAAGTAATAGTTAACCCTAGACTTCAAACAGGTTAAGATTGTAGTGGTTTTGAAAATATTCTCTTGGGAGTTGGTTCCACAGAGCGGTGGTTTGTAGGAAGAAGCTGCTTGCATGGAAGTTACTTTTTATTAAAGAAATATGAAAGGAATGAAATTGGTTCACTACAATGTGTGTAGCATGGTGGATCTTAGGAATGAAGATTAATGAAGATTAGAACTAAAGGATGTTGTTCATCTAAGCACTTTCCATGGAAATAGCAACAGAGCAATGAGAGGCTTGCAACATTGCATCTGTTGGAGAGGAGTGTTGGTTTCTCCAATTTCTTCTTTGTGTAGTGTTCCCCCAGGAAGTAGGCAATGGTGGCTCTCCACAATTTCCTGTTCTTTGTATTTTTTAATAAATTTTGTATTTCTGCTATTTCTCTTAACCCTGTTCTGCCATGCATTCCCTCAAGCTCACTATGTTGTACATTGTTTTCCTGTGTCCCTCTTATCTTCCTGTGACTATCAGATTTACAAAAACTTGATAGAAATGCTTGGCAACCTTGACATTTTTGCGAAGGACATTAGAGTGATCAAGACCCTGTACTGGCAGCAGGCTGCTTGCATATGGATACGGAACGAGTTCAGCAGATATAAAAAAGGGGGCAAAAGGGGTGTAAAACAAGGATGTGTTTTCTCATCTCACTGGATCTATTCAACCTATACAATGAGGCAATTCTGAGAGAACTAGAAGTCCTGCCAGGATTTGTTATTGGCAGCCACTATTTGAACAATGTAAGATATGCAGATGATACAGTGCTGATAGCAGACATGGAATGGAAGCTACAAGACCTCCTACAGAAGGTAACTAAAGAAATCAAAAAGAAAGGACTAAAAAAAAAAAAAAAGAATGAATGCATGGTCATCAGTAAAAGGAGGAGCCCAAAATACCAATTACAAGTCAGGGATAATGAATTCAAGCAGGTACAGAAATTTAAATACTTGGGAAGTGTTCTAACAGAAGACGGAAAGTGCAACACTGAGATCTAATGTCATAAGAGGCTCATCCCTTGTTCCCTGTTTAGGATGTGGTTTCCGGCTTTCTCTTTTCCAATCTTCTCACTTTGTTTTTTTTTTCAATTGGAGTAGATAGATCTATCTATCGCCCGGTTCACACTCCACCCACGTCTATTGAACAGGTTAAGAGGCTCATCCCTTGTTCCCTGTTTAGGATGTGGTTTCCGGCTTTCTCTTTTCCAATCTTTTCACTATTACGTAGCCTCCTGCACATCAGTGGCATTTCCGCCTTGCTCGGGGTGATACGATTAAAAAAAAAAAAAAAAAAAAAAAAAAAAAATTGGCATGGGCAAAGACACATTCCAAAGGCTGAGTAGAGTATTGAGAGACAGGAAAATTTCATTGGAAACAAAGAAAAGAGTAGTGAATTGTTATATGATATCTGTCCTTCTATATGGCAGTGAATGCTGAACAATCTGCTCAAGGATGAAGAAGAGACTGTGGTTCTACAGAAAGATACTGAGGATACCATGGACTGAGCATGTGAGCAATGACAAGGTTTTAGAGAGGGTGCAAATGGAAAGGAAACTTATACTTAGCATCAGGAAGAGACAGCTGAGGTTTCTGGGACATGTAATGAGGAACGAGGGCCTGGAGAATCTAATACTCACAGAACGGATAGAAGGAAAGAAAGACATGAGAAAGCAGCATGAGACATACTTGATAGGCTTGAGCAAGTGGATGGTAGAATGAGGTTTGGGAGAGATATTGAGAAGAAATGTTTAAAAACAACAAGGGATAAAGGCAACAGAAAGTCCATGATTGTCTTCGTCCTGAACAAACATGACACATAAAGAAAAAGCAAAAGCAAAATAAGCACGTCCCATCTCTCCGCTAGGTTCTAACCATTCATTAATGACAATAAAATAAACATTTTTAAGCACAAATGCTGAATACTAAAATAAAATTTCATAATGTTCTACTTATAGTTGGTACATACTGGTTTGAAACATGCCAAGAGAAAATCTTTTATTAATTTTTTTAAATATGCAGACTGGCAGATGTAATTTACATTGTTTGAAAAACAAACAAACAGGGTATCTACTCATGGGCATTCACAAAATAATGTTTAAAGTAGAAAGAAACATTGCCTGAATCAAATCTCACCAATATTTGTATATTTGTACTTGAGTGCAGTTATTGCTATCTATCTATATATATAAAAGGCAAGATGTTTGTGTGTGTGTGTCTGTCTGTATGTCCTTTATACAAATCAACAGTTTTTGTCTGACTCTCACCAAACTTCCCACAAATATTCTTTAAGCTTCTGGTTAGGTCATGAGCTACTTATTTTTTTCAATTCCCCCCGCGATATCAGAAATCAATACCCCAATATCCGATCAGGTCTGATCAAGATCAGGATTTCAGCCTTTTTATCGTGGTTCTTTCTGCAGAATTTGCTCTAACTTGGTAAATTATAGTTTTTAGTGTCAAACATTAGTAGATTTTCTCAGACAACTCATTTTCCATGATATCAGAAATCAATACCCCTGATATTCTATTGAATCTGATCAAAAACTGATATTCAGCCATCAATATGGCTTATTTTCTCCAATTTTACTCCCGATGAGTACGATAAGTTTTCATGGACTTACTTAGGTTAGTTTATCCTTGGATGACTTATTTGATTCTGATATTAGAAATCAATACCTCAATATCCTATTGGGTCTGATCAAAATCAGGTTTTCAGTTCTTTTATTTTGGTTTTTGCTTCGGGTTTTGCTCTAAGTAGGTATAATTGTAGTCTCAGCCATGATACCATTTACTCAGAGGACTTATTTAGCCTTCAAAATTCAGTTTGCGATAGAAAATTTATTTGACATTGATACCGGAAATCAAAATTTGACTTACATCCATTCATTTTTCTTTCAATCTATGGTTTTGCTTTAACTGGAAACAACTATCGCTTTTTAGTTTTTTGTGCCAACATCCAAAGGGTCTGAGCTCCAGGACCATGGATTAGTTTTAAAGCTTTCATTACATCCGAGTAACGCCGGGCTATGCTGCTAGTTATTGATAAAAGATGAGACATTGAATCTAGCATCAGTGGGTTTACTGGATGAATAAAAACAGTTGTATATCTAAAGTTTTTGTATCTTTTTTTGACTTTTTTTCTTTATCCTTTCTTTCTTTAATTTATTTCTTTTTTCTTCCTTTTTGCTTTTCTTTATCTCATGGTAGACCAGGTAAGTTTATTAGAAGTTGGATTTGATTTGGTTTGACCTTGTTCACCATGAGAAAATGTATAAAAATATGAAACAATCAAGATGTTGGACTAAAATAATCTTTTTTATATAAACATTAACAATTCTGTATTTTGCAAAATGAGTAATGTTCGTATGTCTGGTACAAGATTGATTAGAAAAGCTTAGTAATGTGCTTTGCCTGGTACAAGATTGATAAGGAGAGTTTAGTTTGTTGAATGTATGAAGGCAGTAATAGATTGAAATTTGATGAAATAATTGTATATGTGTAGAGTGGGGTATAGGTATAGTTGTTGATGTCTTTGATGTAACTGTTTAGTTAAATGTTTGATTCCTGTGTCTTCTTTTTTGTGTCTGGCTTTACGAAATGTTCTTGAAGAAGAAGGGGTGCTAGAGAAAGCAACATGAGAGAGAGGACGAGAGGGTGTTATAATGGAATATCCCAAGCACTCACTATGGTGGACTAAGTCTATTATGAATAAATGGGCAAGAGCATTTTCACTAGTGAGTCTTGTTTACAAATTAGAACCTGGTCTGCAGACAGGCTAAAGAGGAATGGCTCAACAACAAATGCGCAGAAGTAGAGAGATTGAGCAGGACCAATAAAGCAGAGATGTATAAAGAGATAAGAGAACTGACAGGACAAAAAAACCTGCTCCTCAACAGGATGCATAAAATCCAAGGCCGGAACAATAATATTGGAGAAAGAGGAAATATTCAACCAATGGGAAGAGTATATAAAGGATCTTTTTTGTGACAGGAGAGAACAACCAAGAATACACAAGGAGGAAGATGGACCGGAAATACTAAAATTCGAAGTGGAAGCTGCAATGGCCAAACTGAACAGAAACAAAGCAGCTGGTTCAGACGGCATCGTGATAGAGCTACTGATAGCCCTGGAAGAATATGGCATAGAAAAAATTACCGACATAATAAACGAAATTTATAGTAGTGGAATAATACCAGACGACCTATGCAAGTTGATATTTATAACACTGCCGAAGAAACCAGGTGCAAACAAGTGCGAATTACACAGAACTATCAGCTTAATGAGTCACATTACAAAACTGATTGTCAGAATCCTGAGGAATAGAGCGAGAAGCAGAATCAGGCCAGAGATAGGACACAAACAGTGCGTGTTCGTCAAGGACACTGGAACAAAGAATGCTATATTTATGATTAGGATGCTCTCTGAAAGGGCAATGCAAATGAAGAAAGACTTGTACCTATGTTTCATTGATTATGTGAAGGCATTTGACAAGATATGACACAAAGAATTGATGGAGATGCTTGGCAACCTCGACATTTTTGGGAAAGACATCAGAGTAATCAAGAATCTCTACTGGCAGCAAACTACCTGCATACGGACAGGTAACGATTTCAGCAGATTTACAAAGATAGAAAGGGGCATAAGACAAGGATGTGTCTTTTCACTGGAGCTGTTCAACTTGTACAGCGAGAATATTTTAAGGGCCCTATTTTTTGCCAGGATTTGTTATTGGAGGCCACAACTTGAACAACATAAAGTATGCAGATGATACAGTGCTGATTGCAGATATGGAAAGGAAACTACAAGACCTCCTACAGAAGGTAACTGTGAAGAGTGACAAAAAAGGACTACAAATGAACTTTAAGAAAACTGAATGCATGGTCATCAGCAAAAAGCACAAACCAAAATGCCAAATACAGGTGGGGGATACCAGAATCAAGCAAATAAAAAAATTTAAATACCTAGGAAGTGTTCTAACAGGAGATGGAAAGTGCAACACAGAGATCCAAAGGAGGATTGGCATGGCAAAGGACGCGTTCCAGAAGTTGAGTAAAGTACTAACGCACAGAAAAATTTCACTAGAAACAAAGAAAAGAGTGCTGGATTGCTATGTGATGTCAGTTCTTCAATATGGCAGTGAATGCTGGACAATATCATTGAAAATGAGGACAAAACTGGAAGCAGCGGAAATGTGGTTCTACAGAAGGATGCTGCGGATATCGCGGACTGAGCATGCAAGCAATGATGAGGTGTTGGAAAGAATGGCAACAAAAAGGAAATTAATACTGAGCATCATGAAGAGACACTGAAGTTCCTGGGACAAGCAACAAGGAAGGAGAGCTTGGTGAATCTGATACTGACTGGCCAGATAGAAGGAAAGAGAGACAGAGGAAGGCAGCCGATAACATAGTTGCAGGGCCTGATCAGGTGGATGACAGAACAGGGGTTGCCAGGAGTAACAGGAGCAAACATACTAAGAGCCACAAGAGATAGGGAGACGTGGAGAACCATGATCGCCTACGTCCTGAAGGGACAGGGCACATAGAAGAAGAAGTGTGGTGATACCGAGCAAGTGAGAGACCGGATGTTTGCTCTCAGAGATCCAGAAAGCAAATGACCAAAACTGGTCTTTGCGCATCTGGGTTCCACGCAGAAGTTCTGGAGGTAAACCAAAAATAAATAAATATCAAATTCCTTTTATGGACCTGTAGCGGAAGTCTGAATCCTGATTGGTCATCAAATTGCAAAATTCAAAATACGTCAGAAAAACAGTTTTACCACAGCTAAAGAAAAAATTGTTTCCTTGAGCCACACCACATGACTATTCAATATTTAAGGATGTTCTCTAACCGGTCACAGCGGTCATTTCAAAGGAGGCAGGTTGCTGACACACATCAGAGATGTAACTCTCAACTTCAAGTGACCCGGACATTGTCCTCTCTCTCTCTCTCTCTCTCTCTCTCTCTCTCAACAATTACTGCTACAAACAACTTTATCATTGAACACAAACTCTTCTCATAATTTTTTACTAGGGTTTATAATTGAACACTAATTTCTACAACACTTGTTATTTCTTCTTATAATAAATTTCTATTTTACATTCAAAATGTATTTTTTATTATTCCACTCTTCTACACTAATCCACATATTCCAACCTGCCGACAACCAACCTTCTGATGAAAGCCTGATAGTAATTCTGATGAATATTATTTAACATCAGACTTGTAAGCTGTAGAGAGTTCAGTTAAGTCTGACACAAGGCCAAACAAAAGAAACATTAACCAGCTCCCTACACTTCAGTAGTACTATTCTTATCTGTAATAATTATTGTGCTCAATAAACCTTTTATTCTATTACACCTGGCTTGGTAATCTTTCCACTTGGATTTACATTTTGTTAAATTGTACCCTTATCCAGGATACAACAGAAGGTAAGCCATTAGTGTCTGCCTAACCTGTGTTGAGGGAAGCACAGAGATTGGGTCCTCTGAACAGAGTAAAGAAAATCACTCATACTTACACTTTTTTAAGTCAAAAGAGGATCACTTTCGAATATATTTTTTTGTTCTCCAATTGGTTAACATATCTATATTTTTTTAAATTGTTTTTCAATCTGAAAATCTGTGTTGATTCTCATGTGCAGCAATGCAAACATGTCATTCTCTTTTAAGTCACTTTTCTTTCTTTAAAATTTTTCAATTTGTTTTTCTTTCTGATTTTTTATTTTCTTTCTTATTTGTTTGTTTGTTTTTACCCTCCTTAAACTGACTTTTATCTGAATTTATTGTGCAAGGCAACAAAGCAAAATAGTGATGTGGATTCTTTCTTGAATGCTACAATCATAACTGCTTCAAGTCAAGGTCCAATCATAATCTAACATCCATATCCTCATAATTCCAACTTCTTACTTTTACAATTCACAATGCACATCATTCAGTAACCCACTATCTTGAGTGGCTCTCAAGCATTGTACTAGGTGAAAATTAGTAAAAACAAAATTTAAATTTTAGTGTGGTCAAAGAGACACCCTGTGTCTGACTGTTGAGTGGTGTTTGATAAGCTAGTTTTATAGACTGTTACTAATATCATTACCATATTTGCTGGACTATTAAATGCATCCACACATTGGACACATCTAGATTTTGGCATGGAATATTTAGGATAAAAAGCACTCATTGCAACCAAAAAAAAAAAAAAATCATAACCATACCTTTATGTGACAGTTTCACTAACCATAAAAAACAATAACAGCATTAACACAAATTTATACTACTGGTATTTTTTAAAAAGAAGTAAGGTAAAGTTTAATTACCAGGACATTTTTGGAAGAAGAAAATTCTAGTATATTTCATCATGGATTTATTGAAAACTGTATTAGTTTTTTTTTTCAGGGAGCAACATCTGCACGTACAATAAATTCATAATAGCTACAAAGAAATCTACTGGTATCAGTGAACACTAGTGTATACGGTAATAGGCAAAAGAGCAGAAATATGGTACTTGTTGGTTAATGAAGTCCCTTACCATACATGCAGAAAAGCAAATTTCAATACTAGTATATCAACAAAACACGCACACAAAGCCAACAGCAATTTACCAGAAAAAGCAAATATTTTTGTAAAATGTGGTATTTCTATAAAACAAGCAGCAAAATATTTTCCAACTCCATAAATTTCTTAATTTCTTTTCCCTGGGTGAATTTTTCAGGGAAATTTTTATTGATATCATGTTTGTTAATTTCCAGGAGTCCTAGTTTCAGAGGTAAGCCCTATGTGTGCACTGATTCCTGCTGAACCCCACTATTTTCATGGCCGTCATGCCTCTCTCACACATGATACTGTTGTGTTGAATGAAGGATAATTTTTTTAAAAAATAAGGCTGGAAAATATGGTATTTCTTTCATTTCTTTCATTTTAGTTATTTTTTATTTATTTCTAAACATTTCACCTGAAGCAAAGTAACAAAGCCACTTACACGTAAAGGAAGGGTTACTAAGTGTGAAAGAATATAAGAAAAAATTATTAAGGAACAAGAAAAATAAAAGAGTAGTTGTTCACCACTGCCAACTGAATCATAAACACAGAAAGTTTGTGGGGTCACTCACCGCAGACCAGCAGGTATAATCTTGTGTTCACAGGCATGAAAACATACAAGGAAATAACACTAAAAGCATGTTGAATTGTAAATTAAAATCATATATCTAAACTTATTTATAAATGGAACTTTGTGTGTGTGTGTGTGTGTGTCCATTACCTATAGACTCCGAAACAGCTGAACCGATTTTCTTGGAAAATTTACACAGTTGTACTATCTGGCTTTCTCTTTTCCAATCTATTCACTCTTACATAGTGGCCTTACCACCTTGCTTGGGGTGATATGATTAAAAAAAAAAAAAAAAAGCATCTGGAAATGTTCTCAGCTAGGTTTTGTGTCGAGGTACCCCCGATAAATATCGAAAATTGATAATCAAAAAAATCAGGTTATAGAAGGAGTGGTCCGATCTTAATCAAATTTGATACACTCATAGACAAAGACATAAGAAACGATATTCAGAAATTTCAAGGTTGCAGTTCTTACAATAGTGCAGAAAATTTGATATCAATACCAGGAAATCAAAATTTGACTCACATCCATTCATTTTTCTTTCAGTCTACGGTTTCACTTTAACTGAAAACAACTATTGCTTTTTAGTTCTTCGTGCCAACGTCCAAAGAGTCTGAGCTCCAGGACCATGAATTAGTTTTAAAGCTTTCATTACATCCGAGCAACGCTGGGCTATACTGCTAGTTTATTAATAAAAATGTCCCTACATGTTTGCAACATATTTTACAAATAAATATGTAGTTTGATTTTCATTGCATATCCCCATTAGAAGCAGGCTGCCACAATATAAAAAGTTTTGATGGTTTTAAATAAGATGTTAAAACTGAGAAGGGAGGCTTGTAGGTATAGGGAGATGGTTAATGTTTATTACTTTAGCCTTGTGTCATACATAACTGAACACTTACAACTTACAGATTATTCATAATCATCAGAAGGTTGTCATGGTTGGAATGTGTGGATTTGTGGAAGAATAAAAGTATACATTTTGTATGTTAAAATAGAAATTTATTAATGGAAAAGAATAACATGACTTGGTAGAAGTTAATGTTCAATTAGAAACATTATGAAGAAGTTAAGGGTAGAGTTTGTAGTAGTCCTTGCAAGAGTGAGCTTATGTGTACATATGTAAGTATGTATGTTATCCTTGAGTAGGAATGTTGAGAATGGAGAAAAAGAAGTAAAAAGAAGTCAGCACATGAGAAAGAAGGAGAAAGAGAATGAATGTGCAATGCAACCTTATGTCCAGGTCGATTTGAGGTTTTTTCCGTTACATTTTAGTGTCTGCTCCTATCTGACTGACTGGCTGACACTGACCAAAGCCTTTATAGCCCTTTAGTTTTTTCACACTGGATCGCTAATTCTTCTCAGTTTTGCAAATCATTCCCATTGGTCAGAAAATCAATTTAACATCTACTTGTGAAATCCAGTTTCGACTTTTTCTTTAAGCATGTGGTTAATCCTTTTTTCTATTAGGAAAAACCAGGATTTCACACATCATTGTGAATTTTTGTAAAAGTGAAGAAGAAGGTTGCTTTTAATTCTTAATTTCCTATTCACCACAGGCTAACTTTACTTTTAAAAGTTCCTGACTTTATATTTTCTAGCTGATCCTCTCTTACAACAGACATTTTTTTTACAACAATTACAGCAGGATATGTGTTTTAGAGCAGCTGACACTCTACTAGTGCTCTCCAAGATAAAATGGTCTGTGGTCCGAAATAGCTATATAAATAAGATTAACAGCGGTCAGGAATTCGGAGTGTTCTTGACTGCATGTGATGATTAAACTTTTTGAGGGTTCATAGTGAAGAGAGAAAGAGTTTTTATTTTTGTTCACTCTGTTGGACTCTCTGCCTTCAGGCAGACAGGAACCCAGACAAGGCTCAGTCAAAGGGCAGAGTCTCATCTGGGAAAAGCAGATAATTTGTGTTTGAGCTTACAAGCTCAATTTTACCCACATTAATTGGCCTTGTGCCACACCTACCTCCAGCTTCTGCCCATGTGGGGAAGTTGTAAATAATTTGGAGTGTCATTTTTTTTTTTTTTAATCATATCACCTCAAGCAAGGTGGTAACGCCACTGATGTGCAGGGGGCTATATAGGAGTGAAAAGATTGGAAAAGAGAAAACCGGAAACTGCATCCTAAACAGGAAACAAGGGATGAGCCTCTTTACCTGTTCAATAGACGTGGGTGGAGTGTGAACCGGGTTGACGATTATTATCACAGTGTACTCACTGCAACTCTAACAACTTAACCTTTCCTCTCTTTCTAATTATTGTTGTTCTGTCTTATCTGTATTTGTTTTGTTTGTACTTAATATCCATTAGAACAGATATTGTGCTGTAGATACTTCATTACACATCATCTGGTATTGTACTGCCACCTCAGTGATATAACAATATGTTATAAGCAATTTTTGTTTTTTTCTGTTACTTTTTACTTGTATTTGTTCTTCTCCCTTTCCACTCTACTCTCACACAGCTCATCCTCCTCATCCTTCTCATCCTTCTCTTATCCCTTCTCTGGCACTCCCTGTAACCTGTTCATATCTCATCACTTTCCTCTTATGTAACCCCCCTGCACACCAAGTGGCAGTACTGCATTGCTTGGGGTGAAATGATTATAAAAAAAAGATATTTATTTTTTGCAGGGGAATGAGAGCTATCAATCTGCATATATATGAAATCTATCAATCTGATTATATAAAAGTTTTAGAAGCTGCTGTTTTTTTTTTTTTTAAAAAACCATGAAATTTTAAGTTTTCTGATTTATTTTTAAAATTAATGGCGGTAGTGATTTTAGAGAAATGATAAAACTCAGCCAGTCAATATCATTGTCAAAGAATGAAGTCAAATTTAGTCTTCTGTTGAGTTCTTAGTTCCAGTAAAATGTGTAGTGAGAAGCTGAAGCATAGTGTCATGGATATATAGATGGACTTGGATTTTGTGGGCTTTAAATTTGGTTTAGCCTTGTTAAGTTTATAGTCTATAAGAAATGTGTGAAAATAAGAAAAAACAAGATAGTATAAAAATGATCATTTATATAAACATTAAATAATTCTGTATTATACAAAAATGATAGTAATATTCATAAGTCTGTTACAAGATTGGTAAGAAGAGTTTATAATAGTCCTGTACAAAAGAAAAGTGAGTGAGTTGAATATATAAAAGCAGTAATTATGATGAGGGTGTACATAGGAGTGAGGTTATAGTTGAAGTTGAAGTTGAGATGTCTTTGATGTGTTTGTTCAGTTAAATGTTTGTTTCGTTGTGTCTTCTTTGTATCTGTCTTTACAAAATGTTCTTTGAAGAAGAAGGAGAGGTACAGAACAAAGCACGAGAGAGAGAGAGAGAGAGAGAGAGAGAGAGAGAGAGAGAGAGAGAGGTAACAAATGCAAGTCGCCTGGACTTGGGTCCAAGAGATGGCTAGAAGTTCTTTAAAGAGAATGACAAAATCATGTGAACTCATACACTTTTGGAAGACAAAAGTGGATCACTTTCAAATATATTTTTCTGTTCACTGATTGGTCAATACATGTATATTTCTTTTAAATTGTTTTTCAACTGAAAGATCTGCATGGAGTCATGTGCAGATACTCAAATGTCATTCTGTTTTAGGAGATAACTTCCTGTTCACTACAGATGCATTATTCAAGTTAAGTAGCTTATCTCATCTATTAAACCTGACAAGCTTCATGATGCTGGGTGATCTGGTATGGTGGAACAAATAAAAAAAATATTTGATTGGTTACTTTGTTCCAATACGCTAATTTACACAAGGTTAGCACAGTAGTGACATTTTTAAAAAAATCCAGCTCAGTCAGGTGCATACTGATTTCATTTTGATGTTTTTATTTCTTTTCATCAGTTTATAGCAGCTGGTTTAAGAACAAATCACTGACTGATCCAGATAAAAAATTGCTACGTATGTGTCCACGAAAATAAGCTTCCCAAATTGTAGCGATCTAATTTTTCCCTTTTTCCTGGTATCGGTTTTCAACTTTAATTCATTATTGCTTATAAGAGAGATAACTTTGACAATAATAACATTTTAAGCAACCATAGTTGTCTCCCTTAGATTCTTTGCCTCTTTAAAAATTTCTTTTCTTGCAAGAGCTGGCGTGTTTGTGCAAAAATAATTTGCATGCAGATTTTCTAATCATTAATTATGAGTTATGTTAGGTATTGGGGTGATGTTGGCTTTGTTAAAATATCTAGAATATAGGACGATTCAATTTTATGTTTGGGAAAGAATATTGTTTTGTTGATACAAACTCCATTTTTGTAACTGAATAAAGTATAAATTACATATTTATGTTATTGATATCAATTGGTTTATTTGTTTATTTAATTAGTGTAACCTTGTATATTTGCACACGCTTTTCTTTGGACGTTTCGTGAAATATCAACTCGTCTCAAAGAAATAAATACTATTTCACTGATGAAATATATAAAAGTAATTTTGCTACTAATTCAAGTAAAGGAAGCATTTCGGATTTTTAAAAACTAACTGAATACCTGCTATATGGAAGGGATATTAAGATAGTTCCTATAAAATAGGTACCACCACTCACTTTTGATATCTAACTTTTAAACTGAATTTTTATAAATGAAAAACTTTTCTTGAACCCTTTATTTTAATTTTAATTGAAAGCTAAATGATTAAATTTACTATTTCTAGTAAGCAACATACTCTGGTTTATTCCAAACAGGAATGATATTGATTGGAATATAAAAGTTTGAGATGTTTTTCCATTTTTGAATTTTGCCGCCATTTTTGAGTGATCGATACATTTGTAAATAAAAGTTAATTCTCGATTTTAAAAATCTTCCAAAAATAAAATGTACATCTGTGACATTATTTTTGAAAAATTATCAAATTTGATGTTAAATTAATATGATTTACACAAGTATTACTTATTTATAGCGTGAAATTTAGAATGAAACTATTTCTTAATCGCAGATTTGAACTTTTTGACCTGTTCGCCGTAAATCGAGAACGTATTGACAGGTGGCTGATTAGAGATAAAAGTGTATTGCGTTTATAAGTGACAAAGTTGTACACATTTTTTTCACGTAAGGGAGGAAACACTGACTTTTTAATTTGAACATAGAAATTGTCATACAAAAAATACAAAAAATAAACATTAAATACACACACACACAAAAATTAATTATTTTAAAAATATGGAGAAAAAACGATTTTTGTTAGGCAATATAATCATCAATTCTTAACTAAAAAATTTAACCGTAACAGTTCTTTGAAGATTTTAAAAATATTTTTGAAACTTTATAAATTATTATAATAAAAAAAATGAAAACAATTCTTTTAAAATTTCATTAGTAATCGAAAATTTGTTTTTCCTCAGGCTATAGTGTCCTTAATTTTTATTATTTATTCAAGCAATTAAAAGCTTATCAAATTAAATAATATTAGAGTTTTATTACCTTTTTTATTTTACTCTTCGGAGCAGATTTTCGGATACAGAGGCAAAATTTTAAAAAATAGATGATTTATATTCCCTAATAAGTCCTGTGTTTAACTAATAAAACCAAAGACAGCAACAAAGTAAAATTTATTAAAATTTCATGGATTTACGTGGAGGGCGGTAACAGAGGTAAAAAAAAAAAAAAAAAAAAATCCAAAGATTTAAAAAAAATAATAATTTCAAAAATAAGTTCATTCATTTGCAAATGAGTACTGAAAGTTTAATTAAAATCCGACAATTATTTGATTTTTTGCGAGAATTTCCAAATTAATGTTTTTGTAACCGGAAAAAAAGGTGGGTGATGCCATCATTACGTTTTCCATTGAAAACAATCGTAACGTTTTGGTTGCCCGCTAACTCAAATCAAAACAAGATTTTCTGCCAAAATTTCGAACATCTTAGAAGGGATTAAAAAAATAAAAATAATGCTGTTTTTTCTTTTAGTGATTTAGTGGAGGTACCTACTGTAGAACGTTTAAACGAAACCTTTGGTCCTTCAAAAAGATAATGGATTTCAACTATGCATTTATTGAAACTCTATTTCTGATACCTAAATTTTAAATTGAATCTTTAAAAACGAAAACATTTCCTTGAAACTTTAATTTTAGCATAATTAAAAGCTAAATGATAAAATTTACTATTTCCTCTAAGCAAAATACTCGGGTGCATTTCAAACAGAAATTGTATTCATTGGATTTTAAAATTGTTAGATTGTTAAAAAAAATAATTTCAATTTTTCGGCCATTTTTTGAGCGATCGACATATTTGTAAACAAAAGTTAATTCTCGGTCTTAAAAATCTTGCAAAAATAAAATATACACCTCTCACTCGTTATTTTTGGAAAATTATCAAATTTAAAAGTAAATTAATCTGATTTGAAACAAAGATTACTTGTTTATTGTCTGAAAGTTAGAATAAAAGTATTTCTTAATCACAAAAGTCTGACTCATTGATCCTTCAAGTAGGCATTAACAGCACCTGTTATCAGTCAATCTGGAAGTATAGTGACCAAAAGGTGACATAACCCAGTTTAACATTTCCTAAGAGAAACAACCCTTAAAACATGTGACCTTTTAATGATAAATCTCTTATAAGTTTTCATAGTAAAAGAAAATGTGCTGCTTAACATAATGAAAAAAAGAAATTATTTTAAAAATCTTAATTCTAAATGATTTGCATTAAACTTATAAATTTTCGATTTGTAAATAAAGTCTATGTTTAAATGAATTAATAACCGAAGACATTGAGTAACTGGAAGAAATTTAAAAAGATGTTTGAAATTTTAATTAGCAAAGAAAAAATAAAAATAATTCTTATAAAAATTTATTATTCACTGAAATATTTTTCTTCTTCCGAATACGATATCCTAAAATTATATTATTTATAAAATCAATTAAAACTTTTTTGCTTTTGCTTTTTTGATTTTACTATTCGGAGCAGATTTTCGGAAAAATGGTCTGGTAATTAAAAAAAATTACACGATTTACATTCCCCAATATGTCTTGCATTTAACTAATAAATAAGAAATTGGTATAGATAATGTATTTCTAGAAGTTTTATGCAATTAATTGGAGTGAGGGGTAACAGATGTAAAAAATATTTTTTCCAACATTTTCTAAAAGATAATTGTATAAATAAATTCGTTCATTTGTAAATAAGTCCTGAAAGTTTCATTAAAATCAGACAGTTGATTTTTGCAGGAATATTCAAATTAATGTGTCTTTCAACGCCAAAAAAAGAACTTGCGTAATATTAACATTTTGTTTAATAGTCTCATTACGTAAACGTAGCGTGAATTGCTAACGGAAAAAAAATTAACTGAAATTTTGAATGTGTTAGAAAGAATTAAATTAAAAAAAATAATGACAACAAAATTTGATCTTCCCTCTTAATAATAGCACAAACATTTTGATGATAAATCTTTGTTTTTATTAAGTTTGAACCCTTTAAACGTCATGCTATGTTGTTTTTTCTGCAATTGAGTGGAGGTACCTATCGAAACGTTATTTGAAAATTTCTCACCATCATAAACTCTTTTTGGATTATATTTAACTGAAATTAGGATTGCATAAAAGACTTCGAGTAATCATATTTTTTTCTGTTGGTAGGGAAATAAAGTGTTTTAACTGTATTTTAATTTTCAGCGTAGCCATAAACACGTATAATACCGAACTATGTTTTTTTGAGGACTTAAATGTCGTCGACAGGCTAAGGTTTATGGCCCTCTGGACGATACTGCACGTACTACAAATTTAAAAAATGAGATCTGGAAGAAAAAAAAAAAGAATCAAGAAAATTCTCATAAAAGTGCATAAATTTGGTTTCTGACAATGAAATTTTAGGCTAGATGTTTCAGTTATACATTTAAACAAAATATATAAAGATTTGGTTTAGCTAACCAGATTGACATAAAATAAGGGTTCAGTTTAACATTATACCTTGCAATTCGAAGTCTCATTAAAAGCCTTCAGAGTTTGGGAATTTTCAAAACTTACTAAACCCTCAACCATGAGTGAACTGACGTTAGACAAGCATCTCTAATCTTGGTTGACAACTAGTCTAAAACAAGAAAAATGGAGAAACCATGGAGAAAGCAACAGGAAAGCACTCCATTATATTTCTCAAGAAGTTATAATTCACAGATAATAAAGAAAAAGAATCTGTGGAGAACCATGATCACCGACATGGCATTAAAAATGGTTAACACTCTCCAGAATCCTATTAGTAACCACATATCGTTTTTTTTTGTTGTATCGGTAAATTTGCGCGTATTAATATAGAATATTTTTCTATTAACACATGTAGTGAGTTTATGTCACAACAGCAGCAGGCTGTAGAGAATATATGCAGTAGTAGAAAGAGCGACGGACTTTCTCCTTTAAAAAGCCATGTTTTTTTATTTGTTTTTCTTTTAATCAAGTTCACCTCAAGCAAAGCAGTAAAGCCACTAAAACTTAAGGACTTACTTGGTGTGGAAGAATTAGAAACAGAAATATTACTAAGGAGCAAGAACAAAGAGTAATCAGGTGGAATGTAGATAACGATTGACATTGCATTTAAAGTTTTGAAGAAAGATTAAAGTTGGCTGGAAAGCACGGAGCCAGAAGGAAGTTCCACAAGCGAGAAGTGCGAGAAAAGAAACAGTTAGTATAGACTTTATGGTTACATCTCGTCAGCTCAAATGTAAACTGATGAGACTTTGTCGCCAGTCTAGTACTGCGCTTAAATTCAAAAAGTCTAAGAACCATAGCGAAGAGCTCACCCGAACAATTACCATGAAAGTATTTATAGAAAAGGCACAGGGAGGCAACTTTACGACAGTGGGAAAGTGACACCAGATCAGGATTAATAACATAGATGATTATTTTGTGTATTTTATCAAGGAACTTTAGATACATAGTGGCACCAGACCATATGTGGCAGCAATATTCTAATCATGGACAAATGGTAGACTTATAGATATGTAAGATAGATTTTAAAGAGAAAAGTTGTCTCGCACGACACAGTGAACCAACTCACTTAGCAGCTTACTTAACAATGGATTTAACATATTTTTTCCCCTTTATGACGGACAGGAACACTCAAAATGGAGATTCTCTTTGTTCTTTTCCTTTGTTTCAGCAGAGAACCACAGACCCTAAATGGAGAGTGCTCCTCTTCAACCGACCTGTCTGTGGGGGTTTGTTAAAAAATGTAGAAATTTAGACTTGGGTTCTGTTGTTGATGAAAGGCATACACTTTATTATTTTTATCCATTTTTTATGGAATAAATATTTCATATCAATTCCAACCTATTATGCATCTTCTTTCATGCTGAATTGTTTTTTGTTGAAAATCATTTTTTAATGCGATATATTGAGTAGAGATACACACTTCTTTACACACAACCAACAAGAAAGAGAATTTTTATACATATTGAATAGATATACATATCTCCAGACTACCAAGAAGGAAGAAAATTAACAAGAAACAAAATTTTAATGCTATATATACCTACTGAGTAGATATAAATACCCCTTTACACACAACCAACAAAGAACAGGGTGAATAAAATAGACGTCTCAAAATATCTATTTTAATTCTATATTAAGTCTCATTTTGTGTGATATATCCAGAGAAAACCCAGTGGATTCAGAGCGGGGCACACTTTTCAGGTGAAAGGCTGAATGTACACAGTGGAAAAGATGCAATAGTACAATAAGTTGCAATAATTTGAACCAATTTTACCCTTGTATAGCTAATCAGGTTATTCAAAGACTGAGGTTAGAACAGATGCTAAAAATAGATTATAACGAGGCATGTATCAAAGTACTTTCGCTTCTTGGTTAAATATTATAAGTTATAATGGTAATAATGATATTCAATAAAATAATATTAATACTGTAACTCCTCCTCCTCTTCTTTCTCCTTCTATATTGATGCTGCTGCTGATAGTGATGGTGTTAAGTAACAGTTTTAACATTGTTGTAATAGGTCCTGTATGTTTATAAAATTTATGTGAATTCAAATCTTAACCTGAACAATCCATCCCTTTAATAGATGAGATACAAAATCAAATTAAAAAAAACCTTAAAATTTAACCTGCTGTTAAAAATTATTGTCGACTCATTTTAAAATAATGTATGTTCCTAGTATGTATATTATCCAGACAAAATTAGAAAATGTCATGGTCCTTTTTTGTGACCCAAATTTTCAACTCAATAGCTCAACTTGATTCTTACTTTTGATTGAGCAATATTGACACACCTACAATCATATTGTTTAACTTCCTCTAACCACCACTCTTTAATTTTCTAAATAGCCATGAATTTATCTTATATCTTCTAATTAAATCATCTTCACCACTTATTTTAAAAAAATATCACCTGAAGAAGAACAATATTGTTCTGAAACATGAACATTTTTGTGTAGGGATATAATACTTTTATAACCTATTGTAATAACAATATATATATATATATATATATATATATATATATATATATCCGACACCTTTGAATTTTGAAAACCTTCTCTAATTTATATATATATATATATATATATATATATATATATATATGAAAGAATATTAATAAAAAGTTTTGAATTTAAAAATGAACTTTTTTTGAACAGTATTTGTTTATTTTTATTATATTTTATATTTCAGACCGTCCTCGGTCCTTCATCAGAAACAAGTGATTTTTAAATTTGAATTAGAAACGTATTTCACGATAGCGTCCGAATATTTTTTGTTTACATCACGTTGTGTGTTTGTTCACAACATGCAGCACGATGAAGGACCGAGGACGGTCTGAAATATAAAATATAATAAAAATAAACAAATACTGTTAAAAAAAAGTACATTTTTAAATTCAAAACTTTTTATTAATATTCTTTCCTATACATATTAAGACAGTATACGTGGATGATCATCACTATATATATATATATATATATATATATATATTGAAACATGAACATTTTTGTGTAGGGATATAATACTTTTATAACCTATTGTAATAACAATACGGATATATATGTATATATATATATCCGACACCTTTGAATTTTGAAAATTTTCTCTAATATATATATATATATATATATATATATATTGTTTAATACTTAATTTTTGGTCCTAATAGGGTTAAACCAGTACACATTTGTATTAAAAAGTGTTCTATACAATTATATTGTAGACCTTTTGAATATTTTTCATTTATAACTCGTTTATAAATGAAATATATATATATATATATATATATATATATATATATATATATATATATATATTCCTCTGTCTTCAAGAAAAAATTGAGATACTTAAATATATGAACAGTAACAAGCTTTTAAACCAGAGGCATGAAATCACAGTAAACTGCAAGCACATCAGAGAGCTAACATTACAATCATGCTAAAAAAACACCACAAGAGCCAAGAATATGACCCATACATATAGGTGTATATATACATATGTGTATATATAAAAAATTTTTTACAAGGTTTAATATTAACTACAAATAAGGTGTATAACCATAATTAGTATTGACTAAAAGAGTAAGGTAACCATAATCGGTATTAATTAAGATTAATTAGAAAGTAAGGTTAATAACTAAATTTATTAAAGTTAATAACCATAATTAGAGTAAGGTTAATAATCAATATTAGAATAGGATCAATTAAGGTTAATAACCATAACCATAACAAAAATAGGATGAATTATATATTGAATAGATATGAAAATAGAAGTTATGAATTAAAATAAGGTGTAGAACCATTATTAGTTTTAACTAATAAAGTAAGGTTAATAACCACAATTGATCAATATTAATTATGAAGTAAGGTTAAAGACCATAATTAGGAAGGCCAATAACCATAACCATAATTAGAGCGAGGTTAATAACCATAACCATAATTAGAGTAAAATTTATAACTATAAATAAAATTACAGTAAGGTTAATAACCATAATCATAACCATAATAAATCGAATCATATATAGACTAGATATGAGAATAGAAATTTATATGAGAATAGAAAATTAAAACTTACAAATTTAATAGTGAAAATGATTTCCAAAAAATGATCTAATTAAAAATCAAAGATTCAAAATCAAAAATTGAATAGAGAAAGCGATTCCCAAACAATGATATGAAAACTTTAATGCATCTTAGACCACTCAACCACGAATAATTTAACAGTCAAAACGAAGCCAAATTAAGCCTTACAAACATACAATTTTCCAATTTTTCGTAAATAATCATCTCTTCTGTGAAATGTTACGGAAAATTCCGGACATTAACGAAATGGAATTAACAACCAACATATTGTCTTTACAAAATTTCTCATAAATATTCTGGACGGTATATATATATATATATATATATACCGGCGGAGACTTACATTGCACTTAAATGAAAATTCTAGCATATTCCGACATTTAAAACACCACGGCTATCAACACACACTTCTTAGGAAAATACTTGTTGAAAATACGCATATACTTAGACAAGAAAATGATAAACGAAAACTTAAAATTCTAGAAGCTATCTACATCAAACAGTTTAAACCTAGCCTAAATAAAATAAATCTCGACATCTCCACTAACATACTTCAATGCCTATAATCGACGGGAGAGGTCTTAGTTATTATACTTACCCCCTACACGATAGTAGTAGCAGTCCCCAGACCAAAACCCTCATGCCACTATACACTCAATTGACCAAAAACCTACTACCACCATTCCTTCTCGACCTGCAGCCACGTGCGACACAAAAAATGAACCTGTTTAATTTTCTCGTTTAACTCCACTCTGTTAATAATTTAAATGTTCTATGTTCACTGAACATTAAATGTTCATCCTTTGATAATGGCTTATGTAAGCTGAAAGCTCAGACCTGATAAAAAATTAACAATTATTGCGATTTCTTGTCGTCTTTCCATGACAACACTATCAAGCTAATCAAATCATACGAAAGGATCTTACACAAAATAAATAGACAGAACTTGTCTGTATTATTCAATGAAAGGTTGGCAAACTTCCCTGAAGATCCGTTTAGGTGAAACCTTGGTAGGTTTGTTGGCTTACTAAATTAATTTATATATATATATATATATATATATATACACACACACACACAATTTTACGAAATTCATTACGAAATGGATAAACTCCGACTTATTTAAAATTTATTTGTTTTAACATTATTTTTAATAGATACGCGTATTTGAGTAGATACTCTCATTTTGTTTTATAATTAAACAGTATATTTATTTATATCTACCGACCTGAATAAACGAGAAATCTTGATTATTGATTATTCAAGTCGGTAAATATAAATATAAGTTATATGTGTGTGTGTGTGTGTAATTTTTTAATCCGATATCATTTAATATTACTATAAACCTTATATTTAGCCACCACAGGTGTCTGAGTGTACATGCCTGACTTCTTGTTATTTGTTTGTTTATATTTTTAAGCTGTAAAATTAATATCTTCCGACCTAAGGATCGAGATTTCGTACAAAAGAAAATACGTTTCCAATAGGAATAAAATCTGAATTTCATATTTCGGTCATGAAAACCACTTTTGAGCTAAGTGCGCTTTACCACTGGGCCACGGAAAGCCACCATAGCAAAGCAAAGTTCAGTTAGGCTATTTAAGAACGCTCAACACTTGTTAAAACATTTTGAAGTTTATATATATATATATATATATATATATATATATATATATATAGAGAGAGAGAGAGAGAGAGAGAGAGAGAGAGGGGGAAGAGAACGAGAGAAAGAAAGAGAATTTTATAGTTGAGAAGCACACACGCACGCGCGCACACACACACACGCACACACACACACACACATACACACACACACGCATATATATATATATATATATATATATATATATATATATATATATCTCGAATAAATAAATAGGGTTGTTCCAACGAGAGTAATTAGTATAGAATAAAAAACGTGAGAAGCCGTGAACGTTTTCTTTAAAGTGTATGTTTATTGTTTTTGTAATTATACAAGTTATGAAACATTAATTATCCATGATGCTACACGTGTTTCGAGTCTAAAATTGACTCTCTTCAGGCGAATAAATTTGTGGCTTTTACGTTTAAGTTTCTTCGAATATCTGATCGCGAGTTTGTTGTTTTATAAAGTTAATAGGAAGAATGGGAAAATAAATAAAAACAGTAAAACAAAATAAAGTAAGATAAAATTAGATAAAATAAAATAAATAAAAATAATATGAATTAAATGCTGGCATGTTGAATATATATATATATATATATATATATATATATATATATATATATATAAATTTGTTTTTTTTTTATTTAAAATTAATATAATTTACATTGCGACACGGAAATTTCTATATTTCGAGATTTTTACCTCGTCATCAGGCAATGTTAGCTTATTGTTGTGAAAATGATTTTCAGTTGAATATAAAAAAAACATATATTTGTTATTTGTGGATGTGGGAAGACAGAAAAAATATATGTGTTCAATTTAACTAATCAGAATAGATATCCACTATAATTTGAAAAAAAGGTTATATTATGTTTTCTTCTTTCAATCTTAACGGCAAGAGTGTCAGTCGATTAAAACCCCTGTCTAGACTGCATTTTCGTTGATGTATTCAATATTTTTTTTTAATCATATCACCCCAAGCAAGGCGGTAACGCCACTGGTGTGCAGGGGGCTACATAAGAGTGAGAAGATTAGAAAAGAGAAAACCGGAAACCGCATCCTAAACAGGAAACAATGGATGAGCCTCTTCACCTGTACAATAGATGTGGGTGGAGTGTGAACCGGGCGATAGTTTAGTCTATCTACTCCAATTGAAAAAAAAAGAAGAAAAAAACAAGTGAGAAGAAGATTAGAAAAGAGAAAACCGGAAACCGCATCCTAAATAGGAAATAAGGGATGAGTCTCTTCACCTGTTCAATATATATATATATATATATATATATATATATATATATATATATATTCCAAATAACTAAATAGACTCTGCAAGTATTTAAGTTTTAAATTTATACTAAGATAAACCTTAAGAAAAACCATTAACAAACAGAACCTAATTCCGTTACAATATATTAAGTAGACGCTCCGTTTATTATTAAAGAGTATATTTATTTATTTTAGACTACAGGTCTGAATATTCGAGAAATCATATTAAAGAAAAAGATGCGCCCTCCAGTAGGATACGAACCTGAGTCCCCCTTAGCAGGAGAAACCGTCGTTAGATTCGACGTGCTTCAGACCGCATGTTTTCATAATTTTTAGTTGGGCGTACGGTGACTAATAATTATTAATTACATTATTTGTATTATTGAGGAAAATTTGTGTTTATTGAGACATTTTGGAGAGATTTTAACAAAATTTGTATATTTTGTTACTATAGACGTCACACATGCACATAAAATATCAGCATGTCGGCAACGAATGTCGAATGCTTACCAAACTGACAGCACATGGTTCTTGATAATGAGTGAGACTGTCAAAATTACTTCAATAAAAACAACAGCATCAGCCTGAACTTCGGTCAGTTTATTCCAATTTCGATTTTAAGATACAACATTGAAAAACTGAAAATTGGAAAAAATATAATAAAAAAATGAAACAAATAAACCGGTGAAGTAATAGATAAAGGAATGAGGAATTGGGGAGCCGAGTTCGAATTACGTGCTAATGCCTTTGGGAAAGGTATGAACCCATCTCTTATTCCCCCCCCCCCTCGTTATAGGAAAATAGCAGAACAGACCGGGTTCTATAGCTTTGGGTGACAACCGGTCTAGAAGAAGGAAACTAAATTCGAAGTCATCTTGGAGAGGCTTAATAGCAGGATAGACTGGGTTATAAAGTGTCATCAACCAGTCTACCTAAAAAAGAACTGGCAATCGACTGTAGGAAAATCTCCAAGTGCTCTCTTTCAACATTCCTTGAGCCAGCATGGAAGAGTAGATTAAAAAAATTAACATCAAAATAATATCTCAAGTTGATGCACAATCCGTAACAACGCGGGGTAAGCGACAGATCGTGAAGATGATGATGATGATGATGATGATGTTATTTGAATGATATATATATATATATATATATATTATCATTGGCCTAAAACAATGCAATAAAGTCACTAAGAAGCAAGTGGTCACTGAGTGTTAGTGAATATGAGAAAAAACACTATTAAGGAGAACAAACAATAAAAGAATAGGAATTAAGAAAACAAAAGATTGACATTGCATTTAAATTTTTAAAGACAAAACTTTATTAGGAAACAACGGTCCGACAAACGAGAAGCGCGACATAAGAAACTGATATATATATATATATATATATATTATTTTGAACATTATTTTTACCGATACTCGTATTTAAGCAGATATTCTGTTTTGAATTAAACAGTATTTCAAAATAATTCATTACAAATTGTCGGTTGCTTATAACCAAGTTTCGTTAAATTTCGTTAATTTCCGTAATATATATATATATATATATATATATATATATATATATATATATATATATATATAGGGGGGGGGAGCATGCAACCAGTTATGCATAATTTTACTAAAATGCCCTAAGTATTTTTAGATTAATGAAATTGAATTAACAACTGACAAATGTTTGAACATTATTTTTAATCGATACTCATATTTGAGTATATATATATATATATATATATATATATATATATATATATAAGAAAAATTAAGGCAGACACGTTATTTCATAGTGAATAGGTGGTATGGCCTATTTCAGGCGAACCATCATCAGCTTCCGTCTTTATTTTACACGAAATCTGTTTCGTGTAAAATCAAAAAATTATCCAAATAAAAAATTATCCAAATGTTGGAGAATTTTTGTTTTTATTTTCAACTGAAATTAAAGCAAAAATACGATGTTTAGAACGGCTCATGATTAAACATAATAGACATTCATTGTCTCTTATATTTAATAGTATATTTTTAGAAATATTATATATATATATATATATATATATATATATATATATATATACTATTATTGTTAGAGTCACGTAGATTGTTCATACTGGACAAAACTTCGTCTGGTTTTCTGTATTTAATCTGAAGGAAGTTAACCATCTGTTATTTTCTGCTGGGACTCTCCACTGCCGATACAGTCTGTTTGTAATGTCCCCAGGGGAAAAATAACAGGGGGTGGCAGGAATCTAATCGTGACCCCTACTTTCAACAGTCGATCTCTCCTCTTGGGACAATCATCTAAACACAACAAACGTCACTTGAAGCGCCAGTATTTACACAGTGTGTTGCATTCTTGATAGAAATCAAACTTCTTCGTTTCTTTCGAGATGTTTACATTTGTGTGCGTTTCAAGCTCAAGTGGCAAAGGAAGGAACCGGAAGGAATGAGGTGACATGAGATTCAAACGAACGGGAAGCCATGGCGAGACACGAGAGATTCAAAAACTGCAGTTGAAAGGATTCAATTACGATAAAGTCAAGAACTATTTGATTTCATTTCACACTAGCATTTCGTCATATTATAACAAATATGGTTTGTATAATCTAAGGGTTTCTTCGACTGACACAAGGCTACATCATTGGAGTACTCAAAGACGATTGACGTCTCTACACAAGTGGAACTGATGAATCGCAGTATACTCATTTCTGTTTCTCACTCTCACTGTCTTTCTCCGTCTCTTTGTGCTTATAAAAGCGATATCAGATTTTTTAGACTAAGCCTAAAAAAGTACACAATTCCTTCAGTAAATATTTATTTATGTATATATGAGATGAGTTTTGGCGCAGTGGATATCGGTTCGGATAGCTGAGTTCGATTTTCAGTTAAATTCGTTGCATTCACTTTCGGGCAAATAATTTTAGGAAAGGTATTAATCCGTTTCTTCTCTCCAGTTATGGGTTAAATAGCAGGAAAAAATTAAGTTCTATAGCCTTGGTTGGCAACCAGTCTACCTTAGAACGTAATGGTAACCTACTACGGGAAAAATTGTCAAGACAGTCATATCTCTTTCGAGACATGATCGCCTAGGCGTGTATCACGTATGACAGTAAGCTGACTGATACACACACACACACACACACACACACACACATATATATATATATATATATAATGCGCACTTCTAACTTTGGGCTACGGTCCACCATGCAAGTTGACATTAATGTCAGTTTGTTTCATCTGGAGATTGGGTGATGAAAACCTGAGAAAATCGGTAGTTGTCAATGAGGTCAAAAAAGTGTATGTCGTGAATATTTTTACTACAATAATTAAATGTACTCTTAAAGAGCCTAACTAATAATCATGTCGGTCGAAAAACGTTGCTAAAATTGATATAAAAAAATTTAATTTAAAGTTTTCCAAATCGAAAAAGGATAAAAAAAATAATTTGGGACATGGTCAGGTGAAACAAATATCAACTTATTTGTGTTTCCAGGGATCCAGTAAGTTTAGCGTCGTCATGTCGAAGCGTACGATAGACTTGATATCAACTATTAATCATGGTATTAAAAATGTCAACATCCAATGTTGTAGGAACTCTAATAGTACTGAGATGTGTCTGATTAATAGAATTAGGAATACTGAAGCAGCATTAATTGTGAAGAGAACATGTTGCCTTCATTCAAACGCTTGGAGAGAAGAGATGTGTTTCAGCATGACATTGATTAAAAAAAACACGTTAAAAGGAACAAAAATATCAGATAAAAGTGCTCGATAGTAAAGTAAAAAGAAAAGAAAACTGTTTTATATTATAGATTGAAAAGAAGGTGGTAGAGTTGTACAAAAAGCATTGCAACCATTTCAAAAAAAATTTTCCAATTGTTTTTCAATTATTTTTATATAGATTAAGCACTTACGATTACGAATGTTAAAATAAATAAACTATTATAAATTTTTGTAAATTAATTGTTAATCGATATTTCTACGGAAGCCAAAACAAAATAAGCTCATACGATGTGATTTTTAAAAAAATGAATAAACGATTCTGTGAAATTCGTAATCTGAATCGCTTAATCGATAATTATATATATATATATATATATATATATATATATATATATATATATATATATATATGAGATTATAACTATACTCGTGTCGAAAAACCTTCCACGAATCTACGAAGAAGGGAAAAATGGTTTTAAAAAAGAAAGAGCTAAGTACATGAACATCAGTCAAAAGGGTTCGGACCGAGTCAGCACGTAGCCCAAAGAAAAAACCCCGATACGAGTAATCAGCTAACAAAAAGCGCTCAATATTTAGGTAGAGCGGAATAAGTAAAAAATACCTAGTGAACCAGACAGACCTACCTAGGTTTCACCTAAACGGATCGTTAGGGAAATGGTAGGTCTGTCAGGCTCACTAGGTATTTTTTACTTATATATATATATATATATATATATATATAAAACGAAACAAAAAATCAGCTTACAAATAATCAAATTACGGATTTCAAATTTTATTTTTTACATGGTGGTGAATTAGATAGGTAGTAGTAAAGTGTATTGAAATATACCCTTTCCTCTTTATTAATAAAGTGACAAAGAAACTCTCTCTCTCCTTTTCTGGGGTCAGCTGACGTCATGTGAAATTCAACAAATGACTAACGCATCCGCCAAACTTAAAGTAGAAACGCGTAGGCATTAGGTAAATATAAAAAACAGCGAACACGCGCATAGCCTCTTTTCCTTTCTTCAGTTGGTCCACAGCTCGCATACACGTGCGTGTGTGGAGTTTGCGGCAACCGTCGGAGATTTATTCAATACACCAACCAGCCAAATAAAAATGTGCTTAAATAATATTCACGAAAAGAATATACAGAAAACCAAAGAATTAATTCAAGAGACAATCTACACACACACACAAATACCGGAACAAATAATATAGAACACGCAAACAGCATCCTGATACTACATTCCACTGGACACACACATGTAAAAACAAATATGCCATATTTACATGTGTATACATTACATGGAAGGAAATCTCTTTATAACGTGAACTACGCAATACATATATAGTAATGCACATTAATATATAACAAAAGATGTAACCTTATGGCGTTATTTTTACTGGATACGCATAATTTAGTAGATGTCCAGTTTATTTATTAAATCGTATATTTATTTTCGTCAACTGGCCTAAATAAAGGAATCTTATGAGAGAAAACATGCACTGTAAGATATCTTGAATATCAATGCCCGAGTCTCCGTGAAGTACCGTCCACTCCACTCAATGACGTTGTCAAATCATCTTTTCCTCTTTCTGTCGTTTTTTTTAAAATCTTGTAGGATGTCAGTGGGAAGATTGTTGGCTCTTATGACGTGGCAATACTATTTCGAATTTCATTTCTTGACGATTGATATGAGGTTTTCCAACAGGCCTGATGGTGTCCAGAACAGTGTCATGTGTAATGCAGTCTATGTAGGAGATGCCTAGAATGGTTCTATATCATGTCATTTCTAATGATTAGATTTTTCGTTATAATTCTGTTAATGTTCAATATTCGCAAGTGCACGTAAAGATTCAGGAGGCCAATGCACGCAATAGTCTGATCTTTGATTTCAGGCAGACGCTCTTGCTTTTTTGCGACAGCTAGCTGCCGGTTTTGGTGCTGCACGTGAAATGATTTATATTCTGATATTCTCTTTGCTGATAATCGAACTAAGATATTTGAATTGTATTACTATTTTAAGTTTCTGTCTATTAACTTTTATCTTGGTCAAAATGCCCTTTTTATTGTTCGTCGTAATATTTTTTTCAGCATTAACCTCCATGCAATATCTGGAAGATGTTTCATCTGGTTTCATCTGAGTTCCTCTTTTTTGCCAGCTAGACCATCGTCTGCAAAATGAAGGTTTGTGATTTTACGACGTCCGATGCTGACTGTATTCAGGCGTTCCTCTTGATGCTTTCAAAAATGTTAAAAAGCGTAGTGAACAGAAGACAAACTTGACGTACACCGACTGATGTGTGGAACCACTTTCCTCGGTAATCTTGGAACAGTACTGTAATACGTGCCCCAATACAAGGCTAAAGAACCACTCAAGGTAGAAGGTTATTGAATGTGGTGTGTAATATATACGTATGAGAAAGTGATGAATATGAGAATAGATAACGAGTGACCCTAGACTGAAAGTTA
Source organism: Ascarosepion bandense (assembly GCA_037127315.1). NCBI lineage: Eukaryota > Metazoa > Mollusca > Cephalopoda > Sepiida > Sepiidae > Ascarosepion > Ascarosepion bandense. The sequence continues at coordinate 11,537,400 of JBBBDQ010000191.1, forward strand.
AGATTGTCGTGTTCAGGGAAACATACAATGCTGGAATCTGTTCCAAAAAGTAAAGGTCCTTATAACAAGCTTTCTGAATGAAAAGCCTTTCTTAACAACGGGATACGTAGGTAATGAGCGTGATTCACCAAAACAGTCTTGGCTGCAAAGCTTCGAGTTGCCTTATCATATAGGATAGTATGAATCCTGCTGGATAGTATGAATCAACTTCTTACTCATCTTTATTGCTCATATTGCCTCGTTCCATAGCCTGTCAAAAGTCTATAAAGATTTAGTAGAGGTCTTGCTGCTGCAAGTTTTGGCTAGAGTTCCAATTTAGGCAAAACTGAATATCGAACCTCGAATGTCATCCTATTTAACATGCGACTCAAGGAGAATTTTGAGTCTCGTGTTCCAAGCAGAAAATAGTGATGAGATGCACCTATTCTATGAAACTTGTAGCGATAAGTGGTGAAATAGGAACACAGATTCAAAGTTGGAATACAGTTAGGTTCGGGAAGTCAACTATCGTTGTAGTGTGATAACAGAAAATATGATGCAGGCAATAGGAGATACACAAGGAGAGCGTAGTATGGTTTTAGGAAACCAAGCAAATTAATAAGGGATAAAAAATTAACATTAGAAGCCAAAAAAAAGGAAGTGCTAGATTATGATGTGATATTTACCTTAATATATTTTAGTGAATGACGAAGATACTTGAAATGACCGAAATGTGATTCTGTCGCCGAATGTTGAGACTACAATGAAAAAAGCATATGACAAATGAAGATTTTTTTCAGAATAATAGGAATTACAAAGGAAACGCTGATAAAATTCAGGGAGGTATAGTGAAATACATTGGGACACATAATGAGGAAAGAAGGCATAGAGAATTTAACATTCACAGGACATATCAATAACAAGGAGAGCAGAGGAATATAGTCAGTACTTGGTGAATTTGCGCAAATGGATAGAAAAATAATTATTACAAAAGAAAGGAATTGTAAAAGAGTAAACACACACACACACACACACACACACACACACACACACACACACAGCAATAAATTTTCTTGAGAATTCTAGTGGAGTGGTTTCGCGTTATTTTCTTCTCGGTGATTTTCTTGAGATACAATTCCTAGTCAGCCGTCCGTTGACAAATTAAGAGCTTTTGTGGTTCACCTTAAAGGGCTGCTAACCACTTTCCTAGCATATTACAAAGAGGAGAGAGAATGACATTGTTGATATGATAACAATTTTATTAAAAAACAAAAAACAAAAAACAAAACACACAAATGGCCTGCGAGGGGAGAGAATTCAGTTTCTTTCTTCCTTGTTTGTTGTTGTTATTCTCTCCCTTTCTCTCCCGAAGAAAGAGATAAAGAATCAACCGAGAGCGGAATTATTGGTCGGTTTTGGGAAAAGGACACTGGCGTAAGGATGTAATTGTAGTTAACGCTGACAGGTGAAAGCATAGAGTCAATGGAATTGCGTCTCCATAGCGAGAATTGTAGGCGGGTGATCTAAGCCAGACAACCGAAACTGACGTTAAATTTTAATGGAGAGATATTCCGATCACTTACCCACCCACACCATTTTGAAACAATTTCAACAACAAACACAACAGATTTGAAAATCAAGCCAGAGAGGGACCCAGTCAGAGAGACGAGACTTGAAACAGACGAGAGAACGCGTGAAGTGAAGACAGAAAAAATCTCCCCTTTTCTCTCTCTATCTTCCACACGCTAGTAACAAAAAACACCGCTTATAGACAGGGAAGCAGAAAAATTGTATACTTCTATCAACAACACACATAGTAGCCGTAGTAGCTTGTGGATTCTGAAAAAGTTGGATTGTATTTTATTTTTAGTTCTTATTTTTTATTTATTTTTATTATTCTTTCTCTTTCGAGGTACAAAGAATTACAATATAATCATTAGTCCACATAGACCGGTCTTTGCTACTGCCTTGTTATTTTTTTATTCTTGCCTGTTTCCCTTATTTCTGCATGTGCACCCAACCACCTCTTGTTTTCAGTGGTCAAGTAATGCAGCACGAAGATTCAACCGACCTTCCTATGAGATCAGAAATTACAGCGGAAGTGAAAGATTTTCGTCTGATCATGGGGCGGAACGGAAGTGAACAGCTGCAAACTCAAGTGTGGTTAACTTACGGACATTTAGCATATGCAACATCATTTTGAGAAGGAGGGTTTGAGTGTCATAAACAAAAGATATAATTATAAATTTTGATTATAATTATAAGATTATTTTAAAGTTTTAAACAATATTTCTCTTAGTATTCCCCCGTTCTTAGTTTTACAAATGAATGCTGAGAATACCATAGAGACAGTATATGAGCAATGAGGAAGTCATAAGGGAAATGAAAGCAAAAAAAACAAAAACAAAAAAAAAACAAAAAAGAACAAAAAAAAAACAAAAACTTTTACTTAAAGTTAGAAAGAGACAGGTGAAACATTCTTGGCACATTAGGAAAGAGAGAATAGAGAATTTGATACTAACAGAACATACTGAAGGCTAGAGAGAATGTGTGAATGGATGAGAGATTAATGAGTTGGAAAGACCGTTATATAGTTGATGAGAAATACGAAAGACATGAAGTGAGATAGCACTCCCCTTCCACGCATAGAAACACAGACAAAACAACAAACACAAGGTAGAAAGTCCTTAAAATTTATTCTTATTGTTAAATTAGCTGACTCAGTACAATCTGGATTAGAGCTGCTCAATCCTCACTTTCCAGCCTTGACAAAGTTCAAAAACATTTACGCGGTCTTGTGGGCGATGACTTGTTTTCCTCTCTGTAATCACTTTCCCACAGAGGAAACATTGTAAGCCTCTATCGCTACTTCCATAGAAAATGTTCAGATGAGATTCATTCTTTACTTTCACCACTTCAGACATTTACAGCAAGGACACGCCATGCCACGGAGTCGAATCATCCTCATTTCCTCTATATTCCGAATGTTAAAAGAATGTTTTCTTCAAGATCTGCTAGTTTTGGAAAAGATTAAATTTAAACGCTTCAATGAAAGGTCAATCGTTATATATCCTCCTTATCTTCATAATCTTCACTGCCTACCTAATATTTTATTCATATCACACATCACATTCGTTAGAACCATTTTGACGGTAACTCTCTACTTTAAGTGGCTCTCAAGCCATGTATCGGATGAACTTTAGTATAAAAAGTATAACAAAAAACGAAATAAAATGTCTATAAGGTAAAGAGGTTTTAAAATACAAGTAAAACTATAATGTGCAAATTACAAGGTGCAAATGATATGTATGTATTTTGTAGATGAAAACGATTTTGTCACTATTTAAGAAGCTTACGAGTTTGTATTTGCGAATAACAATAACGAGACAGAAGCATTTCCTATAAATGGTAACCGCGACGAACTTTTCTATGCTATCAATTGATATTATATGAAGGTCTGAGGAGTTTGGGCGTTGGGAAGATCTGTACAAGCTGTCAGCCGAGAAATGTCAAAGGGCAAAAAGAGACCCATCATCCTAAAGACATGCGTCGGATGCTGAAAACAAGATTCCTAAGGAGTTATTTTATTATTTTTTCTGTGTGAGTAGAGTGGTATTTGTAGAAAGTCGGGAGGGAGTGTGAAGGAGTGACAAAACAAAAACAACAGGGAGAAAATAACGAGAGCTAAGGGAAAAGCGAAGGTCAAGAATATAGTAGGAGAAAGAAAAGGATGGAAAAGAGTAGAAAAAAGAAATTCATGAAGAAAGAAACGTAAGAAAAATGTGCAGAAAAAGGAGAAGAAAAAGGAAAAAAAACGAGGTCAAAGTCGAGGAAAAGAGCGATGAAGAAGGAGAAAAATAAAAAAAGGAAATTAGAGAAAGACCATTGAAGGTAAAAAAAAGTATAGATGAAAATAATGAGGAAAAAGGGGAGGGCTACCATAATTGACAAAGAAAGGGAAAAGTGAGAAAGAAAATAAGATGGAGGAAAATGGCGAAGAATAAAAGTAAAGAATATAGTGAATAAAAAGGAAGAAGGAAAGAAGAAAAAGAACAGAAGAAAATGAAGTAGAAATCAAGGTTTCGATCGTAGAATATTTACGAATAAAGGTAACTAGGAATAGAAGAAGAGAAGGTATAAGAAGATAAAGAAGAGAAAGAAGGAACAGAAGAAGAGAATAAAGAAAAAGAGAAATAAGAGAACGGAGAAGATAACGAATGGAAAGAAAAAAGAAAAGAAAGAAAAGAAAGATGAAAAAGATAAGGAAGAGAAAGAAGAATGAGAAAGAGAAAGGAGAAGAAATACAAGAAAATGAAGGAGGGAGAAAAATAACGATTAGAAAGAAGAAGAAACTGAGAAAGAGAAAGATGAAAAAGATAATGAAGTGAAAGAAGAAGTCAAGAGAAAGAAGAAGGAAAAGAGAATGAAGAACAGGAGCAGAAGATAACGAAAATAAAAAAAAGATAAAGATGAAAAAGATAATGAAGAGTAAGAAGACAATGACGAGGAAAAATAAAGATAATGAAGAGAAAGAGGAAAAAAATAAAGAAGAGAAATATGAAGAAAAAGAAATAGAAAATGTTTATAGGGAAAAGAAGGAATAAGAACGTGAATACCAATAATAGCAATAAAATTATATTACTTATATTAAAAGGAAGGAAAGAGTTGAGTAGCAAAAGACAGCGGAGAAGAATAAGGAGAAAGAGAGGCAGAAGATAAAAGTGAAGGCAATGATAAAGAAGACCAGGAAGACGGTGGAAAGTAGAAAAGAGGAGATGAGATATCGACATAAAAGAAAAAGAGGACGATGACGATAGCATAAAAGAAGGCAGTGTAGAAAGAGAATAACTTAGAGAAAAAAGAATGAATCAAAGAAGAAGAACAACAAGAAAGAAAGGGAGGCGGAGGAGAGAAGAGTCAAGAAAGTAGTATATAAAAAAAAGAAGATTATCCCGCAGTATGTTGCCATTGCTTTCTGCGGTAGACTGGTTGCCGACCAAGGATCTAGAACCCAATCTGTCCTGCTATTTAAGCCCATAACTGGAAGGAAGAGACGGATTAATACCTTTCCCAAGGGTATTTGCGCGTAAGTGAATACAATGGATTCAACTAGAATTCGAACTCGGCTCTCCGGTTTCTCTTTCCGAGCCGATATCCACTGTACCACAACGCACATAAAGCATAAAAAAAGGAGTGTGGGCGGAAAAAAAGATGAAGGAAGAGAAGCTGAAGGAAGAAACAAAAGCGAAAAAAAATACACACGAATTGTTGAGATGGTGGTATGTAAGAAGAAGATAGAGGGAGGAAAAAAACAAAGAACTAGAAATGGAGGAGAAGGCAGAGGTGAAGAGTAATAGTAATAGTGGGAAAACAGAGAAAGTAGCGAAGAACGTTTGCTTACTGGATTGGAAATTTCGTTTGAAATATAGAGTGGGATTGGTGTTCTGATGCCAAGCCTTGCTCCGAGGAACCAATCTCGGTTTCTTGTATCGCATGATTATTAGTAGTAGTTGTAGTATTTGTTGATGTTGCAGTTTTTGCGTTGTTCTTTGCCGCTCACGTCTATTTATTTTTCCTGACCGTTTAATGTTCAGTTTGTTTGTCTTTCTACGTTCTTGTGAGAAGTTAATGTTTCAGTTTGCTGCACGTCCCTTCTTCTTGGAATGTGTCATGCCAAAATGGCAAAGTTCGACACTAGCGAGGTCGTAATTTCGTCTCCTTGCTTTCTTTTTCGTGTCGTCATTTTCTTGTTTATGCCGGCAAGAGAAAATGTTTCATCGTCTTAGGTTTTCCGTCATTTCATTATATTTTTTTACAAACTGAGATCGCGAACGATTGCCAGGGGTAGCACAGGAAAAAAAAAAAAAAAAAAGAAGAAGAAGAAGAAGAAGAAAAAGCACATTTGGCTTTTTCTTTAACTCAATTGAAAAATATTGTGGATTTTATAAGCATTCAAAAGTATTGATAACATATATCTTGAGTGAGGGTTAAAGTATTTTATAATGACCACCAGTAACGAACATAATCAAAAGTTTTTTTTCTGTCATTAGTTTTGATAATAGAGCTGTTAAACGAAGGTTTAAAATACAGTTGAACGTCTTAGTTTAATCGATATCTGTTAGATTTGACGAAGTTTGGCACAAGAGTATGGTTAATATTGGAGTGTTTTAATTTAATACTACAAGCGGTTAAGCAGAGCATTGAGAGACAGGAAATGTTCTTGCAAAAAAAAAAAAAAAAAAAGGAAACTACTGAATTGTTATGGGGTGTCTGTCCCTCAATATGGCAGCGAATGCTGAACAATCTCATCAAAGATGAAGGAAAGACTTGAAACAACTAAAATGTGGTTCTACAGAAGGATGCTGAGAATATCACGGACCGAACAAGTGAGCAACGATGAGGTTTGGGAGAGGATGGAAACAAAAAAGAAACTTATACTTAACATCAGGAAAAGACAGCTGAAATTTCTGGAACACGTAATGAGAAAGAACGGCTTGGAGAATCCGATACTCACAGAACTCTGATACTCTGTCTGTTCTGTGAGTATTAGATTCTCAAAGTCGTCAAAAAAAAATTCTGTTCTGTGAGTATCAGATATATATAGACGTGAACAGCCTGTACGGCAACATACTCCATGAAAGGAAAACAAGCCATTGCATTTTGGATAGAGAAACACACAGAAATATTCTCCACACACTTCACAAAAGAATTTATTATACGAAGTATAGAACTAATTTTAGAGAACAATTCATTCCAGTTTAACAACGAAAATTATATACAAACAAAAGGTACCGCGATGGGAACAAAAATGGCACCGACCTATGCAACACTCACCCTAGCATATCTAGAAGAAAGCCTATACAGCCAAATAGGACATAAATATGGGGAAGACATAAAAACAGAATCCATGAAAAAAATGGAAGAGATTCCTAGATGACTGGTTTATCTTTTGGAAACCAACATAGAAAGACATTAAAAAAACTACACAATATACTACAACACTTGCACCCCAAAATCAAGTTCACGCTAGAATATAATTATAAAGAATTACCATTCCTAGACATACTCATAAAAAATGAAAATAATTACATCATCACAGACATTTACTACAAACCCACAGACACCCAATAATACCTCCACTTCAAAAGTCACCATCCAAAAAACCGGTTTAAAATCCACCCCCTGTTCCTTAGCACGGCGAATTTGCACTATAGTAACTGACGAAACCCTTCGGTAAATACGCTTAGAAGAACTACGAAAAACATTACAAATAAGAGGATACCCCACTCGACTAATAAACAAGGGTTTCCAACTGGCAGAAGAAATACCATTAGAATTCCACCGGAACCCCCCAAAACAACAAGAAAAACATGAAAAAGAAGAAAACATTCTAGCATACGTTTCCACACACAACAAAATCAATCCAGAGTTATTCACAAAGATCAAAACACACAAGGAATTACTCAACAATAATGAAAAAATAAAGGAAATCTTAAAGACAACTAAAATAATTAACAGCAAACATCAGCCCAACAATAAAAAAAACATCTTAATCTCATCGAAATTCGAACAGCACACAATATAGGGGGCACAAAATGCAACAAAAACGATGTGGAGTATGCAACGAAATAATAGAAGGAAAACACTTCAAGTTCGAAAACTCATCTACATTCGAAATAAAATCGGATCTGAGCTGCAACTCGAAAAATGTAGTTTAAGCTCTAAAATGCGACAAATGTGGAAGCGACACAATGCTTGAATAATAGAATATCCCTTCATAAAAGCAATATAAAAATATCACGTAACAGGAAATTATATGTCTCCCAACATTTGCATGAATACAGTGGGGGCAAATTCAAAGTAATACCTATCTACCAAAATACAGACTATGACACACTAATAATGCAGGAAGAAAGATTCATAAAAAAATACAAGCCTTCGCTCAACAAAACGACATGAAAAACACACACACCGAAAAACACACACACACCGAAAACCACACACACACACACACACACACACACACACACACACACACACACACACACACACACACCAAACTCAAATGGTAACCCTAAACAATAAAAAAAACCCAGATGACCCATAAAAAACAATTCTAAAACATAAAGACGAAATAAAAAAAACGCTCTCTCTCTCTCTCTCACACACACACACACACACACACACACACACACACACACACACACACACTAAATTCAAAATATCTTCAAAGCAATAAAACAACCAGATGACCGATAGAAGACAATTACAAAAAGATTCGTAGATAAGGAAGGCGCCTAGAAGATATTTTTAACGTACTAATGCGAGAACCTCAAACCAAAATCATTTCAAATTGGGGTAAGAACTTGATTCATTCATCTATTTATTTATTTATTTATTTATTTATTTATCTGTTTATCCATTTATACACGTGCTGATGTGAGAAACCACAGACAATTCAACCCGCCAACATTCGATTTATTTTATCTTATTTTGTTTTATTGATTTTATTTATTTATTTATTTATTTTTATTTTCTACTTACGTACTCATTTATAAACAACAACTTGGCCCTCAGAAACAAAAGGAACTCGATACGTAAATCCACAAGTTTATGCGCCTGAAGACAGTCAACTTTATACTCGAAACACGTGTAGCGTCACAAATATCATTATGGACACTTAATGTATCATAACATGTATAATAACAACAATAAATATACACTTTAAACAAAGCGTTCACGGCCTCTCGCACTCTTTATTCTATATATATATATATATATATATATATATATATATATATATATATATATATATATATATTAGTCATCCACATAGAAGACTGGTTCGCTGTATCACAGCTCATCAGTGTGGCTAGACATATCCACTTGCTTCTGGCCAGGATCGAAACTCAACCGATTTGTTGTCAGGAAAATTTTAACGTGTTGTATATAAGCAGTGTATACACACGCCAGTCACCGAAAGAACTCGATTAATTTCTGAAGAGTATTGCTTATATCGCAGAAGTGGAAACTGTTTTTAAAATTTTACAACGGTCTTTATTACAATAGAGAGGATTAATCTATGTTACTTCACTAATCTTTGTTTCCAGTGTTTTTCCTGGAACATTATTAATCAGAACTACAAGTTATACGAGCGTTATACCAATATTCTTGTTGCTACTAGTAACCCAGCTCATTATAACGGTTAACAAGCTCGCCTAGTTGCATCAATTACGACTGAGGAGTAAGTTCGATCCTCACTTGGTGTACCATACTTGCAGCTTTGTGCCGCATCTACGCTTAAATCAATGAATATTATATATAACATTTTATGAATAAAAATATATTGTCCTGAATTCAACTACTACAAAATTAAAAAAAAATACAAACATTTAATCTATTAATGCCTACTGCTCTACTTTTTCACGGTGGGCATTAATGCGATATAGGTAGATACTTTTTATAGTCATTTTACCCTAAACAAAACACTAAAACTCAAGGGAGTTACTGAGCACGTAAAAAAACTGAGAAAACATTAATGAAAAGAAAGGACGATAAAAAAAATAGATTCAAGGGGAGGAAACGTAACGATTAACATTGCATTATAAATTTTGAAGGGAGGCACATTGGCATAGCCAAGGACGCATTTCAAAAGTTAAGTTATATTGAAAGACAGGAAGATCTCGTTGGAAACAATGAAAAGAGTACTAGAATATTCCGTGATATCTGTCCTCCTATAGAGAGCGAATGCTGAACAATCTCCTCAAAGATGAAGGAGAGACTTGAGGCAACAGAAATTTGGTTCTACAAAAGGGTACTGAGGATACCATGGACCAAACATATGAGCAACGAGAAGGTTTTTGGGAGGATGCCAACGGAAATGAAACTTATATTTAACATTAGGAAGAGACAGCTGAAGTTTCTGGGACAAATAACGAGGAACGAAGGCTTGGAGAATCTAATACTCACGAGACGGATAGAGAGACAGAAGAAAGCAGCACGAAACATACTTGATGGGCTTGAGCAAGTAAATAGCGGAGCAGGGTTTGGGAGAAATACCAAGAGGAAAAGTGTTAAGAGCAACAAATGATAGCGGTAAGTAAAGATTTATAATGGCCTACGTCCTGAAAGGACACGGAACACAAAGGAGAAGAAGAAGAAGAAGAAGAAGAAGAAGAAGAAGAAGAAGACAGGAAAGCGCTTCCACAGAGAAGAAAAATATGAGAATAGAACTTACCGTTACATCTAGCAACTCAAACAGTAAAATAATCTGATCTAACTGCCAGTTTTTCGTTAAGGGAAACGAAAAACTGGCAGTTAGATCAGATCATTTTACTGTTTGTGAATACCGAGTCTTATTGTATTTTTTAAATTAATACCGGATTTTACAGTGGTCATTTATGGTATTAATTGGTAAAGGAGACAGTTCATGAAGATTTGAAATTCAATGATGACAATTATTAAAACTTAACAGATTTAGTATTTGTAAACAAGGAAAGGTTAATATGCAAGATAAAATTAATAAAAAATGCGAAACCATTTTGGTTGGTTTGGTTTGGTTGTTTTTGGTTAGCGGTATATCAAGCTCTATGGATTAGATCATAACCTGGCAAATGCTCATCAATCGTTTTACCCTACATTAGCACGTCAGATCATTCCTTAGTCACTGTCCAAATGAACTTAAAACCAATGACATCCCCTGATTTACGGTTCTATAGAACGGTTTTTCGCTATGCAAAGGAAGACTGGAACAGCTTTCGGTCCTATATGACGGAGCTCTTTTAAAACTGCTTCAAAACTGCTGCCCTAATATTCGAATGAATCCTTTCTGGAATGGAGTGTTTTATACCCAACAAAACACTCCAGCAAAAACCAAACCATCATTTCTGGTTCACGCCTGAATGTGCTGCAGCAATAGCTAAGTGGAACCACTACTTCTAAATCTATCGCAAGGAGCGATGTAGTCGGGCCCTTACTTCTTTCATAATTGCTCGCAATCGCTGTAAAAGTTCTGGAAAACGTAAAGTGTAGCTACGCGCAATCTGTCTGTCCATTCCAAGGTTAAAAAGAAACAAATTGGATCTTGTGAATTCTGGAAGAACATTAACCAAATTACGAACAGAGGCAAAGCAGCTGTGCCTACTATTATAAATGACCCCGATATCATCGCCCCTATAGACAAGGCGAAGCTCTTCGCCTCGAGCTTTGCTTCAAACAAAGGCCATCCCCTCCACAACTTTCTAGGTGTCACTGAACCCAATCTCAGTAATATCCTAATTTCAGTAAGAGACGTCTCCAAACTTATCAAAAGCATCGAGCGAAAAAACAAAAAATCCACTGGCCCAGACAAAATTCAAGTGGTCGTCTTTAAAAATATCAACCTAGAATTATTCCCGATACTAGCAAAGTTATTTAACTGCTGCTTGAAGGAGAAATCTTTCCCAAGCATATGGAAGGTGGAAAGTGTATGCCCGATCTTCAAAAATACCGATACTCCCTTCTCCGTATAGTACCTAATGATTTTCTAAGCGGAGCTTAGATATGGCACAAGGCTGGAAGTGTGGAGTACCCAAATTTACTACTCAACCATAATTGATATAGCGAGACAAGCTTGCTAACCATTACACCACCACGAAGTACCAGAACTAATTTTGACGAGTGTTATACAGTACCAATACTTTCAATTTTATCACCAATGTTATATCATATCTTGTATATAAAGGATTATATTCTGTACATTTTCCTCTGTGTTGATATGAACTTTCAAACACAATCTTTTATGCAGGTTTCATTAAAAATGATAGACAAGGTATGATGTCATTTTTTACGTGATCTTATGATTGTTTTTTTTTTTCAAAACAAATTATATAAAAATTGTTGAAATATTTTGTTTTTCCAAGCACTTTCGGCTATACTTTTAGCCATTATCGAGGATGAATTTTATTTTACGTGTGACTAAATATGTGTAGTATTTATGTATGCCTGCAGATTATTTGAACAATTTTTGTATAATTTATGTTCTGAAAAAAAAAATCATAAGATCACATGAAAAATTATATAAAAACTTAGACATAATACCCCTTGTTCGTCATTTTTAATTAAATATATATATATGGAGAGAGAGAGTATGTGTGTTTTCTGATTAAAATAAACATCGAGAAAGCATACGTGCGTGTGAATAAAGAGAGGAAAAAGTGAGAGAAAGAGATATATCGTATGTGGGTGTGCGCGCGAACATTTATTTGAATAAACATAGGAAAATCACTCTTTGGAGTCGAACACAGCGGGAAATTATGGGCGAAATGACGCAAATGGGTTTTATTCCCACCCTTTCTAATACTTCATTCCGCTACAACTCAGCCGATTCGACGGGGTTAAGCATCCATATGTCAAAAAGGCCTCTAATCAAGACGTGCAATAAAAAGTTTTGAACAATTTATGTCTCCATTCCCGTCCATTTTAGTGGTCTGTGCTTTAACTTAGTAGTCATTTGTACTCACATAAAAAAAATGAAGCGGTTTCGTTGCCTGTTCAGCTCAAATAGCTGGAGAGTGGTCCGGAATCAGAGAGGCTTGATTCTGTCCTAATTGTGCTATTGCATATGTTTATTACAAATACTACAATGAAAGATACTGTTTCAAATTTTTCTTCTTCTATGTGCCACGTCCCTCCTGGACGTAGGCGATCATGGCTTTCCACGTCTCCCTATCCCTAGGAGCTCTTAAACACGCTTTCTCCTGTTACCCGCTTCCAAATCCCACTTGATTTTTGTCTCCCCAATCTGTAGTTGGCATTTTGGTATCCTCTTTTTATAAACTACAAGAAAACTGAATGCAGAGTCATCACTGATGACTCTGCATTCAGTTTTCTTGTAGTTTATACACAGTCCTTTCTTTCTGCTTTCTTCAGCTACCTTCTGTAAGAGATCTGGTAGTTTTCCGTGTCTACTATCAGCATTATAACATCTGTGTATTTTATATTGTTCAGATTGTGGCCGCTAATGACGAATCCTAGCATGACTTCTAGGGCCCTCAGAATTGTCTCTATATTGTTTGAATATATCTGGCGCGAAGACACAGCCTAGTCTTGAACCTCTTTCTATTTTTGTATATTTACTGAACTCATTTCCTGCCCGTATGCAAGCAGTTTGCTGTCATTAGAGGCATTTGATTATTATTCTAATGCTTTTTCTAAATGTGTCTAGGTTGCCGAGCATCTCTATCAAGTCTTTGTGGCATACTTTGTAAAATGCCTTTGCGTATTCTATGAAACGCAGGATTCTTCTGCATTCTAAACATAAATATCGCGTTACCTGTTCCAGTGTTCTTGACGAAACCGCACTGTTCTTGTCCTAACTCTGGCTTGATTTTGCTACGAGCTCTATTCTTCAGGATTCGGATGATGAATTTTGCTATGTGACTCATTAAGCAGATTGTTCGGTAGAATTCACATTCCTCTGCGCCTGGCTTCTTAGGCAGTGCTATGAAAATCGATCTGCTTAAGTCTTCCGGTATCTCACCACTGTTGTAGATTTCATTTATTATTTTTGTAATTTTCTCTACGTCGAAATCATCTAAGGCTGTCAACATCTTTATTACATTGCCGTCTGTCCCTGCCAATTTTGTTTCTATTCAGTTTGGCCATTGCCAGCATCTATTTCGGATTTTAATATTTCCGGTTCGTCGGTATCTCTGTGTATTGTCGGTTGTTCTGTTGTTGTGGAAGAGATCTTTTATTCTAAGCATGGACGAATTGTATACTTATAGATATGTATGATAGATTCCGGAAAGAAACATTTTATAGCACCACACAGTGAACCGAGGAGATCAAGGTAAATACGAGGGGCTTCGGACCATATGTGGTTGCAATATTCTAAGCATGAACGAATTGTATACTTATAGATATGTATGATAGATTCCGGAGAGAAAATTTTTTATAGCACCACACAGTGAACCAAGGAGCTCAAGGTAAATAGCTGGGGCACTGGATCATATGTAGCAGTAATTTTCTAAGCATGGACAAATTGTAGATATAGATATGTAAGATGGATTCTGCAGAGGAAAAAATGGTCACGTCGATTCTTCCCATCGCTGAAGTATTTTCTCTTTTTCTAATATGAGCGCCCCATCCTTGGATTTTATACATCTTGTTGAGAAGCATGTATTTTGTCTTGTTAGTTCAAGCTACGACAAGCAAATAACATGTTCGTGTGTGACGTGTATTTTAGTAATCTACTTTTACTGAAAAATATACACAGACAATCTAAAATGAAAACAATGAAGGCCATTGTAGATATATGAATGTAAGACAGCGTTTTAAAGCTGATGTTATTCACACAATTAATAGAATTACACAAAATAGCACCGTCAGTAATATTTGTATTAACTGCTGGTCACTAACAATGTACAACTTCTGCAAAATATTTTACGACAGACTTCTATAGTAAAATTACTTACGATGATTTCTATAGTAAAACCTTTTAGTAACCTTCTTTTATTTGGCAATTGCGATATCAACGGTGAGTTTGAAAATGTATTTTATACTAATATTCACTCAATACAAGACCCAAGAGCCACTCAAAGTAGTAGACATACTGAGTGGTGCTGTATTAGCGTAAGATAAAGGCAAGAAGTGATCATGTGGTTATGCAGGAAAGATAACAGTTAACTCTAGACTTGAAGAGGTCAAGATTATAGTGATTGGGAAATCGTTCAACCGGGAGTCTGTTCCACAAAGCAACAGTTCTTGGGAAGAATCTGTCCTAGTGGAACTTACTTCTTACTAATGGAATACGAAGGAAATGAGGATGATTCACCCTTGTGTACGTGGCATGACGGGTTCAACTTGTAAAGGTCGGGGTGGTAGGACTAAGGAATGTAGGTCATTCGAAGACATGCCATGGAAATAGCGATAATGTTCGCTACGTCTTGTATGTGGGAAAGAAGTCTGGTCAGTTTTGTTCAGACTTGGTGCACACGCATTGGTGGGCAGTGAGGCCGATACCAGATTGACAGGAATCTATACAATATTTCTACTAAATTTATAAAATCTCCCTATTAGTAGATTTTTTTAAAGTCTACTAACCATTATCTCTCTTTCTGGATTAACGGCGGCTTTCTTCCCAACATTTTGTTTGAAATGGTGCGGAAAGTCAACATACTGATGATGTTATTAGTTTCTCTTTAAGTTGCTTGTGCAATTCATTTTAGTTGTTACTGAACGTCCCCAAATAATGTCGTTTCTGTTATTTGGTAAAGTTGTTTGTTTGTGATTCGGTAGCTCCAGTTCACGAGATTGGATGAAGGATGGTTCTTTCTACGTCTTACAGGGTTCATTCGATCGAAGCCATTTTTAATAATTGATCTTAGAAAGCGCCTATTTACATCTGACAGTTTAGAAATTTCTTCACGAGTTAGACGCCGTACATGATTTCCTTAATCAGATCTGACGATTTATGAACATGACTAACGTTCTTAGATTAATGTTTTGGTTTTATATTTGGTTTTAAGTCCCCCTAGTTCAGGTTATCCTAGGTTCTAATTTCTTCATCTCCTATGTTAAGTTTGTTATAACTGATCCACACATCAAGATATTTAAAGTGTTTAGTATTTATTATTTCAACATTTTGAACTTTTATAATGAATTCAGGTTGTGTCATTATCGCTTTCATCCCAATTTCATTTCATAGCTTCTGCTTTGGAAAGGTTTATTTTGAGTTCTATTTCAAGGAACACTTGGTAGAGAATGTTGATTTTTTGTTCAAGATCATTCCTATGTCGACACTATGACTCTCCTCCTCATCAGTACATTGGTCTCGGGAGAGAAACCTGGGACGTTGTTTTCATCATTATTAAATTTGTCTGGGATGTGGTAAGGAATGCTTAAATGAACTGGACTCATCTCTTCACATCCATGACGTGGTCATATGTGATATCTATATAGCAGGTATACAACTTTCTATTCGATAGGTATCCAATTTCTCTGAGTTGTTTGATGACATATAGGTTCCCATTGCACCCCTTAGAAGAACAAAAGTCAAATTGGTAGTTAAAAGTTGACATTTTTTACAGAGAACCTGGCTAATAAAATGTTGGTACTTTTGCCATAATGGATCTAATTAAGAATATAACTCTCTATGAGTTAAGGTTTTCAGGACTTCCTTTTCGATTCCATCCATCCATCCACTATATGTCCGATATATTCCACTGCTTTACGATGTGCTTCTGATTCTAGGTATAATTCATGAAACTAAGACATTTCTTTTTTTTTTTAAATTCGGGAAGAGAGTATACCACTTTCAAAGGTTCAACCTCAATGTCAGATGACCCTTTATTATTTTTTATTTTTCATAGGTTTCTTGACTTCCTCGTCACTAGGTTCGTTGCTGTTTAATTTGGAGACAGACTTTGTTATGTTTAGATATGTACGTTCTCTTTCCTATGACATCTCGGGATTAGTGTGTTCAGGGTTAAAATGTAACTCGAAGTGCTTTTCATACCAAGCCATTTTCTCTGTTTTGGTTTTGATTGTATGATATGGTGGTTCTTGCTTTTCTCTAACTGTTAACACATAATTTATGATGTTTAACTTTACTAATTTGGTTTCCAATTTCGAGAAAATGTTGGTTTCTCACACCATTAACTATTTCATTAATCACGCCAATTAACTGTTTATTTAATCATGACACACGCTAACCTTTTTTTAAAAATACTGTACCAGTCAGAGATACCAAAATCAAACAAATAAGAAATAATTAGATATCTGGAAAGTGTTTTAAAACAGGACAGAAATTACGGTACTGAAATTCGAATGCACATAGGGATAGCCAAAGATGCATTTTAAAAGCTAAGCAGAGTATTAAAAAACAGGAAAACTTGTTAGAAACACAGAAATAAGTACTGAACTGCTATGTGACATCTGCCTTCCTGTATGACAGGCAATGCTGGACAATTTTATTAAAGATGAAGAAGAGACTGGGAGCAACAAAAATGTGATTTTGCAGAA
This sequence comes from Ascarosepion bandense, assembly GCA_037127315.1. Classification (NCBI taxonomy): domain Eukaryota; kingdom Metazoa; phylum Mollusca; class Cephalopoda; order Sepiida; family Sepiidae; genus Ascarosepion; species Ascarosepion bandense. The sequence continues at coordinate 11,554,383 of JBBBDQ010000191.1, forward strand.
AGATGCTGCGTATGCCATAAATCAAATATGGGAGCAACAACGAAGTTCTAGAGAAAATGAAAACAAAAAAGACACTTAACATAAGGAAAAGAAAGTTGACATTTCTAGGAGACATAATGAGCAAAGATTGTATGGAAAATCTGATACTCACGACAGGTTGAAGGCAAGAAGTATAGATGACGAAAAAGAAATAAATAAAAGTTTGCTCCCAAGTCCATAAAACGTCCAACGACGTAAAATGAGAACAGTCCTTCAGTTAATTAATAAAAGTGCGACAATTAAATCAGATCTCTGCATTTAAGCCGCTAGTGGATTATGGCAAGTGAAAGAAGAAAAACTGGGCTTTTTTTAGTTTTTTTGTTTATGGCTAATACTTTACATTATTGATGATCATGACATCTAGTTTTGTTTCTTCTATGTATTTATTATTTTAAATTTATTTATAGAGAATGCGATGGTTAAATTGTCGTCTAAATTACTCAAAAATGAAAATAACACTGACATCGCATTTTAACAGATATATTTACCAAAATTACACAAAATATCTTAAAACACAAAAGTGTAAATTTATTCATTAAAACCAACCACAGTTTCCAGACGAATTTGGAATCTCATGCATCTCTTCTGGACAATCTTCTTGTTTAAGTTGGTTGCCATAATCCTTATCTTCAGTTCAATTTTGGTGTTATAAAGAGTTTTGTTGGTTTCTCGATCAGCTGTGCCCCACATATAATGATCAAGAGAGTTGAAGTCTGGGGAGACAGGCAGCCAGATGTAAGAGGTAATGTGGTCGCAGTATTGTTTGACAGCCATGACTGTGTCCTTGTGCGGTATGGTGCAGAGTCTTGTTACTAGACATAGGGTCTTCCAATAGTCACTCTCGTGACCCAGAGCAGCACTACCTTGACAAAGAACGTGATGTGGGCCCCCGTATTGAGTCTGAGGCCCCGTGGCAAGCTGCAAACGGGACATCTTATGGATATCTATTTGCCCATAGCTGGGACCCTAACAGATGCTATCACCTCGGGCAAGGATGGTCCTATGAACAACAAAAATTAAGAGATTGTTTCACGCCCCTCAAAACCTTTAGATCAAAGGCCTTACTTCTGGATCATAATCAGGTGCACTTTATTTACTAGTTATGTAATATCTGAAGACAGTTGGTTGCATTAGATTTTATTTTGAGAATTTACAGTAAAAAAGGGCAAATGCCCTAAACAATTTTCAGATTTTTATTTGCAAATAATATTTTGAAAACCTTGAGCCGGTTCAATTTTCACATTTTAGGCGCATGTTAAACGAGGTGGCCAAACAATAGAAGTTTTGTCATTGACAAACACAGGATTATATATGCAGGCAGTGAGAAAAATAAAGAGGAGTAAGATTGATACTAGACCAACACATGAAGAAATGTGCTCTGGAATCTTGTCATTTATCTGAAAGAATTATTGTTGTTAAACCTAAAGGAAAGCCTTTCAATATATCGATCTTTTGCACCGACAGCACAAAATACAGAAAAAGAAATCTAAAAGTTCAACTCTATGCAAGACAACATCAAGGCTCAATGTAAATCACTAGAAATTATAATATCATGGAAGATCTGAAAGCCGAAATAATCAATAAGAGAGATGATGAAAATATGATGAAATAGTTGGTAAATTTGGACGAAGAACCCTTAATGAACGCGGAGAAAAATGGGTTCAATAGTGCACGGAGAATGACGAACATTTGGTTTTAAGAACACACAAGAAGAATATGAACATAGAAAAGCCCAGGAGGAAAAACGAAAAAAAAAAACAAACAAAAAAACAAATCGACTACATATCTATCAACAAAAGAATAAAGAATGCAATTGGATATTGTAAAACATATTTAAGTGCTGACTGTGAAAGCGATCGCCTCCCATTTATATGCAGACTTAGAATGAAACTACCGAAATTGAAGAGACCTGTGGCATCACCCAAATTGCAATAAGGTAGACTCTTGAACGTCCCGAATCTGAAAGAGAATTGTATAGACAGCGAGAAAAGCAGATAAGTGACACACTAAACGAGGCTTTAATGACATTAGCAAACGAGATCATCCCAAAGGATAATGAACGCAGAAGGAAAAATGAAAGATTGACAGATGAGAATCTCGACATGATGAAAAAGAAGACCAAAACAATATCAAGATACTACACAGAATATAGAACACTAAAAAAAAGAAGGAAGGAACAAATGCAGACAGGTTAAAGCGGTATGGATCAACGAAAATTGACAGAAATAGAAAAAATGGGTATCACATATAAAGCAAATATGCCTAAAACATACAAGAACTAAAAGAACAAAAGACAGGATGCATAAAATTCAAGAATGAAACAATGATATTATAGAAAGAAAAATACTTTAGAGATGGAATAAATATATTGGGGAACACTTCGAAAGAAACTTGAAATTATGACTAAATGCATCCACACTAAGAAATACCTCTTAGGTTCATACAACCATGGATGAAAACGTCATAATTCGTTTTAATTTAAACAATGCGCGTTTATAAATTCCCTGCCATGTGAACGTTCAAATAAAACACCGTTACAAGAGCGTTCTTAAAAAGAAAAAACGGTAAAAGGGAAAATCAATTATTAAAAATCGCCTAAAGACACCACTCATGGTCGAAACCTGGGTAGCGAAATAACTCGTTTACAAATGGAATATATATATATATATTGCGTGTGTCAGTGTGTCACTTAAAATTAATCAGGATTTATCAGATATGTATGATCAATATTTCTTGACAGTATTAAAAAAACAATTTTTTGTCACTTCTGATGGCTTTCCGAAGATCATTCCTGAATACTACTCTATCAAGTATACCATAAATTTCGGAAAGCTGTCTGAAACTATGAACAAAGTTATATTATCCTTTTAGCAACTCCTGATATTGCATACCTGCGTCATTGTGGGTAGCTGTATGGAAAATATCACAAGTGCATGCACCTAAGTATATATGCATGAGTCCATAGCTAGGTATATACTTGTATGTTGTTTATGTAATGGTCGTCACATTTGGGTGCAGATAGACAGCTGTCGTAAAAGAATATACAGAGGCGGCAAGAGTTAAAAAGAAACGACTTTAAAGATAAGTGGTCCGCAAGACATGGTATATATATATATATATATATATATATATATATATATATATATATATATATATATCTACCCCCGTACAGTTAACGACCATTTACACTTAGTACACAGCTGCTAGCCCCACCTAGAGGCGAGATGGGTCGACTTGATTTGCTTCGAGAACGTTCTTGGAGGGAGAACACACACAGACCAATATCCACCTACCTGTCACAAAAAATTACTCTCATATGCACGCTCTCTCTCTCTCCCCCCCTCTCTCTCTCTCTCTCTCACAGACACACACACTCACACACACACGGGTACACACGCATGAAAAATATTTGCACCCCAATAAACTAAATTAAATTTAATCATGTGCGAATATGTTCTCAGAGTTTGACCGTCAAAAACATTGTTTTATAAATTTCAGAAGATAAGTTGATCCAGACTTCTTCTATGTATCTTGTCCGTTCATTACATTGTCAATCATAGTTCTCCGAAATTTCCTGTCCTTTGTAGCTCTTAATAAATTTTTTATAATCTCCTAAACCCTGTTTTGCTATCCATTTGCTCAAGCTCTCTAGGTAGGTCATGCATTATTTTCCTCTGTTCCTTTTGACTCCAATCTGTTCCGTAAGTATCAATTTTCTTCCTTACATGGCCTAGAAATGTCAACTGTTTCTTTCTGATTTTAATTATGTGTCGTTTTTCTTTCTATTTTCTTTAAAACTTCGTCGTTGCTTCAGTCTATCCTATTCTCAGCATCTTTCCGTAGAAACACATTTCTGATGCTGCAAGTCTCTTCTTCATCTTCAAGGAGATTTTTCAGTATTCAATGTCATATAGATGGACTGATATTATGTAACAGTTCAGTACTCTTTTCTTTGATTATAACGAATTTTTTTCTGTTTGTTAATACTTTGCTTAATGCACCTTCGGATTTCAGTGTTGCACTTTCCATCATCTGCTAAAAAACTTCCTAGGTATTTAAAGTACGCGTGTTCTCAACTCGACTGCTGTCTGCAAACTGCTGAACTCAACTCTGACTCTGTGACAACTGACGTCACTTAAATAGTCAACTCGTCCGACACGTGTTATTTTGTTGTATTCAGTCACACATCAGGTGCTGACTTATTTTTGACTCTGGCTGTCAAAACAAAATTCTAGTTCGACACTTGCGTTTTCTGACATTTCAAATAACATCTATTCTTTCAAATTTTGTAAAAAAATGCGAATGTACTACTCAGCAAAATTCTACACCGACCAAGATATAGTATAACAATTTGGCAAAATCCTGTCATTTTCGCTGGCAATCATGAATGACTTTTAGTATTATTCCACACCGACCAAGATATTATACAACAACAGTATTTCAACATGATATGTTCGTAAACCATTTGCCCATTCAAACCCTTATCATGAGCGAACTTAAAAAGGAAGCAAGAAGGATTTGTGTAAGAATAACGATCGAAAACTGTAGCTAAAGTTTTTCTAATTGTTATATCTGACTGTTAAATTTACTCAGTTTAGGAAACAAAAAATGTAAATATTTAGTCATTAGCGTGCGTTGCCTGTGTTCCCACACTGCAAGAAGATAACTCCTAGCGGAGGTTAATATAAGAGCAGGCATTTTCCGATGCGATTTCCTATCTTCATTGTTATTTATAAGTATTAGGTTGTTCGGAAAATAATGTCCGATTTTAGACTCAATTCAAAATAGGAACCCCGAATATTTATACATTTCTACTATAGAGTCACAAAGTTATTTATGTCTCTACGATAAAACTATAATGGTTTGGACGGCAAGAAATTTTGAATGCAGTTTTTGCATCTTCTTTGTAACGAAATGTCTTTTGACGTAAAATATGTTATTAAGACGAAATCAACATCTAAAAAAGTGCTTTCAGATGTTGATTGTCAATTTAAGATGACGGGCTTCTAACAACTTAATCATCAAGACTCGTATTCCCACTTCTGAACTCCAGAAACCGGCGCCGTACTATCCAACCACAGGTGGATCCTTCACCCCATGCTTTGTTAATGTTATCATCAGTTTGATATGCATTATGATCAAGTTTGAACTCATGCAAAAAAGCAAACGCATCTCTTCTTCTTTTCATAGTTAAGATGACGAGTATATAATGTTTTAAGTTAAATTCTAAAAGAAATTGATATAAAATTAAGAAAGAGGACACTTGAATCATTAAGAATAAGTAATATATTTTTGTGCAACTATGATAATATATTAGCACACAATTAAAAAAGGTTTATTCTAAGATCGGACATTATTTTTCTAATACACCGTTAAATGCCCACTGCCAACCGTAAAATAAAATAAATCCAGTATAAAAAAATGTAGCTGTAAAAAGAAAAGTAAAGTATAAAAAATACAATAAATATGTAAAAATAAAAAGATGAAAATATAATACATAAGAAATAGAAATAAAATTTAAAATACAAATCCAGGATGGCTTATAAGTTTCTAAAATAATCCAGAATTAATTATAGGTTTTTACCTATAACCCGTTGATGCCCATCGTCTCCAAAATGGGACAGTGCGCATTAATGGGGTTAAAATAATCAAACTTGTTAAAAAACCCTTTTTGTAAACCAGTAAAATCTGAAGCGTTCGTAATAAAATTAACTATTCAAGATGTCTTCACTTGTTTCTCTGCGCCAGATTTCAATATAATTCATATCTAAACTTAGTGTTATGCAGTACAAACCAAAGGCAGATAGAAAGATTGTATTGCACCAATATTTTAACGAGGATGGACAATCTACTCATAAGTATACGAAATTCGAACTTTTACCGAAGCTGGAACAGTCAGCTCTAGCTGAGGTGGGAAACACACAACGAGGACAGTAAGGGAATAAGCCTTCAAGAGTAGGTCAGTGGATATCGTTTTTACCGACGTATGCAAATTAACTGAAAGAAAAAAATGTCGATACTATGCTACATACAAAAATATTTATCTAGAACAAACATTGTCGAACATTTTCCACAATTTAAACCATTTTTTATGTTATTGGTTACTTGAGAAGATGTTGTCAGACTCAGACGATCCTAATCTGTTATATCAATGACTCACCTGTCACAAATGCAGCGATTGGCCCCATTATTGTGTCAGCTGTCGAGTATATGAGTTTGCCTGTCGTCTGCTGAGGTGGTCGCCATTTTGCGAGTTCGTGCCTTGAATCCTATTATATCTCTTTTCGTTGGATCTGACAAACTTAACATTGCGAAAAATTTTTTTTTCACTATTATACAATCGCTGAAAACGATAGCCAAAAAGTCATGTGATAAGAGTCTATGAAGAAAAATGCGCTCGCAGAAAAAATCTGCTGAGATTTTAGAGCAAAAAAGAACAAGATAAAGATCGAATAATTTTCGACATTTTTCTCAGTGTCGCCATACCCTACCGCCTGACAAATTCACTAAACAGGCGAATAGTTATTACATTTTGTAATCCTATTGTCCTGTTGAAAATCTCACTGGAAACAAAGAAAAGAGTGCTGGATTGCGACGTGATGTCAGTTCTTCAATACGGCAGCGAATGCTGGACAATATCATCGAAAATGAGGACAAAACTGGAGGCAGCGGAAATGTGGTTCTACAGAAGGATGCTGCAGATATCATGAGCATGCAAGCAACGATGAGGTGTTGGAAAGAATGGCAACAAAGAGGAAATTGATACTGAGCATCAGGAAGAGACAACTGATGAGGGAGGAGAGCTTGGAGAACCTGATACTGACTGGCCAGATAGAAGGAAAGAGAGACAGAGAAAGACAGCGGATAACATATTTGCAGGGCCTGATCAGGTGGTTGACGGAATGGGGGTTGACAGGAGTAACAGGAACAAACATACTAGGAGCAACAAGTGATAGGGAAACATGGAGAACCATGATCGCCTACGTCCTAAAAGGACAGGGCACATAGAAGAAGAATTGTCCTGTGTCCTATATTGATGAACTTTATCTAAAGTAATGAAAAAGACATTAATTTGTTTTAGTCCCTGAAAAAGATCAATCCGAACCTAAAATTCTATTGTACTATATACTCAATACGGGTTAAAAAAAAAAGAAAAGAAGCTTGTTGACAGCCAATGAATTGTTGTTTTTCCAGTTTCTTTCGAGCAAATAGTCTTTTTAACTGAATGGCAATCCCATTCCTGTTTTCAGTATTGACATTCGTAGTGTCCGCAACAATCATCATTTTTTCTTTTATTATTTGTATTAATTAAGAACATCTGCTATTCCTTTGGCAACTGTATCCGCTTTTCCATTTGGTCGATCTAATGCTTATAACTTAACATCTCTTCTTTCATTCTTTAAACCAAACACTTGATATTCTTGGCCATCAGTTCGTTTACCATCAAAATGCAATGACCAATTTTCTAAGTGTAACGTTTTCTTCATTTCTTCTTTAAGTTTAACATTTTCGTTAATAGTAGATTAGTAAATACCAGATTGAGAAGACGTCACAATGCCAATCCTTTTTTGAGATAACTGCTGGCAAACATTTACTGCTTTGCAAGTTCGTAAGTTTGAAGATGTTACTAAGTTGGTTATAATTTTGGTTTTGCTATACTTCTTCCTTTTTTCTTCATATTCACTCTTTGACTGGGTCTCTTATTCAGATTTTGAAGTTGCTGTTGTTACTGTTTTTGAAGTTCGCTAGAAGGTCATTTTTTCCTTTTGAATATATGGTAATTTTCTAAGCGCAGTTTAGATGTGGCACAAGACCGAAAGTATGGAGCTCCCAGTGAGGATCGAACTCACTACTCAATTGTAATGATTATAACACGACAAGCTTACCAACCATTACACCACCTCGAGGTGCCCCTTCTTTTAAATGCATGAATACTTTTGGAACTCTCAGTATTTCCAGTTTTATATCCAGCATGTCTTTTGTTTCCGACCGGAAGATGACATAAACGTCAGTCCTCGTTACACAACCACTCAACATTTTCTTTTGTGATATCAAAAATATTCATTCAATGGATCATGTTTTTCTCGTTTTACACATTCATCTTAAGTGTTCAGGACTTGATCCATTTTTGACTTGAGTTGATAAATTGAGGAAATTTAATTTCTTCTTCCATAAACTTCTTACTTCTTCAGCGATTTTTTATACGTTCTTTCTTTCCTTTGATGGACGCACCATAGAAAAGATAGCGACTGACAATTTGGACATTGAATTGTTTCCGGCTTTGTTTTCCAGTGATTGTTTTTCTAGTGAAACATTTCTTCTTTTCTTATGTGTTTATTGAAATCTTATGAGATTCTTCGTACAGATCTTGTTTCTTTCAGTGGTAGAAGCACTTTTTATAGGGCATTATAGTTAAAAATGAATACTTTGATATATTTCAGCAAATCAATCAAGAAGTTTATATATTCTGAAACGACAACAAGAAAAAAATTAATCACAAGCACAACAGATTTTTACCATTCGCCTTATCTAAATGAGAATTCAATCAGTGCTCACGCCTATATAGTCGCAGAAAATGCACGTCATAAATTTCTAGAAAGCACGAGAAGGATCAAAAAAATTATCAAAGTCTACTAAAAGTTCTAGAAGGCTCCAAAAATTTCTAGAAGGTTCCAGAAAGTTCTAGAAGACTACAGAAAGTTATAGTACTACTATACCCACATACAATTTTAGAAATAGAAGTACTATGCACATATACGATTTTAGAAATGGGATGACGTTTCAAAAATGAATTAAACTCAACTTCGTTACTTTTGAACAAAACAATCGAATAATGATACAAAAAATCAATTATTTTACAAAAAGTCATGACCATAATATATATATAGTCATCAGCAGACACATCTGTTTCGCAGCTCGTCAGCACGGTTAGACAGCCGATTACTTTTTACCCAGGATTGAAACCCGACCGAACTAGCAGCAGTCGGCGATTCTACCTTTGAGCTACGGACTCTCGTTAGAAGAAGGCAGACTATTTAGCGTGCATATTATCATTATACACGCCCAATAGCTGAGAATATTATGAATTATAATATACTCAGCTATTGGGCGTGTATAATGATAATGAATGATCGTTACTGAATGAACGATGCGTAAATGCTATAGTAGCGACTGTTTTTCAAAGTCTACCATTCTTCCAGAGTGCTCAATCAGGGTGTGATATCGTATATATATATATATATATATATATATATATATATATATATATATATATGTGTGTGTGTGTGTGTGTGTGTGTGTCGCTATCTGCTCGTTAAGTGAGCATGGCTATTGCTAACGATTCAATGTAATTCGTCATGAAGCGGTCATGAAAAGCGGCAGTAACTTTTGAAACTAACAAATGATTTATTTAATTTCTGTTTGCGTTGTTCAGTAATATTAAAATCGGAAGTGAAAGCTGCACTGGCCCAACTGAATAGAAACAAAGCAGCAGGATCAGACGACATTGTAATAGAGATGCTGGCTTGCCTTAGACGATTTTGGAGTAGACAAAATCAAAGAAATAATAAATGAAATCTACAACAGCAGCAATATCCTGAAAGACCTAAGCAGATCGATTTTCATAGCACTGGCTAAGAAGCCTGGCGTAAACGAATGCGAACTCCACCGAACAATTAGCTTAATGAGTCATGCAGCAAAACTCATCATCTGAATTCTGATGAATAGAGAGCGAAGCAGATTCAGACCAAAAATAGGCCAAGAACAGAGCAGTTTCGTCAAAGACACTGGACCAAGGAACGCGATATTTATGCTTAGAATGTTGTCAGAAAAGGGCGGTAAAATGCAGAATGGACTATACTTTTGTTTCATAGACTACGCAAAGGCATTCGACAAAGTACGCCACAAAGACCTGATAGAGATGCTCGGCCAACTTAGAATATCCGGGAAAGACATTAGAGTAATCAAGAACCTTCTTTGGCAACAGACTGCCTGCTTACGGACAGGAAATGAGTTCGGCAGATATGCAAAGATAGAAAGGAGTTAAGGCAATGGTAGGTCTTCTCACCAAATCTATTCAACCTATACAGTGAGACAATTCTGAGAGCGCTAGAAGTCCTGCGATAATTTGTCATTGGTGGCCACAGTCTGAACAATATAAGATACGCAGATTCTACAGTGCTGATAGCAACATGGAAAGGAAACTATAAGACTTCCGACAGGAGGTAGTTACAGAAAGAGGAAAGAAAATGCTACTTATAAAATACTAGAAAACTGAACTGCTAAATCCGAGTAGGGCAGATCAAAATCAAGCAGTTGCAGAAATTTAAATACCTGTGAAGTGTACTTAGAGAGAACGGAAAGTGTGACACTGAGATCCGTATTGGTATGGCAAAGGATGCAATCCAAAAGCTGAATAGAGTATTGAGAAACATAAAGATTTCGCTAGAAGAAGAGAGTGCTGTATTGTTATGTGATGTCTGTCTTTCAGTATGGCAGCGAATGCTGGATAATCTCATCAAAGATGAAGGAATGACTTGAAACAGTCAAAATGTGGTTCTACAGAAAGATGCTGAGGATACTATGGACAGAACATGTGAGCAACGATGAAGTTTTGGCGAGAATGGACACGAAAAAGAAGCTGATACTTAACATCAGGAAAACACAGTTTCTGGGATATGTAGTGAGGAAAGAGGGCTTGGAGGATCTGATGCTCAAGGGACGGATAGAAGGAAGGAGTGACAAAGAAAAGCAATGTGTAACGTACTTGAGGGACTTGAGTAGATGGATGGTGGAAGGGGTTTGAGCGGGATAACAGGAGAAAAGCTGCTAAGAGCTGCAAGGGACAAGAAGATGTGAAGAACCATGATCGAGACACGACACATAGAATAAGAAGAATCAGTGTAAATTACACCCCTAAGAAATGCAATTTCATGTTTTAAAAAATATAGCAGCAGCACTGTGTGGCCACCCTCTGTGGTGTGACACAGACCATGGCCTTTTCCAGCCAAATTCTAAAATCACTGTCTTTGAATCAAACCTGACCTACATATTGCAGTCTAGCTTCAGATATCAATATCACTCTTCACATTAACACAGGAATGTTGATCATTTTTTTGTCTTCTAAGATGAATAAATTCTAAAATCTTGGTGAATTAAATTTGTTTTGTGTTGGTCAGAATCAGCTATGAATATATTTGGACACTTGGATTTGTGTCATTTTATGTTTTCTAGTTCTTAATAACATGAATGTTGGTCTTATGTTCCTATTCATATGTTTTTAACTTATAAGTTGACAAACAACATTAATTATCAGTAATATGTAACGTCTAAGATTAACCTGAGATATTTTATAGCTTCCTGGTACTTCTTTTTTCTCAGACATATTTTACTTCATCTTATATGGGCTTCAGATATGACAGGCTGAGTTATTTTGGTAAGACCTGTTTAAATTTATTTGTCAACCATGTGAAGAAATGAAAATATGCCATTTGCAATAAAATTTTCATAAAAATAGTTCATTTGCATTTAATTTTAATGGTTCAAAGAATGTCAAGCAAAATGGTTGGTCCTCATGAATATTCATCTAATCAGATCTGGTCCTCTTTGAAAAAAAAAGTTTGGACACCCCTGCTCTAAACGCTATTGAGTAGAAAATAATTGTGGGTGAGAATGCGGTTATTTGTAACTATTGTATAAAGTTATTTTTAACTTTTAGCATATTATTTATTGTTGATGACTTAGAGTATTTTGTATTTATTTCTTAAGAGTATTTTGTATTTATTTCTTAAGAGTATTTTGTATTTATTTCTTAAGAGTATTTTGTATTTATTCATGAATTATTTGTAGTTGATTGAATGAACTTAGTTGTGATTATGCGTGCATTCGGAGTTAATTTAGATTGGCGTAAAGGTCCCACCCTTTTACCGTTGAAATAATTAAATGTAACCCCCTCTTCTACTCTACAGTTTCTTTTCTCACACTTCTTGCCTGTGGAACCCCCTTCCGTTTACTTGTTTCCCTGATAGTTACAATCTCAAAAAAAATTAAGTGCAACGTCAATTGCCATCTTCTATATACTTAAATCCCACTATCTTTTATCCTTTCTTCGACGCCCATTGTACTTAGTCTTTTCTTTAACTGCGAACTAGTGGCGGTCCCGCCTTGCTTGAGATGAAATGATTAAAAAAATCAATTAGTTAATTTATTTAATCGGTATCACCCCCAAGCAAGGCAATAAAGCCATTAAGACACAAGGGGTTACTGGGTATGGAAGAATTTGAAACAGAAACATTAAGGAACGAGTACAATCAAACAACAGGCATTCAGAAGAAAGTTGGTTGGTTGTTTTGTTTTTATGACATATCAACCTCGGCGGGTCATTTATTGCCAACTAAATTTTATTTATTTATTACTGGTAATACCTTTTTGCTTTCAACAATTTAATGTTGTTTTTTGTTATAAGTTTTTTATATAAGTTTTGTGTCTAGTAATACTTTTTTCTTTTCGAGTATCAAGATTCACTGGGATTTGTTTTTAAGGTCAGGGTCCCCAAGTCCTACCCTGTTATTTAACCCATAACTAGAGGGAAGACACGGATTAATATCTTTCCCAAGGGTACCAGTGCTTAAGTGAATGCAGGGTATTCAACTGGAATTCGAACTCAGCTCACCGATTTCTCTTTCCGAGCCGATATCCACTGCACCACAACGCACATCCGTCACTAAGCGCTTACAGCACCTGGTATTCCCAAGCGGTCACCCATCTAAGTACTTGCTTAACTTCGGTGATCGAGCAAGAACCGGTGTATTCAACGTGATATGGCCGTAAGCCCTCAGAAGAAAGAAGATAATGATTGACATTGAATTTAAATTTTTGAGGATTAAAGTCGGCTGGAAAGCATGGAGCCAGACGGGAGTTCCTCAAGCGATACGTGTGAGAAAAATAAAATGTTAGTGTACAATTTACAACTAGCCCAAATGTAAATTAATGCGATTTCGACGCCTGTTTAGTACAATGCGCCCACATTAAAAAAGTAATGAAGAGCTCATCCGAACGATTACCGGGAAAGTATTTATGAAAAAGGTACGGGGAGGCAATCTTACGGCGGTAGGAAAGAGACAGAAACCGAGCCACCAGATCGGGACGGATAATACAGCTGATTCTACTTTGTATTATATGAAAGAGCTTCTTAGTTTATCCCTGATATTGAGCACTTTTAGTCATAAATATACCATAGCTTTTTACTGTCTGTCTGTCTGTCTGTCTGTCTGTCTGTCTCTCTCTCTCTCTCTCTCTCTCTCTATATATATATATATATATATATTTTAAACTTTAATCCAAAAGGAAAAACAGGAAGGTAAATCCCAAAGACCCGATTCTAATTAATATTAATATTTTAATATTAATATTTTTCTGTATGTATGTATATATATTTCTCCCCGCACCTAAAATATTCTTAACAATTTTTTTAATAAATTTTATAAATTTTATTTCTAATTTAAATCTAGGTTTATAATTAATTTAATTAAATTTAAATAAATTATATGTCAGCTTTTTTTTCGCACAAATAATTTTTTTCTTCTAAAAATCTCTTTTTCTAATAACTTCATTCCATTTAAAAACGCTAGTTTTGTTAACACGTCCCTAGCGTCTCTACGGAAATGAAGTTTTTCCTTTTTAATCTTTTCTTTATTTTTTATTCCTTTTCTTTTTTCCTTTTTCTTTCCTTCTTTCCGTTTTGTTTAGCCCACTTCCCTGTCAAACAGCACTTCCTATTTCTTCCTTTACTCCCCCATTCCCAGTCAAATTTTTAAATTTTTCACTTACAACTTAATCTAAATGTAAGTTGTCCAAAATCTAAAAATAGACATTCATTGCTATCTACTTATTAATCCAACCTTTCTAGTTTTTTCTGTGACGTAAATTTTTGAACTTCAGCCGGTAGTATCTTATTTTATTTTGAGCATAAGTTGCCGATGAAATGTGAAATCTCTCTTAGGGATTTCATGTAGAAATGATCATACAACGGTTTTGAACTTCGAAATTTATTATATATATATAGTGTTGAGTTGTGATGATACCTAGAGCCAAGATTTCTGCATTTTCTGTGGTTTATTGATAAAAGGATATTTTGGTAAGCATTTTTTTTGTCGTGAAGTGCTCGATATCGTGACAGAGATAGAGCATTAATAGGTTTAAAGTGGGGAAGTTTGTCATTTAACTGAGCAGAATTATGCTGATTTCGAGGTTTTATGAATGCAACATTCTGATATTTTTATCACAATTATATATATATATATATATATATATATATATATATATATATATATATAATGGTTGTTACAATGGTTTATTAATTCATAGTATCATTACACAAAAGTTTTCGTGTTTCGAAGCTGCTACGTCCGCTTTTCATCTAGTGATAAGTTGAAAAGCATTTCAACTTATAACCCGAAAAGAAGCGCACGTAGCAGCTTCGAAACGCGAAAGTTTTTGTGTAGTGATACTATGAATTTATAAACCATTTAACAACCGTTACAATATAATGCTCTACGTTGTATCGAGCACTCTTTATAAAAGTAAATGCATGAACAGTAGGTAAAAAACCTACGTGTTCTATAACTTTGTTACAATATATATATATATATATATATATATATATATATATATATATATATGAATTACTCTTCAGTAATGAATTGAGTGACTAGCGTGTGTATACACCGCGTATATATAACACGCTAAAATTTCCTCCTCTCTCGATGGCTTAGGGAGTAGGCACTCTGACTAACACCAAATTAGTCGAGTCTTGATCCCGGCTGGAAGCAAGTGAAGGTCTAGCCACACTGATGAGCTGTAATACAGGTTTGTATGTGGGTGACTAATAAATTATACTTTCATTAAGACAGAGCCCTAGAAAGAAAAATTTTAAAAACAGTTAACACTTCTGTGATTTACGCATTACTCTTTAGTAATGAATTCAGTTATCCCGGTGATTGGCGTGTGTACACACCGCATAACATGCCAAAACTTCCTTTTCTCACATTTCATGCGCCCATGGCTTAGGGAGTAGGCACTCCGACTGACACAAAATTAGTCGAGTTTCGCTCCCGGTTGGAAGCAAGTGGAGGTCTAGCCACACTGATGAACTCTGATACAGCAAAACATGCCTGTATGTAGATGACTTATATGTATATGCAAAGAAGTTCAGTTTGTTTAATATTTTATTGAATTTTTTCCAATTTTTGAATGTGGGGTTGTGTATTCGGATGAGTATTGTGGATAATGGGTCCAACGGTCATGTTTTAGACATTTTAAGCTAAACCAAAAGAAACCTGAAATAACCAAAGAAACAATCCTCGTCAGTTCTTGTTTTGATGAATACTTGCTGCCTAAATAAATAAACATATATATTAAATAATTAATTCATCGAGTTTTTATTAGACCTCAACAGAATGCAGAAAGCACTGGTCGGCCGTTTCGTCTTATATTTGGGACTCCTCAGCAGTGCGCATCCACTACCAAGAATTGAAAACCAGACTGTTACGTTATTAAGTGAACGTCATACCAACTGTACTACGGGCCCCGGTGACGAAAAAGGTAACGAATATGTGAATGAGCGACGCTATATCGAGTCTAATTCGTTTCGAGTAATGCCATTGCTAGATGCATCCTGAAGTATGGACAGCACTTATGTAGCTTTTTAGTTCTGTTTGGGTCTTACATTCTCTTGCGCAGATGCGGTATTTATTTTTAGAAAGCATACATACAGACGTCTACACGAACATAGATATACATTTTATCTATGTGAATGTGTGCTTTTGCGAACTGAAATAAAAAAGAAGACATTTATCATATTTCTTTGTATCATGCAACTCGAGTAAAAGAATTTAAAAATTTCTCCACCCATCTCCTTTCCGCATATAATTTTAGAACAGTGTGAAGTATAACAGGTTGGCTCGAATATTTGCCCATGTTTGTTGGTGTGGAACCAAATACGAAAATTATTGAATAGTAAAATAAAATAGAATAGAATTAAGTCAAGACGGTAAGTTTATTTCTTTTCTTGTCCTAAGAAACGTACAAATATTGTCATTTTTAAAGGAGAAAGAAAAACGTGAAATAGAGATAAATTTGACGCGGGTGACTTTTGTGGACAAGAAAGAAAAAGCTAAAATCGAATGCGATTTTCTCTAACTAATCAATGTGTTATTTTTAGTATTTTTTGGACATGGGGATTAGGCTTTTATACTTGCATTTTCCACAAATATGTTACAGGAAAGTTTGGTAGAATTCCGCGAGTGTTGAAATGAATCCTAATATGCTATGGCCAGAGAAGTGTAACGTTATTTTTCTTGATAGGCATGTAGTAGTATATCCAATATAATTATTCATGAATTTTGTTGGATTAGACACGTGAAAATGACAGAAACACTAATATAAAAAAGCACTAACACTAAGTAACATCAACTATGAACACGGACACAATGTGCTGACTGTGTTTGAAAATTAAAACATCCCTATAACTCTAGATTCATACATAACAAAATCAATACATTCATTTAAAAATAAAAATCAAAATCACCCTTGATAATGGTTAAAAGAATATCTCAAAACGCTTGGATATGTAGAACAAGTGAACGATTTTTACACACTTTATGCCACGCAAACAAAACATATGAATATAAGAAAAATTAAATCAAAATCTTAATCGATTTAGCTTGTCAGTTGTTTAATGAAAACTCTCTCTCTCTCTCTATATATATATATATATACAGAGAGAGAGAGAGAGAGAGAGAGAGAGAGAGAGAGAGAGAGAGAGAGAGAGAGAGAGGGTGATTTATAACAAAAGTTAGTTTCGTTTTTCCTTAGCATTTAAACACGTGATTTCGTTTCCCACGTCACTGATATTTATGACATATATGCATATTCTGTTAGGTGACATTCCAGCGTATCTTTCTATGCAATATGTGTGTGGGTTGTGAATTCTAAATCTTTTTTTAAAGTTAAAAGTGAAAATGAAGGAATGAATCGGAAACAAGTGATACTGTGATTCTGGTGGGGCAGGAAGGCGATTGTATATTTCGAGCTCCTTCGGTAAAAGCAGACGTTCCATTCAAACAAGTACTCTTCCTAAGTGGTCCGAATAAAGACAGAAATCGGCGAAAAGCATTCGGAATTGACCAATCGGAAGGGCGTCATCATTCATCAGGACAACGCTAGTCAGAGCTCAAGTCTCTTTGCAGACCCGATAGAAATTAGTACAACATTTTCTGGGGTGTCCTACTTCACTTGCTGCACACGCCTGACCTTACACCGTCGGAATACAACTTATTTCGATACCTACAAAATTCTCTTTAAATGCTGTACATGATTCTAATCTCTGTCTATATGTTTGACACCGTACGGATGTAACACGAGAGAAAATAGTAAAATCAGGCATAGCTGACCACATATGGAGAAAAGGGAGATCACTGCATTGCGTGGGATGAAGCCACCAAGTAAATACAATACATACACACAGCAAGAGAGAGAGAGAGAGAGAGAGAGAGAGAGAGAGAGAGAGAGAGAGAGAGAGAGAGATTGTAATATGAGCTCTGGTAAATATTGTTACTGAGACATTAGGTTTATAAGTCCCCAAAATTCACTTACTTTGTGAATTAAAAGCGTTGGTTGATTGATCTAAAAAGTGACTTCATTTAAAGATTTGTGAGTTCAATCTCTGGCTACAGCAGAGAGAACAAAAACTCAGAGAGAGAAGTTATCAAGAGGAATTAAGTTAAACTGAGATATCCAAAAGCATGGCACGTTGAATTAGAATAATCTACCCTCGTGGACTAAATAAAAAGGCCGATTTAAAATTCCAACAAATAACATCTGAAGAAGGCCGGAGCATACAACGGCCGAAACGTCGTGAATATGCCAATAAAAATGAGGACAATGTTAATAGTGTAAATTACGATAATCTTATCTCGGGCATTGATGACATCTGTTATTGCTCTGGTTTTTGAAGTCCAGTGGCGATGGCGAGGTGGCAAAGTGGCAACGCGTACAGGTCTGACAAACTGGGAGGACATAGTTGCTGGCCAACACACTGGCGATCTTTAGTAAAGTAGTTTGCCTATCTGTGGAGGTAGAGGTAGCTCTCGATTTTTCCGAAAGTGACCGAGCAGCACTGTTTATGAATAGCATTATTCATCAGATATTTGGAAATGTGTGTCTCAATGATTAAGTTTGGCCAATTTAACGCGGTTGGGAGATTTCTTATTAAGCTCTCGAAATCAAACAATTTAACATATCTTACTAGAACGTACGAATGCTCATTGACAACACAACCCATCTCCTATTCGAAGTACCACTCTTGTTGCTAGAGGAGACAGCAGCAATGCCGTTGATATTAATGCTTTATCTGAGACTCGCCTCTCTGTCTGTCTGTGGTGGCATTCGTCCTTGGTAGGTTTAGCTGCCTTCTTCCTTAGAAGAAGTTTCATGAGACCTTTTTGGACCCCAACTGCATGTGGTGCGAAGATCTTTCCGCAGTAGGTTGCCAATTCTTACTGCAGTAGACTGGTTTCCAACCAAGGCTGAAGAACCCAGTCTGTTCTGCTATTTACCTATAACTGGGGATGAGGAAGAGATGGATTCATACTTTTCCTAAGGTAAGTAAATGTAATGAATTCGACTGGAATTCGAATTTAGCTCTCCGTGAGATCCGTCTCTCTGATGACGGTCAAACCGAGGTGCATAGTTGTGGATTCTCATAAAAGCAGGAAAACAGAAGGATGAAGAAAAGCTCATGTGGAGTTCAATGAACGAACGAGCCTAGTGTCTCTTTTGAGCGAGCTACTACATGATATGAGCGATAGGCTTTGGTTGCACCTTTCCTGTAGTCGATCTGCTATGCTAATCAGAGCTTACGTCGCTCATCTTGTCTCAGATAAAGCTAAAGTGCCCTTATTTTATGAGGCGTCTCCTTCAATCTTTCCCTAAGCTTGATAAAATAATATTGTTAGGGGATTTTGATGAGAAAGCTGTAAGTTATAGGGAGATCTGGAGTTACCTGGGGAGGTACGGTACAGGAAAAATGAATGACAAATGGGTAGTTGCTTCTTGAATTGTTTTAGCTTCACATTCAGTCAGTTAATTGCCATACATGATGCACGCTTGGGCGACCATGTCTCGAAAGTGATATGACCGACTGGGTAGAAGATTATCCCGCATTAGGTTGCCATTGCTTTCTGCGGTAGACTGGTTGCCTACCAAGGCTATAGAACGCAATCTGTCCTATTATTTAAACCATAACTGGAGGGAAGAGACGGAATAATACCTTTCCCATGGGTATTTGCGCATAAATGAATGCAGGGAATTCAACTGGAATTTGAACTCGGCTCCCCCCGATTTCTCGTTCTGAATCGATATCCATTGCACCACAATGCACATCAGCTTCACATTGCGAGTACGTAATTTCAATACGAAATTGATCATATAACAATTTGAACGCACTTATGATCCCATCAATAGTACCAACTTGGGTACGTTATAGTCCGTGAACAGATTTTAGAAAGCATACCAGAAATGACCCTGCGCAAAACATTTTGCCACATCTGCAACAATTATTGCAAGTCACTTGCGTGCTTAAAAAAAACCCCAAACATTTTTTTCTTTCACGAGAACTACAAACATTGATCAAACTTGTCAGTTATGGTCATACTCATTTAATGAGCCGAAGTCAGCAGCCACCATGTATGTATGTAAATTAGAACCAGCGTTTGTGTAACATAAAACTGAATGGGAAAATTTAGAGCCAGAAGATTATTTTGCGTCTGCTAGACTCTGCCTATCATAAAATATCTTTTTCTTGGAGATGTGAAGGCAAGAGAACAACGGAATATAAGGAATTTTATTGACTCTCACCTTTCACTTTTCTTTCCACTTAATCGCTAAATCGGCATTTTTCTTGTCGTAGTTTCACAAGTCGATCCTAAAAAAATTATAAAAGTTTCATTGTTACTTATACCAACTTGTATCTTGTTTTTATTTTGACTATAGTTTTTTATCCGTAAATAAGAACAAATCTTCAAATAAGAATATGCATACCATTTCCCCCTTCTGTTCCTATTAGATTAATTTCGAACAACTTTTCCCTCCTCGATTTTCTGTGCATTTCTAACGTAAAATAATATGCATACGGGGTGCATTTAAAAAAAATTTCGAGAATTTTTCAGGAGAGACATTTATTGTTTTCAAGGAAGTACAAAACTCTAATCGCCTTCAAAGTAGGGACCACTGATTTCAATGCTCTTCTAGGGCTCCAGTTACTTCCTAAAGGGTCCATGGAAGTAATCCAAAGTGTTCAGGACCCTTGTCACAGCCTACTTATCTTCTCAATGTCTCAAAAACGACAGTCCCTGAAGTTCTTGTTCAGCGTGGTGAACAACGAAGTCACAGGGAACACAGACTGGACTTTAAGGAGCGTGAGGAACAGTGTTGATGCCCACTCTTGTCAAAACAAAACTTTATTGCATAGCGAGCTTCCAAATTGTCTTCATATTCCGACTGCATTCTGCAAACTAGCCAGTTGGGACAAGCACTCTTTAGTAGAGTGCGTTTAAAAAGCTGTTACAGCTGTCTCCTTTAATCTGGAATAACAAAAATTGGCAGGTTACCTTATTAGATGTATAGTAATGATATACTAAAATTACAATAATTTAGGATAGTTGTAACTGCCTCTCCTAAAAATGTTTAAAACTTCTGGAATGCAACTCCTATATATATATATATATATATATATATATATATAGATGGATACCAATAAATATAAATATACATATGGATATACACGCACATATATAGATATATTTCTGGTGTTAATAAAACAGTGCTCGATGTAATATAACAGAACTATAGAGTGTATATATTAATAAGTATACATATTACCTTACGTCTATATATATATATATATATATATATATATATATATATATATATAGTCATCCGCAGACAGATCTGTTTCGCTGTATCACA
Source organism: Ascarosepion bandense (assembly GCA_037127315.1). Taxonomy (NCBI): domain Eukaryota; kingdom Metazoa; phylum Mollusca; class Cephalopoda; order Sepiida; family Sepiidae; genus Ascarosepion; species Ascarosepion bandense. Next base: position 11,575,446 of record JBBBDQ010000191.1, read on the forward strand.
GCTCATCAGTACGGTCAAACTCTGATAGTTTTTAAACCCAGGATTGAAACCAGACCGAATTGGCGTCAGTCGGCGATTCTACCTCTGGGTTATGGGCGTTCGGTAGAAGAAGGCAGAACTTTTAGCGTGTATATTATCATTATACGCGCCCAATAGCCAGAGTGCTCTAATTCATTTTTACTGAATGAGCGATGCGTACATGCCAGTGTAGCTACTGTTTTTCAAAGTTTATCATTCTTTCAGAGTGCTCAATCAGGGTGTAGGAATAATGTGGCCAGTTGTTTATCACTTAACGGAGCAGAGTCATGCTGATTTTGAAGTTTCGTGATTATGGTCATTATGATGTTTCTCATTCCTCAAAGTGTTTTCCCCCTAATCTGCTGTTGTGTCCCGGTTTTATTCTTACTTATATATAGCTAGATGTAATCCAATATCTTTGTATGTGAATGGTTCTAAAGATGGTTAATTACTTTTTTTGTGTTAAGATCTTTTTACTGTGTTGTATTATTTGCAGGTGATTTGTTTCTTTTTATTGCTTTTTAGAGTGGGTTCTATAGCCTTGGCTAGCAACCAGTTTACCGCAGAAACTAATGGCAACCTACTGCGGGATTGTCTTCTGCCCAGTCGGTCATGTCTCTTTCGAGACATGATCGCCCAAACGTGCATCATGTATGGTACTTAACTGACTGACTGAAATATTACTTCCCTCTATGGTATCTAGACTTGAATTTAAGCGCAGTACTAAATTGGCGGTAAGGTCTCATCATTTTACAGTTAAAATGGCAGATGTAATCGTAAGTTCTATGCTAATATTTTCTTCTATCTCACTTCTCGTTTGTGAAAGTCCCTTTCGGCTTCTTGCTTCCTAGTCAACTTTGATATTGAAGAATTTAAATGCAGTGTCAGTCGTTATTAACTGTTTTCTTAATTCTTGCGTCTTAGTAGCTTTATCGCCTTGCTTGAGGTATAACGATTATCAAATGTTGTATTTGAAAACAATGAGAAACACAAATACTTATGGCTTAAATATTTGATATTTTTCAAGCACACTAATGTAAGGATGTAGGCGTGTTTATCGGCATTCGGAATCCCAACACTTGACTTGTGTTGAAAGTCGACTGCAAATACTATAGGTAGTGTTGGCACCGCTGCAACCATCATGTAAGTATATGTAAACAGGACTTCTGATAAGATTAAAAAGAAATAAAGAACACACCTTTGTTATCTAAAGAGTGCTTCACATTTTGCTTTAATGAATACTAAATATAGAAATTTTTTTTCTCTCTCTTACCATTTTCTATTGACGCAACTAATCGTATTTTTTGTGAATTAATGCTGTCATTCGTTAACAACAGAACAGACGAACAATCTAGAATAATAAAAAAATAACCATTTCAATGGCATTACCAAAAAAGAATGAATGAAACAAAATATGCTTATTTCACATCTAGACATCATCAAAAATTCGCTTTGACAAGACAATAACCCCGACCTTTTGATCCGGTATAAATTATGATGACTACTCTTCAGGTTATTGCGTCGTGTTAAACGCTTGGATCAACTTCACGTCAACAAGGCTCAATTTGAAGTCCGCCAGTTTTCTTTTCTTTTTTTTCTTTTTTCAAGTGACATTACAATTGCAGGCACTCTGATATGTATAAGTAAAATAATCAAATCTTTAAATGTCATTAATTATTTTTTTTACCAACGGAGAATCTGTTTTAGGTTAAATTCCATCTGTCAAAACCGACAATGAATACAATAACCATTTTTGGCTACTACTTAAGAAGGAAAGATGACATTAATATTTTTAAACTTATTGTCAATAATCGAATAGGTTAGAATTGTTGTCGACGATATATAATTGATTAAACCTTTGGAATAAATTGTTGTGTAGTCGAGAACATTTCTTGTCAGTTATAATATAGTCTAAATCAGCGTTTTACAAGCTTTAATTTTACTGTGACCCACAAGAAGAACCCCATTGTGGATTGCGACGAATGTATATTGAGTCGCAATCAAAGACAAATTCTGTTCACTCGATTCATTTATTTAGCATTGACAATTTATATGTATATTTCTCATGATCCGCACGTTTTGGAATTACATGTATATATATATATCTATATCATCTATTTGTATGAATATAAATTTATTACTGAAAAAAAAAAAATAACTCGTTCTTAAATCTCGCCGAAACAACAGCCAAGTCACGGAAAATTCTGAGACTTCAAATACACACAACACATCCTCTTACTATCAGAGAAAATATTTCATGAACTGACTCCTTTACCAATTAATACCATAAATAACCACTATAAAATCCGATATTAATTTAAAAAATACAATAAGACTCGGTATTCACAAACTTAAGGGAAACGGTAAACTGGCAGTTAGATCAGATCATTTTACTGTTTGAATTGCTACATGTAACGGTAAGTTCTATTCTCATATTTTTCTTCTCTCGCACCTGTGGAAGCGCTTTCCTGTCATCTTCTTCTTTGTGTCATCTCGCTTCAGAATGTAGGGGATCATGACTTTCTACATCTTCCTATCCCTTGTTGCTCTTAACACCCTTTCTCTTGTTACCTATTCCAAACCCTTCAATGCCTTCCATTTTCTCAAGCCCATCAAGTATGTCTCGCGTTGCTTTCCCCGGTTTCTTTTTTCCTCTATTTTTCTAAGTTTTCTTTTCGTTCTTATTCTCTCCGAAACCTCATCGTTGCTTACATGTTTGGTCCTTGATATACTCAGCATCTTTTTCTAGAACCACCTTTTGGCTGCTTCAAGTCTTTCCTTCATTTTTCATGAGATTGCTCAGTATTTGCTGCCATATTGAAGCACAACCATCACATAAGAATCCAGTACTGTTTTTTTTTGTTTCTAACGAAAATTTCCTAGCTCTCAGTAACTCTGCCTAGCTTTTGGAATGCATCCTTAGCCCGGCCAATTCTACTTCGGATCTCAGTATCGCTCTTTCCGTCCTCTGTTAGATCACTTCCCAGGAATTTAAATTTACCTGTTTGACTTTAGTATTATCGACTAATTGACATTTCGGGGTTCTCTTTGTACTGATGACCATCCATTCCGTTTTCTTGTAGTTTGTAGTCCTTTATTTTCACTTTCTTTATCTACCTTTGGTAAGAGGTCTTGCAGTTTCTTTTCCGTGTCTGCTATCAGCACTGTATCGTCTGCGTATCTTATATTTTTAAGATTGTGGCCGCCAATGACGAATCCTGGCAGGACTTCTAGTTCTTCCAGAATTGCCTCGCTGTATAGATTGAATAGACCTGGTAAGAAGACACATCCTTGTCTTACACCTGCTTCTATTTTTGTATATCTGCTGTAGGCGGCTTTCGGCCAGTACAGGTTCTTGATTATTCTAATCTATTTTCCGAATATATTAAGGTTGCCGAGCATCTCTACCAAGTCTTTGTGGTGTACTCTGTCGAAAGTTTTTGCGTAGTATATGAAACACAAGTACACATCTTTCTGCATTTGTATTGCTCTTTTTATAACATCATGAGTATAGATGTCGCGTTCCTTGTTCTGTGTCCTCGACGAAACCAGACCGGTACTCTACTTCGATATTTAGCCAGGAAATTAACTTTTAGCCCTGATTTCTCTTTGTGAGAGAGAACTGACGCGACTCAGCCCGCAACGAATTTGACGAAAAAGCAACATAAACTCAACGAGAACATATATTAAGGCCTTGAATAAGTTCTCGCTGATGTTTCATGAAAAGTAATGTTTTCTTTACAAAAATTAGTAAGAAACGTGTCACTGAAAGTATTGTTCATCGCTAACCACTATTTTTCCTATTTTTCTGGCAGCATTTGAATTCCAGGGCGGAAAATTGACACGTCTTTTGAAGTTAACCACGAGTCGACCCATTTTTTGGCATCTTCAATGAAATTGCTGCTCAGTCAGGCCATGTGCCATTGATCGGAGTAGGTCTGGGGAATATTGTGGGTTGGGTAGGTTATTCCCATTTAAGCGTTTCCAAGAAGGTTTTCACCCATTTTGTAACATGTGGCTTAGTGCTGTTATGTTGCAAAATCACTTTGTCATGTCTCTGCTTGTATAGCAGCCGTTTTTTCTTCAATGCTCGGCTGAAACGCATCAGTTGATAGCGATCTTCCGTGATGATCTCGGTCGGTTTGAGCAGCTCATAACAAACTATACGCAGCTGATTCCACCTAATGCAGAGCAAAAGCTTTGAATTATGGACATTCGACTTTGCTGCTGATGTCAGGGCTTATCCCACGATCATCAACGTTTAAGCCTGTCGTAGTGTACCCACTTTTCATCGCTGGTCACGATACAATGGAAAAAACCTTTCCTTTCCTGCTGTTGATGCAGCTGTTTACACGTGACAAGACACGGTTCGACGTCTCTCTCCATTTATAGGTGCGTTGCAATCTGAAACTCCACGCACACAGTTCTAGGAGCGCCATTTGTTGGAAAACAGCGAGGACTTATTCAAGGTTCTAATATATATATATATATATATATATATATATATATATGTGTGTAAGCTTACCTCGCTGAAAATCTAGCGTTGGTTTCTTAGTACTGTGCAACATCTAGAGTTTGAATATTATTCACTTTACTCTTATTGTGCAATTTTCTTTTTTGTCGAGACCCATTTTATTTATCTGGCGACACACAGAAGTGTCGGGACCCACAGTTTGAAAAAAACCATGGTCTAAAAAATTATTGTAGCTTGCAAAAAGATCCACCAATAATTCTTGCATTGATCGTGGTGGTGGTGAGGCTTGCGTATCGTCGTGAATATCTGACTTAATAAATCTGCATTGTAGTAATCATCAATCTATTGGCGTAGCGAAAGCCAACCGTCAAAACTCTTAATTTGTTTCTCAATAAAATAATTAACATTTTTAAAAAGCTCTTCACCGAATTCCATTCGAATATGGAGGATAAATATATATGCGCATGTATAATCTTTGATATAAATTTATCTTGCCAGGTCTTGGGATATTTTTCATCTGGATTCTCAACAGTTCCAGACTTTTTTCATACTTGCCTTCAGACTTCTGCATATAATTTTCGAAAATATAATTACATCAAAGTATTAAATATATTAGCTTTTCATTAATCGACCCAGATTTCAAGACTGAGTCGGATTTACTTCGAGCGAATGAAGTAACTGCACTAATGATTTCTACTTTGGTATGATTGATTTGTTTAACTGCATATCAATTCCTCATGGGTTATTTAATGCCAAAATTAAATTTTCCTGTGAGCTTGAAAGTAATAAAACTATGATATGTTATTCTATTTTCACAAATGAATATATGGCAGCTGATACTCGGCTTTTGGCATATATGTGTTTGTATCAACATGATTACTAGAGACATTGATGCGTGTTTCATTTTGTAGTTTTGTTGAAGTCATAATATTATAATACAGTTTGATTTAGAAATTTCTAGTATATTATATGGCTTAATATTATGAAAGAGTTCTTTTATGTTGGTTGCTTAGTAGTATTTAAAACAGATTTGGGTGAAGTCGCTACAATTTGTATGTACGTATTGTTGGAATTTTTTTATCTAAAATCTAAAAGTGTATTTTTATATTTGTCTATATTTCTGAGATGAACAGTATTTAAGTATTTACATTATTCAGACTATTGTCCTCATTTTTGTTGCCATTTGTATGACGTCTCGGTCGTTGTACGCTGCGGCCTTCTTCAGGTGCGAGGAATTTCGAACCGAACTCTTTATTCCAATCACTGGGGTATAGAAACTTCATTCCTTGCCTAGTGCCTCTTCTGGAAGTCATGAGTTATCTCCCTCTAGCCCAGTAAGTTACTTGTTCCTGGTATTGAACTCACAACTCTTTGGGTCAAGTCATAGGAACTAACCAACGTCTATACCCACCTGGGCCATATACGTACATTATGTATGTTCAAAAGTAGGCCGTCAAAGCCAAGGTAATAGTGGGGACAAACTTCCATTGTGTATGAAATGTTTCTGTGGCATTCTGTGGAATTTCTGTGTCATTCGTTCCAAATAGCCGCTCAAAACTATGCCCAGCTCCAAGTTAGTGTATGGGCGAAGGCGGAAAAGTGGCGCCTCATAGCAAGTTACTTTGGGTAGATGAAACTCGAGAACCCAGGGAGTTTGTCCATTTAAAGGAAGAAAAACACTAATTTTTGACCTCCGTTGCCTTGCACTCATATGCAAACACGGAAAAGACTATGTAATGAAATCTCGACAGAGAACTGAAAACGGCTGGCCATGAAAACTGGCATCTTTCCGACAACTACAGCCAAGCCATCTCCAATTGTAATGCCCTGTATTCCTTTGGATCCTGTCGGTACGGCCGAGGTGAGGCATGTAATCTTGGCATCGAACAATCTCCATATACCATCACTCAAGCCTGCACACTGGAGAGGTCACTCACTCCAGTCAACAACCAAAGAACTGAATTTTGACCAATAGGGCTTTACGTTTATCTTGTGAGATAAACGGATGCTTACTGCTACAAAAGCTAGTAAATAAAATTGTAGAAATAAAACGAATCCCATTTTTAAAAATCCTTAAACCGGAAGAAATAACCAGTTAATAACTAATTTACCACTTACAAAAGCAACAACATCAAAACAAACAAGCAAAGGCTTTTTGCTACAATATCATCAGAGTTATTAATCCCAATCTGTTTTACAAGTATGGCTCCTCGACTTCGGCTTTTCCCATGTTTTTGACCAATCCTCAACACTGATGTCATTAAGATTTATTTAGAGTTTCTTTCATTTTAATTGTTTATCTTTGTAAGCAAACGACACCTCAGAAAAAAAGAAAACGAAAAAGAAAAAAGAAAAACAGAGAGAAAATTGTAACTTTTCTATTGTTTCAATTCCTTGTATATTTTTGCAACCCCACGCAGAAAACATTAAAAAGAGAATTTGGTTAATGTCTTTGAGATCAAAAATGAAGAAAAAGGCGCCAGTGGCTGTTATTTAAGTTTTACATAAATACTTGAACACCAGGCCAATGGTTAATTTGGAAGAAATGCAATCTATCTATCTATCTATCTATCTTTAATCAATTTAACCCAAGCTTTGAACCAAGACGCAAGGGGCTACTAGAAGTGAAAGAGAATGAAAAGACTTTCGAAGAAACCGGAAACCAATCTCTAAATAGGAAACAAGACTTCCTATCTTAAAGTGTCAAAAAACACCACACCAAATTCAATTACGGGAATGGAGGTATTGGCTGTTGCAGGCAAAGAATTAAATAGTACATATATTTTTTAAATTCCAGTAATCTTTGTTAAAAAACATAACAGCAAACACAATTATTTTTATACATAAGTTACATCTACACAATTGTTTTCATAAGTCTGTTTCAACTATAGTTAATTTGAAAGCATTTGAATAAATAATTTGTCTTATTCTAGAAATCTCCTGATGAACGCTCGTTAGTTTTTGTGAATGGAGATTTTCTAAGTGCCAATTAGATGTGATACAAGTTCGAAAGTATTGAGTATCCAGTGAGAATCGAACTCACTGCTGAATTGCAATGATTATAGCGAGATACGCTTGCTAACCATTACACTACGTCGAGGTGCCCATATCTCATGTAAATGAATAAAAAATGATTATTAAAGATCAGGATATTCGCCCGAAAAAATTATTGAATCAGTGTCTATCAAACAAAGGATAATCATGTAAGATTTCAAGAGGCAACCTTTCCTTTAAATTCTTCTTCTTTTGTGTGCCCTGTTCTTTCAAGACGTAGACGATTATTGCTTTCCACATCTCTCTGTCCCTGGTGACTCTTAGCACGCTTTCTCCTGTTACACCACGCAATCCTCGTTCCATCATCCACCTGATCAGGTTCTTCAAATATGTTATCCGCTGCTTTCCCCTGTCTCTTTTTCCCTCTATGTGGCATGTTAGTATCAGGTTCTCTAAGCCCTCCTTCCTCATTGCATGACCCAGGAACTTTAGCTGTCTCTTCCTGATGCTCAGTATTAAATTCCTTTTGTTTCTATCCTTTTCAAAACCTCATCATTGCTCACATGCTCAGTCCATGATATCCACAACATTCTTCTGTAGAACCACATTTCAGCTGCTTCAAGTTCTTCCTTCATCTTCCAAGTTATTGTCCAACATTCACTGCCATATTGAAGATCCGACATCACATAGCAATCCAGTACTCTCCTCTTTGTTTCTAGCAAAATTTTCCTGTTTCTTAATACTTTACTCAACTTCTGGAATGCTTCCTTCGCCATGCCAATTCGCCTTCGGATCTCTGTGTCACGCTTTCCGTCTACTTTTAGAACACTTCCCAGGTATTTAAATTTTTGTACCTGTTTGATTTCAGTATCCCCCCTGTATTTGGCATTTTGCGCTTCTCTTTTTGTTGATGACCATGCATTAGGTTTTCTTGCACTTTATTTGTAGTCCTTTTTTGTCACTCTCTTCAGCTACCTTCTGTAGGAGGTCTTGTAGTCTTCTTTCCGAGTGTGCTATCAGCACTGTATCATCTGCGTACCTTATATTGTTTAAAATGTGGCTTCCGATGATGAATCCTGGCATAACCAGGGTTCTCAGAATAGTCTCGCTGTACAAGTTGAATAGATCCGGTGAAAAGACACATCCTCGTCTTACGCCCCTTTCAATCTTTGTATAACTGCTGAATTCTTTACCTGTCCGTATCCAGGCAATTTGCTGCCAGTAGAGATTCTTGATTACTCTTAGGTCTTTCCCAAATATGTCGAGGCTGCCAAGCATCTCCATCAATTATTTGTGGCGTATTTTGTCAAACGTCTTTGTATAATCAATAAAACATAGGTACAAGTCCTTCATTTGTATTGCCCTTTCAGAGAGCATCCTAATAATAAATATGGCATTCCTTGTTCCCGTGTCTTTAACGAAACCACACTCTTCTTGTCATATCTCTGGCCTGATTCTGCTTCTCGCTCTATTCACAAGGATTCGGACGATCAGTTTTGTTATATGGCTCATTAAACTGATGGTTCTGTGGAGTTCGCACTCGTTTGCTCTTGGCTTCTTAGGCAGTGCTATGAAGATCGACTTGATGAGGTCATCTGGTATTACACCACTATTATAAATTTCATTTATTATTTTTGTAATTTTCTCTATACCAAATTCTTTCAGGACTATCAGCAGCTCTATGACTATGCTGTCTGGTCCAGCTGCTTTGTTTCAATTCAGTCTGGCTATTGCAGATTCCACTTCAGACTTTAATATTTCCGGTGCGTTCTCATCTTTGTGTATTATCGGTTGCTCTCTCTTATCGTGGAAAAGATCTTTTATATATTCTTCCCATCATTGGAGTATTTCCTGTTTCTCCAATATGATTGTTTCATCCTTTGATTTTATACATCCTGTTGAAGAGCAGGTTTTTTTTCATGTCATTTCTTTTATTTTTTTATGCATGTCTGCTTTATTATGCCTGTTCAGTCTCTCTACTTCTGCACATTTTATCATTGAGCCATTCCTCTTTAGCCTGTCTGCATTTTCTCCTTATTTCCTTGTGTAGTTCCCTGTACTCCATTCCTTGTCTTGATATCATTTTCTGCCTCCTTTGCATCATGTCGTGAATCTCTTCAATCATCTATTCGTTTTTTCTTCTGCGCCTGATTTCCTTTGGGGCAATGTTGTTTGCTGATGTCACTGTCGCTTCCTTGAGTGAGTTCCATTTCGAGTGTCCTTTTCCAATTTTTTCTTCATATTTGATTTTCACGCTGTTAGTGTATTCTTTCTGTAGGTTGAGGTCATTCACGAGCGTGTTGTATTTCAGTTTTGGTTTTGCACTAGGCTTCTCCAATCTCCGGTGTTTCACCTTTAGTTTGCAGATGACTGGGACGTGCTCGCTTCCACAGTCGGCGCCTGGATAGGCTTTGCATTGAAGCACTGCGTTTCTGAATCTTCTGTTTATGGTTATGTAGTCTATCTGGTTTTTCATGTCGCCTCCTGGGCTTCTCAATGTCCATAGACGTCGTGGGTGTTTTTGAAACCAGGTGTTAGTTATTACCTGGTCATTTACTGTGCACCATTGGACCCAATTTCTTCTCGTTTGTTGCGGATTCCTAATCCAAAGTTGCCAGTTGTCATACCTTCCCTATCCTTGCCTACTTTGGCATTCAAATCTTCCATGATGATTCTAATTTCTTGGCTTTTACATTGAGCCTTGGCATTGTCTAGGGTGGAGTAAAATTTCTTTAAATTACGTGTCATTTATTTATTAGTAATTAAAAGTTGGTACAATACAATCGGTGTCGGAACGATTTTCGTGTTTACTCTTTACAGCTTAGTTGACTCCATTTCACTTGCTAACAGATGTTTGCTTTGTAATCTTCAAATGACGTAACATAGGACATTTCATTTTAGAATGTATAGACTAAACATTTCTCGCGATTATTAATAGAACTCTTTTAAGATGATGGACTAGAGAAAAATAAGCCAAAAACATTTATCGCCCCACCAGTTCTGACTTTAAGATATTTAAAAACTTTATTTGATGTTTGGTAATCTAGCACTGATGTTTGTATATTGTTTGTTCTTTGTTTTGAGAACATTCCAAAGAGACAAATTTTTTTTTCATCATTTGGATTCAAGGAGAAGGTCGATGCTCAAAATCTCTTCAATAATTAAGAATGATGATGCACCTCACAATGCTTTCATTACATCTGTGAAAACATTGGATTATCTCAGAGACTTAAAATGATAATTTTGAAGTAATTACAGTTCCTATTATCATGATATATATCAAGTACACAATCCATTTTTGTACACATGCTTCCAGGTAAGTGTCAGTTATTAATTTTATCAATATTATCAAGATTATGTAATGATAATAATAATAACAAGAGCAATCAAAGACCACAAACCTCCGCCAAAGCAATAGCGACATAATATCAGCGATTACTATTATTTTAATGACTTTCTGAAATCTAAAATAATAATTTTGTCTTTACGAAAAAAAAAACAGAGTTTATTGAGATTAATGGTTCTAACTAATGCTGCTTATTTTGTAAGATGATAGCTAGTTTTTAGTTAAATTTCATTTTCATATCTGAGAAACATCGTTTCATATTTATTTGGCTGTAGTCGTTGAACACACACACATATATATATATATTGATACATATATATATATCTATATATCTATGTATATATATATATATATGTATGTATGTACACACACAAACACACACGCCCCCCCCTCATATATATATATATATATATATATATATATATATATATATATATATATATATATCAAAATAAGTAAATAGCACTAAAAATGAAGCTTCAAAAATTGTGGATGTGTTCGTTTTTACTTTTAAACCTTCCAAAGTTGTATTTTGAATCATTTTTTATTTATTTTATCTTTTTTTGCTTTTGAATAACAAGTATTAAATTTATCTTATAAATGATAATAATATTTTCTTTGAAAAAAATGTTACTTTCAGAAAATATAATGACGTAAAGCAATCTAGAGCAAATAATTCAGTATTTGGTAAGTGAAACGTACAAAAAATATTAGTATAAAATGGAATGATAACCCAGAAACTTCATCCATACCGAATCTAATCAGTTCATGCCAGTCATGAGGCCAATCATCCCTGAAAGTTTAATCCAAATTCATTCAGCGGGTCTTGAGGTATCTTCACAACAAACAAACAAACAAACAAACAAACAAACAAACAAACAAACAAACAAACGCAACCGAATACAACAGCCCCGACTTAAAACGAAGGTGATATATTATGATAAACTATTAAAATACAAGGACCTTGAAATCGAAATCTCAAAATTGTGGCACATGAGTACATCAACAATTTCAGTTATAGTTGGAGAACTCAGATTGATTGAAAAAGGTTCCGGTAAAGTCATTGAAGGGATTCCTAGCCACCCAAGCCTTAAAGAAATATATAAAAAATCTATACTCATAATTACAGATCGCACATTACAAGGGTCTTTATCTATGTAAAATATGTCATTTTAAGGTTTTTTCTCAAAAAATGCCGTGGAAAATGTCATGATTCCATTTCTTGTTGGAACTCGAAATGAAATGATTATAAACCAGAAATCAAAGGAGATAAAAAATGAAACAGAAAGTCGACTACTGTTAACTGCTTAAGACTGCTAGTCTTGAATACTAATTCTTCCTGGAAGACCATTTATCATCAATTCGATTCGGACATGAGTAGGCTGTGTGGCAAGGAGGTGAAAAAAAATAACATTATTTGCGTTTGTGGAATGCTTGCGTAGAAAGAATACAAACACTGGCCAAATAAAATCTGCCTATATAGAATATATGAAGTCGAACAGAAATGGTACCGCCACAAATCAGAGAAAGTGATTGAAGACTACAAATCAAATCTTGTGATGAGATTTCAACTTCTAAATCGACCCACTCCTTGGGGCCACAAGTCATCATATCAGATGGTTTCAACGACCTGGTATTGTTAACGTTAGATTACGTGCTTTATCCCAGATAAGGTCCGTTCAGCATAGTTGCAGTACAAACCACAGATGGGCTCTGTGGGTTGTCGAACAAACACAAATGTGCCTGAGTAGTAGACAGGCATTCTCGGATATGATTGGCCAGACATATAGTGCGCAAATATCCTGCAGTTCTTGAGAATCAGTTAGAATGACTTCCGGTGTTTGAAATTGTCATCGTTCAAATTTCAGTATACATTTCTGAACCAGTAATTATGCTCATTTCACATGTCTAAATTATTAGTACTGCTAAAACAGTTAAATTAAGATAAAGTATGAATTTTATGTGGATTAAAAGAGGTCAGTGGTCATCAATTTCCAGAAATCTGTATAAGGAATTTATTTTTGTCGCTCTCGTCTTTCGTAAAGGATACATTTTATCGTGTAGGTTTAGCGGCACACTTTGTGAATTATTAAATAAATAGGATTTTACTAATAGCGAGTAAAACGGAAATCACAAAAGAGGGGAACAGAAATGTTTACTTTAAGTAGTTATATCGAAACGCAAAATGCAATAAAAAAGTGTAACCGGTTTAACGTTCCCCTCTCATCAGATATAAATCAAAGATGAGAACGACCAATATATAATAACAACGGGCAGATTTTATATAATAAAATATGATAAAAAATAATAATGATCTTGAACGAATCTGATAAAAATTTTACTTAATCGTGTAAAAATAAACAAATTGTATAATAATTACGATATCGTGTATGTCTTTGTTGGCTTATTAAACCCGCAAAAATGGTTAAAAATATCCTTCGGATCTTATATTCTAAGTTGAGGTATACACTTAAATACATGATAAAAAATCAAGTATCATGATCCGTACTAAAAATATTGCTGACGTCACGGAAATATGCGGTCAATTTACTGCTGCAGCCGTTCGCAATACTGAGAAAAGGACAACCAAATGAAGTTATTGAAATGACAAATTACATTATTAAACAATTCACCACGTTTACGTTTTTCTAGTAACGAAACGTGAAACAAACAATTGAAGTGATATTTCAACCTGGCGGAGCCCTTTTCTCTCCAGGTTGATTTTAATTAAGAATTTTCTTTTTCCTGGACCGGTTGCCACTCAAGGCTATAGAACCCAGTCTGTCCTGCTATTTGCCAATAGCTTGAGAAAGAAGAGATGGATTCATATATTTCCCAAGGTTATTAGCACGTAAGTGAATGTAATGAATCCAATTGGAATTCGAACGCGGCTCTCTGAATTCCGTTTCTAGTATCAAATGCAGTTATTACTTAATTAAATGAATGTTGTATTCAATGAATGATTATTCACAGGTTTTTGAGAAAATGTAGTCATTTGATAGGTCTTAAGTTATCTGTTGTTAAAACAGATTAGGACGTCACACAAAATGCAAAAGTGACTACAGAAACTGCTTCACTCAATAAAAGGCTCAAGAGCCACTCGGGATGTAAGGTTATTGTTAAGATTATTATGATGAATAAGGAGTGTGATATAAATGTAAGAAGAGGCTGTAGATAATGAGGAAAAGGAGGATAGGTAACGATTGGCCATTGACGAAGGGAGATAAGAGGTAAGGTAGTTAAAACGCAGTAGAATGGGAGAAACCGTCATTTTGATACTACGTCTCATTGTGGGCACGTTAATCCATGTTTACCGAGAATTACTTTATGTTGAAATTCTCTTCGGAAATCAGAAAACGGTGCAAATGATAGAAAAGGAAATAAAGAAAACTTAAACAAACCACATTCGATTGTTTTCAGCGAAACATTATATATATATATATACTTTAATAGTACTTTCGTTTGATCAAGAAGTCCTATACGTCATAATACACACACACACACACACACACACACATATATATATATATTATCGCACTGACCGATCAAGAAGTGATTCTCTACCCAGAGTTCTGATATGTGATTCCCAGCTCAAATTTTATAAAGTGGATCGAACCTAGAACTTGAAAAGTTCTAGGTTCGATCCACTTACCCCACCATTATTACAATATATAATTCTTTCTCTCTCTCTATATATATGAAATAATGTAGCAAAAATTTAGAGTATCTGGTAAAAATCCAGATCATTGCAATAAAAATCTCAGAAATTAATACGTTCAACATCAACGGTCAACACACACACACACACACACACACACACACACACACACACACACACACACATATATATATATATAACACCTGAGACTGACACCAGGATGTCACCGGCTCCTGCCTACGCACCTGTCCCGGAACATGCTGGGTGATACTAACCTCCAACCGCTGTATAGTCTTGCCCACATAGTCGAACTTACATTGACATTTATATGGATATATATCAAGACTGAGTTGATGGGCAGGCAAAACATCCTTACAGTAAGAGGGGAAAGCTCTCCGCGTTGAAAAAATGTTCCGGATCATTACAGCGTTAAAACATCGCTTGATAGAAAAGGCAATTTTATCAGCGTATATCTGACTCATGGGACCAATCCACGGTAGTATCACCCAGGGTTCTGGTATATGATTCCCAGGTCAAATTTTGCGAAGTGGATTGAACCTAGAACTTTTCACCATCTCCAACATTATAATATATAATTCTCTCACCTATATAGAGTATAATGTGTCAACAAATTTAGAGTAGCTGGTAAAAATCCAAATCATTGCACTATAAAGTCTCCGAAATTAGCACGTTCAAAACACACACACACACACACACACACACACACACACACACACACACACACACACACACACACACACACATATATATATATAAAACGAGAATCGGAAAATCATTCTATGGCGTTTGCCCTCTGTGCCTGAATGAAAAGCTGTATATTATAAAGTTTTTAAAAAGTAAATTCTACTAAACCATAGAAATGAATTAACAGCATTATGTAAACACTGTAAATATTTCACTTTAAAATTTAATTGATTTTTTTTAAATCATATCACCCCGAGAAAGGCGGTAACGCCACTGATCTGCAGGGGGCTACATAAGAGTAAAAAGATTAGAGGAGAGTGAAGAGAAGGACGAACCAGTTAGAAAGGAGTAAGAGAAGGATGGGAATACAGGTGTGATGACAGTTGCAAAGATAGAGAGAAAGGATTGGATGGTATACAGGGCGGTGTGGAAAGAACTAGAGTTAAGTGGTTAAGAGATGAGTATTGACCTTGCATTTAAATTCCTGGAGGTTGTAGCCGTCAGAAAAGCAAGAATAAGGAAGCGAATTCCACAGGCGGGAAGTGCGAGAGAAGAAGCTGCAGGAGTAGAATTGTCGTCTGCATTTGGTTGATCTAACTGTGAATGGGTGAGACCCAGTTGCCAGTCTGGTTGCACGTGTAAACACCTGTTGCGGAGGTACCAGTGACTTAAGTTCGTTGGAGCAGAAGCCATGAAAGTATTTATAGAACAGACAATGGGAAACCACATCCCGTTGGTGGGAAAGTGGCTGTAGTCGTGCCGCCAAGTAGGTACCTGTCACATTACTGATTCTCCTTTGGAGCCTGTCAAGAACATGGAGATGAACAGCGGGGGCACTGGACCATATATGGCAGCAGTACTTCATGCAAGGAGGAATGGTGGATTTGTATATATGCAGGATGGTTTCAGGCGGGAAAAACATCCTGGCCCGACACAGTGACCCAACCTTCCTAGCAGTGGATTTAGCTATTGACTCAATGTAGTGGTTCCACTTGAGATCAGAAGAGAGGGTAAGGCCGAGGAGGTGCAGTGTATTGCTCTCGGGGAGACTCACTTGGTCCATGCTTATGGGAGGTAGGAGAGGTTGGCTGTGATGATTGGCAGACAGCAGCTTGGTCTTAGACGCATTGAAATTTACAAGCCACTTCTTACCCCAATTCATCACAATGTAGATCCTTCTCAAGATCAGCAGCGAGATTATGTTTGTCCGCCACGCCGGGTTTCTTACTGATGCGGGAGTAAATTGTGGCGTCATCTGCGTAGATGCCTACTTGACTCTTGATCTCGTCTGGGAGGTCATTTATGAAAATAAGGAAGAGCGTCAGGCCTAGGATAGAACCCTGAGGGACACCAGCGGTTGTACAGTAAGGTGTGTAGGCATGCCCATTCAGGACGACCTTCATTATGCGGTTATGTAGGAAAGATTGGATCAGATCATGCAATCGTCAGGTAATACCGAAACCCCGTAGCTTGCATAAAAGACCAGCGTGCCAAACACTGTCAAAAGTCTTGGAGATGTCCAAAGCAACAGCACAAGCCTCGCTGGACTCTTCAAGGGCCGGGAACATGTACTCCGTAATAGTCTTTAGCATGTCGGCTGTGGACCTGGCAAAGCGGAAGCCATACTGCCTGTCGGAGAAGAGTTAATGGGCAGCAAGATGCTGAACTATTTTAGCATTAATAATGGCCTCGAACATCTTCCCGAAAATTGGTAGAAGGCTGATAGTGTGATAATTGGATGGGTCCGCGGATTCACCAAAGTTCTTAAATACAGGAACGACAGAAGAGGACTTCCAGCATGCAGGAAAACAGGAAGCAGAGAGGCAGTAGTTATAGAGTTTAGAGAGGACAGAGGAGAGTTCAGGGGAACATTTCTTAAGGACAGGGTTCCATCACCACCGCTCGCCTTATGGGGGTCAAGTTTTGATATTACACGGGATACTACTGTCGGGGTAATGTATATATTGTACAGTTTAGCCTCAGTTCTAATAGGGAAGTCGGGTGAGGGTATCCAGTTGAGTCAAATGTGGAGTTGGACGAGAATCTACGAGCAAAGCACTCAGCCTTGTCCGCTGATGATGTGAGGACCTCAAATTCATTGATTAAAGGAGGGATAGTGGATTTGCTATTGTTCAGCACCCGTTTGCATAACCGCCAATAGTCTTTGGAGCCGAACTTGCGGTCAGCTATGCGCTGTCTCATTCTCTCAGCAAACAACCGCTTGGCGTCATTCAGAATTCTCTTGCACTCATTATTCACATCTGCACTCAGCAGATGTGAATAGGCGTCTATTGTGGTCAGATGGCTGTCTCCCAAATAGTCGAAAGTAGTGATTCCTGTGGGCAATGGCGGCTGAACAGGCAGGAGACAACCAAGAGGAGGAATGAGGTTTGAGACGAAACTTCCTGGTAGGTATGAAGGCATCAATGCCAGGTTTCACCCAGGACGAAATCTCAGAGGCACAGTCATCAACTGGGAGATCGAACACTTTTCCCCAAGGGACGTTGCAAAGGAAGTCACGGAAGGCGTCCCATTCAGCTCTTTGGTAGCAGTAGGAGGCTCCTGGGGGAAGTGAGAGTGGAGAGAAATATTAAGAGAGACAACAGCATGGTCGGAGTTGCCGAGAGGGCAAAGCTGCGAGATCTGGCAGGAGTCAGGTGCAGAGGTAAATAATATATATCTAGTAGAGAGGCGTGTCCAGAGGGAGTGCTTGGAAAGCGTGTTGGGGAGTTCACTACTTGCGTAAAGGATTGGGAAATAGCAAAGTTCGTGGCGTGGATGCCTGCTGAATCAGTAACAGAGTCTTTTAGTCACTCAGCTTTATGGGCGTTAAGATCTCCGAACACAAATATGTGAGCGAATGGGTGGTAGGAAGTAGCCTTATCTATATTGTCAGAAATGTTGTCTAGAAGGGAGCAGTCGGAAGAAGAAGGGAAACGGTAAAGGAAGAAAAGGTAGCTAACCGAACTGAAAAGTGATAGACGAAGACATACATATTGGTGGGCGGTGGATTCGAATGATGTCACCCTAGCTACAGGGAGGTGTTCACTAATGTAGACCCCCAGTCCATGCATGTGGACAGTGGAATCCTTTCTTAAGATAGAACGATAACCAGGAATCGAGAAGTCAGAGGAGGGAATTGATGAGTTGAGTAGAGGATGCAAGCGGTCATTTTCCACGATATGCGCTGAGATGGGAACTGGTTCGAGCTGCATCGAAATGTGGCCTCGGGGTTTCCCACCGAAAGCGCTTGCAGGGATACCTATTCATGCGCTACATGGCATTACAAGAACCCCGGTATTATGCAACTGTTGATCAGAGCAGCCGCTCTTGACACTACGCAAGATTTAGGACTCCTAACTACCAGTCGGAAGCAGCAACCAGGAAACTGCCAACCCGCTACCCTCGCAATGATGAGACGTTGCCACCAGCGTCACAGGAAAATCACGGAAGCACCAATACTGAGGTGTGAGGAGAGAAAAAGAGAAAGCCGGAAACCACATCCTAAACAGGGAACAAGGGATGAGCCTTTTCACCTGTTCAATAGACGTGGGTGGAGTGTGAATCGGGCGATAGTTTGGTCTATCTACTCCAATTAAAAAAAAACACACAGGGTGGTGAATTGCTAAGTTTTAACTTAGTTAAAGTCCAGCAGTCAAAGGAATTTCTGCAAAAAAAAAAAAAAAAAAAATACAACCAATCGTTCAATTAAGCATGAAAAGTTTAAAATTAAGCAAAAATGACTTACTTTTAAGAATATTTGAAACAAAGTTGATTCCATCCCAACACACTTGGTTACTACCAGTAAGATAAAAAATAATTTTTAACTTTTTGGTCAGTTCAAGTGATAGCGAGGCGGGGGTGGGAAAGTCAACTGAATAGCCAGTATGTGACCTATAGACCAAAAGAGGGTAGGAAGATAACTAAAATACAGCTGGGCAAAAAAAAAAAAAAAAAATAGAAAGAAACAAAGAATCTAACAGAGGGCTAAGAAAAAAAGAAAAAGAGAAACAAAGAATTTAACAGAGGGCTAGAAAAAAAGAAAAAGAGAAACAAAGAATCTAACAGAGGGCTTATAAAGTTCATTTATAACTTATGTTCTAATATTACATAAGTATTATTTTATTAAAAATTAATGACCCACTCAATAGTTATTTGTTTTCCCAAACTCCAATATAGCTTAGTATACCATAGTTGCTTCATTTAAATTTTAACCTAATCCCTTTTAACAAATTCTGAAGAAGCCCTTTTAACAAATTCTGAATTAGAAAAAGTAACCTTTCCAAAAACCTAAAATCTGACATGTTGTTCAAAATCACTTTCTATACATCTGGATAATATGTGTTTCCAATATATATCTTTCCCAGACAGGAAAAAAGTGTCATTTTGTCATGACGTAATTCGACAACCCACCTCCATACGACCTAAATGTTCACCTTTCTAGTTCAACCTAATTCTCACCCATAATTCATATGTTCAAACTTCCTCTAACCACCTCTTCTTAATTTTCTACATAACCATGAATTCGTTTCCTATTTTCCAAAATAAATAATTTTCACCATTTGTTTTAAAATATCCCTCGAAGAAGGACAACAATATTCTGAAACATGAACTTTTTTGTGTAGTGATAAAATGATTTTATAAACCATTGTAATTGTAACCCTATTTTCAGATGGGTGGTATTAATTTTAAGTGATTTTCAAGATGAGAAAAGATTTCTCTAAAATTGGAGAATACAATTATTTTTTTTTCGGGAAGAGTACACGAAATATTAACGGGTGGAAAATAAAGATGCGAAGTTACTGAATACAGAATTATTTTTAAGCGAATTATCAAAGTGATTCCAGACAAAATATCTGTCAATAGATTTTGAGGATGGGTGATCCTAGGTCGGAATGAGGCCTTGAC
This sequence comes from Ascarosepion bandense, assembly GCA_037127315.1. Lineage (NCBI taxonomy): Eukaryota > Metazoa > Mollusca > Cephalopoda > Sepiida > Sepiidae > Ascarosepion > Ascarosepion bandense. Next base: position 11,595,549 of record JBBBDQ010000191.1, read on the forward strand.
AATTTTCTGTGTACTTTGTTACCGGGACAGTTAATAAGAGCAGGCTGACAATAAGAAGGAGTGTGAAGTCGAGATGGATAAATGTAGTTGTTTTCATTTCGAGATGATAAGAGTTATAAAGTGAGGAAAATGAAAACACCGGTCTGAAAATACCTTTCTGAGTGCTGATTAACAAAATCAGAATGCAAGACGAGTTTTGTAGAGTCGGCTTCCGGGTCTTGAGAGACAGGTTGAGAAGAAGTCTGAAAATTCACCTGCTGCTAGAAATAAGATGAAGAGGATCAGAGAGAGAGAGAGAGAGAGAGAGAGAGAGAGAGAGAGAGAGAGAGAGAGATTGCCAAATTCAACCAATTGATTGTCCCGTATAAATAATATAACACGAATATTCTACTGAATACTAGTCAACTGATATTTCTTTTCCGACACTTATTTTGACTTGCTTGTAATCTTGTAATTATTTGATTGATATATATATATATATATATATATATATATATACACAACGCGTCGGTGCGGTCTTGGATTTAGTTTTTTATCGCAAGTCTGGTTCATTCTCATCGAGTGGTAATAAGCGGTCCTGCTTTGGCTACTCTGAGATCAACAATACAGCAAGCAGTATCAACCGGTGAATAGATGGATAAATCCTTTCATGGGATCAATGGACTTCTATTAAAGACGTGAAGATGCAGAAGTATTTGAGCGAGCTTCTCAGTGTGCGATATGCCAACTGGCTCTTCATATTGAGGAAATCACCTGTAAGTTAGGTATGAATGTTTTTTCATATAAAAAAGAGGCTCAATTATCATTTAAAGGTCATAACTAGAGATGCATATTTTTTAAGTAGGGTTTGCGGTTTTTTGCTATCAAACTATATTCATTATAAATATATATATATATATATATATATATATATATATATATATATATATATAGACACCAAGATAAATTTTATTTCTGATTTTTTTAAATAACCAAGATAAATTAACGTAGATTATTTGATTAAAATTGCAGATAACAATACTAGAACATGCCACGAACCAAAGGAGCAGCAGACCGATCTGAATTTCAGCGAGGACGTATCGTTGGCCAACATAAAGACGATTTTAGTCAAAGAAAAATATCTGAAAATCTTTCAATACCCCTTTCTACTGTTAATAGAGTGATCGTAAAATTCACCAGAGAGGTTGAAACAAAATGGGATCAATAAATTTCCATGGCCAAGTCAGTCCCCGGATATTAACCCTACTGAACACCTTTGGGACATATTAGATCGAAAACTCCGCAAAAAGAACAGGAAGCCATCTTCTAAGCCCGAACTTGTTAGAATTATTGCTTGAAACATTCAAGAAATCTCTCAAGATGATATTCGTGAACTAATCGCCAGCATGACTAGAAGAGTCCTTGCATTAAAAAAAGCAAAGGGAATGTCAACCAAGTATTATTTGTTAAATTTATGACCATTTATAATTACTTCATTTGTATAAATTACTTGTTTAATAAAATAATTACTTGTTTAAAAAAATAAACGGTTTCTGTGAGCGTCTATTCCATTCTATCATGTCTATATATATGTGTGAAAAAAGTGTGAGAAATCGTGAACGTTTTATTAAAAGTGTAGATTTATTGTTGTTATTATTATTAATATTATTTATCTTTTGTATAATACATTAAGTGTACATAATTATATTTGTGTCGCTATATATATACATATATAGATATAGAGTCATCCGCAGACAGATCTGTTTCGCTGTATCACAGCTCATCAGTACGGTTAGACAGCCGATTGCTTTTTACCCAGGATTGAAACCCGACCGAATTGGCGATTCTACCTCTGAGCTAATGGTGCTCGGTAGAAGGAGGCAGACTTTTTAGCGTGTATATTATCATTATACACGCCCAATAGCTGAGAGTGTTCTAATTCATTGCTGAATGAACGATGCGTAGATGCCAGAGTAGCTACTAATTTTCAAAGTCTCCCATTCTTCCAGAGTGCTCAATCAGGGTGTAAAGTTTTTAAAGAATTAATGGAAGTATCTTTTATTTTTAATCCGATATTTTTATTAGTTCAAAAGTTATTTTTAATTTGTTAGTTTTTGTGTGTATCTCCGGTTGTGTCTCTGCTTTCTCATTCTATGTATATACTATACTCATTGTTATATGCATATACTCAGACGCTGACAATATTAACTTTATTAAATACATTTACAACGAAACAAAAATATATTGTTCTACCCCCCAACTCTATCACAACTACAATTGAAAAGAATTTATCTAAGCTTAAATTTGTAAAAGCTAGATCTAAAACAATAAAAGACTTAATACTAAACAAAATAATAGGCTAAAACTTGAAGGAGAGATTTAATTCATTACCTGTAATAATTACCACAAGGGATATATCGGAGAAACCTCAAAGGATTTAAATGAAAGATTATCTGAACGCAAAACTGATCTTTTACAAAACAACACATTAAACACATTAACTGCTTACCGTAACGAGTCAGACCACAATTTTGATTTAAAAAAATGATACTCAAATTAAAAGAGAAAATTTACTATGACGAAAATGTTTAGAAAGTGCATTAATCGCTGGATCACCTACGGTAAATTTGCGTTTCGGTTCTTACAACGCTCCAGCATTTTTGACAGATATCCCATAACCACAATGTGGGATATTTAGTAGCAAAAGTGATGGAAATATGATAAAAAAAGTACCTAAATGAAATCGGATAGATTATATACCAAAAATACATATGAATATTAAAATAAAATATTTTTAAATTTAAAATTCTCGGCAACAGTTCCGTTCGTAGGCATGTGTAGTCGCATCAACGTAAACATAAACTTAGCCCAATGAAATCCTAAAAGACGAAACGCGTCACAGAAAAACTTTCTCCTGTTTGTTATACTTATTTTACTAATGTATATGCATATCTATTTGCTTGGGCATTAAGTTCTTTATAGCTGAGCGGTTAAAGTATCTCAGATGTTATGACCGTTTCCGCTGGGGCAACGCAGATCCGAATCTTACCGGAGAATGCATAATCTTTTAATAAGATTTCTCGAATATTCAGTGAGGTATATTGGAATTAATATACTGATTAATAAATAAACAGAGCATTTGCTTAAATATGAGTATTCACTAAAAATAACGTTTAAAAATAAAATTATGTCGGACTCACAAATGTTATTATATATATATATATATATATATATATATATATATATATATATATATTGAAGCATAAATATGTGTATGCATGTTGATGCATATTTCTGTTTGTCTGCGTAAAAAGAGAATTGGACTGTGTATTTAAACTTACGTTTGTGCATGGATATTTTTAAATACAAGAAATAAAATGAAGATAGACGAAGACAGCAAGAAGTAAAACAGATAGGAAAGAAGTGGTAGATGCAGGTATATTGGAGGAGATTTCTCGAATCATTATTATAGTAAGAACCCTCATCGTGATTGAAGCAGGAGGAGGAGGAGGAGAAGGACAGGGGAATGTTTTAAAATAAAATTAATTCACAGAATAAAGGGAAGTTTTGGCCAAGGTGGAATGATGGATAAGGGCAAAATGTAATCATTATTTAAACAGAAACAGACATATTAAAATAATTCTAATAGGAGATCAAAGGTAAAGTACATTCAGTTCCAAAAGCATTAGAGAGAGAGAGAGAGAGAGAGAGAGAGAGAGAGAGAGAGAGAGAGAGAGAGAGAGAGAGTTTGCTGTAGGGACTTTATATATATCGTCTGTAAAAATGCGACTCACTCAAAACAAGAAAGAACCGTTTTAGGTGAAGGATGAGGCAATTTATTATAATAGATGTTTAACTCCGTTGATACGAATGTATTGACATATTTATGTAAATATTACATTGTTTTTTTATTTATTTTGTTACATGCTGACGTATTCTTCTTTCGAAGTTTTACATGCTGACTTATTCTTCTTTCGAATCTATAGTCAGCTTTCGCACCGATATTTAAAACTGTAAATAGCTGAAAAAAGAGCGTAATGTGACGGGAAGAGAGCAAAGAAACCGGTTTAGAAAAGAACGGAACAATTGTAAAACTGAGTGGGAAGAGAAAAACAAAAAAGAAAATGTGTAACGAAAGTAATAACTGTCGAGAACGACAAGAAAGAACGAGAAAAAAGAAAAAAAAATGAAATATTCGAGTCTGAGAAAAATAAACTAGAATGGGAAAGACTAGCAATGAAAAAAAAAGATACATTAAGGTTTCACTCATAATTTTGTTTGTAGAAAAAAACACCATAGATATTTGAAGTAAATACAGTAAACTGACCCAAAAAGAAGATATGAGCGAGAAGAAACGATAATTCATCGTGAATTATGAAAATGATTTCGATGTATAAAAATAGCACAAACCAGAAGCTGTCTTTGACGATAGGAAGAGTAAAATGATTTGAAATTCAGTCAGATCATTCTTTCCAGAAGTGAAGACCAGACGCAGATATTTCTTAACAAAAATGTTCATTCTGCACAAGGACCAAGAGCCACTCGAGGTAGTGTGTTACAGAGTAATAGGCTCAATTTATGGGGATATATGAGAAAGATTACCTTGAACAGATTAAGATTGTAGTGATTGGGAAATTATCTTCTTCAGATTAGCTTCCGCAGAGCAACTGGTTGTGTGAATAAGCTGCTCGAATGAAACTTACATCTCACCATTGAAACACGAAGGGAATTAAGTTGATTTACTACTATTTGCGTAGAATAACGGGTCTTATATGTGAAGGAATGTAGTTCGTCTGAATACTTTCTTTGGAAATAGCAATAAAAAAAGCGAGAGGCAAGCGGCGTTTCCTCTGTGGAAAAGTGTTTGTAGGGTAAAAAATAATCATCTACAAGGACGCGGTGACGCTTTTAGACTCTATGGAAAGTGAAGATTCGACACCTCCTGTCCATACATGGCAGTAGTAGCCCATTTTTGGAATGGAGGATCTGTTAGCTAGTAGATGTAGCCGTCCAAGTAGGACTACAGAGCAAAAACCGAAAGAGGCCGAGAAAATAAATATTAAGACCTTGCACAAGGGTTGACAAAATATTGTGAAATATGAGAGCAAGAGTCATGTACATAATCATTGATTGCTGGGAACAGTCTCAAAGACACTTGTGAAAAGATTAGTAGATTCCGAATAAGGATTGAAAGGATTCTAATCGCACCACTTTTGAATTTATTTGGACTCGCCAAGAATTTGCAGGAAATTAGAAAAGAAAATTCACTCACTTGATCCGGGGGGGGGGGGAGAAGCTTCTGATATGAAGAATACAAAATAATAATTGGGATTTTGAGAATACCATGGACGAAGAAAGTGAGCAACGAGGAAGTTTGAAGTGAAGTGGATACAAAAAGAAAAAGATGCTCATACTTAAAATTGGAAAGAGATAGTTGTAATTTCAGGGACAAATAATGAGATAAAGGGATTGGAGAATTTGACACTCAAAGGACATATTGAAGGCAAGAGGGACAGAGGTAAACAGCGAGTAACTTACTTAACAATCTTGTATAAATTGATGGAAGAACAGGGATTGGAAAATTTAGTAACGAGTTATGAATTTCTTTGTTTAATAAAATAAAATATTTTTTTAAAATCGTATCACGCCGAGCAAGGCGGTAACGCCACTGATGTGCAGGGGGCTACCTAATAGTGAAAAGAGTTGAAAAGAGAAACCGGAAACCACATCCTAAACAAGGAACAAGGGATAAGCCTCTTAACCTGTTCAATAGACGTGGGTGGAGTGTGAACCGGGCGATAGATAGATCTATCTACTCCAATTGAAAAAAAAAAAACAAAGTGAGAAGATTTGAAAAGAGAAAGCCGAAAACCACATCCTAAACAGGGAACAAGGGATGAGCCCCTTAACTTGTTCAATAGACGTGGGCGGAGTGTGAACCGGATGATAGATAGATCTATCTACTCCAATTGAAAAAGAAAACAAAGTGAGAAGATTTGAAAAGAGAAAGCCGGAAACCATATCCTAAACAGGGAACAAGGGATGAGCCTCTTAACCTGTTCAATAGACATGGGTGGAATGTGAACCGGGCGATAGATAGATCTATCTACTCCAATAGTATCTCAAACACGTGTACTCACTAAAAATAATGTGTATTGTAATAAGAAATGATGTTGAAAAAATTCTTTAAAAAAATACTGCTGTTTAGGTTCCAAGTGAGGAACCGAAGCTGGCAGATATAGATTCATAGTAGTCCCATTGAGAAAAACATGCTTTCCTTAAATAGATCATTCCAATTATGGTCGGTCAGGCTCGTCTCTGAGGCCGAACTGGTAGAGACAACCTTTGGTTAAAAAGCTGTTTACCCTGATGGAAAACTGATGTAGGTTCAATTCCTGTCAGCGATACAATTTCTTCTTTTTAGGAATTCTCAATTTAGGCCGGTTCTACATCTATTTCACTGTTGATTAAAAAAAGAAAAAAATTGATAGACCGACTAACTATATGTTTATATATTACTTATTATATATATATGATAAAATAAATAATTTTAAGGTGTTGTATATATATATATGAATAAAGGTGCTCAAGATTGGAGTTCGAACGTATGTAAATATAGAAATGACTTGAAGATTGCATTCAAGAATAAAACAGACTATAAGCAATGACCCCAGTTCCCACTCTCTCTCTCTCTCTCTCTCTCTCACACACACACACACACACACACACACACATATATATATATATATATATAAATTAAAACTAATATATAAATTGAACATATAAAATAGTGACAATTTACCCACTGCACTCTGTATAATTTGTTTGAATAACATTTTAATAGATACTCGTATTTGAGTAGACATTCTGTTTTTAATTAAACAGTATATATATATATATATATATATATATATATATATATATATATATATATATATATCGGCCTGCATATTCATGAGGGTTCCTTTTTCTGTTAATCATACTTGTACGTTCAACGAATTCTTTGGTGTTGGTACGTCAGAGATATCATACAGAACTTGCATAGGTTCTTTATTTCTTGCGGGCCTTCCTTCAATAAATCTTTTCTTTAACTATTTCCATTGCCTTTTGTATTTCCATTTTCATCTTTCATTATACAAATCATTTTTCCATTTCGTGACTTTATTACACTGTCTTCTCACATTTCATTTCAATTTTTATATATACCGAAAAATAATTTTCGTCCATCTGAAAAAATTTGTGTCTTTTTGTGTTACCTGTTCTCATTATTTTTGACCTGGTAACAATTTGTCGAACACCGATTTAAGTTTTCTTGGGAACATCAATTTAGCTGGTGTCATACTTGTGGATGTATTTGGCTTCAGCAATATCCAGTATGCTCTCAATAATTTTTGTAGTGCTTCTCCCCTCACTTTTTATTACTTGTTTTTTTTCAAAGCTCTCTTAATAATAACCACAAATCTTTCAGCTTGGCCTTGTGTGATACGGCGGTATAGTAATATGTTTGATCGAGACTATATTAAAAATTATTAAAATTCTTAAGCAGTGAATTATGCACCGTTATCTCAGACTATGATACGCGAAATGCCGTATCTTGTAAACAGTTCATGCAAAAAAAATCACTGTTATCATGGAAGTTGATTTTTAGACTTAAAAGTTTTACACCACTTAGTTAAGCTATCCGCTATTACTCGTTTATCGGGCCTGCAAAATCTATCTTCTATTTATCTTCTTGGCCATGAAGTAGCTACCTTTGTCCAAGTTTGTAATTTCGTGGTAGGTGATTTTGCTGTTATAGCACAACTTCTGCATGTTTTTACTAATTTTTCAATGTCTTGTTTCATTTTGGTGCCACATGCATAACTTCTTATAAGAGATTCTTGAAATCTGCCCGATGTTCATCTGAAATTCATTTAATATTCGTTTTTATAATAATATTTGTGTAGACATTAGTGCACCACCACAGAGAGTAAACGTTCAAGTCTGGATTTTGTTTTAAAAAATGTTCTACTTTCTTTTAGTCGTTTATTAATTTTTATTTTCGTAATAAACATGTCTTGTTTTGCTTTTACATTTAGTTCTTTCAAGCTAACTGGGAGTTCGCGTACTTCTTTTTCTATGTGCCCTGTCCCTTCATGACGTAGGAGATCATGGTTCTCCACGTCTCCCTATCCCTTGTGACTCTTAGTATGTTTGCTCCTGTTACTCTTGGCAACTCCCGTTCCGTCATCCACCTGATTAGGCCCGGCAAATATGTTATCCGCTGCCTTCGTCTGTTTCTTTTTCCTTCTATCTGGCCTGTCAGTGTCAGGTTCTCCAAGCTCTCCTTCCTCATTGCGTGTCCAAGGAACTTCATTTGTCTCTTCCTGATGCTCAGTATTAATTTCCTTTTTGTTGCCATTCTTTCCAACACCTCATCGTTGCTTGCATGCTCGGTTCACGATATCCGCAGCATCCTTCTGTAGAACCACATTTCCGCTGCTTCCAGTGTTGTCCTCATTTTCGATGATATTGTCCAGCATTCACTGCCGTATTAAAGAACTGACATCTCATAGCAATCCAGCACTCTTTTCTTTGTTTCTAGTGAAATTTTTCTGTGCGTTAGTACTTTACTCAACTTCTGGAACGCGTCCTTTGCCATGCCAATTCACCTTCAGATCTCTGTGTCGCACTTTCCATCTCCTGTTAGAACACTTCCTGGGTATTTAAATTTTTTTACTTGCTTGATTCTGGTATCCCCCACCTGTATTTGGCATTTTGGGTTGCACCATTTTCGGTTTTCTTAAAGTTTATTTGTAGTCCTTTTTTGTCACTCTCCACCGCTACCTTCTGTAGGAGGTCTTGTAGTTTCCTTTTCGGGTCTGCAATCAGCACTGTATCATCTGTATACCTTATGTTGTTCAAGTTGTGGCCTCCAATTACAAATCCTGGCGTGTCATCTAGGGTCCTTAGATATTCTCGCTGTACAAGTTGAACAGATCCAGTGAAAAGACACATCCTTGTCTTACGCCTCTTTCTATCTTTGTATATCTGCTGAAATCGTTACCTGTCCGTATAAAGGCCGTTTGCTGTCAGTAGAGATTCTTGATTACTCTGATGTCTTTCCCAAAAATGTCGAGGCTGCCGAGCATCTCCATCAATTCTTTGTGTCGTATCTTGTCGAATGCCTTCGCATAGTCAATAAAACATAGATACAAGTCTTTCTTCATTTGTATTGCCCTTTCGGAGAGCATCCTAATCATAAATATGGCGTTCCTTGTTCCAGTGTCTTTGATGAACCCGCACTGTTCCTGTCCTATCTCTGGCCTGATTCTACTATATTGCTTAAGATATTTCTACTTTCTATTTCACTTTTTAATGCAGCAATCACAGTATCCTCAAACGGTTCAGTAGTTTTGGTATCAATCATGATAATCCATACGCATGTCCTAATCTTTTGGACAATTGGTATTTCATCCTAAAATTGTAATTTAATAAGATACTACTCCAGCGTTGTAATCTATTCGCTGTATGCGTAGGAATTCCTTTTCTGATCCAAAGAATTGATAAAGATCCCCTCCAGAAGGTAGCTGAAGAGAGTGACAAGAAAGGACTACAAATAAATTGCAAGAAAACCGAATGCATGGTCACCATTAGAAAGGGCAGCCCAATATGCCAAATACATGTCGGGGATACTAAAACCAGGCAGGTACAAAAATTTAAATGCCTGGGAAGTGTTATAACAGAAGACTGAAAGTGCAGCACAGAGATCCGAAGGCGAATTGGCATGGCGAAGGAAGCATTTCAAAAGTTGAGTAAAGTATTAAGAAACAGGAAAATTTTGCTAGAAACAAAGAGAAGAGTACTGGATTGCTATGTGATGTTAGTTATTCAATATGGCAGTGAATGCTGGATAATGCCATCAAAGATGAAGGAAAAACTTGAAGCAACTGAAACGTGGTTCTACAGAAGGATGCTGCGAATAATATGGATCGAGCATGTGAGCAATGATGAAGTTTTGAAAATGATGGAAACGAAAAGGAAATTAATATTGAGCATCAGGAAGAGACAGCTGACGTTCCTGAGACATGCAATGAGGAAAGAGGTCTTAGAGAACCTGATGCTAAAAGGCCAGATAGAGGGGAAAACAGGGGGAAAGCAGTGGATAACATATTTGAAGGACCTAATCAGGTGGATGATGGAACGAGGGTTGCATGGTATAATAGAAGAAGGCGTTCTAAGAACCACCAGGGATAAGGAGATGTGGAAAGCCATGATCATCTACGTCCTGAAAGCACAGGGCACATAGAAGAAGAAGAAGTCTGCCTGTAAACGAAAGTTGTATCAGTGTATAAATTTGTGAAATTATAACGTCACTTTTTCGATATGGCTCTAGTTTTCATATTGCCAGCACCATATTTATGCGAAATTCTCGCTCTTATATCACAGTCACTAGCATCTGAAGAGAATACAATTTCTGCTTTTGGATCGTAGTGCGCTAATGATAAGACTGATGTTAGTATTTTCTTGATTTCTTCAAACGCCTCTTAATACTAATAAATCCAGTTTCACCTTTTTTTAAGCAAGTTGTTCAGTGAAGCTCTCAAATTCTTCCTATTAGGTATGTAGATTTGATAATAATTTGCTGGTCCTAATAATACTTATAGCGTAGTAACGTTTGTTAGAAAACGCATATTCTTAATTGCACTTGCTCTCTATGGATCTGGTTGACGACCAGTTTTTGTCAATAATTTGTCCTGGATACTTTATTTTAGGAAAAAACTATTCGCACTTTTCCTCATTGAGATTGAACCCGTACTCACGTATTTTTTCAAAAATTCTTTTTACATGCTCGATATGTTGCTCCTTAGAAACAATTTTAATCAATATATTATCCAGATAAGCAACCAAAAAATCAGAATCTGCAAGTATAGGGTCCATAACTCGTTGAAATATGGCTGGAGCTTCTTTTTATCCCAAATGAATGTTGGTTGAACTTATAGAAATCCTTGTGTGTATTTATCTTTATTAACTCTGAACATTCTTCTTCAACTTGTATTTGCAAATACGTCTCAGAAGGATCCATTAAAAAAAAATCACCATTTAACTTGGCGCAAATTTCTTTTGTATTTGGTAATGAGTTGTTATGTGATTTTAAACATTTGTTCAACCCAGTCGAAAAATTAGCACAAATACGAATTTTGTTTACTTTACATATACTGCTTGGTCTACCCATTTTGAATCGTCAATTTTTTTTAATTATAACCAATTTTTCAAGTCTGTATAATTCTTCCTTGATTTGATCCAATGCTACGAACGATACACTCGGTTTAAATACTGGTGTCGAACCTATTTTCAGTTTTTGACTTTGTACCAACGCAACTCATCAGAAAGAACATCCGGAAAGCACTTTTTCTTTTCAATTCTTCCTTTAAATTTTCACATTGTTTTTTGAAACTGGTTATTTGTCCACTTATATTTTCGCAATAAATATTTATAGGTAAATCATATAACTCGGATAATTCCATCCAGTCAGTACCAAATAAGTTTGTAGTATTTTTTAACACATGAGCCTTAGATTTTACACACTTGTTACGAAATGAAGCATTTCAGGTCATTTGTCCAATAACAAATAATTTCTCAGCCGACATGCCATGTACAATTTTCGAAATTCTTTTTAATATAAGTTTTGCGCTTGCCTTCCACGTGGGTCCGTTGATTATTGTGATATCAATACCAGTGATTTCTTGAATTTTTACATTCAAATTATTAATTTTCACTTACATAAATTTTCTTTAATTTCCTAAAATTGTTTTTTTCTTCTCAACGCTGTGCGATGTTTATCTGTGAGAACTTTTCCTTGCTTTAGTTTTACAGTGTGACTTTTTATGTCCTATTATACTACGTTTGTAGCATTTAAAATTCTTAAACGGAAAGTCGTCTCTGAGATGTAAATTTCCACAACTGAAACATGGATTAATTTTTCTTTCCTTTTTTCTGTGTCTTGCATACATGCGCATTCTTTTTCTTCAATTTCTTCCGTATCACATCTGAAATTTAAGACTCTCTTACATTCGTCCGATATTTCTTGTAGTGTTAGTTTTTGATTCTGTTCCATTCTCGTTTGGATTCTAGCACGTATTTCTGCATCTTTTTTTTTGGCGTTAACTATTTGAACGAAAATTAATCCATTCGACATATTCAGAGTTATCTCTTTTAATTTCATTCTACACTCCATGCTAACGATTCTAACATATGTGACAAAAATCTTCATCTTTTTTCGTAGGATTCATACACTTCCAACGAGTATTGAATAGCTATTTAGTGCATATATATATATATATATATATATATATATATATATATATATATATATATATATATATTTGTATTTATATTTGTGTTTGGTGATTTTAACGCCCACCACACCAAGTGGCTTGAAAACTCAGCCACTGACCTTGCTGGGATCCGCACCATGCACTTTTCAATAGCCCAAACTCTAACGCAAGTGGTGGACTTCCCCACGCGTTTCTCTAAAAACCCTAACGGAAGGGACTCTTTACTCGACCTTTGTTTTACCTCCATCCCAGACTCCTGCACTACCAGGCAACTCTGCCCCCTCGGAAACTCTGACCACGCCGTAGTCTCCGTAAACATATCAATCCACACTAACTCTACCCAAGAAAACCAGACCAGCAGAATATCATACTGCTACCAAAGAGCCGACTGGGACTCGTTCAGGGACTTCCTCTGCGACGTCCCCTGGAACAACGTCTTTGATCTTCCTGTCGAAGACTGTGCCTCCGAAGTCTCCTCTTGGGTTAAGGCTGGCATCGATGCTTTTATCCCTGCCAGAAAATTCCAACTAAAACCAAATTCGTCCCCCTGGTTCTCACCCGCTTGCTCGGCCGCTATTGCCCACCGGAACCATTTCTTCCGGCTCTATCGAAGCTGCTCGTCAAACCAAAACAGGCGCCTTTTCACCTCAGCACGGAACAAGTGTAAAAAAGTAATGAACGAAGCCAAGAGGGCGTTTGCTACCAGAATTAGGCAACGCATAGCATCCTCTAAGTTTGGCTCCAAAGATTACTGGCGTCTCTGCAAAAGCGTGCTCAGCAGGAACAAGACTTCAATACCCCCACTAATCAATGAATTTGAAGTTCTCACCTCCCCAGCCGACAAGGCTGAATGCTTTGCCCGTAGATTCTCAACCAATTCGACACTGGACTCGTTAGGAATACCTACACCAGACTTCCCACCCAGAACTAAGGCTCAACTAAATAACGTCCACATTACACCCTCGCTGGTCGCCAAGATAATTGCGCAACTTGACCCACACAAAGCGAGCGGCGGTGACGGAATCCCAATCATAGTACTGAAGAAATGTGCCCCAGAACTCTCCTCTGTCCTCTCTAAACTCTATAACCTCTGCCTATCTGCTTCCTGCTTTCCTGCCTGTTGGAAGTCCTCCTGCGTAGTACCTATATTTAAGAATTCTGGCGAACCCTCAGACCCCGCCAATTACCGCTCTATTAGTCTCCTTCCAATCTTTGGCAAAGTTTTCGAAGCCATTATCAACGCCGAGGTGACTCAGCATCTTATGGCCAACGGGCTTCTCTCTGACAAACAGTATGGGTTTCGCTTCACCAGGTCTACTGCTGATATGCTAACGACCATTACCGAATACATATACCAGGCACTTGACAAGAATGGTGAAGCCCGAACCGTTGCCTTGGATATCTCCAAAGCATTCGACAGGGTCTGGCATGCTGGCCTCTTGTGCAAACTGCGGAGCTATGGGATAACTGGACATCTGTTTGACCTCATCCAGTCTTTCCTCTCTAACCGCACATTGAAGGTGGTATTAAATGGGCATGCCTCCCAAAACTACCAGACGAACGCGGGCGTCCCTCAAGGTTCTATCCTAGGCCCCACGCTCTTTCTGATCTACATTAATGATCTCCCCGACACCATTAGATCCCAAGTTGGCATGTATGCCGACGACACAACAATCTACTCCCGCATCGATCAGAAACCAGGTCTGGACGACAAAGTGAACCTCGCTGCCGTACTTGAAAGGGACCTCTAATCCGTAGTGACCTGGGGTAGGAAATGGTTGGTAAATTTCAATGCCTCCAAAACAAAGCTGTTATCAACTAATCACCATAGACAATCGCATCTACCTCCCATTAGCATGGGACAGGCTAGTCTCCCAGAGAGTAAAATACTACGCCTCCTTGGCCTTACACTCTCGGCGGACCTCAAATGGAATGACTATATTGAATCCATTGCCAAATCTGCTGCTATGAAAGTGGGCTCCCTGTGCAGGGCCCGGAAATTTTTCCCACCTGAATCTATTCTGCACATATACAAATCTACCATCCGCCCGTGTATTGAATATTGCTGCCATATCTGGTCGGGTGCCCCTGCTGCTCTCCTTGGGCTTCTTGACAAAATACAAAGGAGGATCTGTAACGTGGTTGATACTGACTTGGCAGACCGGCTGCAGCCGCTCTCACACCGGCGTGATATGGCTTCCCTGTGCCTCTTCTACAAGTACTTTCATGGCTTCTGCTCCGATGAGCTTAGATCACTGGTGCCGCCTAAGCACGAATTTACACGAGATACTAGATTAGCAACTAGGTCCCACCCTTTTACAGTTAAACAAATAAGATGTAACCGTAAATTCTACTCCAACAGCTTCTTTTCTCGCGCTTCCCGCCTGTGGAACTCCCTTCCACAAGTTTGCTTTCCCGACAGTTACAATCTCCAGGTGTTTAAATGTAGGGTCAATAGACACCTCCTATCACACTAACTCCCAACTATTCTCACAACACTCTCATCTACCCAACCCTCATTCTCGGTATCCTTACCCGCCTATCACCCCCCCTCTGTCATTTCCTATATTTAATCAGCCTTTCTCCACTCTACGTAGCCCCCTGCACAGTAGTGGCAGTGACATGCCTTGCTCGGGGTGAAACGCTTATATATATATATATATATATATATATATATATATATATATTCCATTTTTAACTTGTTTAAAAATGGAAGATATCCAAAAATTCTACAATATAATTGTATCGAACACTTTTTAATACAAATGTGTACTGGTATAACCCTATTAGGACCAAAAACTAAGTATTAAACAATCAATATATATATATATATATGGTGACTCAGAAATCTTTTACATATTTTGGAGGCGGATGAGGCAACATTTGGAAGAGCTGGAATGATAAATTTACACAACCAATCAGGCGAATCAGAATCCCCATGACAGAATACAGGCTAAAAATGGCATCAGTTTCCTATTAATGTGTGGGCTAGAATTGTAGTTGATTTTTTGGTAGGTCTATATATTCACCCAGTACGTCTATCTACAGTGACTTTAATTCTAACTCACTTCCAGACCTGCTAGAAGATGTACACTTTCTAATACGAATTCCTGCCTGATGGGGCTCCAGCATATTTTAGTAACATTGTTTGTAATTCACTGGCTATCTATCATAAAAGATGGGTGGTTTGACGAGGACCAGTCAATGGCCTGCACGTTCTTCCTGCCTCAATCATTTGAATTTTATCTGTGGGGGTATCTAAAACAATTTGTTTATGCAGCAGACGCTTTATTAGCGTGTAACGGGGGAGTCCGAAGCGATTCAGCACCGTGTGGGAGTATCTGAAAGGGTCTGCCAGTCAATAATCTGACGGTTGCATGCGTGTGTAAAAACACGCGGAGGACATTATTAAAATGTCTTCTGAGTTGCTGTTGCGGTACAAAGATAGCCTTTTGAACATATGTTCATACGTACATTTTAACATGTTTTAGTGCCAACAACTCAACCCCAAATTTTGTAAAATTATTTTTGATACTCTCAGCATATATAGTACTATATATATATATATATATGGTAATTAGTATAAACAGGGTGAATGGAAAATAATTCAAAATTTTATATATGATAGATTTTCCCATCTAACTATAAGTTTTAAAAGACGACAGTATCTACCATACATAAAATAGTGAGTTTCTTTTCAATCAGTATATATACCAAGCGCTCGTAGCTCAGAGGTGAAATCGTCGATTGACGCCAATTCAGTCGGGTTTCAATCCTGGGTAAAAAGCAATCGGCTGTCTAACCGTACTGATGAGCCGCGATACAGTGAAACAGATCTGTCTGCGGACGATTATATATATATATATATATATATATATATATATATATATATATATATGTATATATATATGTGTGTGTGTGTGTGTGTGTGTGTGTTTCGATGGCTAAATTGTCGTCTAAATACATAACAGAAGCACCAGACCAAATGTGGCAGAAATAGTCAAGGCATGAACGAATGGTAGACTTATAAATTTGTAAGATAGATTCGGGCGAGAAAAATTGTCTACTAATTGTGAACTAATTTCCTTAGTAGCAGACTTGCTAATGGATTCAGTATACAGGGTGCAATGAATGAATTTTCGCCTAAATTTCACAAAAATTATAATAATAGTGACATCTCATTTTAACAAATATATTTACCAAAATTATAGAAAATATCTTGAAATACTAAAGAGTACATTTATTCAATAAATCGCCATTAGCTTCAACCCCAGTCCCAGCTGACTTAGGAATTTCCAGTCTCTTCTGGACGGTTTCCTTGTTTCCTTAGTGAATGCTGTCATAATCCTTGCTTTTAGTCAATCTTTTGTGCTGCTAAGAATACTGTGCTCTTTTTCTCATAGACGGTGCCCAACTGACCATACTATACTGTGCTGTCGACAAAATTAAACAACACGTATGCGCGTAATCTAAATCTATCTAAACTTACTTATAAATGTAACTTTGTTTGTGTGTGTGTCTGTGTGTCTGTGTCCGTTACCTATTGACTCCGAAACGGCTGAACCGATTTTCTTGAAAGTTTACACAGTTGTACTATAAGCGTCTGCGAATGTTCTTAGGTAGGTTTTGTGTCGAGGTATCCCCGATAAATTTCGAAAATCGATAATCGAAAAAATCGGGTTATAGAAGGAGTGATCCGATTTTAATCAAATTTGATACACTCATAGACAAAGACATAAGAAACGATATTCATAAGTTTCAAGGTTGCAGTTCTTACAATAGTGCAGAAAATCGATAATATATATATATATATATATATATATATATGTATAAGGCAAGATGTTTGTGTGTGTGTCTGTTTATCTGCCTGTATGTCTGTATTTTTTCAGCCCTTTTATTTTAGTTTTTGCTTCGAGTTTGGCTCTAAGTAGGTCTAATTGTAGTTCTTAGTCTCAGCCATGATACCATTTACTCAGAGGATTTATTTAACCATCAAAATTCAGTTTACGATGAAAAAAACTTATATGATATCGATACCAGGAATTCAAAATTTGACTGACATCCATTCATTTTTCTTTCAGTCTACGGTTTCGCTTTAACTGGAAACAACTATTGATTTTAGTTTTTCGTGCCAACGTCCAAAGAGTCTGAGTTCCAGGACCATGGATTAGTTTTAAAGCTTTCATTACACCTGAGCAACGCCGGGCTATACTGCTAGTTAAAAATATTAATGACGACAGTGTACCCATCGGACCCTGAGTTATATATTAGATAATAAATTTCGAATCAGCTGAATTGTGGAATATTCTATTTCGGCAGACGAAGATCTTATTCGTCTGTCTTGTCAACCCCGGTGTGGACTGGATTCGTGTCGGAAGTAAAGATTTCATCAGACGGAAGGCACAAGACAAGGGTCAGTGGAAAAGTTATATAAAAATAAAACTGGAATTTAAACCTTGCGGCTTTAATTTGGTGTTATATGAAGGAATAAAATAGATTTTTTTAAATCATATCACTCCGAGCAAAGCGGTAACGCCACTGATGTGCAGAGGGCTATGTAAGAGTGAAATGATTGGAAAAGAGAAAGCCGGAAACCACATCCTAAACAGGGAACAAGAGATGAGCCTCTTCACCCGTTCAATAGACGTGGGTGGAGTGTGAACCGGGCGATAGTTTAGTCTATCTACTCCAATTGAAAAAAAAAAGAGGAAAGAATGGAAAAGAGTAAAAGATTGGAAAAAGAGAAAGCCGGAAACCACATCTTAAACAGGAAACAAGGGTTGAGCCTCTTCACGCGTTCAATAGACGTGGGTGGATGTGGGCGGGGTAAGAATAAAATTAAATCATAGATAAAAAAAGTAATGAATAAATGGAAATGGAGTTTCGGGGATCATAGAGAGGGGAGTGTTTATAAACATTAAACTGTAAGTGCATAGAGAGGAAGAATCGGAATTATTTCGGTAGAAGTTTACTGAATGAGGTGTGTGGTAGGATGCAAGAGTCGCTAGAAGAAAGTGAAAATTATGAGGATACGGAGAATATACAACGAATGATTCTTGATTTGTATGAGTTAACAATGAATTGTTCAGAGGGGCATCTATGCGGGAATCTATTCTATAGAATAAGAGTTCTTGAGAAAATGTTGTATTAATGAAATTTCCTTCTTTCAAATGGAATACAGAGGAAATGTGGCTGATTATCCACAGTGGACGAAGAATGGTGATTCCAAGCTTTAAATATCTTAACAGGTAGAAAACATGGGGCTCATCTGAGCACCTACAATGGAAATAGCGATAGAGCAACGATAGGCTTGTAACGTTGCGTCTGCGGGGAAAGAGGTTGTAGGATTGAAAATAATTCATTCCATAAAAGTCTGCATAAACGACTTTGAACTTCGTCAAGTCTGGAAATCGAAAATTAGACAGCTCCAGCTCATATATGGCAGCAATACTTTAGCGATATTTTAGTTCTAATCTTATCTTTGTAGAGTCTACTGATGCTATATTCTGGTCTGATTTAGATGACCTCGAGTGACACTTGGATTCTAGGCAAAACGAACAGGTGCTGATCCTAGGCATCTGTACCAATCCACACGTAAATTTTACAGGTGAAATAATACAACGCATTACCTAGTTAACGCTAACAGTTACAAAGAATAAGAAATTGTGGTCAGCCATGATCGCTCACCTCATGAAAGGACATGGTACATTAAAAGTGGCAAGTAATCTCGTATCGAAGGTCAAATGGTGTAACTTGATCCTCACTACGTGGCGCCTTAGGTAACTAAGTTATACTTAGTAAATGTGAACAATATCAGTATTGACTAACTAGTTTTTTTTTTTTTTACAGTTTATCAACCATTTGTGGGTTATTTAAAGCCGAAATATAATTTTGGGATTATGAAAATATTTTTTGTGAGTGAATATAACATTAAAACAAAAATAAAACAATGATTTTTTTTCACATACAAGTCCTACTTTTTAATCTATAGTTGGGGTGGAAGTAATATTCATACTTTTTCTAATGGTATTTGTGCACAAGTGAATATAACTTACCCAACTGGAACTCAAACACATCTCTTCGATTTCTCATTCCGAGTTGTTATCCATTACACCATCTTCACAACCACGAACGTGATGATAAAAAGTATGGAAAGAGGAGGAGAAGAAGAATTTTTAAAGAGTAAAATCAGCTAATTATTTAATTTTGTAGTTTTGACATTAATGTTGGAATTATATTGTTTCGGACAAGAATTGTCAACAAAAGCCTGAGACAAAAAAAAAGGGAAAAAAGGAAAGATCTGAGTGAGAGACTGAGCGTTTGCGTGTGCGTGTGTGTATGTGTGTGTGTGTGTTTCTGTGTGTGTGTGTGTGTGTGAGAGAGAGAGAGAGAGAGAGAGAGAGAGAGAAAGAGAGAGAGCGAGTAGGCTCAGAAAAGTGAATGCCTTCTGTTGACAATTCAGACGCTCGTCCCTACTCCCAAGACAAGGGGAGAAATGTGGGAATAGGGGGCACCAGCTGAAACCAATTGAACGTTAGGTTGAGAGAGAGAGAGAGAGAGAGAGAGAGAGAGAGAGAGAGAGAGAGAGAAAATCAGTGGATAGAAAGAAGTGAATAGAAGAAAACATGCTAAAATAATAACTAAATAACAAAATAAGAACAAAAATAAAATTACAAAATACGTGAGGTGGGGACAAAGAAAACAGAAGTTAAAGAAAATTAGACAAGACTGAGAGTTTGTAATCGGCGCAAAAGTCTCTTCCTTGCTACGATGTCAACATAACGACACGTGATTAACATCGGAAGAAAAACACAGATGTGGACCGATGGCATTTATACTTATGAATGTGATAAGACATATCGGCAGATAAGCGACGAGGAAATACAGATAAGGGAAAAAACATAACAGGGGAGAGATTTAGGGTCGGAAGCGTTATTGGATAGGCAGTAAGACTAAAGGAGGGACCCAAGAGGATGAAAGCGAACATAGAGACTTTGGTAAAAAGGGGGAGAAAAAAGACAAAAGATATTAGTAGAGAAATATAAAATGGAAATGGATTCTAAATTGATAGGCAGAAAAAAGACAAGAAACAAAAAATCACGAGATAAAGCAACAGGGCAGGAAGAGAGAAGATAATTTTTTTGTAAAACAACTTTGTGTTATGTTTTCCTTTAACGTAACCGGAGTTGTGAATCGGGCATTTGCTGTACGAATTCGAGCTATGCCCAGATAAAGTCCATATCAAATAGCAATCTTTTTTTTTCTGCAAATATACTTTTTACATATTCTAGCTTTTGGGCGATACTAGAATTTACTCTTTATATATCTAGAAATTTAAACGTTTCATGGCATGTTCCAAGTGTTGTTTTCATTCAAATAAACGTCAAAAAAGCATTTGAACCAGTGCATTTCAACTTTTTTTTTTTACCTATGGACCCCTTTTCCCTTAATTCTTTTTAGTGAATCCCCATAGCCATTAGACCAGTTCTCAACCGAGGTCCAGATGCTCCCTTTTGTTTGTTCTTATTACTAACCGATGGGTGAGTTACTAGGTCAAAAAGAAATATAAATGAAATAAATCTTATGTGTGAAGAAATAGTGAATGATAGTTAAAAGAAAAAAATCCTAATTATATAAAAAAAGGATGTGCATTGTGGTGCAGTGGATATCGGCTCAGAACGAGAAATTGGGGAGCCGAGTTCGAATTTCAGTTGAATCCATTGCATTCACTTACACACAAATACACTTGGAAAAGGTATTAATCCGTCTCTTCCCTCCAGTTATGGGTTAAATAACAGGACAGATTGGGTTCTGTAGCCTTGGCTGGCAAGCGATCTACTGCAGAAAGCAATGGCAACCTATTGTGGGATAATCTTCTGCCCAGTCAGTCATGTCTCGAAAGAGACATGATTGCCCAAGCGTGTTTCGTGTATGGCACTTAACTGACTGATATATACATATATAAAAGATCATACAACCAGATATGAGGTTTTATTATACAGAATGCATTGTTGGTAACTTTAAATTTACGACACTGTAAAATGTCAAGTTTTTTCTACAACCTTATTGCGATGAAAAGAAAGTACGTGCATATTTCTAGTTTTATTATTTTAATATGACGTAAATTATTGTAGATATTCTATTATCAGTAATACCAACCATTCAAAAGTAGAATTGTTCTGTGGATCACTAAAATATCATCGTGGACACCCAATTCATTATTTTTCGCGTGTGGACCTCCAGCAAAATTACATGGACCCCCAAGATCCATCTTGACCCCAGTTGAGAACCATTGATTTAAACGAAATTGTATATATTTTTTGGGGTTGAAAAAAAAATCGAACGTCTATTAAACGATTATAAAAACAATGCCTGTTTGCAAACGTAGAATGTCATCTGTGTCGGATGTTACTCGGTGTTCATATTCGCTTTTTTTTAAAATAAAAGATGACATAGAATCTTGCTTACTTATCTAAACTTGCAAAAATAATAAAATAAAACTAAGGACATCTTAAGATATTTCGAAGTCCATATCCTCAAATTTTATTTTCGTATCTGAAACGTAAACAAGTAATTTATAAGGAATGAATAGATTTTTTATTAACGAGGGATGTGCTTTCCTTCAAAAAAGTAATAGTCCTTCGTGATTGAGTAATCGACTTAAGAAGACGCAGACTCGAACAATGCTGAAGCACACATTTTTCTTGACTCGCGAAAACCCATTGCAGTAGTCTGTAAATACATTAAAAACAAAAACAAAAAATAAAAAAACAAACAAACAAACAAACAACAACAAAAAAAAGATATGTCGATTCAAATACGTGTATCCACTAAATAGGACATTTACGGTAATGATAATCCTAATATTAGCCATTTCTCTATAAGGAAACATTTTATATTCATTGTCCAAGCAGTCAGTACTGCTTTCGGTTGAAATTTATAAATTTTTTCTCTTGAAACAATTTTCAGTAAAATAGGTTTCTCAAATCAAGCATCTGTTATCAATTTTTCCAGTATTGATGGGGGTGGGGTTCCTTCCAAATCTTTTGTTTGAAGTAGTTTAGAGGGTTAACATCTTGACTATGTCTTTATTTTCTCTTATAGTTACCTGTGCTATCTATTAGCTATTTTTATACTAAATTTCTTTCAGTGCAAAAGTTCGATGACTGCTCAAATTAGTCGGTTAGATTTAAAATGGTTATGACGAATGTGATGTGTTATATGAATAAAAGAGTAGGAAGTAAGAAGTGAAGATTATAAAAATAAGAAAGATAGATAAATATTGCCTCTTGAATAATAGCTAAAAAAACAGTAAGTTCTAAGAACAAAGAAAAAAGCTCGTAGATTTATGAAAATCTTATAGTTATCTATATTTAAATTTGAATACAATAAAAATGAATGATGATTTAAAAAAAAAACAAACAAAAAAAACGTAACTTTAGACAACAAACCTATATTTATCATTTATAGGTGAAAATGAAGGAATATTTGCTTCTGTTTCTTTCTTTCTGCTGTCGTGAAAACCGTTTCCCTTGGGGGGAATCTAAGCGTTCATTTTGTTTTCTCGAAACATGCTGGTTTACGACTTTTTCTACTCTCAATGATATTGGTAATGGTTATGTTAGCCATTTTTCTATAAGGAATCATTTGGCATTCATTGAAGAAGCAACCAGTACTGCTTTTGGATGAAATTTATAAAATCATTCGCTTAAAACAATTTTCCCTGAAAACAGGTTTCCCAAGCCTTTTTTTACACTTACTGATATTGGTTATGGTAATATTAACCATTTCCCTACAAGGAATCATTTGCATTCATTGACCGAGCAGCCAGTACTGTTTTCGAATGAAATTTTAAAAATCATTCGCTTAAAACAATTTTCCCTGAAAACAGGTTTCCCAAGACTTTTTTTACTCTTAATGATAATGGTTATGGTAATATTAACCATTTCCCTACAAGGAATCATTTGGCATTCATTGACCAAGCAGAAGGTACTGCTTTCGGATGAAATTTATAAAATCATTAGCTTGAAATAATGTTCCCGGAAAACAGGTTTCCAAAGCATTTTTTAAAATCTTGATGATGTTGATTATGGTAATATTAATCATTTCCCTAGCAGGAATCATTTGGCATTCATTGACCAAGCAGACAGTACTGCTTTCGGATGAAATTTTAAAAATCTTCCGGTTTAAACATTTTTTCCGGAAAACAGGTTTCCCAAGCATTTTTTAAAATTCTTAATGATATTGTTTATGGTAATATTAACCATTTCCCTATAAGAAATCATTTGGTATTCACTGACCAAGACGCCAGTACTGCTTTCGGATGAAAATTTTAAAATCTTTCGCTTAAAACAATTTTCCCGGAAAACAGGTTTCCGAAGCATTTTTTTACTCTTAATGATATTGGTTATGGTAATATTAACCATTTCCCTAGCAGGAATCATTTGGCATTCATTGACCAATTAGCCAGTACTGCTTTTGGATGAAATTTTAAAAATCTTTCGCTTAAAATAATTTTTCCGGAAAACAAGATTTCCAAGCATTTTCTTTACTCTTAATGATATTTGTTATGTTCATATTAACCATTTCCCTATAAGGAATCATTTTTTATTCATTGACGAAAGCAGCCAGTACTGCTTTCGGTTGAAATTTATAAACTCTTTCGCTTAAAACAATTTTCCCGGAAAACAGGTTTCGTAAGCATTTTTTTTACTCATAAGCATTTTTTTTTTACTTGTAAGCATTTTTTTAAAAAAGATTTTGGTTATAGTAATATTAACCATTTCCTTATAAGGAATCATTTGGCATTCTTTGACCGAGCAGCCAGTACTGATTTTGGATGAAATTTATAAAATCATTCGCTTAAAACAATTTTTCCGGAAAACAGGTTACCCAAGCATTTTTTTTTTTACTCTTAATGATATTGGTTATGGTAATATTAACCATTTCCCTATAAGAAATCATTTTTTATTCATTGACCGAGAAGCTAGTACTGCTTTCGGATGAAATTTTTAAATTATTTTGTTTAAAACAACTTTCCAGGAAAACAGGTTTTCCAAACCTAGTAGCTGTTATTACTCTTTCTAGTATAGATGGGGTTTCCCTTTCTAAATCTTTTTTAAATGGTGTGGAATGTTAATATCTTGAATATGGTATTATTTTGTATTCATTCTACTTGTGATAATTATGATGTTGCTGTTGTTGATAGACATTAAGCGGTGTAGTTTCTGATATTTATATAATTCTTTGTGATTCTGCAGCGCCAGTCCTCAGTTTTAAAGAAGGATGTTTTTTTTACTCATGAGTCACTCGATCAAAACTCACACATATGCGCACGTGCACAAAAACAAAACAAAAACTCTGTCAGTTAAGTCCTATATGTGATACACGCTTGGGTGATCACGTCTATAAACCCCTGTCTGTTATGCTGTTCAGCCCATAGCTATGGTTAGAAGAGATGGATGCATACCTTTCCCAAGATTATTTGTACGTAAGTGAATGTAACGAATTCGACTCTCTGATTTCTAATCCAGTCAGTTAAGTGCCGTACATAATACCCGCTTGAGCGATCATGTCTCGAAAGATACATGACTGACTAGGTGGAAGATTTTTCTGCAGTAGGTTGCCATTACTTTCTGTGGTAGACAGGTAACAAACCAAGGCAATAGAACCCAGTCCACCTTGCTATTCAACCCATAGAAGACACGGATTAATACCTTCTCACCTTTCCTTGCATCGAATTTAACTGGAATTTGAACTCGGCTCTCCGATTTCCCGTTCCCAGCCGATTTCCACTGCACCATAAACCGAGCCGATATCTATTGCAGCACAACGCGCATTCTAAAATAAAATTATTACAACAAAAAACAACTTTTTCTTTCAGATTTGTTTATCATGAATTTAGTAGGTATTAAAATAGACATCATTGCATATTGTTGTTACTGTTCAAATGCTTATATTGACATTTTTGGCATTAACGACCTGTCATGGATAAAAAACAAGCCGACTTGAACCGTTCCCACCTTCCTACGAAAACCTGTCATTTAATGGGGTTTCATATGGAGGTACTTACGCTGCAGCATAAACAGAGGTAAAGTTAGGACCCAGATTTTTATCTTTTATTTTTTATTTTGTAACATAAAATGAATTATTCACCCGATAAGGTTTTTGCAATAATATCAACTCCACCCGACTCAGTGGTGATAATTCCGAAACAACAACAGCAGTAGCGGCCTAATGAATTTCGACAAAAGGTCGTATTCACATTTTCGGTTCATTCATTCTTTACTCCTGCATAAATTAGCTGATGATTCTGCAAAAAAATATCGTGCCGCTATAATACGTATTTGCGTGTTGATATGACTTGCTGTTTTTATTCTCTCCTCCTTCCTTTCATTCTTTGATGAAATGACTTTCTTTTTTTTTTTTTTAGTAATTCGTGATGGAAATTCCACTTGCTCTGACGGACGATGTCACTTCTACCCGGCAATCTTCTTTGTATTTCACGAACTTTAAGAAGCTATTTCTTTTATTATGCAATTGAGGACATTATTTTCAGAGGCTAATACGACTACACCTCATATGTGAAAAAAAAAAAAAAAAGAGATAGTAACACTAGCTATATTATTTATTTTCTAGACTTTGAGACTTGATTTAATTATTCGTAGGTAAAAATGCCAACAAAAGCTCGAAGGTCTTTATCATTTCACCCTAAACAAGACAATAAAGCCATTAAGATGCAAGGGTTACTGAAAAAAAAAAAAAAAAAAAAAAAAAACGAAAACGCTATTAAGGAGAGAGAACTATAAGGATAACAATTAAGAAGACAGAAGATAATGATTGAAAATAAATTTTTAATGAAATTTGTCTGGGAAGAAAGAAGACGGAAGAGACATCTACAAGCGGGAAGTAACACGCCTTTAAAACAAATGTAATTATGTTGAGGGTTGAATGAGTAGTGAAATAATAATACAAATAGTTTAATGTCTGAAAAATGATACTGCGACTTTTTTAAAAAATGATTTCACCTTAAGCAAGGCAATACAGCCAATAAGACACAAGGGGTTACTGGGTGTTAGAGAATATGATAAAAAGCACCAATAAGAAAAATAAAAGAAGAACAAAGAAGATAGAAAATAACGATTGATACCGCATTTATATCTTTGAAAATCAAAGATGACTGGTAAGCAAGAATCCGGAAGAGAGTTCCACAAGTATGACGTGCAAGAAGAAACTGTTAGCATAGAAATTGCGGTTTCATCTAGCCGTTTGAACTGTAAAATGAAGAGAACTTGCCGCCAATCCAACACTGTATTTAAATTCATAAAGTCTTGTTATCGTACAGAAAAGTAATATTTATTTTAATACAAAAATGTGGCACAAAACCGAAAGAAGGGAAAGAGAAAGGCTGATCGTCAACCTGTCTTAAATTTAAACTTCAGTCAGTCAGTTAAGTGCCATACGTGATACACGCTTGGGTGATCATGTCTTAAAAGAGACATGACTGACTGGGTAGATAGTTACCCCGCAGTATGTTGCCATTGCTTCGTGCTATAGACTGGTTGCCAGCCAAGGCTATAGAATTTAATCTGTCCTGTTATTTAACCCATAACCTGAGGAAAGAGACGGATTAATACCTTTCCTAAGGGTACTAGTGTGTAAGTGAAGTCAAAGAATCCAACTGGAATTCGAACTCGGCTCCCCGATTTTTCGTTCCGAGCCTGTATCCACTGTATCACAACGTTTAGCTATTCAAACATACGACAGTATTCCTTACACCAAAACAACATTCTTATTTACCATTCTTACAATAACTCCCATAATACCTCAAATCTCTATGAAGTCGTAACTAGTTCCAATATGTACAATATGTACATATTTTCTGTGGGAGTAGGATAATAAAATAACAACATTTAAAACTGTAACCATAATGATTACTTACAAAGAATGCAATCTACATACAAGAATTTAAACAAAATTTAGTAATACCTTCCCACAATCCTTAAATGTGGCAGACAAATCGGTTAACGGGACAAAATTAATGCGGGGCAAGCTAATTAAACACAATCATTCAATCAATCACTTCCTCAAATACACATTCATCTAAACACAAAAACATAAAATACCCAAGAAAAGAAAAAAGCGCCCCGCATCTACCAGAGAACTGCTATCTCTATCACCTAACAGAGGGGGTGATTAAACTAACAAAAATGGGTACAAATAAAAGAAGCCAATGCTCATACTTCTACTTAACTCGATGGAAGAAACTAAGGCTAAAACAAGCCTGAATTACCCTATTTGGGGCGGAATTGCCAATGTTCAAAATGCCACTTTAACTCAGCTTCTTTTACTCAACACAGACGCGCAAGAGTTAATCACCTTTTACCAAATTCCGATGGAATGAGTCGCCTCTCCGTCCTAATCTTGGCCTTAAACTGATGCTTAAAGTACATGATCCGTTGGGAAGAGGTAAACTTCTCGTCCACTATAACATTCCTTCTGTCGTGTCGTCCATATCACGACTCTCAAAACACCTAACATGCAAAAGTACACATCGTGCTCAGCCTTATTCAACGGCGGTACCACATTGTTACAAACAGAACTGGCCTATAGGGCAAAAAACTTTCCGCAAAACATCTGAATAAACTTGCCCAACAGGTCTATGATCCTGCAGTAGAAGAAGGCGTGACCCAGGATCCACCGACTTGCCGCAGGGAATGCAGTGAAGAGATTTTTCCATGAACGCTGAAGTCTGTTGCTGGCCCAAAGGACCCTTCATATCACCATCCAGGTGAGGTATTTCGTTAGTGAGGGATTTCAACCCGAGCGTCTAAGACTATATTGTGTGAGCCTCCTACTTCGTAAGACTGAGCTCGCCTATCAGATCATCTTGAACGCACCATACTTAATAACATATATAATATCTGAGAGGACAACGCCTGGAATTCGGAGAGTCCATCTGTCGCCCGTGAGAGTTGCTTGATTGCAATCTGACATTTACGATAGAAAGTACACTCGCCTCGGGGTAAACGGGGTGGGAGGGCTTCTTTTCGCATGACAGTACAATTCTCATGGAAGGGAAGTTCACGCGTTATGAAGTTCGTAAGTTTTCCAGTATTCTCCTTCACCATTCGAGTACATTTGATTTAGGAACGCGGTACAAAGCATATATTGATAAGTATAAATGCTAGGCATACCTAGACCACCTTCAAAAGATAAAAGCACCAACGGCTTGTCCTATTAAACCTTAATCTATCTCACTCTCAATGGGACCATCAAGAGACAAGCTATCAATGTCTCAAGGGAAAGTGAGTTTTAAAGCCCTATATTGGGAGGAGTAAACAATCTTGATTTAGACGTTTAACATTGTCTTCATGAAAGAAAGCTAGGTTAAAGATGGCATTCGCTTTTCTATCATCACCCATATTTTTGAGCACGCTAGCCTGATCTCACCATCGTTAGAATCCTACTAGCCTTGGTAAAAATTTTGATTTCTCACTTCCATAATATTCACCTCTTTGATATTTAGGGGAATTTATGATCTTTTATTTTTCGGGATTGCATTAAAGCTTTACCTGCTTGTTCTTTAGACACCCGGCAAACGTTTTTCTAATATTGAAAATGGATTTAGATTTATTTTTTTCTTTGATATGAGTTCTGTTGAATCTGATGAGGGGCTTCGCTGCCTTTTTTGATGTTCAGATTTTTTTCTTTGGTGAATTGATGGAGGACTGCGCAGGAAATGGATTGGGAGTTATAATTTGTGTGGAGGTTTTGGATGGAGATTTTGAAATGAGTGCCTATTGAGGTTGGTCATTTTGGAACAAGTGGATTTTTATGATTTGGTTATTATAGGAGAAACCATGAACTGTTTTTTGGCTGATGGGGAAGACGGTGCCGAGGAGGGAGGGCCAGATATACGGGTAGATGATGCTTGTTTTTTTCTTTTCTCCTTCAAGTCTTCTGTAAGTTTTTCGATTTTCTCAAATTTTTTAATACTAGGCTCCTTTCACAACTCTCTGATTTTTCCCGTGTAGCTGGCCGGGAACCGCCCTTGGAACTGGTATAGGGAGTAGGGCTGTTTGTGCTTTTACCCATGGGGGAAAGTGGTCCCGCTGTCTGGAGCTTCCCTTTAATTTATCAACGACCTGCTATTTTCCTTTTCCTTCTCCGTAATCGCACAAGCGGCCAGCAAAGACTTTTCGGGGAATGGGGTGGGGGACATAAAATAGATCCAACCAGTGTTTTTTTTTTTTTTGCATCGGTTCTGGACGTTGGCATGCCTATTACAGGCGAGACGGAAATAACAAACTCGACCAAAGGGATATTTAAACCAGAACTTCTGAGACCTTCTTCTCTAGAAAGGAAGAGGAGAGGTGACTAGTCTCACCACACTTCCAATAGGTTGGTTTATGACCCGTCACAATGACCGGCATTTTCTGACCCTTTATATCCGGATAGTTGGGGACGGAGATGAAGGCTTGGCGATTTAACATAATCTTGAAACTCCATCCCCCGTTCAGGTAGTCAGAGGTAGCACTCGGTATTTGTTCAAATTGAATCAGATAATCAGCCAAGTGCTTCCCTAAGACATCAAATACTGAAACCTTAATTCTTCGCTTGCCCTTATATTTGGTTCTTAATGAGTTCGTTCGTTATCAGATGCTGTCTCGACGTTTCAATACCGTCAACAGGCGAGGGAACCTGTATGTCTCACATGAATTAACCATTATCTCTTATGACCCTTTGGAGCTTGAACCCCAGAGACGTCAACGACTTCATAACGGTGTGTTTTGTGAAGTGACAAATTTCGCGCAAGCTTGTCTGCTCAAAGACTAATAATTCTTTTTCAACGTTCTGTAACTCCTCGGGATTTACCAAGAGCCCATCTTTTTTGATAAGATGTTCTTGGATCTCTCGAGGAACTCGACGCTCTTCGGTGGAAAATTCCAGCGAAAGTGCGATTCCCCGACCGTTGTATTATCCCAGTTACTCGTCTCAGTTGACAACTCTTTTCCTTGGTCTTCAATTTGGACATTATTTTTCTTGTATCTTAGTGGTCTTCATTAATTTTTCTATTGGCTAAATTCCCAGTAGTTACTGTTGCCTGAGTTTTAGTCTTTTTATCTGGTAGGTGGGGCGGGGTTCGACTTTTCGACTTAAAGATGTCTTTTTAATTGACCGACGTTTGCCTGTCATTTTGGTTACTTTTTAAAATATTTTTCTTATTCTTTTTTTCCAACAACGGGGAATTTTATTTTATTTTTTTTATAAAAGAAAAAAATCAACAATTGAAAGAAAATAATAATTTTAAACAGATACACAAAATAAAAAAATGGCAAAACAAATGCAAATTAAAATAAAGACCGACGCAAACTAGTTTATCATAAAGATTTGAACGTGAAAACTAAAATGTTAATTTAAAATATACACAAATATAAGTATAGAAAT
The DNA here is from genome assembly GCA_037127315.1 of Ascarosepion bandense. NCBI lineage: Eukaryota > Metazoa > Mollusca > Cephalopoda > Sepiida > Sepiidae > Ascarosepion > Ascarosepion bandense. The sequence continues at coordinate 11,626,295 of JBBBDQ010000191.1, forward strand.
GAGAATACACAAAAAACAGCTGAAAAAAAATCCCTTAAAACGTGTGAGGCGTAAACAAAAAAGAATAAGTTTACTCAAACGACACAATTAAAAAAACGTAAAAAAGTTCTCTTTTTTTTTTTTTTAAACTAGAAAAGCAAAATAAAACAAATTATGACAAAATACTACAAAAAAGAAATTAATGGGAGACGTGTAAAAAAAATAAAAAGAAGTCTTGCTATTTAAACAAAATGACCGCTATAAAGCGAAAATAAAATGAAAATAAGCAGATTAAACAATAGACAAATGGAAAATCAAAATATATTCTAAGAAAAGAGTTTTGGCAAGCGAAAGTTAATGAAAAACGATTTGCGTAGCTAACAAAACAAAAAAAGATTAATTAAATTAAAAGGAAAGTTTTACTAAAATAAATGAGTTTGGCGGGTGAATAAAGGTTTTCAAATAGAACAAAATGGACGAAGTAAAATGTAAAAGGATTAAATTTAAAAAAATACAGAAAAGATTAAAATGCAAACGAAATCTGTGTAGGGAGGGGGGGGGTTAAAGAAAAAAGCACGAGTAGAATGCTGGAAAATCTCCTCGAGGATGAAGGAGAGACTCGAAGCAACAGAAATGTGTTTCTACAGAAGGATGTTGAGGATACCATGAACCGAATATGTGGTTTTAAAGAGGATGCAAACGAAAAGAAACTTAGCATCAGGAAGAGACAGCTGAGGTTTCTGGGATACGTAATGATGAAGGAGAGCTTGGAGAATCTAGTACTCACAGGACGGATAGAGGGAAATTGAGACAGGGAAAATCAGTATGAGACCTACTTGATGGGTTTGAGTAAGTGGATGGAGGAACGGAGTTTGGGAGAGATACCAAGAGAAGAAATGTTAAGAGCGACAAGAGACAGGGGAAAATGAAAGTCCATGATTGCCTAGCTCCTGAAGGAACACGGTACAAAAAGAATAATAATAGAAGGGAGGGATGGTCCATAAAACAAAAATGAAGGGAGAAAAACGGGCCTATGTGTTTGCATACGCTAGTTGAGTTAACCAGAAACCAAAAACCCAAACAAAACCATACTTTTCTAAACCATACTAAAACGGCAGGGATAACTAATGTGATACTATACTTCTCCTGGTCTTATATTTATGTTGCGTGCGCCAACTGGCCGTAAATTAGTCGCACCTGAGTCTGCAGCTGTTCGCTTCCGTTGCGCCCCAGGTGATCGAAGATATCAAATGATCAGTCGAAAATCTTTCACCTCCTCTGCCACGTTGTGATTTCTGATCTCAGAGCAAGCTACAGGAAAAGTGGACCGTTGAATCTTCGTGCTGTGTTATGCCTTAGGTAAAAGCATATTAAGCTTTTAGCCGAACAACAGTTCTCACTCACACCAAGTGCGAAACTCTCACCCACCTTTTGGTGAATTTGATTGAAGAGAATTGCTCCCCTTTCAGCTATAACATTAACTTTAAGGTGGGGATTTAAAGAAAAAAATCAGTTGAGAAGAGGAGAACTTCTCATCCTCTATAAAAAAACATTGTTTCGTCGTCTATGCCACGACTTGCATAATACCTAGCACACAAGAGCATATAGTGCTGGTCCATTTTCAACAAAGGTACTACAATGGCCTAAATGAAACTGACTTTAGGACAAATAAATTTCTATCCAAACTGCGGGCCATGTTGCCTTGAATCAACTTACACAGCGGGTACACGACAGTGAAAGAGAACATGTCCAATGGACTCCTCCCAATTTCCACAGCAAACAAACCTGAGTGGAACCACCAGTCAGGCTTCTTTCTGAATTAGAAGGAAACTCCCTTCTACTCCTTCAACGGCAAACCAACTGACTTATTACAGTTGAATTTGGCTCCATGTTTTGCATATTTCTTTGTTGACTTCATCTATTTTCGGCAGTGCTCATTACGAGCACAGACACATCGTCAGCATAAGAAGGATACTTAGCCGTCAAACTAGGTGATTCCGTGAAGGACCGGATTCGCCTTCAACCGGCGAAGGAAAGGTTCCAAAGCAAGGACGTAAAACATCGATGAAAGCAGACAAACCTCGTCGATTAGACCAAAACAAAGCGAAAGCGTTCGACTTGATCCAATTCACCCCCACCAATGCCCTCTGGATATCATACAGGAGAGGGATCCAGGAGAAAAAGTACGGCCCGAAACAGGCAGAAACGACAACTGCTTTGGGATATCGATAGTTCACTCTATTAAATACATTGGATTGTTACAAATTGACCAGCGCGGCTACTCTGTCGACTTTTACCATGATAAAGTGAACCAAATAGAGATTGTACTGAACAGTCCTGGACTTCACAGAACAAGTTTACCCAGAACTAATCAGACGAGGCAGGACAAGCTGCAAAAGGTTCACTATGACATTTGCCAAAATTTTCAACTATGTATTTGCATAGTTAAAAGGCAAAATTATATAACATGTCCCTACGGTTTTTGCTATTACGTAACAACTAGATGACACTATTAGTGAAGCGTTGGCTTATATTCCCATTCTTCAGCTAGTGGTTGAACATTTGTACCAGCAAACATGGACGACTTCCTCAAGTACACCTCATAGAGTAGACCATCTAAACCCGGAGTCTTGTCCCAACCAACCTGCTTCGGCGATTCCCAGATTTTCACCGCTGTGATGGCCACTGCGTAGCCAGCCGCTTAAGTTGCCTCAAGAAGGGGAAAGTCAGCTTAATAGGCGTTGAACTGAGCAGGACTCAGTATGGACTCTCTGGTGAAGAGATACTGACAAATGGATCGAAACGCCTCACAAATACCTCGCCTGTCCTCCAATATGAAGCTTGGGATGTGACGACCAGGCGGACTATGCAATTCTTTCTGCCGTAATTCAGCAGCCAGTTCGTCGCCTTGGAGTACATTCTGTTTAACTGAGCCCTAACTTCCAGAGCCTGGTCCTTCTTGATAAGCAAGGAGGCCAGCTCGGCCCTAGCTACGGCTACTCGCCCACTATCTCCGGATTTAACAGCAACTTCTAATCTTGATTCGGTTGCCGTTTGTGCTACTAATCTACCTCGATTGAACCGACAACTATATTCAGCCGCAAATGACCTAATGACAGACTTACGATGGCCCGTACCACTTATTTTCGACCACTTTACCCGTCAGTTCTTGCACTAATATTAGTAAAAACTGGTCATGAAAACCCTCCACCTCGAGTGTTGAATTTCCAATAACCAGTTAATCTAAGTTTACCCGACCCCGGACCAGGTGATAGTTCGTGTAAACTATAGAAAGGAAACTTAGACATCCTAAGAACCCTATATGAACTCTTTCACACTATTGTATAGCTCGTACAGATTACTGAATTCGGGTCATCACTACTTGTTCAAATTCACACTAATTATCCAGGGTATTGATTTCTTATCGACCAAATCAGACTTCTCCATAAAATCTCGAAATATTCTCAAATCCGGGTCGTTAGTACACAATCTTTCCTTATTACGATCTATAATTGAATCAAGGACGGCGCTTCAATCATCCGCTAAAACTATCTCCCGAGATGTTGTCAAGAACAGTTCGATCTTCCAAAAAAGTTCGCCGACTCCGCTCGGTCGTTACGCGCAGAAAACCCGGTGAAATGAAGACTCTTACCTTTTATGGTAACGTCAAAAACACAAAACATGCACTCTGGATCAGCGAACACTGGAGTACACGACGCCGTCAAGTACCTGCTGACCAGCCAAGAAAAATATCTGGAGTGATTACTAAAATAAGTTAAATAGATGTGAAACCCCTGAAGTAGAGTATTATCATAGTCATTGGAATTTATATGAGTCTCCTGTAAAAAAACAAACAAAAAAAAAACATTTACTCCAAGACGCTGATGATTTCGAACGAGTCTCGCTCTGCGAGACTCCGATTTCACGCCCTGGATATTCAGCTAAAAGAGACCAGGATCTATGAGAGTTTTCATTCGTAAAGACAATACCATTCATTATTCATTATTCACGGTGAAGTAATGGATAACGGCGCGGATTAAGAAATTAATCGAATTCATTACATTCACTTTTGTACAAAGGTATGGGAAAGGTATGAATCCATCTCTTCTCTCCCCAGTTAAATAGCAGCACAAATTAGGTTCTATAGCTTTGGTTCGCAACCGGTCTACCGCAGTAAGAATTGGCAACCTATTGCGGGAAAATCTTCACGTCACCTGCGGTTGGAACTAAAAAATTCCCATGAAATTTCTCGAGGAGAGGCCAGATCATTAACATTTGTTATTGGATGTGTTATTTCAATCGTTTCTGAAGTTTTGTTCGGAATATATTCTACAGTGAGATTCATTGAGTTACGCTTAATACTTGTGGGACTCTTTTTGCATGTTAACCTCGTGTTGTTGTAATACTTAATTCACACAAATAAACTATGAATTATCTTAAATTAAGAAGTACAGATCAAAGACGGGTCTGTAGTGTAATCAGTCCCGACCTGGCATCTCGACTTCGGTCACTTCCCACCAACATGATGTGGCTTCCCTCTTTCTTTTCTATAAATATTTTCATGGCAGCTGTTCTGATGAACTTTTTCTCTAATGTTCAGACTACATGGATTTAACTGTTTTATAAAATTGGCAACTGTGCTATTAGATTGGAAATTAGATTGACAACTAGCGGCATTATTAGCTTTCTTTAGATGAAATGATTAAAAAAATGCATGCATCCTTTGGTGCGAGATCGAATGGTAAAGAATATTCGCTTCCCGATCATGGGATCCAGGTTTGAATCTCACCATAGCCAATTTTTCCGAAACTTTATACAGCCTGGAGAGACGATCCCATAAGCGGTACTTTTGGGAAGTGCCTGAAAACCATAACACGGGTTGACTCGTGTGAGTATTCAGAAGCCATCAATGAGTGTTCTAGCACGACTTCTTAAGTCATCGTGACTGAGGAATTGAATGTAATGGACTTGTTGAAACAGTTGATCACGTTAGATGATGCCCTATCTCCGCTCAGCACAGATGCAATATAAACCATAGGTAAGCTCGTGTTGAACAAAAGGCTTTGAGCAGGCGCTCAAGGCTTTGAGTGTTTGAGCAGGCGCCTGCAACAGGGATCGGTTAACAGCCATAGCAAACAGGTATGTACAGAAACGAATAGATCTTCATCATGCATGCATGTATGTATATTCAAGTATAGTGACATGTGACATGTATACATATGCACACCTGGCAACCCACGATTATTGGGATTTCGTGCCACTAGGTCAAATTTTTGGGTATTCCCACTGAAAGTGAGAGGACCACAGTCTTCATTAAAACGTCTCTGTAAGAGAAAGGAAACCTAGAACGTTGTTTGCATCCTATGATTTAAATCAGTTCTTATTTTTGAACCCGAGTATTTGGAGTTCAGTGAGTGGGGTTAGTCAGTCAGTTAAGTGCCATACGTGAAACATGCTTGGGCGATCATGTCTCTCGCGAGACATGACTGACTGGGCAGAAGATTATCCCGCAGTAGGTTGCCATTGCTTTCTGCGGTAGACTGGTTGCCAGCCAAGGCTATAGAACCCAATCTGTCCTGTTATTTAATCCATAACTGGAAGGAAGAGACGGTTTAATACCTTTCCCAAGGTTATTTGCGCGTAAGCGAATGCAATGACTTCAACTGGAATTCGAACTCGGCTCTCCGATTTCTCGTTCCGAGCCGATACCCACTGCACCACAACGCACCTCCAAGTGGGATCAACACTGTACAAATCCTTTTCTTACTTAAAAGAGCTTCACGTAGAGGTAACTCTTGGTTTTTAATACTTTTTATGTGCTACACAGTGTGACCCTAGGCCAAAAGGTTAAAAACTTAATGAAAACTTACCAAGTTCACCAAAATATTACTGTAACGCAAAAGGCACCCAACATTGCCACATCACACATGTGAGTGCAAGTCCCTCACAAGACTAAAAAGCTCTGTCGCACCGAAAATATGAAGATGTCAGGCACTTAAAATTACTTGCAACCAGTTGATGAGTCACAACCATCTTGTATGTATGTATAAATATGTATAATTATTAATATATAATTCATATATATGATGTACAATACATATATAATGTATATATATATTACGTTGCCGAACGTTATACCACGCTTAGGCGATCTTGTCTCGAAAGTGATATGACTGACTAGTCTGAAGATTTTCCCGCAGTAGGTTGCCATTACCTTCAGCGGTAGACTTGTTGCCAATCAAGGCTACAGAACCTAATCTGTTCTGCTATTCAACCCATATCTGAAGGAAGAAGAGATTCATTAATACCTTTTCCATAGGTATTTGTATGCAAGAGAATGAAACGAATTCGACTGGAATTCGAACTCAGCTCTCCGGTTTCTCATATGGAGCCTATATCCATTACACCATATAATATATATACCAAGATGTATATATAATGTATTTATAATATATATTTAATTATCTATATGTAAGGAATAAATGTATATATTTAAACTGAGTGCATTTAGGCAGTAAATATTCATTACAACAAATCCTGTAAAATAAAATAACTAAGAAAGTTTTCCTTTTTTTTCTGGCGGCTTATGTTTGAGAACAATTTGTCGCATATTTGAAGCTGTTGATTTCAAATGTGAACATCTGTTTTTGTCTACTATATCAAGGTTTTATTCTATAACACATTGATAAGGTCTTAGATGAATTTTCTAGTGGGTAATCTAAGAATATTGGAACTGTAAATAGCGTCTGATTTTATTAAAAAAATCTGAATAACCATTATACAGAGTGAGATGGATGAACTGTCTAAATTGCGCAAAAATAAAAATAACATTGACATCATTTTAACAGATATATTTACCAAAATTATTGAAAACTAGCAGTATAGTCCGGCGTTGCTTGGGTGTAATGAAAGCTTTTATATATATATTATCGATTTTCTGCACTATTGTAAGAACTGCAACCTTGAAACTTCTGAATATCATTTCTTATGACTTTTTCGATTTTCGTGAGTAAAAGAGCACCATGACACAATTCACTCTGGCAGAAATTTGAAAACGGCATACTGTTCATATTGGAGCTTCCGGTTTCAATATGACCATTTCAGAGTGTTTTGGTGTCAATCTGAAGAAAGTAAAAAGAATTAGAAAAAAGTTGGATGATATATCCAGTCAACATCATTGTGTTTGGAGTGATCACTAGTGATGGCGACGTTATACCACCCTTCATCTTCCCTCAGGGCCTCAGATTCAACGCAAAGGCCTATACCAAGTGCCTTGAAGAGTTACTTCTGCTCTGGGTCAAAATGGTGGCCACTAGAAGACCCCATGTCTGGCAACATGACTCTACACCTTGCTACACAAACAGGAAGAACCCAATCATATCACCCCTTATATTTGGCCACCGAACTACTCAGACTGAAATCCCTATGATTATGTGTGTGGCACAGTTGAACGAGAGACCAACAAGACACTTTATAACACCAAAGATGAACTGAAAGCAAGAATTCACCAACTTAAACAAGAAGACCGTGCAGATAAGATTCAGGATATTCCGAAGTCATCGGGAAACGGTGGTTGAAGCCAATGGCTATTTTATTGAATGAATGTACTCTTTAGTATTTTAAAATAGCAAAACTTATTTATAAATGGAACTTTGTCTTTGTGTGTGTGTATGTGTCTGTGTATGTGTGTGTCCGTTACCGATAGACTCCGAAACGGCTGACCCAATTTTCTTGAAAACTTACACAGTCGTACTATAAGCGTCTGCGAGTGTTCTTAGCTAGGTTTTGTGTCGAGGTACCCCCCGATAAATATTGAAAATCGATAATCGAAAAAATCGGGTTATAGAAGGAGTGGTCCGATTTTAATCAAATTTGATACACTCATAGACAAAGACATAAGAAACAATATTCAGAAGTTTCAAGGTCGCAGTTCTTACAATAGTGCAGAAAATCGAATCGATAATATATATATATATATATATATATATATATATATAAAAGGCAAGATGTTTGTGTGTGTGTCTGTTTATCTGCCTGGTTGTATGTCCTTTATACAAATCCACAATTTTTATCCGATTCTCACCAAACTTCACACAAATATTCTTTAGGATGAGTCTGAGCTCCAGGACCATGGATTAGTTTTAAAGCTTTCATTCCACCCGAGCAACGCCAGGCTATACTGCTATTATAAAATAAAATTCGACCTAAAAGTTTAGAGTAATGTTCATATGGGTTAAGGAACAATTTTAAGCTTAGCTAAAATGGGGCACAAGCATGTGTTTAAGGAGCAATATTTACATGTTACATTTTTATTTTTACTTTTCAGACGACACAATAAAACAGAATGGCTTCAACTCATAAAAAATGATTGAATTTTCTAGTTTCTTCTTTCCTTATGGAAGCCAAATAATGAACATTAGTAATTTTGTGAAGAAGACACACTTGGATTATTTTCAAATTAGACTGAGAGATTAGAACAAATCGTAAACTCTCATGCAGAATATGTATCGAATATTTACAACAGTGTGCAAAAGAAATGAGAGAGATTAGTGCTTGGTAATAATGATATGTAAGAGCTAAAAGCTGCATAACTGACTATTTCTCTTATCTAACGAAAACTTCTGGTTTTAATAAGAAAACTTGGCAGACATCTGTATTCCAAATATTGAGCAATTTACCCAGCAAGAACTGTTAGCGTCAAGACTAAAAGGTAAGAACTTGATACAAAATGTTACAAACGTATCAGTTTATCAAAACCTGGAAAATAGCGATTATAATATTCGAAAACAGACAGTTGTTTTGTCTACTGTTAAAGTTTCAGGATTATCGAATGCAATAGATGTCAAACAATATGGTACAAATGAATGGAAGCTATTTTATATAGTTTAAAGCAGAACCGAAAATGTTTATAACTCGATAATGGGAATTTATTTGGTGCAATTCCTATTGTTTACTCTGTACATCTCTAAGAGGAATACAGATTTTCTCAAACATAACGAACACAACTGGCTCATTTCTCTAGACTTGAAATAGGTTATCTTTTAAATTGGTCAAGAAGAAAGATATATAAATTGTATATATTTTCTGTGCTTTTCAGGATATCCATGATGAAAAATAATCATAAGACGGAGAAGATTTCACTAGTCTAGATAAGCTGGACAGCCAGAGAAAAGAAAGTCATTAACCAATCACTTGGAGAACTAAAAAAGATAATTTTTCTTCTATTTCATATGAAACTAAGCCTGATGAAGAAATCTTTCAAATCTCTTAACGCATACGATGCTGAAACACCGGTTCCAGATAATCACTAAATTTAAGGAACGTTAAGCCTGGTCAATATCTAGACGGGTGACCACTTAGGAATACCAGGTGCTGTAAACTTGGATGTGCAGATAGTGTAATGGATAATGGCACGGAATTGTTAATTAGAAAGATGAGTTGCAATTGGGCTCGTTATATTCACTTACGTGCAAAATTCATTGGGAATGGTATCAATCCATTTCTACTCTCCTCCGCTATAGGTTAATTAGTAAGATTTATTTTATTAAAATCATTATTATCACAAAAAAATTCTTACAATCTAAAAACATATTTTATGGGTTTAAATAATATACATAAACCGTAGAAAACGAATAAATCAATTAAATTAGCGCAGAGTTTGGTTTTTCTGCAGAAAAATCTGATGAGTAGATTTCCATACATTCCCGAAACCTCGAAGTCGGCATGACGGAATTGATACCGATCAGTTAAGTGACGATTTTTTCTATATTAACCCTCTAGGGCCATTCGTATCATATTTGATACAGTATGAAAACAAGCCTTGAAAGAAATATTTTCCTGAAAATTTTTCCAGAGAAATATTTTATAAATTTCAAATGAAAGCAGTACTGACTGCTCAGTCAATGAATACCAAATGTTTCCTTATAGGGAAATACCAAATGTTTCCTTATAGGGAAATACCAAATGTTTCCTTATAGGGAAATACTGTATCAAATATGATACGAATGGCCCTAGAGGGTTAACTCTCTTAATGCTTTATCTCTGATACCAAGCACTTTATTGCAAAGCCTGCTTGTCTTGTGTGTGTGTGTGTGTGTGTGGATATAAACAGTGTAGACACAGAATTCAACACGCCGTGCCAACTGTCACGATAGTGTTTAAGTGATCAGACCGCTCTTTTTATGCCCACAAACGCTCTCTTTTTATTCATATGGATTTTTTTTTATTGATGGCGCTATCTATGTTTCAGGCCCGGGACTTATTGAGTGATATGTTATTGAACCTGAAACCGACTGAGGCAATTACAAGTTAAATTTTAAAAAAAATTTAATATAAATTTTTTACTTTATAAAACATACAAACTAAAAACTACATTTAGTTTTGGCCATGGAGGTGAAAAATTAAATAAATTGCTTGTTTATTCTGATAAAACTTTGTTTTTCCTTTTGAATTAAATTTCAGTGCTTACATTTAACCTTTAACTTCAACACGTTTGCTGGCAAATTAAAAATTGTCTGCTTTAAATTAGCTTGGTGCAGAGAAATTACTTTCCCCAACAAGTACGCTATAAAACGCAGTGACTGTTTCTAGAATGGGATAAAATTAGATTGTGGTTTTTAAGATTAGTGAAGGTTTGAAAGCGTCAGATTGCGCCTATGTTTACATATTTTTGGTATTAAAAAAAGTAATATTAGGTGAATGTAAAACTTGTTAACGTCGTCATTTGCACGACGTTAGGTCAGAGATGAAAATCTCGCCTTTCTTTTCTTCTTCACACAAACATTTTTGTCTGAATTACAGGAATGCGTCGTTATTAGTTATATTATTTGCACTCAGACAAATGTACTGATCTTTGTTTAGATGTGCGAGTGGAATAATGAATAGCAGCTCAGAAATAAAAGTATGAGAGCCGAGTTCGAATTACAGTCGCGTTTGTGACATTCACTTATTCGTTAATATTCTTGAAAAAAAGTATGAACCAATCTCTTCTCCTCCACGAAATAAATAGTAGGACTTGTATTTCGAAAAATTACTGTTAACGCAATATCTACACATAAAGAAAGAAAAAGGGAATTCATTTTTATAAGACAAAAAATATGTTTCGGATAACCGACGAAAGTTTGATAATGCTTAAATACCAAATCAATAACTTAATCATGTTTGTTACTGTCAACGTTTCAGCTGTTGTTGCCCACCAGCCTTCTTCTAGCCTTGATCGACCCGGGTTACCTTCAGAGAATTTCGCAGAGATCCACGGATTCTCCAGACATATAACTTAGGATGTGCGTTGTGGTGTAGTGGATATCGACTCGGAACGACAAATCGGGTTTCCGAGTTCGAATTCCAGTTGAACTCCTTGCATTCACTTACGCGCAAATACCCCTGGGAAAAGTATGATTCCGTCTCTTCCTTTCAGTTACGGGTTAAATAACAGGACAGATTGGGTTCTATAGGATTGGCTGGCAACCAGTCTACCACAGAAAGCAATGGCAACCTACTCCGGGATAATCATCTGCCCAGTCAGTCATGTCCCGAAAGAGACATGATCGCCTAAAGCGTGTATCACGTATGGCACTTAACTGACTGACGTTGTCTCACCGATTTTACGAATCAATGTGACATAGTAATTGTAAGTTCAATCTCTGGACCGAGCAGTGTACTTAAGCTCAGTGGAAACGGAATTAGATATTACTGAACCTTGCTTAAAAAAAAAAAAATGAAAAAAATAAAACTAAACGAGATATCCCCACATATTGGCGGTGGGACAAGAACAATTCACCCACATAGATTAAATAAAGTGTTTTGTTCTAATTTACCTTAAGTTTTTCTTATTTTTTCTACCCAAGCAAGGTATGAAACAACTGGGAAGTGCTAAAAAGAAGATAGAAAGGAGCGTAAGACAGAGATGTGTCTTTTCACCGGATCTGTTCAACTTGTACAGTGAGAATATTTTGAGGACCCTAGAAGTTATGCCTGGATTCGTAATCGGAGGCCACAATTTAAACAACCTAAGGTACGCAGATGATACAGTGCTGATAGCAGACACAGAAAGGAAGCTACAAGACCTCCTACAGAAGGTAGCAGAAGAAAGTAACAAGAAAAGACTAGAAATAAACTGCACGAAAACCGAATGAATGGTCATCAGTAAAAGGGCAGCCCAAAATGCCAAATACATGTCGGGGATACCAGAATCAAGCAGGTACAAAAATTTAAATACCTGGGAAGCGTTATAACAGAAGACGGAAAGTGCGACACAGAGATCCGAAGGCGAATTGGCATGGCGAATGAAGCATTTCAGAAGTTGAGTAAAGTATTAAAAAACAGGAAAATTTCGTTAGAAACTAGGAAGTGAGTACTGGATTGCTACGTGCTGTCCGTCCTTCAATATGGCAGTGAATGCTGGACAATACCATCAAAGATGAAGGAAAAACTTGAAGCAACTGAAATGTGGTTCTACAGAAGGATGCTTCGAATATCATGGATCGAGCATGTGAGCAATGATGAGGTCTTGGAAATGATAGAAGCAAAAAGGAAATTAATACTGAGCATCAGGAAGAGACAGCTGAAGTTCCTGGGACACGCAATGAGGAAGGAGAGCTTGGAGAATCTGATACTAACAGGCCAGATAGAGGGAAAAAGAGACAGGGGAAAGCAACGGATAACATATTTGAAGGACCTAATCAGGTAGATGACGGACCGAGGATTGCATGGTGTAACAGGAGAAGGTGTGCTCAGAGCCACCAGGGATAGGGAAAAGTGGAAGGCCATGATCACCTACGTCCTGACGGGACAAGGCACATAGAAGAAGAAGAAGATCTGGACAGCGGAACGCGAACAATCTACCTGCTTAGATTAAATTCAGTTCGAAATGCTTGGTAGGTTACCCAGATCAATATACACTTAATGAAGGCCGAAGAGCACAACGACCGAAACGTTGTAATAACAGCAACAAAGATGAGGTATATAGTCTGCAATGTAAATAAGAATAATCATCCAAGAAATTCAAACCGGAACATAAAGAACTTTACCAAGAATTTGAATTCAGTTCGCCGATTCCGTCTTCCATGTTGATAATCGTTACAACTTTTACACCACTAGTATATATTAGAACTAACACTTCACTTATTACAGTAATCAGATTTGTTAATCGATGGAAAAGTGAAACCAAAATGGTGTCTCGCAGTTAATTTCTTCTTATTTTTTGTTCTTTAAGCCGGATATCAAAATTGAAATTAGGTCTTTAAAATATTTGTTTTAATTTTTATTCCTTTCAGTGCAGAAAATTTAAACCAGATTTTTATCTCCCACTTCCTTATGCATATATTTATATTTTCTTTTTCACCATCGCCTTGGCGATGGCCTCGTCTCTTTCTCCTTTTTTCTCCTTCTTACTCCATCTATTTTCTCCTCCTCCTTCCAATTTCATTTTTTAAATAAAAAGGTGAGTCAAAGTGACCCTTTTCATCGTCAAGAAAAAACTACAACAGCAACAAAAAAAACAAAAAAACAAACAAACAAAAAAACAAAACAAAAAACAAAAAAACAAAACAAAAACAAAACAAAAACAATAACAAAACAAAACAAAAACAAAAAAAGAACCGATCATATGAACATTGGTCTCATCCGATTTCAACTCTGGAAGGTTCGAGATAAGCTCTACGGCTTGGCATTTTCACTTTCATCTTTGCAAATTCTTGATTTTATCAATCAAAACACAGCTTGTCATATTTTTGTAAGAATATTTTCTTCATAAAATCTGGACGAAATTAATAAATTTTGAATTTATGAATAAAAAGAATTGTGGATATGTATATTTTTCATTTTCTGAAATAAAAATAAAACAATCTTTTTCAAAGAGATTCTTCATTAGACCGACAATACACCAGCCAAGGCCCGCAAAAGATAGGAAGCTGTGGAGTGTTATGAAAGTCCACGTCTTAAAAGGAAACAGTACAAAGAAGAAATCAGTTCAAATTCTAAGACTGACCAACAGACTACCCCCACCAAAAAAAAAAAAAAAAAATCAATAAATAAAGTTTTAAAAGTCTGTACAAATAAGTCTTTAGTGGTACAAAAGTAAAAGCCTATAAAACTCTCCTGTTGGTAAACTTTCTTATGTGCATCCAGTGCTGGATATACATATGCACTAGTATAGGCCAGGAGCACCAAGATTAAAAGGACCCCCAATTTCTTTCAGCTGTGGTGATCTAGAATCGCAGTGCTGTAGTAAGTCAGGATTTTTCATCTTTATGTTTTATTTACGATGCTTTGCTTGGGAATTTGTTTTAAGAATGTCAGCATAATACAATCTGTTCTTTCTAGATACATATCTGTAGAATGTAAACATATGAATTTGCCAATGAAGAAAATTGGATGAGTTTGAAAACCATTTAAAATTGTCGTTGAAGTGTCCCATGTTTTACACCAAAAAGCATCATCTGAAAATATATCTTATTTTTTTATAGACACGAGAAGCGAAAATGCGTAATAAACGAACCCTCCAACTTCTTTTAACCGAGGTACCACTTAAGGCCTAAATTCGGCCCTGCATACATGATGGAGGTTTGAGTGAGTTTCAAAGAGTCTCAAGTAAGTCCTATTCTGTAATATAACCGGTTGAATATTGACGATGGTTTTGGAATCCGGTGTACAATCACAAACAGAAAATCAGTAGTAAATCAACACTAATCCACTTAATAACTAATTTCCTCAGTTTCATTTGTAAAGCGTTTGTTTAACAAATTTTATATTAAGACCAAAGAAAAGGAATTTACTTTTATTTTAGAAAGGAAAATAGAAAACTACAATTTTTTAATATTTTACAGAAAAATGCTCCATTTTAATCTATACATTTAATAAAGTAATTTTAAATTGAAAGTAAATACCGTTTTTTAATGACTAACCATGTGTAGTTAAATGAAATATTTTAATAAAGAATAAATTGCCTTTCCCTTATTTTTACTCATTCACATAAAAAAAATAAAGTGATCTGGTTAAGGTTTTTGATATATATATATATATATATATATATATATATATATATATATATATATATATATATATAGACGATGTGATATTTTACCCCTTCCATCAAGTTATTTTAAAGTTTCAAAAGCTTAACTTCTTCCAGTGTTTTCAAAGATAAATAGCTTAACGAAAGTATACTGGTAAATTTATTCACAAAACCTTTATTCATATTGTTACGTTTCGCATATCATTGTGAGTAGCAGTAGTCATAGCACAGTTCTGAGTGTCTTTTGTGACGAGAGGCTATTTCTGTCCTACTTCGAGTGTTCTTTATATATATATCTTTTCAATCATTTCACCCCAAGCAAAGTAGTTTTAATGCCACTGTTGCGTAGGGGTTTACATAGGGGAAAGTGATGAGAAAGAGGGGTAAGTTATAGGGGATGTCAGGAGGAGGGTAATAGACGGATGAGAATACCGGTGTAATGGGAGTGGAGTGGATAGAGAAAAGATCTTGAGAGAAAGGATGTGAGTTAGTGAGATACGAGATATCTATTGACTTTACATTTAAATTCCTGGAGATTGTAGCTGTCGGAGAAGCAAGTATATGGAAGGGAATTCCATAGTGGGGAAGTGCGAGTAAAGAAGCTGTTAGAAATTGCGGTTACATTTTATCGGTTTCACTGTAAAAGGGTGGGACCTAGTTGCTAGTCTAATAGCTCGTGTAAATTCATACCTAGGGGGCACCAGTGCCGTGAAAGTATTTGTAGAAGAGGCACAAGGAAGTCACGTCACGCCGGTGAGAGAGTGACTGCAGCCGATCTGCCAAGTCGGTATCGATTACATTACAGATTCTCCGTTGGATTTGGTCAAAAACCTAAGGTACCCGACCAGATGTGGCAGCAGTATTCAATACACGGGCGGATGGTAGATTTATATATGTGCAGAATAGATTAAGACGGGAAAACCTTACTGGCCCTGCACAGAGAACCGACCTTCTTAGGAGCGGATTTAGCTATGGATTCGATATAGTCATTCCACTTGAGGTCCGCTGAGAGTATTAGGCCAAGGAGGTGTAGTGTTTTGCTCTCAGGGAGGCTAGACTGATCCATGATAGGGGGCGGGTAAGAGCGATTGTCTATGATAGTTAATAGATATACTGGTCTCTTCATTTGCACAGGACACTACACCTCTCTGAATCAGAAAGGCCGTACACACTTGTTTTTTTTTCTTGGTTCTAATTATTTTTGTTTTGTACTGTCCTTCCTCTTGTCTCTCTTTTTGTCTCTTTAATGGTGATCTCAGTCTCTTCATTTTCCTTTTCCTCCTCTTTGTTAATCTCCTCATTATCCCTTTCTTCCATTCCCTTCTGTTCCAGTTTTATAACTTTCTGCCTCTTCTTGTTCTTGACCTTCCATTTCTACATCCTCCAGCTCTTCTCTGCTTCTGAATATTTCTCCATGTGCCATTATATGTTTGCCTTTGTTCTTGATCTTCCATCTCTACATTCTCCAACTCGTTTCTGCTTTGGTCCTGGGTATGACAGTAAACTGCATCCGGCAGTAAGGCCTCTGATTGGGAGGTTGTGAGGAACATGGAACCACCTCTTAATTGCTGTTGTTCGCAGGTCCACCCTGACTCGGAGTGGTAGCACCTGCTAGGGTCACAGCTATGGGTAAATAGTTAACCTCGAAATCGAGTTCAAAATGCTATGAAAATATTTAACAACAAAACTTTTTTCAATGAAAAATATTACCAACAAAATGTTTTGAAGGAAATATTTTACCAACAAAAATACGTGAAGGGAAAAAAATAATACATCTGACTCAATGAAACCCACTTTACAAAGAAAGTATATTCCATTCATAGAAATCTATTGTAAAAATCTCGTCAGCATTAAATTAAATGACCCATTGAGGTGTTGATGTGCTGTAAAACAAAACAAACAAAACCAAATCATCGTTTCTGCTTCTGAACTGATCTGCATGTGCCAGCATATTTTTTATCCCTTGTTTTCCAATATAGCCGTGTTGCATCAGGAATTTTGCTTCTTCTGGATCCGTCTTTTAATTTTTTTTATACAACACCTTTACTCTTGTTGCAAAGGACATAGTTATGGGGTCACTGATTTGTCTTCCAGTTAATGCCGACAGGCTCAGTTTTCTTCCTGCATGTGGAATAGATCTGTAACTGAGAAGTATTTTTAGTAAATACGCTTCTATGTTTTTCGTAAGTGGTGAGAATGCTGTTAGTCCTGTTTTCAGGGTTTGTACCATTCTTTCCGCATTGCATTAGGCTGTGGGTGATATGGGATGCATCCGATTTGTTTTATCTACGTACATAAATTCTAGTAGCAAAATTCAGGTGCATTGTCGATGAGTATCTGGAGTACTCTATTCCTTGAGAATATGGTTCTTAGTATTTGTTTTATTGTAGTGGCTTTTCTTTTACTCTGACAGCCTCTGGCCATCCTGAATATGGGTCCACTAATACTAAGAATAATCCCCTTTCTCTGATATGTGCATGATCTGTATGAAGTCTAACCCATGCTTCTTGGGCCATGAGTAAAGTTCTTTATTTCCGCATATTTTGGGCATCTTTTAACGTATTCCTCTACATCTTTTGAATATCATGACCACCACCCTTGCAACTTTAGTCTTCTTTGCGTTGCTGTTATGCCACAATGTACGTCATTATGTGCTCATTAGTATATCCCTTCTCAGTATTTGTGAAGCTACTATTACATCATTGTATATAATAGCATTTTCTATGGTTAGTTTGTGCTTTGTTTTCTTAAAGGGTCGCTCTGCCATCGAACAATTACTCCATATATTATTTTTTATTCTCTCCACTATTCTGGTAATGTTGGGTTTTACTTTTATTTTGAGTTTATTTAGAGGAAGAACGTCTGTTTCCACCCAGTGTATTTTATCTTCAGCATTTTCTTGTTTTTCTTCTGTTTCATTCTTGAACTGCAATCTTAAAGCGTCTATATAAAGAATAGTGTTCCCTTTTACGCACACTATGTCAAAATCAAATGCCATGATTTTTATTCCTAATCTTGAAATCCTTGACGGTGACTTTTGACAATTCTTTTCTCGGGTTAAATATGAATTCTAATAGTTTATAGTCCAATTTTGATAAGAATTTTTTCTATCAAAAAGTTTTGTGCTCTCTCCATGCTCTATATTGTTGTTAGCGCTTCTTTTTCGATATTCGATTGGTTAGTTTTTGCCAACATTAACCTTATCGATATGTACATGATTGGGTGTTAATTGTGATAGACCAGCAGTAATCATCTTCTCACTTGAGTCCGTGGTTAACGTTATTTCTTTTTGGTGATTAAAAGCTTTTATTATTGGTTTGCTCACCGGAATATTCCTTAGTGTTTAAAAAACGACGTTTTGCTTTTGTGTCCACTCAAATTCATTGTTTTGTTTTGCGTAATTTTGCTAATGTTTCTATTATATCATTGTGTCTTGGTATATACTTATCGTAAAAATGTATCAGCCCTAAAAGGGATTCTAATTCATTTTATTTGTTGGAGCAGCTATTTCTGTTATTTTCTTTGTTAGTCTATCAACAGGTGTTATGCCTTCTTTTGATATTTGATATCTTAAATATGATATCGTTTTGCTGTCAAAATTACAATTCTCTTTGTTTATGATCAAACCTGCCTATTTCAATTTCACCAACATTTTCTGTTTTATATTTTAACTCATTTTTAGTTCTCGTCCCTACACCTACATCATTCTGATATTTTATCATATTTTTTTATTTTACCCAATAAAACTCTTTCAATTGCTTTTTGAAAAATATGTCTGGGAAGTTTTTATCCCAAACGATAGACAAAAATGGAGTACTGTTGCCATATCTGGGCAGAAGCATACCAGACATTACTTTCAAGTATTGATAGAGTTCAAAAACGTCTCCGAGTCCTTGTTAGGGATGAATCATTTTCCACATGCCAACTTCTTTTTCACAGGCGGTATGTGGATGGTTTCTTTGCTCTATAATATATATATATATATATATATATATATATATATATATATATATATATATATATATAACATTATTAAAAAGTCATGAGTTTAAAAATGTATTTTTTTGACAGTATTTGTTTATTTCTATTATTATATTTTATATTTCAGACCGTCCTCGGTCCTTCATTAGAAACAAATGATTTTAAAATTCAAATTGGAAACGCATTTCGCGAGAGCGTCTGTGGAGAGAGTTTGTAAACAAATACTGTCAAAAAAATACATTTTTAAACTCACAACTTTTTAATAATTTTAATTTTTTCTATACATATTAAGACAGTATACGTGGATCATCACTATATATATATATATATATATATATATATTACACTGGTAAATTAAATAAATGAATTTAACATTGAGTTCTCTTGAGTTCGTCTCTATCGGAAATTATCTGGATTGTATACCAAGTGTGCTATGATATTTATGTGTGTGTTTGTGTGTGTGTGTGTCGTCTTTTCTTTATATATATAAATGAAGTATCGAAAATATTGTTGTAAACTATTATAGGTTAAACGTATTAAATTCTATTTCTCTAGTAGTTTCGACTTCAAGGTTAGGATTAGTTTAGCGATAGACTTGCAACATTTCATTTTTGGGGAAAGGGGCTGTAGTGTTGAAAATAATCACCTACAAGGCCCCGAAAACACAAATGACAGCAAGAGTATATTTTCGGAAAAAAACGACCCTGAACAGGTGACATCACTAATTGGACCGTAGATGACTGGCAAATTTCCACGTGGTCCGATGTGTGAGAGTTCTATCCATTTCAGTTTTATGATAGGGTTTATATGGGACACAACCCAATGGAGCTGAAGAGTCCAGTCGTTAACAACACATTTTGCAGGTTGGGGATAGTTTTATAACAGCGTGTAGTGTGTTTACGCGGCATTTGAGTCTGCTGGTTCGCTTAAACACGTCAGTAACCGGTGATCACAATGTTGCACAGATTCCTGATCATTTTAGATGTACCACTTGCTATTTATAATGTGGAGATTTACATATGAATATAGCATATATTAGAAAAGAACCAAAGTCTTCTCAGAAATATGATATTTTGAAATATTTTATTGTATTTCCACCATTTAAATTTTAGGTGAAATCTTGGTGAAAATATTGTTTTTTTTTACCTCTGTTGCCTCCTCCACGTAAACCCAACGAAAATCATGACTAAAATGGAGAATAAAGAGAGTCGAAGAATAGCAATAACGACGAGAAAATAGTTAAAACTGAATTTACATGGTTGGTACCATTGGACTTCCGATAATATTTCCAAGAAATTCTCGTAAGAAGTCTTAAGGTAGAATAGATTTCTTACGTACACACATCACTTTTCTCTCTTTATGCTAGTTATCTTCACTAAATCGCTAAAAAACCCAGCATAGTATGAATAAAAAGGCCCCAAACTTAATTAAAACGAACTTTTTCCCATGAAAATGTTTATATTATTATTAAGAGGAAAGATCAAAGTAAGTTTTAATTTAAAAAAATCTCTTCTAACATGTTTGAAAGTTTGGCAAAAAATCTTGTTTTGATTTGAGTTAGCGGGTAACCAAAACCTTACGACTGTTTACAATGGAAAACGCAATGATTACATCGCCCACTTTTTTTCGGTGACAAACACATTAATTTGGAAATTCTCGCAAAAGTTAAATAATTGTCGGATTTTGATGAAACTTTCAGTACTCATTTACAAATGAATGCAATTATTTTTTAAATTATTATTTAAAAAATCTTGGTGAAAATATTGTTTTTTTTTTTTTACCTCTGTTGCCCCCTCCACGTAAATCCATGAAATTTTAATAGATTTTATTTGTTGTGGTCTATGATTTTATTAGTTAAACGCAGGACTCATTAGGGAATATAAATCATTATTATTTTTTTAATTAGGCCTCTGTATCCGAAAATCTGCTCCGAAGAGTAAAATAAAAATGCAATAAAACTGATTTGATAAGCTTTTCGTTGCTTGAATGAATAATAAAAATTAAGGGCATAGTCTGAAGAAAAAACATTTTCGATTACTAATGATATTTAAAAAAAGTATTTTTTTTTAATTATAATAATTTATAAAGATTTAAAAATATTTTTAAAATACTTCAAAGATTTGTTGCGGTTAGATTTTTAAGTTAATAATTGAAGATTACATTGCCTATCGAAAATTGAAAAGTTTAATACAAATCGTTTGGCCTTCATAGTTTTTTTTAGTGAATTTGAATTTTTTTTTTGTATGATGATTTCTATGTGCAAATCAAAAGGTCAGAGTTTCCTCCATTACCCAAAAAAAACATTTGTACAATTTTGTCACTTGTAAACGCCATACACTTTTATCTTTATCTCTAATCTGTTATCACGTTTGATATACAAATCAAAAAGTTCAAATCTGTGATTAAGAAATAGTTTTATTCTGAATTTTACGCGATAAATAAGTAATAATTGTGTAAATCAGATTAATTTTGTATATTTTATTTTTACAAGATTTTTAAAACTGAGAATTAACTTTTGTTTAATTGGTGGTAAAATTCAAAAATTGAAAAAAAAATCCTCAAACTTTTATATTTCAATCAATATAATTTCTCTTTGAAATAAACCAGAGTATTTTACTTACTGGTAATAGCAATTTTAATCATTTAGCTTTCAATTAAAATTAAATTAAAAATGTTAAGAAAACTTTTTCATTATTAAAAATTCAGTTTAAAAGTTAGATATCGAAAATAGCTGGAGGTACCTACTTTATGCCATTCTATTAAAACGACAGTTGATAAAATAGAATGCAAGGAGAGATGTATGAATGGTTTTCATAGCTTCACTTCAACACTGTAAGTATTAAAGGAGATTATCCTTCATCAGATCTCATGTGCAGGTGCTACTGAATCACAAGCAAACTTTAGCGAGAACAAAAATTATATCATTTAAAAACTTCCACCAGCAGCAATTAAAATTGATAGCACACGTGATTGGAAGAAAAAAATAAGGGCGTAATCAAGATGTTGACATTTCACCCAGGTACAAAAAAAAATGTGAGGAAGAAAAACTCAAATGCTAGAAAGAGCGATGAGACGGAACGTATCTTCAACAACGAGGTTTTGAAAAAAATGGAAACAAAAAGATACACTTATACTTAACACCAGAAAGGAATAGTTGAAATTTCTGGGGTGCCTGATCAGGAAGGAGGGCTCACAGGACAGTTCGAGTGACAGAAAAAGCACTTAATGAACTTGAATAAATGAATGGTAGAACAGTTTGGGATAAATCAAAACTCTTATGAAGAGCTATAAAGAAAAAAAAGATTTGGAGGGCCATGATCAAATTTTTCCTTTTTAAGGAAACGTTTCATCTCAACATTACTATAGAAAATGATATAAAGAAGGCTTCGACTGGATATCGAACTCTGTCTGTCTGTCAGTTAGCTGTTGCGCCATGCGCTTCTATCCTGTTGTTATAATCTCGAATATCAACGACAGAGCAGATGAAAGAATGACAAAAGAAGGTTAAGGAAAAGAAAACTAGGAAACGCGTAAAAGAATAAACCAAATATAAATAAAAGAGAGAAACAGGTGGTATAATAATAGGAATGACAGAAAAACAGGATAAAATAAAAATCAGATGTTCGTTGCCTGGCATCACATCCCAGCATGATTTTAAACTGACCCTTTGACGATTTTAACACCGACGGAACAATCAGCTGATGACAGGCGTCTTTCTTATGTCAATATGTTCAACAAATTATCGCTTTTGCAATAAAGAAAAAGAAGCAAGTGAAGTTAAAGAAAATGCGAATGCCATAAGTATTTTGAAAAAGCCAAATGCTTTCTCGCTTGCCTTCGTCATGTAAAGAAAATGTCGACACATTTTTAAAGTATTCTCCACTATATATATATATTTTTTTTTTTTCTAAGCATATACTGTTACATATAAGAGACAATGAATGTCTATTACGTTTAATCATGAGCCGTTCTAAACGTCGTATTTTGGCTTTAATTTCCGTTGAAAATAAAGACAAAAATTCTCCAACATTTGGATAATTTTTTATTAAGTTAGTTCTAACCTTTTGGCTAACATGAGCCATCGTCAGAGAGGTTATTAAGACGGTAACACAATAACATCCACCATCAGCTAGGCAACGGCAATAGTTACCAAAAATAACAAACGCAATTCGCAAATGTGCAATGCGGTTCTATGACGTCACATCGCGTGATAGCGCGAAATGACAACAGAACCATGTATTCAAATGCAATGTAATGTTTTACGCTTAATATATATATATATATATATATATATATATATATATATATATATATATATATTTTTTTTTTTAAGTGTAAAACCATACTTCTGGACAGCTGTGCTGTTTGGGTATGTTATGACGGTTGAGCAAGTTTGTCTTGCCTAATAGACGAAACTAAGTAGAAAGTTTAATCCTCATTGAGCACTCCATTCTTTCGGCCTGGTGCCACATCGAAGCTACGCTTAGTAAATGACTAAAAGAAAACTTTATAAAAATAATAAAGTTTTATACTACGGAAGCCCCCCCCCCACCACCACCACCAAAGACAAAGACCAAAAGCAATAAACATTTTTTCTAGCAAAAAAGATAAATTTTTGTAATTGTTTGTTACACATCATAAAAAAACAAAAACTAATCCTAATTCTCAAGGAGACTGGTGAGAAAAAAATTAATATATTAATAATTTCCTTTCATTTGACACTGTTGACAGTATTTCGCCTAATCTTCGAACAAAGATTAAAAATTCAAAAGAAATTGGCTGATCTATGTAAAATATAATCAACGAAACTTAATCGGGTTACGAATACATTTTATTTGTAAGCGTCGAACAGAAGAAAGAAAATATACAACAATATTTATTTTGTACTAGCAGTATAGCCCGGCTTTGCTCGGGTGTAATGAAAGCTTTAAAACTAATCCATGGTTAAAGCGAAACCGTAGACTGAAAGAAAAATGAATGGATGTAAGTCAAATTTTGATTTCCTGGTATCACATTAAATAAGTCTTTTTCGTCGTAAACTGAATTT
Organism: Ascarosepion bandense; assembly: GCA_037127315.1. Taxonomy (NCBI): domain Eukaryota; kingdom Metazoa; phylum Mollusca; class Cephalopoda; order Sepiida; family Sepiidae; genus Ascarosepion; species Ascarosepion bandense. The sequence goes on from JBBBDQ010000191.1 coordinate 11,650,315, forward strand.
TGAAGGCTAAATAAGTCCGCTGAGTAAATGGTATCATGGCTGAAACTAAGAACTACAATTATACCTACTTAGAGTCAAACCCGAAGCAAAAACAAAAATAAAAGGGCCGAAAAAAATACAGACATACAGGCAGATAAAGAGACACATACACAAACATCTTGCCTTATATATATATATATATATTATCGATTTTCTGCACTATTGTAAGAACTGCAACCTTGAAACTTCTGAATATTGTTTCTTATGTCTTTGTTTCTATGAGTGTATCAAATTTGATTAAAATCGGACCACTTCCTTCTATAACCCGATTTTTTCGATTATCGATTTTCAATATTTATCGGGGGGTACCTCGACACAAAACCTAGCTAAGAACACTCGCAGACGCTTATAGTACAACTGTGTAAATTTTCAAGAAAATCGGTTCAGCCGTTTCGGTGTCTATAGGTAACGGACACACACACACACACACACACACACACACACACACACACACACACACACACACACACACACAGAGTTCCATTTATAAATAAGTTTAGATAAAAATTACAAAAATATGGCACAGAGTTAAAAGGGGGAATGGGGAAGTGGCTGGTCTTCTATCTTATAACTAAACTTAGCTAGCCACAGTCACTGACTCAAACATACCACAGTGTTCCGTAATTAGGCGAGACAAACTTGCTAACCGTTATACCCTACCAAAAAACAACTAAACCCTATATATACAATAGTTTGTCAGTGGGGTGGGGGAATAAAGCAATTCAAAAGTCTAAACCTGAATATGCATTTATAATCTGTAATAAGCTAAGAAACTAAGTAAAATAATGTTAGTAATAAAAACCCCACAATCCTTAATTGTTGCAGAAACATCAGTTAATTGGGCGAAATTAATGCGTTTCTTAAATAATCAAAACACTCATTCGCCCCACCACTTAAACATATACACATTCAAACAACAAATACGAAACTCACACCCGAATTACGACAGTCGTCTTACATCCACCACAGAACTTACATCTCTACATCTCTAGCCACCTAACGGGGGTGAGGAGGGGGAATTAAAATAAAGAAATTGGGGTTGGAAATAAAATTGCCTTACATCCCCTAACAACAAAAAAGAAAACAAAAAAACAAATAAAAAACACACACAAAACAAAAACAAACAAAAAACTTTGAAAGCAGAAACTAAAACAACAACAACAACAACAATAATAATAATAATAATAATAATAATAATAATAATAATAATAATAATAAAAAAAACAGAAACAAAAAGTAACTCTAAACTAACCTAATTTTATACTGGGTTGCCAATATTCAATCCAGTTAGAACGATATTTATTTAGTAATAAATACATTATTTGTGGCACAAGGCCTATTGGGAGGGGGAAAAAGCTCAGGTTGGTCCACACTAACTATCTTATACCTAGCTAATCTGATTCACGACCCAAACATACGTTACAATTTTACTCAATCACCACAAGAACTTATCCATCAACATTCAATCCGCCATGTACCACAATACCGCAAAGCATTCTGGGAACCTAAAAACACCCCAAATGAATATAAAATTTTTTACAGTATATAATGGATACAAAAATATACATAAAAATTTCACATGAAATGACATGAGGTGAAAAGGGCAAATCCAGTTAGAACGATATCTTGATGCCTAACCAGTATCAAAGTGCCACTAAATCGGCCTCTCTTACTCGACCGGTACGATCAAGACTCACCTAACCTTTGACAAATTTTGATAGATGGAGCCGCCGCCTTTCTATCTTAATATTGACTTCAAGCTAATGCCTAAAGAACAAGATTAGTTGGGAAGAGATGAACTTCTCGTCCCCATAGAATTTCTCCTGTCGTGACGTCCATATCACGATTTCATAACACCTAGCAAGCAGAAGAACACAGTGTTCAGCCTTCATCAACGACTATATCCTATTGCTACACATAGAACTGGACTCAACGACGAAAAACTTTCCGCGCAGTATATAAACCGGGATATCATAAAAAAAAATCCTGCAAAACGACGAATCTGCAGTGAAAGAAGGCGTGATCCAGATTCTCCACCGCAGAGAATGCAGATTGGAGATGTTTTCAAGCCCGCCGAAAAGTATTTACCAATCCTGAGAGCCCTTCGAGACACCATCCAGGTGAGTGATATCTCATCATTAGTGAAGCATTTCAACCTGGACGTCCAAGACTATATGTAGCGAGACACCGGCTTTCTAGGACTGAGCTTGCCTACTAAATCATCTTGAACGGATCCCCTCATTAACACGTGATATAATGCCTTAAAGAACAATGCCTGAACATTGGAAGCCGCCCGTCGCCCGTACGAGGTGTTTGAGAGCAATCCGAGTTTCACTCGCTCGGGGTAAACGGGGTGGAGGTGTTCCTCTTCGTACGTTTCATCTGATTCCATCCATTGAGATATCGTGATCATGAACAGACAAACAAACAACAAATAGACAAATGAGACTGAATCCAGTACCGCCGTCTTAGAATGGCGGCAACTGATACTAATAATTATAGTAATAATGTTAATAATGATGCGCGCACCTCAAGTTGTGCTATAATCAAACGGAATCTTTAGAAGAAGCAGCAAAAAAGGTAACCCTGCCGAGCTAAAACTGAACAAATGTAAACACCAGGCCAATGTACAAAAAGATAATTTAAAAATTTAAAATTTAAAAAGAAATAAAAATTAGAGTTAGGAAAGTTTTAACAAAATTTTACATTGTGCAGTAACCAAGCAGAACAGATGATGAATTATAAGGGGGGTGGGTGCTGAGCAATTCGTTGGAAATTGTGTATATCTTGCAAATTTGATAAGAACGAAAATAATTAGACTGCAATTATAAACGAATAGTAAATGAAATTAATAGATATCATAGGGGAATGAGAGAGAGAGAGAGAGAGAGAGAGAGAGAGAGAGAGAGAGAGAGACAAGGGGAGAGAGAAGGCGAACGAAAGAGAATAAGGTGAATAAAGATAAAGACGATAAAAGAAAGAAATAAAGAAGTAAGAAAAAAAAAAGAAAGCGCGAAACAGACAGAAAGACAGACAGACAGACAGACAGATAGATAGATAGATAGATAGATAGATAGATAGATAATAATCAAATTTAGATAGATAGATAGATAGATAGATATGAATATACTGAGATAGATAGATAGATAGATAGATAGATAGATAGATAGATAGATATGAATATACTGAGATAGATAGATAGATAGATAGATAGATATGAATATACTGAGATAGATAGATAGATAGATAGATAGATATGAATATACTGAGATGAGATAGATAGATAGATAGATAGATAGATAGATATGAATATACTGAGATAGATAGATAGATAGATAGATAGATAGATAGATAGATAGATAGATAGATAGATAGATAGATAGGGAGAGAGCAATATAGATACAGAGAAAAATGAGCAAGAGAAAACAAAAAGTATATATTAAAGAAAAACGGGTGGGACAAAGAGAGTGAGTGAGTGTGTGTGTGTGTGTGTGTGTGTGTGTGAGAGAGAGAGAGAGAGAGAGAGAGAGAAAAGATGAATAAAAGGAAAGACTGGATGAAAGAAAGACTTGATGAAATAAATAAATAAATAAATAGATAAATAAATAAATAAAGAAAGAAAGAAAGAAAGAAAGAAGAGTGACAAACAGATAAATATAGATATATAAGTAGAGGGAGATCGTGACAGAGGGAAATAGCAATATGGATACAGGGAAAAAAGAGAGAAAGAAAACAAAGTAAATAGATATCTAAGAAGAACGTGGAAGACAGAGAAAGTATGTGTGTGAGGGAGAGAAGGCAAACAAGAGAGAATAGAATGGGTGAAAGGAAGGAAGGAAGGAAGGAAGGAAGGAAGAAGAGTGACAAGAACATAGATAAACAGAGAGAAAGAGAGAGAGAGAGAGAGAGAGAGAGAGAGGAAAAGAGCCATTTGGATATAGAGAAAAACAAGCGAGAGAAAACCAAGAGGATATATAGTAAATAAGAACGAGGAGTACGGAGAAAGTGAGAGAGAGAAAGAGAGAGAAAGGGAAAGAGAGAGAAAGAGAAAGAGCATTAAGAAAAAGCAAGTAACTAAGAAAGTAAGTAAAGAGAGAATGAGAAAAAGACCAAGAAGGATACAGAGTAAAACGTGCAAGAGAAAACAAAATGGTAGTAAAAAAGAAATAGGGAAACTGAGAAAACGAGAGAGAGAGAGAGAGAGAGAGAGAGAGAGAGAGAGAGAGAGAGAGAGAGAGAGCGGGGGGGGGGAAGAAAAGAGAGAGAGGGAGAAAAGAGAGAGAAAGTGAGAAAAGGGAGAGAGAGCAGATAGGTTCATATCAACAGACATAGATATAAAGAAAGAAATAAAGAAACTTAGATAGATAGATAGATAGATAGATAGATAGATAGATAGATAGATAGATAGATAGATAGATAGATAGATAGATTATGCGTATTGGTGCTGAATAATTTTGTTTCGACACACGTATACATTCGCTCCGATTAATTGGAAGTGTTGAAAATGTATTCAATTTTAGTAACATTTAACCTTATTGCAACCTCATAACGATGTCTAATTAATAAAGATATATTTCAGAAAAGAAGGAAACCCCGAGAAAAAGCACCAAGCAACAATTTAATCATTTAGAATCATGTGAGAGACCAGGAAATTACCTCTTGGGCAGTTAGGATTATTGACAAAATATCTCTCCACCCTTTTGTAAGAATGAGATTGTTAGTCTACAAATCAGCACAATTTATTAGCCTTTAACATATTAAAAAACTCAAGTGGTACCAAACAGGTTACATTGTAAATTAATTTTGTTTATAATATGTCCCTGCTTCCCTATATTGAGATATTATATAGCAGTATGATGAAAGAAAAATAATAACAGTTTTCTCCAAGCCGCATTAAGGGTACGTTTGGTCACCTCCTGCCAAGCCATGTTGATTATCTTGAGGCAAACAACAATATCGTAGTGCTGCTTCCAAAACTCACGAAGGGTAAGCTGGGTGTTTACACTGATGTCGAAACACCCTTTGAACAGGTGTTTCGTGTAGAGTTTCTTGAAAATGGGCTGGAGGATAGAGGTGGTGTTAGGTGAAAGGTACAGCACCCTAATAAATGAGAACTTCTCCGGGATTCATCTTCGAGGTCGGACGGGTGGGCAGGGGCATTATCGAGAATGAGGAGGCACTTGAGGAGGCAATGAGGTAGACTCTGGGAGCTGCGAGTAGCAGCGCGTATTTTGAAATTTTCGCCTTTTGTATCCTGAAATTCTTTTGTAACAAGAGGCAATATTTTTCCGAAAAAGCGTTTCGTAACCTAAAAATTTCGTATGTATAGCCTTTCGTAAGTAGAGGTTCCACTGTACAAGCAACGATATGTGATTTAAGTATTAAAAATTTAATTACACAGATTTATTAAAATTATTCTGATACCAGCTGAAAACGTGTGTGAGATCATGTTAACAATAGTAGTAATGGTCAATCAAATTAGTATGCTTTCCAAGTACAGGCGCTAATTACATACTTCATTTTCAAAGTCGGTTCATAGCATTAACCCATTAATAACGAGTATTTTCCAATTTTTAATTTTACTCAAATAATGCTACAAGCTTTTTTTTCATAAAACATAGGATTTTTTCTTAGCTTTGCGGAAGGTTTTCGGTTAGTTGATTTATTGTTACGGCTTATCAACCCATAGCAACTTATTTAAGGAAATATGTTTTGATTGCAAGAAGTATTTTGAGACAATAGTGGTTTAATGATGCAAGTCTGACTAATTAACCCATAGAGAGAGGTAAAAGTTGTTGATACATACCTTTTCCATGTGTATTTGCGCGTTGGTGAATATAACGAACCCAACTGGAATTGGTACTCGGCTCTCTAATTAACAATTCCAAGTCATTATCCATAACACCACCTTGAAAGCTTACGGCAGCTGGTATTACCAAGCCGTCATCCACTTTGCTGAAAGTAATATTTTTTCTGGTTAAGTGCTTTTTAATTGGTATTATCATTCTGACAACTGTTATGAAATATCACTAAAATTTTGAAAGTCGACAGTGATATCATGTTTATTAATTTCTATAAGGGATTAAACAATATTAACCAAACACTAATCAACAATAATTTCCCTAACCACGTCACGATGAACAAATTGAATAACTTTTTTTCAAAATTTAGAAAAAGTAACACATCTCTCTCATGCAAACAAAAATAAACGCACCATTAACTCATTCTATCGTAACCAGATGCACCCTAATTATAAACAGGATGAAAAAGCTATTAGAAATATAATTCGCCTATTAATATCACTCAACGATCCTAACAAATACCTTAAATTTATCATCTGCTATAAAAAGTTTAAAACATATAATCTAAACGTTACCAACAAAATGACAACTTCAAATCCCCCCATGTAAAAATAGTGTAGTTGATAATTTCTCATGCCCTCTAGCAGATTGCTTCTCCAATATTAATAATTAAAAAACAGTATTAAATTTCTTACATCGAGCACACATGTACGACACTCATTCGCAGGTCAACCTGTCAACTGTCAACATTCAGCGTAATTCGTGCACATATAAACCAGCACATTACGAAGATCCAAAATGCGACTCTCAACATAGGACAAATATTAGTGTATAAAACTGAAATACTCTGCAGCAACCAATGCAAGGAAAGAAGGAAAGACTCAAAACCTTAGAAGCTATTATAATGCAAAATAAAGCTATTATAATGCAAAATAAACAGCCCACATTAAAAAAAAAATATATTTCACCAAAAAAGACGTTATTTTGAATTGTATAAAATATATTTAATACGCGTATATATATATATATATATATATATATATATATATATATATATATATATATATACCAGGGGTGGAGTCGCCGAGTGACGCCATATCGGTCGGGTTTCGAGCCTGGGTTGTGTAGCAATCGGAGTCTAACCGTACTGATGAGGTGTGATACAGCGAAACAGATCTGTCTGCGGATGACAATATATATATACTAGCAGTATTGCCCGGCGTTGCTCGGGTGTAATGAAAGCGTTTATATATAAATAAATATTATCGATTTTCTGCACTATTGTAAGAACTGCAACCTTGAAACCTCTGAATATCGTTTCTTATGTTTTTGTCTATGAGTGTATCAAATTTGATTAAAATCGGACCACTCCTTCTATAACCGGATTTTTTCGATTATCGATAATCGATATTTATATCTAACTAAGAACACTCACAGACGCTTATAGTACAACTGTGTAACTTTTCAAGAAAATCGGTTCAGCCGTTTCGGAGGCTATAGGTAACGGACACACACAGACACACACACAGAGACAAAGTTCTATTTATAAATGGTTTATATATATATATATATACAGTCATCCTCAGACAGATCTGTTTCGCTGTATCACAGATCATCAGTACCGTCAAACATCCGATTGCTTTTTACCCAGGATTGAAACCCGACCGAATTGGCGTCAGTCAGTGATTGTACCTCTGCGCTCAGTAGAAAAAGGCAGACTTTTTAGCTGAGAGTGTTCTAATTCATTGGTGAATGAACGATGCGTAGATGCTAGAGTAGCTACTGGTTTTCAAAATCTACCATTCTTCCAGAATTAGAGTGTGAGAGCGTATATATATATATATATATTATACTAAACTTTAGGACATGTTCAAATTACAATCTACTACAAAGTGTACATTTTGTTTCGACATTGGAAAAATAGCGTTTACTACCTGTTGAGACATTGTCCATGTCTCATCAGGTAGCAAACGCTATTTTTGAAAAAAAAGTATAATGTTCTAAAGTATAATTTATAATAAATATTCATAGCTCTATTTCTAAATTGACCACTGTTTTAAATTGTTTTGAACGTTGTTAATATTTTCTTCGTACCTTATTCATTTATATATATATATATATATATATATATATATATATATATATATATATATATATATATATTAAACAAAAACAGTTTATCTACAAATAAAAAAAAATAATACTACCTACCAACACCATAAAATCCACTATCCATCAGAATTTATCCCATCTAAACAACATCCAAATAGTCACAACCACTTCCAAAACCATTATGGATATGATCAGAACCAAAAATACTCATAACAATAAGAACTCAGAACCAGGTATATATAAAAAATAAGTTACCAAAACTGTTCGTCAAAATACATTGGAGAAACATGCAGAAATTTGCGTGCGTGTACACACACACACACACACACACACACACACACACACACACACACACATATATATAGAGAGATTTTACACGAGTTCGTGTAAAATCCTTTGTACAATAAAGACAGAAGCTGATGATGGTTCGCCTGAAATAGGCCCACACTTTCGATTTACCATGAAATAACGTGTCTGCCTTAATTTTTCTTATATATATATATATATATATATATATATATATATATATATATATATATATATATGTTTGATTAAAAATGACATGCAAGTGTGATGGTTAAGTTTTTTATGTAATTTTTCATGTGATCTTATGATTTCTTTCTTTTGGGAATATAAATTATATAAAATCTGTTAAAATGTTTTGTTTATCCGAGTGCCTTCGGCTATAATTTTATCCATTTTTGAAGATGAATGTTATTTTACGTGTAACAGAATGTAAGTGGTGCTATGTATAATGGGGAGAATTGGTATATGTTCTATACCGAACACAGTAAGCGTGTTCGTAGTTGAAGTTATTGACTGTTGGGGTTTTCGTTTTTATTAATAAGGCCTCCATTATATTTAGTTTTCTTTTGCATGTGGTTGTTGCTATGATATTTGTGTTGTCAACAAGTATGTTCCGGATAGTGCTTGGTAGGTCTACGTGCGTGCTTAAATGAAATCGAATTGAGCTCCGTTGAGAGAGATGTAACGTCAGTCGTCGAGTTAGTTTCGTAGTGGTATGGCCGATATAATTATTTACGAAATTAGGATCAAGAACGCAGTTCTTAAAAAAAATGAATTTGTAAGTAATGTTGTTTCTTTGTAGTTTGGATCGTGCGGGTGAATTGTTGATTTTGGTGATGAGGTTCGCTGTTTTAAATTTAGTGTAATAGATAATTAATTTGAGATTTTTTGTTTACGTCGACGGGAGTTGCATATTTTCGAATAATGTTTCGCAGTGAAGATTTATAGGATAGAAATCCTATATCATCTAACAATTAACTGAAACGCAAAAAGTAAAATTGCACACCCGCAAAACTGGTTCAGAATGACTAAAAACAATTTGAAAAAAACAGTTCAAAGCAAAAATTCACAATCAAGTGTGGAATTTAATCTTGACAAATAAGAAAAGGATTGGCCCCATACTGAAAAAAAAAGGCCAAGTCAAATTTCACGATCGGATGTTAAATTAATTTTCTAACCAATGAAAGGAAGCGATTTGCAAAACTAAGAGAAAAGTTAAGAATCCAGTCTGAAAAAGGTGACTCGGTATAAAGGAAGAGTGAAAGAAAGTGAAATCAGTCAGTCAGAGACGACACGCTAAAATGTTAGAAAAGAAACTTCAAGCATGATCTGGACATTTTTTTCTTTTTAATCATATCACCCCGAGCAAGGTGGTAACGCCACTGATGTGCAGGGGGCTACGTAAGAGTGAAAAGATTAGAAAAGAGAAAGCCAGAAACCACATCCTAAACAGGGAACAAGGGATGAGCCTCTTCACCTGTTCAATAGACGTGGGTGGAGTGTGAACCGGGCGATAGTTTAGTCTATCTACCCCAATTAAAAATAGACGCTTACAGCACCTGGAATTCCCAAGCGGTCACCCATCTAGGTACTGATCAGGCTCGATGTTGCTTAACTACGGTGATCGGACGAGAACCGGTGTATTCAACGTGATATGGCCGTAAACGTCGCGTCACACATTCCTTCTCCTTCTTCACTCGTGTCAATTTCTTTTACCTCTTTTTCTCCATCCTCAACATTCTCGCAGTCAACAAGAAGACGACGACAACAACAATAACAAGATACTTCAACTGACTTCTAAGTAATAACGTTCGATAAGTACAATTTCTTTTATTGCTTCACCTTCCTTTTCACTCTCCCGCTGACCATAAAAGAAGGGAAAGGAACACAGACTTTATTTCTTTCTACATACACACATTCTGCTACTATCAACTATAAGCTCTGGATGCATTTAACTCTTTACTACTGTTTCTCTGGAACATTTAACGACGTAGATTTTCTATTTGAACATTTAACTCTAATTAATTAACTACATACATTTTCTATTTTGAACTTTTTTTTCGTACAAATTTGTTATTCTGTTGAGTTAATAAACAGAATAACAAATTTTATTTATAAAATTTTACTTTATAAAATTTTACTAATAAAGTTTTACAAAACGAAATATTTTATTCTTTCATATTCCAACATTCAACCTTCAATCTTTTGATATTTTAAATTGTGGGGACTTCAGTTGTGCTTGGCACAAGGCCAATTTGATAAACATCATCGAGGCTCCTACAGATTCGTCCTGTTGATAATTACTATGAATTTGGTTTTTGTAGAAGATATTAATGTTATTATTATCATCAGTGTGTTTACTGTTGTTATTATCCAGGTGTGAAAGAAAAAAAAGTCCAATCTGGTATTCAACCAAATAATTTGAAAATCCGTTGTTGACGAGTATTTGTTTGGCATTATGGAGTTCTTTGAAGAATAGTGATTGGAAGGATGAATTCTCGCAAGTTCTCGTGAGGAAATTTTTAATGACGCCGATTTTATATGTAAGGGTACATTGACCAATGAAATTAAGGTGACTGGAATTTTTACTGGTGTTTTTTTTTATATAGAGAAGTACTGAAAGTATTATTACGAGACTCTACGGGGACGTCTAAGAACAGGAGTCTTTTTTTTCGCTAAGCTCATATGTGAAGGTTGAAGGTGTGAATGACCGTTCTCCACACAACACCCACAACCATTTTCCTACAAAATTCACAAATGCTGCTAAACAACTAAAAACAACAAGCACACACGGAGGAAAAAAAGTTATATAAAAATAAAACTCGGATATTAACCTTAAGACATTAATATTAGAATTAATATGAATTGAAAAAAATCCGCATAGATATACCAGAGATAAAAAGAAGTAATAGATTTTTTTTTTAATCATGCACCCCAAGCAAGGCGAAAAGGCCACTGATGCGCAGGGGGCTACGTAAGAGTGAAAAGATTGGAAAAGAGAAAAACCGGAAACCACATCCTAGACAGGAAACAAAGGATGAGCCTCTTCACCTGTTCAATAGACGTGGGTGGAGTGTGAACCGGGCGATAGTTTAGTCTATCTACTCCAATTGAAAAAAAAGATAAAATAAAATAAAAGAAGAGTGAAAAGATTGGAAAAGAGAAAAACCGGAAGCCACATCCTAAACAGGAAACAAGGGATGAGCCTCTTCACCTGTTCAATAGACGTGGGTGGAGTGTGAACCGGGCGATGGAAAGGGAGTTATGGAGATCATAGAGAGGGAAGAGTTTACAAATTATAAACGGTACGTGTATAGAGGTTATAAGGGGAAAGAATCAGAATTAGTTATACATTTGAAATTAGAAGTATTAGAAGCACAGTTTCCTGGTCGATTTCGATCAAGCTCTCTTCTGACCATCCAGGTTTTTGTGTTTTCGCACAAACATTTAACTCGAGGAGGAACCATACATAGCTATATAATTCTTTAAAGCGCTTGAACGGTCCCCACACAATTGTTCGATCAATTTTCAGTCGTTTAGCAATTGCATTGTAGCTCATTCCAGATTGATAAAGATTGATTATTGTTTCACATTGTTTATGCATGGTGTTCAAAATATAATGATTCCAAACTATCAAATTTTTATCAGAAACCTGTAAAATACAAGCAAAACTTCAATACAACCCGAAAATAAAATTAAGACAGCAGTCGTAGGCTAGTTAAAAGTTGAAAATAATGCCCGTTGCAAAACATATTCACCACCGTCTCTCTCTCTCTCTCTCTCTCTCTCTCTTTATATATATATAAGAATAAGTAAAGAACAGGTAGGAAAACTTATTCTATTCATTTTGTCGGATTTCAAACCATATATTCAACTTATATATATATATATATATATATATATATATATAAAGTTGGGAAGATCAGCCGATTAGACTATGATAATTTCGAAAGTTTTCGGTTTCGCCAGGCAATCTGTGTTGCTTCAAACATTGAGCACTTTTTAATACAACTGTTCACTGGTCTAATTTAAATCTAACCTATAACTGCTTATATATATATATATATATATATATATATAGGGAGAGAGAGAGAGAAAAAAGTGAGAGTGTGGGAGAGTGCGAGGGAGAAAGAAAGAGTGAGAGAGATATGGAGCTAAAGAGTTAAATGAAAAAAACCTCGGATGAAAGATATAAAACTATAATGTGTCCCTGGAAATTATTCTAGCAGAGTACGGAAAGTACGACACTCAGGTCCGAAAACGAATTGGCATGCCGAAAGATGCATTCCAGAAGCTGAGTAGATTAGAGAGAGACAGGTCAATTTGCAGGAAACAAAGAAAAGAGTACTGGATTGTTATGTGATGTCTGTTCTTCACTGTGGCAGTGAATGCTTGACTATCTTTTCAAAGATGAAGGAGAGACTTGAAGCAATCGTAATTATACAGAAGGAGGCTGAGAATACCATGGACCAAATGTGAGCAGCGATGAAGTCTTAGAGATGGAAACGAAAAAAAAAAAAGTAATAATTAACACTAGGAAAAGACTGTTGAAGTTCCTGGGACATGTAATGAGGAAGGAAGGCTTGGAGAATCTGATACTTACAGGTCAGAAAAAGGGAAAGAGAAACAAGGGCAGGCAATACGTAATATACTTGATGGGCTTGATCAAATGGATGGCAGCGCGGGTCTTGGTAGGGGCAACAGGAGAAAGCGTGTTAAGAGGATAGGGAGATGTGGAAGCCCATGATCGCCTACGTCTTGAATAGACACAGCATATAGAAGATGAAGAATAATTACGGAAAAAAGTAGAGAACGAAATTAAGGGAGTAACACAGGAGGAGTGAGATAAAGAGAGTGTGAGTAAGAGACGAATAGACAGAGATGAAAGCAGAGATACAGCGTTAAGGACAGAATAGTGAATTTAAGATTTCAAGAATAACAGAATAACAGAATAATAGAAGTGACGATGTCGTATGCCTGGAGCCAAAAGATTTGTAATTTTATTCTTCAGCTTTGGGCGTTCGCCTTCCAGAATTACTGATTGTGGATTGCGATAATTGGTTAATAGAATTTGTTTTCTTCAAACCTACAGCGAAGAAACTTATTTTGTTTCAACCTAACCCACCTATTACCCGCTTCTTACTTAACATCTAATGCATTTTTATTCTAGTAAATGGATTAAAAAATGATTATTCCTTAAAAACAAGTAAAACATTTGATCGCCAATTCTGATTAACAAAGTGTTTTTTTAGCAATTTAATTAGTCTTTATCTTTGTTGAAGAGAGTATTTTTACATCAATCAGCGTTGTTTACATTTTGAAAATAGAAAATTCAGGATATTAGCATAAAAAAATGAAGAAACAAATGAACGAATAATTAAAAATTTCCTGAAAGAAAAAAAGTACTATTCAAACTAAAATACCCCTCACCAAAAAGCAAATCAAAACAAAAACAATTTTAACATATCCTATGAGGGTCAGTACGTCATAATAAGGAACTAATTCTAAAGGCAATAAAAAGCGAAAGAACTACAAATGTCGCCCCAAATCGACACACAAACAAGATAAATCGAATCTGATAGTCGTAAAAAGTGATTTGCGAGATTGTAGACTTGGCTGTGTTAGAGGATAACTGCGTAAAAATAAAAGAAATAAAAAAAAACATCAACACCTTGTTAAGGAACTAAGAAAACTATGGAATATGCTGGTTAGAAACTATTTCCAACTATTTGGTGGAATCGGAACACTAGATTTGATTCATTAAAAGATCCCAAGAAGCATCGAATCTGTCCAAGACATCACGTTGCTTTGGTTGGCGGAATATTCTCAGAATTTGAACAAATTTGCTCTTACTCAATTTTCAGTGATAAGTGAGGGATATCTGTCGTGAATAAGTGAATTCATGAAATAATAACAATAATAAGACCTAGAAAGGTCAATCAAAAACAATACCGACATAATATCAGCGATTAGTAAGAGATGATTATTAAAATGAGAAAGAATAACTACAATGAATTTGACCACTTTCAAGAGTGAAAATACAAGACATGAACTAAGGTACCAAAGGGAGATGTCACAATTAAGAAAGTACGAAAATTACTGTGAATTTTCCCGTCTCGGTTAGAAAAATTCACAGTAATTTTCGTACCATTGATTGTGGGTCCTTACCTGTAACTCCAGATTGAACTCTTGCTAATACTATATATAATACGCCTCTCTCTCTCTCTCTCTCTCTCTCTCTCTATCGAGTCGAATTGGTAGTAGTTTACTCCAAACCAGACTGATTTTTATTGTTATTCCTTGTTAATATATATTTATTATTTCTACCCTGGTGGTCGTGTTGTTCTTTTCGGACCTTAACCTGGTCTATAACAATACCAAAATCCGAAGCACATTGGAACCGCAAAGACGGTTTTCCAAAAGCATAGCAAAGTTTTACGAAACAGAAAAAAATGTTAGAAAAAGAAAGAGTACTAAACTTTTATGCACTATCAGTCCTCTCCTATAGCAGCGAATGTTGGACAGTCGCCTCACAGACGAAGAAGATACTTGGGACAACAAAAATGTATTTTCTTCAGAAAGATACTGAGAATTCTATGGATTGAATATGTCTGTAACACTGAAGTTTTAAGGCAAATAGAAACTAAAAAGACACATACTTAGAATCAGAAAGAGACAGTTGCAGTTTCTAGGAATAAGGCTTGGAGAATTTGGGACTCAAAGGACATTGTGTGTGTGGATGGCAGAACTGGAATTTGGAAGAATTGTGAAAATAGAAACCTTACTTACAGCTAGAAAGTATAGGAAGTTGTAGCGAACCATGATCAGACAGGACCTGAAAGAAACACAACTTAAAGAAGAAAAGGAAGTGCAAATTAACAATTAAAATACTTATAAATCTTGCAATTCAATATATCTACTTTAATTTCAAGACAATAATAAACAGACATTTATCATAGCTATGGATTTAAAATGACAACTTTTCATATGAGTAAATAATCTATCTAAAGTTTGGTGTTGTTCTGTTTTCTCTCGCCGTGTCACGTCAAAATTCTTTTACCCTTATTTTCTACAGAGGACGAATTAACTGGTCATTAAAATTCTAAGAGGTTTAAAAACCCGCACACGTTGCTAAAACAGCAGAAAAGATGATGCAGCAGATTCTTGTTATCGTCTTCACGGTTTTGAAGAAGAAAAGTTCTCCTCTTTGACAGATTGCAAAAAAAAAAAAAAAAGAAAAAAAGCTAATGAAACTAACCTACGCTGCTATTTAGCCCATAACTGGGAGTAGAAAAGTTATTGAAACTTTTCTCGAATTTTTTCCCTGTAAAAAGTTTTCTCAAACTTCTTTTTTCCCTGTTGAAAGCAAAAATTATAATTTGAGAATTTATTTCCTGTTTTATCGCCACAGTTATGTCGAAATATTTGTATCTGTGAGTTGTCGTTTATTGTTTTATCTTTCTAGGAGCCACATTTCTTGAATCGAAAAAAAAAAAGAAGAGCAGAGGCTGTCGTCATAGGGTTTGTTAGATCTGGGGTTGGGTGACACTGAAGGGACATATGGTATAAATGTTTTGAATGGCAGGTAAGGATGACGGCTGCTTCTTGTATGATGCAATAAATAGAAAATTTATTCATCTGATAGTAAGACTTTAAAAACTATTAGCACTAAGAATTAATGAACATACATGAAATATTGGAAAGTTAATAGAATCATGATATCTGGGGTGGGGTGAAGTCGGGAGTACAGAATAAACAAATCTTGTTATGCATATGGTGGCGATAACTACGTGCACACTCATGTATATATAATCAAGCCACTTCCCCAGATTTAATCAAGTGATCATGATCAAACATTAAATTTGAGGAAGGCTTTTAAGGACAAACCGAGAACTTTTCAGTAGGTGAGAAAAATATATCAGTTTTCTTCTTG
Organism: Ascarosepion bandense; assembly: GCA_037127315.1. Lineage (NCBI taxonomy): Eukaryota > Metazoa > Mollusca > Cephalopoda > Sepiida > Sepiidae > Ascarosepion > Ascarosepion bandense. The sequence goes on from JBBBDQ010000191.1 coordinate 11,666,506, forward strand.
TCTTCTTTATATATATATATATATATATATATATATATATATATAGTCATCAGTAGACAGATCTGTTTTGCTGTATCACAGATCATCAGTACGGTTAGACACCCAATTGCTTTTTACCCAGGATTAGAAACCCGACCGAAACCGAATTGGCGTCAGTCGGCGATTCTACCTCTGGGCTATGGACGTTCGGTAGAAGGAGGCAGACTTTTTATTATATATATATATATATATATATATATATATATCGGTGTACCTTCCAAAGATTAATGTGCCGAAGAATTGCCAAAAAACAAACTGATAATATTTCGTGAAATTTCGAAATAATCTCATTAAATTATGTTTTTTTTTTTTTTACTGGCAACTATTATTAATTAGAGGAATCCATATTATTTTCCTCTGGCTCTTACCACTCGCAAAACACAGGTTTTTTTCAGGTCCGTCTGACAGGATGTTAACAATTCGGTAGAATAAAATTAAACCTACAAAGAGCAGATGAACTCTTGAGGAGTCAACGGCCATCTAACTAGAGGTGGTGTCTCTATAAAACACCGTGGAGAAGGCAATCACTCTACTATTCCTCCCAAGAATATTCATGGACATGCACAATAAAATAATAAAACCTAACTGCGTGAAGGGGGTTAAGCTTAAAGACACTGATTCCTCGCCCGGTAAGAAGTGACATCCGCAACAGTTGTCACTGGACCGTCATCCAGCGACTGTTAGCATAAACAGCACGAAGGGGACAAATTTCCTCAGAATTTATCCCTCGCGCTGAATAGAAAAACGTGAGCAACAGGTGTCACCGGACAGTTTTTTTTTGTTGTGACAAACAAAAAATAACTCTTGGGATGTGGAACGTCAGAATAATGAACAGCTGTAGACAGCTGGGAAACGTGAGCAGAAGATGACTAGATTAAGCATAAACATTTTAGGCATATGTGAAACAAGACGGTCGAGCAATAGCGACTTCATCAGTGTTGACCACAGAATTATATACGCAGGAGGTGAAAATAATGAAAAAGTACTCAGCGTGATACTGGATAAGGACACAATGAAATGCGTTATTGGATACTGACAGATATTTGAAAGAATTATGGTTGTTAAACTGAAAGGGAGGCCTCGCAGAATATGCACCAAGAACATAAAGTACAGAAGAAGAAATCGAATTCTTCTATTCCATGCTAGACAACAACAAGACACAGTGCAAGTCACAAAAAATCAGAATTATCATAGGAGATCTGAATGCCAAAGTTGGCCAAGAGACGGAATACTGCTGGTCAGGCGCCCCTGCTGTTCATCTCAGGAGAATCAGTAATGTGATAGGTATCGACCTGGTAGCTCAACTACAGCCATTTCCCCACCGACGAGATGTGGCCTCCCTTTGTCTGTTCTATATATACTTTCATGGCTTCTGCTCCAACGAACTTAAGTCACAGGTGTCTCTGCAACTGGTGTTTACTCGTGCAACCAGATTGGCAACTGGGTTCCACCCATTCACAGTTAGATTAACCAAATACAGACAATTCTACTCCTGCAGCTTCTTCTCTCGCACTTCCTGCCTGTGGAACTCGCTTCCATATTCTTGCTTTCCTGACGGCTACAACCTCCAGGAATTTAAATGCAATGTCAATACTCATCTATTAACCACTTGACTCTAGTTCTTTCACCACCCCGTATATCCTTTCCTTTGCAACTGTCATCACACCTGTATTACCATCCTTCTCTTGCTCCTTTTTACTTGGTTCGTCTTCCTCCTCACTCTCTTCTACTTAATCTTTTTACTCTTATGTATCCCCCTGCACATCAGTGGCATTACCGCCTTGCTCGGGGTGATACGATTAAAAAGTAAAAAAGTGAAACGGTCGGCAATTTCGGACTAGGACACCGCAATAGTCGCGGTAAGAAATGGGTCCAATGGTGCACAGTGAATGACCGGATAATAACCAACACCTGGTTCCAAGAACACCCAAGATGGCTATGGACATGGTGAAGTCCAGGAGGAGAAACTAAGAAACAAATTGATTATATTATTATCAACAAGAGATTCAGTCCTTCACTGCAAAGCATACCCTAGTGCTGACTGCGGAAGCGACTACATACCAGTTATATGCAAACTAAGGAGATTAAAGCAACCTAAAGCAGCCCTAAGACTGCAGTAGAACAGACTCGTGAATGACCCGAACCTGCAGGAAATGTACACGGACAACGTGATAAAGAAATACGAAGAACAAATTGGAAATAGAAGCTCAAAATGAGACGCACTAAGAGACGCACTAGTGACAACAGCAAACGACATCATGCCAAAAGAAAAAGCACGTCGGAAGAAAAATGAGTAGTTCACTGAAGAAATTCTTGACATGATGCAAAAAAGACAGAAAACAACACCAAAATAGGGAACAGAAGACAGGAAACTATACAAGGAAATTAAGAGCAAATGCAGACAGTCTAAAAAAATATGGCTCAACGATAAATACGCTAAAGTAGAGAGACTGAGCACGACAAATAAAAGATATATGCATAAAAAATAAAGGAACTAACAGGACAAAAGACCTGCTCAGCAAGAGGATGTATAAAAGCAAACGACGGAACACTCATACTTGAATAAGAAAAAAATACTTCAGCGATGGGACGAATATATGGGAAATCTGTTCCACAACAAAAGAGAGAAACCAACAATATACAGAAATACGGACGGACCAGAAATATTAAAAACCGAAGTGGATTCGGTACTGGCTAAATTGAACAGAACCAAAGCAGAAGGACCCAATGGTATTGTAACAGAGATGCTGACGTCCCTAGAGAGGATCACAAAAATAATAAACGAAATCTACAACAATGGCAGTATAAACTACGCAAAGATATTTGACAAAGTACGCCACAAAAACTTGTTTGAGATCCTCAGCAACCTCAACATTTTTAGAATAGGATGATAAAGAACCTATATTAGGAGCAAATCGTTTGTAAGCAAATGAATTCAGCCGGTATACAAAAATAAAAAGAGGCGTTAAGACAAGAATGTGTTTTCTCATCGGATCAATTCAATTTATACAGAGAAACAATACTGAGAGAAATAAAACCCTTGATAGGATTCGTCATTGGTAGCCACAATCTCAACAATGTAAGAATAACGGTTCTGATAGCAGACACGGAAAATAAAATGCAGGATCTCCTACAGAAGTTACCAAGAGAAAGCCAGAAGAAAAGACTGAGCAGAAACTTCAAGAAAACTGAAAGAAGCTCAAAATGCCAATTACAGTTCGGAGAAACTAAAATAAAACAAGTAAAGAAATTTAAATACCTGGGAATTGTTCTGACAGAGGATGGAAAGGACGATACTGAAATCCAAAGACATCTTGGCATGGCCAAAAACGCATTTCAAAAACTTACCAGAGTATTGAGAGAGAAGAAAATCTCATTGAAAACAAAGAAAAGAGTACTGGATTGCTATGTGATATCTGTCTTTTTGTATAGCAGTGCACGTTAGACGGCTTCCTCAGAGATAAAGGATAGGCTTGAAGCAGCAGAAATGTGGTTCTACAGACGGATTCTGAGGATACCATAGACTGCGCACGTGAGCAATGATAAGGTGTTAGATAGGATGAAAATGAGAAGAAAGCTCATACACATCAGGAAGAGACAGCTGAAGTTCCTAGGGCACATAATGAAGAAAGAAGGCCAGGAGAATTTAATACTCACAGAACGAATGGAAGGAAAGAGAGACAGGGGAAAGCAGCGTGTGACATACTTGATAGGTCAGAGTAAATGGATAGCAGAGCTGGGTTTGGGAGAAATATTAAGAGGAAAAATATTAAGAGCGACAAGATACAGGGCCAAGTGGATGTTCAGGATCTCCTACGTCCTGAAGGGATACGGCACATGAAAAAGAAAATCAGAAAAATTAAAGCTGATAAGAATACAACGATAACAAGAGGCGGAAGTGTGGCTTAAAACAAAAAAATAGTATTGGAAAAAGACCCTAGAAATGGTGTCTCAGTTGCCAACTGAACTATGCACAAAAGAAAATTTGGGAATAAATTAATATAGAAATATTTAAATTTTACGCACACATACACACAAAATCTATCTATCTATCTATCTATCTATCTATCTATCTATCTATCTATCCAGGGTGTATCGAAAATATTTTCAAACTTGGTGATGAGGAATTTCCTCAAGCCAAAACAAGGACAAGAGTCTATAAAAACATATGTCTGCAAATCAGTTTTTGAGTTATTAATTTTAAAGAAAATTTAAAGTAGATGGCACTGTGTTGCTACGTAGACTAGTTTACATTTGTAATTCGTGTACATTTGTGGCTAGTCTGTCTTGTGTGTTGTAATGAGTTAACTGAGAAGTTTTCTGAACTGGTAGAGACAAGCTTCGACTTAAGAAGTGGTTTCTCTGAGCTAAAAAGAGACACAAGTTCGATTCCTATCGGAGTCATATTTTTTTTATTTAGTAGAGCTACTGAATTTTGGTCGTTTGTTATTAATTTCAACGTTTAATAAATTAAAAAACAAGGTTAACAGCTGAAAATTCAAATACGTGTGCCCACTAAAAACAATGTTTACAGTAATATATATATATATATATATATATATATATATAGAGAGAGAGAGAGAGAGAGAGAGAGAGATAGAGAGAAAGAGAGGGTAGCGTACTTCTGTCACCCTGGTCGACACTGTACATGTATACGTTGAAGACAAACAATGTTATAAATAAATATTAACACGTGAATTAATCCAAATGCTTACTAACCTTACATCTTTCCCGCCCGGAAGTCTTCATTATCTTTAGGCGTGTTACTCCTGACAAACTTTCATGTGGTATTTTGATATTTCTCAATTGTTTTTCTAGCTGCCAAATATTATTTTACCTCGGAACACGGAGTGCTCTATGGCAGAGGTCGGGTTCTTCGCTTATCGAAGTCGACATCCACGCACAGCCACACGCTAACACGCATGCGCACGCGCTCATAAACTTTGCAAGCACGCAGAATCATGTCGCGTATAATTGAACGTTAGTGCGCCTGATGGATGGCAGTGATTGTTCATTAGTGAGTTCGAGCCTTGGTGGATATTCTTATATAGAACCCTTTTGTTAATCTAAGCAAATTTTAGTGAATATCTGCTTACGTCACAATGGTTTCTGGATAGTCTTGCTAGCGCGTTCGATTTTCACCGGTTACTTTTCGATTTGACTTTATGCAAAATTCATGATTATTAGAAAATTTTTATTAAAAATTTATTTTTATTATTAGAAAATTATATTTATATTTATTATTAGAAGATTATTAAAAATTCATGATTATTAGAAAATTATTATTAAAATTTATTTTTATTATTAGAAAATTATATTTATATTTATTATTAGAAGATTATTAAAAATTCATGGTTATTAGAAAATTATTATTAAAAATTTATTTTTATTATTAGAAAATTATATTTATATTTATTATTAGAAGATTATTAAAAATTCATGATTTTTAGAAAATTATTATTAAAAATTTATTTTTATTATTAGAAAATTATATTTATATTTATTATTAGAAGATAATTAAAAATTCATGGTTATTAGAAAATTATTATTAAAAATTTATTTTTATTATTAGAAAATTATATTTATATTTATTATTAGAAGATTATTAAAAATTCATGATTATTAGAAAATTATTATTAAAATTTATTTTTATTATTAGAAAATTATATTCATATTTATCATTAGAAGATTATTAAAAATTCATGGATATTAGAAAATTATTATTAAAAATTTATTTTTATTATTAGAAAATTATATTCATATTTATTATTAGAAGATTATTAAAAATTCATGATTTTTAGGCGCTGTTACTTTCTAGAATGCTGCTCCAGTCATTATTTAAGTGTCATGCAATGAAACTTCTTCTTCTTCTTCTTCTTCTTCTTCTTCTTCTTCTTCTTCTTCTTCTTCTTCTTTGTGTCGTGTCGTGTCCATACAGGGTGTGGGAGATTTATTTAATTTTGTCTACCGGCTTGAATATTCGAGAAATCTTATTACTGAAAAATAGGCGTAAATATTTATTTTTCAAGAGTCAGAGTAATATCTGCCAGAGAGCGCATATTTTCTCTATGATTTTTTCGAATATACAGGCTGTTAGGCGAAAATAAATAAATATACTATTTTATAAATAAACAGAGCGTTTACTCAAATACAAGTGTCCACTAAAATAACATTCCAATAATATATATATATATATATATATATATATATATATATATATATATATAATTTGTAAACGAGTTATTACCTGACCTAGGTTTCTACCATGTGGTGTCTTCAGGCGATTTTCTATAGCTAAGATTAATCATGCAAAATAGCCACCATCAACAGTATATGAAAAGGGAAAAATAATAAAATTAGTGTTTGTGCTGATGTTTAAACAAATGTTTAGAACCTCATTACCAAGTTCAGAGGAGATTTTTGCGAAGTTAAACGTTGGAAAAATGTTTTCGAAGCTGGATCTTTCTGAAGCGTATTTACAAATACAGGTTGAAGAAGAATGTTCAGAGTTATCAAGTATAAATACGCATAATGAATTATATAAGTTAGACTTCCTTTTGGTATAAAAGTGGCTCCAGATATATTTCAACAAAATATGGATACCATGTTTGTAGATAGTAATTTAACAGTTATATTGACTAAGCATGTATCTAAAGAACATCATATCGAGTATGAGAATACAGTTTTTTGTAAAATACGAGGTCACGGACACAAACTCGGTGAAGTAAAGTGCGAATGTTTTTGGTCTAAAATCAAGTACCTAGGACAAATCATTGACAAAAATGGTCATCATCCAGATCCGTTGAGGGTAAATGCAATTAAAAATATGCCCCTTCCGACAAGCGTTAGTAGGTTACTAGTAAACTATTATCAAATTTATGTATCAAATATGCAGTATTTGAGAACTCCACTGAACAATTTACTTCAGAAGTCGTAAAGTGGAACTGGCCTGGTAAATGCCAGAAATCGTTTGAAGAAACAAATAAATACTAATATCAGACATATCATTAGCGCACTACGACCGAAGAACAGAAATCTTAGTGTTTCAGATGCTAGTGATTATGATATAGGATCAGTAATTCTGCATAAATATGGCGACGGTAACATGAAAGCCGTTGCACATGCTTCACGTTCTCTACTAGCAGAAGAAACAAAACTACAGCCAGATTAAAAAAGAGGCGTTAGCAATAATATTTTCAGTGAAAAATTTAACAGATTTATACACGGAAGAAGTTTTTCGTGGCAGACAGATCACAGACTTCTATTATCAATTTATGGTTCAAAAAAGTATTCCTACACATACAGTAAATAGATTATAACGCTGGGGTACATTTTATTAAATTACGATTTTAAAATAGAATACTAATCGTTCAAAAAATTAGTATATGAGAATAGGTTATCAAGACTTATACTAAAAAATACTGAACTGTCCGAGAACACTGTTATTGCAACATTAAAATATTAAATAGAAATTAAAGATATATTGTGCAATGTAGTACGTGAAAATTTCACTTACCCTGGAAGAAATAAAAGAGAAAGCAGAACAAGACATGTTTACTGTGGAAATAAAAAAATCGACTAAAAGAAAGTAAAAAAAAAAGCTACTCAGAATTGATCGCTTACTCGCCATGTGAGGGAGTACTGATATTCATACGAAGAGTGGTAATATCTAGCTTATTACAAAAGCGGATATTATATGAAATTAATAGCAGACATCCGGGAATTTCAAGGCTGAAATCACTTATGAGAAGTTATGTATACTAGACAAAGGTCAATTAATACATTGAAAAAGTAATAAAAGTGTGCAGAAATTTTGCTCTAAAATTTGTAAGCGCAAAGAACAAAAAACAAAACAAAAAAAAAACAACAAAAACTTAATCGGTTACAGGGAAAACGACAAATAGAAAGAAAGACAGACGATGTTTAGAACACAGTCCAGACATGAACGTTTACTCACTATGTGACGGAGTACTGATGTTTGCATAAAGAGTAATGCCAAGCGGATATTAAATGAATTTCATAGTGGATATCCGGGAATTTTTAAGTGCAAAAAACTTATACGGTTACAGTGATTTTTTTACACGAACTGTTTGCAAGATATGGAATTTGGGATGTCATAGTCTCGGATAACGGTACACAATTCACTGAAATTTTTTATAAAATGTTCTCGATTGAACATATTCCTACTCCGCCGTATCACGTAAGGTCAAGCGTACAAGCTGAACGGTTTGTGCGTACTTTTAAGAGAGCTTAAAAAAAAAAGCAAGTAATTAAAAATTGATCGAAGAAGCACTACAAAAATTATATATCAGATAACAACAAATCCGAATGCACTGTCAAGTATGTCGCCAATGGAATTGTTGTTCACAAGAAAAATTAGATCGGTATTCGAGAAATTGTTACCTGGTTAAAAATAAAATAAGCATGGATAACAAAAAAAGACACTAATTTTTTTAAAAATTGGCGGAGTTTCTTTTCGGAATATGTAAAAATAGAAAGAAGTGGTGGAAGACGGCCTAATAATGTCACGAATTGGAGGATGGTATATATGGTAAAAGGAAAAAATGGAACAAAAAAAAAATACAGTCAGTTAAAAAAATGTTAATTGGAAAAGGCCCGCAAGAAAGCAAAAACCTATGCAAGTATTGCATGACACTTTTTTGATGCACCAATGTCCCAAGAAGAAGTACGATTACCAGCAAAAGAAAACGTACCAAAAAATTAAAGATTAACAGAAAACGTTAAAAATACAAAGTTCAGTACGTTAACGAACTCGCCAGAAAGAGGAGGGGGTAAAATAATTTTATATAGCTCTAAAACACATGTCACATGTCTGACCAATAAGAATTAACACCAAATCACAACATACTAGTACACTGTCTCTATTTTTTTCATTATTCACTCAGTCTCTGAAGAAGCTTTAATAAAAGTGAAACGTTAGATTGAGATACGTTTCCTATTTCTTCTTTTAATTTATTCTATCATATTGTTGTATTCCGATTCATTATATATATATATATATATATATATATATATATATATATATATATATATATATATAACTTGAAAATGTGACCGACATTGGTTAATATAAATTTTATAACGTTGATTTGCACAATAAAATCTGACATAGAGTAATTTTAGCAATTAGGAATAATTAGATAGAAGAATATGATTTTTAATTCTTGAGACGTTTTATTTATAATACGGCTTGGACCATTTCTTTTATTATGACTTGCCCTATTTTTTTTTTTTCACGGTAATATAGTACATTGCAATCTCGGGGCAAAGTATAGTTGGTTCAAAAATATTGACACAGCAGAAGAAATGACATTTAATTTTGAGCACTTAGTGCTCACGGCTAAAATAATATTTGTCAGGTAAGAAAACAATCATGAAATATCTGAATATAATAAAAACACGATTATAAATAAAAGCAATTAATTCACTCCACTTCAGTGGTTTTACTTGAACGACTTTCTCGTTTCTAGTTTAATTGTAAGCATCTATTTTTCTTATCCATGTTGTAAATTAGCATTACATTAAAATCTAGAATGAATTTTTTTGTCCCTCATGCATATATGCATATTCTTTAACTATAAACATTATATTTATTGTGTACCCGTTGTTCAGCAGATATACATGTTTTTATTTTAAACAGTGAAATTCATGTTATGGTTCTAAAGACTGTTAGTTTTATTAAAGAAAATATGCCCCCAACAAGAATGTGGTTTCTCAGGTGTGCGTTTATCATTAACGACTCTCCAGGAAGCCGATCTTCAAAGCTAAATCATTCTATTTAGAAATACACATCTTTCATTGGGACATTTCGAAGTCTATATCTGCTAATCTTATTTTCGTACTCGAAACGTAAACACAATGCAATTAATGAATGTTAACAAAATCTGAGGTCATTTCTTATATATATATATATATATATATATATATATATATATATATATATATATATATTGTTTAAATAAATGTATATACATAATAATTAATCCCGAGCTAGTTTGACACAAGATCAAACATGTAGAGCTCTGAGAGAAGAGGACTTAATGATAAGAGTTGGGCGGGCTAGGATTGCTAACATTAGTTAAAGGGAAAAAAATTAAAGATTAGCCTGTTTTATAAATATTTTCTTTCATCAAGATTTAGCTCCATCGTTCGGTTGTTATGTGAAAAGTAAGGAAATATGTTGTCTCATTTCACGCGTCGTGTCTCTGGTTGTCGCAGATATATTCTGAAGAGACCTTTTAATAAACAGACATGGAGAATTCTTGCTTGTATTGAATTCTTGCAATTGGTTTAGTATTTTCATTAACTTGATGCAAAATATTTTTCAGCATCTTTTTGAGAAAAGCTTTTATTATATTCATAGCATAGTTATTTGGCCTTCTTTTCTGTAGATTTCTATGAGTTTACGCTATCTTTTGAGAGAGAGAAAGGGAGAGAGCTAATGAGAAAAAGAGAAAGAGAGAGAGAGTTAGAGAGAGAGAGAAAGGGAGAGAGCTAGTGAAAGAGAGAAAGAGAGAAAGCTAGAGAGAGAGAGAAAGGGAGAGAAAGCTAAAGAGAGAGAGAGAAAGAGAGAGAGAGAGAAAGAGAGAAAGAGAGAAAGCTAGAGAGAGAGAGAGAGAGAGAAAGAGAGAGAGAGAGAGAGAGAGAGAGAGAGAGAGAGAGAGAGAGAGAGGGTTGAAGAATTTGCCGCAAGTGAAAGATTTTTGCGTTTCAGCTCCATTATCTTTTTCAGCGCCCACCTCGTAATCTCTATATATATATATGTAAAAGGCAATCTGTGAGCCTGTGTGTGACTGTTCTCTATGCACGCCTACATTTTTTAAGCTACGCCATTCAAAATTTCTAGGGACACATATCTCCAGGGAAGCCAGGTCGACACATACTTTTTGAGATTTAAGTTCAGCAATTTTTCCTTTCGCACTTTTTGGCCAATGTGGCCGATTGTTTACATTTGCTCCGTAAAACATCTAAGATATAAGATGGTTGCTGGATTACGTCACAGAAATCAAATCTAACGTGTCAAACGCTACTAAAATATTTTTTATTAAAAAAAAATGAGCTTTTATATTTAATTTTTATTCCGACGTTTTATTTCTGTAAAACATCTAAGATCTAAGATGGTTGCTGAAATCAAATCACACGTGTCAAACGTGACTAAAATATTTTTTTATGAACGAAAAAATGAGCCTTTATATTTAGTTTTTATTTCGACGTTTTAAAAATTCATTTGGTCAACAAAAAAAATGTGAATATTTTTCCTCGTAATTTTTAAATAAAAGAAATATTAAAAATGTAGGCGTGCACAGGGAACAGTCACACACAAACTCACAGACTGCTTTTTATATATATATATATAGATTAAATTTTAAGTGTCTGCAGCGAATTTAAACGTATTTGTTTTATCCGCTGAAGAAATTAAAATGTTCTGAGTTGCACGGGCAACGCCGGGCTATGATGCTTGTATTTTTATATTTGTTTTTGCTTTACAAAAGTTCAGTTTCGATGATATGAATTTGTTTTTTGTTTCTACAGATAGATAAAAAAAGCGAGAGGAAAGGACGTTCTACAAATGGATGTGGATCATGGAAACAATAAGAAAGTTTTATAAAAAACAGTAAGAACTAAAAGGATGTATAGTTATATTCAGAACGAGTCAAGTGAAAGAGAGTTTAGAGAATTTAACATTCACAAGATACCGAATGAAACGGAAACAGGAGGAAACAGCAGTCGACCTACCTAACGCATCTGTACGAATAGATGGCGGGACAAGGAAAAAAATTGATGGTAAACAGTCAAAAAGCTATTTAGAGCAACAAAAGGCGGCAAGTTATCCGGAGGATCACCCACATTCTGACGGGACAGCGTCACATAAAAAAGAAGAAAGCCTTTAGTTGCACTGGTAAAATCCGTGATAGTAAACACTTATTTTTTTAAATTCAAAATTGGTTTGAGCCGTGGCGTTCAGTGTCCCGTGTCACTCTCTCTACCGACCCCCACATTGAAATGTCATTGTAGTTTAGGTTTATTGTTGGTGGGGGACCATCATTTTATATTTTTTCGACTATCGACGGTGTAAGACGAGAATAACAAAATGTAAAATATGACGCATCTGATTCGCTCGAGCTTGACTAAATATTCCATGTATTTTAATCTTTTGAAGAAAACGATAAACATATATATATATATATAGTGTATTGACAAATAGACAAAAATTCTCCAACATTTGGATAATTTTGTATTAAATTGGTTCTAAGCTTTCGGCTCACATGAGCCATCTTCAGAAAGGTTACAAGGACGTTAACATAAGAACATCCACCATCAAATGTTGGAGAATTTTTGTCTTTATTTTCACCTGAAATTAGAGCCAAAATACGATGTTTAGAACGGCTCATGATTAAACATAATAGGCATTAATTGTCTCTTATATTTAACAGTATATGTTTAGAATATATATATATATATATATATATATATATATATATATATATATAATTTAGACGTGCACATACAAGCCTGTTTCGTAGTATCACAGTACATCAGTGTGGCTAGACAAATTCACTTACTAGACCGATTTGGTGTCAGTCGGAGTCGCCACCCCCTATTTTAACGTGTTGTATATAAGCACTGTCTACATATGCGAGTCACCGAAAGAATCGGAGAGTAATGCTTATATCGCAGAAGCGGAAATTGTTTTTAAAATTTTCTTCTTTAGAGAGCTCAATCAATCAATCCTTCAATCAATCAATCAATCAATCAATCAATATATATATATATATATATATAGTACTGAGTTAAGATAATGTTCAGCGCCAAGATTTTTGTTTTTTCAGTAGTTTTACTGGTATTTGGCAAGTATGTTTTTTTTTTTATCGTAAAGTTCTTGATATCGGGGTGAAGATAGACCATTGATACTTTTAGTGCAAAGGATTTGTCACTTTAACTGAGTTGGTACATGCCGACGTCGAAGTTTCGTGAGGACACAGTTATGATGATTACAATCGAGAGTTCTTGTTCGGAAAATATGCGTGCTACGCCAGAATACTTTCCTAACAATATTTCTTGATTATTTAGGCCATTAGATATAAATAGATATCCTATTAAATTATTAAAAAAAACTAAACAAAACCAGAGTATCTACTCAAATACGGGTAAAAATTTAAAATAATTTAAAAATAATGTTTAAAGAAATAAATTAAAAATATGTCGGAGTTAATTCATATTAATATCAATATATATATATATCGCAACGGATTTCGTAAATTTTCGTGTATATATATATATATATATATATATATATATATATATATATATATATATATAAAATATTGTTCAAACAATTCATTTCATATATATATATATATATATATATATATATATATATATATATTACGGAAATTAATGAAGATTAACGAAACTTGATTATAAACAACCGACAATTTGAAATGATTTGTTTGAACATTATTTTTGATTGATACTCATATTTAAGTAGATATTCTGTTTTTAATTAAACAGGGTTATATATATTTATATCTACCGGCCTGATTATTTACGATAAATTTCTATTACGAAAATGTGTGTCATTCGGCAGGATTCGAAACCTGCAACTCCTATCGAATCCTGCCGAATCACACACATTTTCGTAATAAAAACAAATCATATATATATATATATATATATATATATATATATATATATATGTGTGTGTGTGTGTGTGTGTGTGTATACGAAATTTTACGAAATCCGTTACGAAATGAATTAACTTCGACATATAAATCATTACATGAAATATGTTTCCTTTGCTCACAAGAAAAAATCCATATAATTAAATTCCCAAAAATTAACTTATTAAACCAATGTAAGAAAATCACTACTTACTGCCATCATAGAATTATTCATACTCTTAAATATATCTAAAATGATCTCAATATGTTTACTATTTGCTCTTATCTGTAAAACCTATTCCTTTTAATTAAGTATATATACCTTAAAACTAATCTTATTTAACTGGTACATTGTTATGTATATTTTTCCCCACTAGTCATCTATTATCTGGTACTTATGTTTCTAAAATCTCACTTCTGTTTATCTCATCTGTTTGTATTTTTCATATCAACAAAACCCTTTATAGAATTTTTTTATTTTTTACTAACAGTATATCCCGGCGTTACTCGGGTGTAATGAAAGTTTTAAAACTAATCCATGGTCCTGGAGCTCAGACTCTTTGGAGGTTGGCACGAAAGACTAAAAAGCAATAGTTGTTTCCAGTTAAAGCGAAATCGTAAACTGAAAGAAAAATGAATGGATGTAAGTCAAATTTTGAAGTTTGGTGAGAATCGGATAAAAAATATGGATTTGTATAAAGGACATACAGACAGATAAACAGACACACACACAAACATCTTACCTTATATATATATATTATCGATTTTCTACACTATTGTAAGAACTGCAACCTTGAAACTTCTGAATATCGTTTCTTATGTCCTTTGTTTATGAGTGTATCAAATTTGATTAAAATCGGACCACTCCTTCTATAACCCGATTTTTTCGATTATAGATTTCGATATTTATTGGGGGTACCTCGACTCAAAACCTAGCTAAGAACACTCGCAGACGCATATAGTACAACTGTGTAAATTTTCAAGAAAATCGGTTCAGCCGTTTTGGAGTCTATAGGTAACGGACACACACACAGACACACATACACACAGAGACAAAGTTTCATTTATAAATAAGTTTAGATTATTCTTAACTTTTATTTTTTCCAACCTTTTGCTTTTTATACATCAGCTACTGTCTTATTTCTTTCCGGTTCCTACTTTTGACATGTCTACTCTTCTATGCATAAACATTGATACATTTTTTTTATGAGTCTCCACACAAAATTCTTTTAAAATATTCTATATTCATTTCAAATTTTATGGCCTTTTTTATTTTTAGTTTAATTTTATTTTTTGAAAACTTTTTATCCACATTTCATGGCCTGATGACAGTGTATTTAAACAACAAAAATGTATAGCTACTGAGTTGCAACAATGCTACAATAATAATAATAATAATAATAATAATAATAATAATAATAATAATAATAACATCATAATAATAATAATAATAATAACATCACCCAGCAGCGGTTACAGAAATAGATGTCACCATTCTATGGGATTACACCATCTACACAGACAGAAAAATTGAAGCAAATAGGAAGGACATTATTGTTAAAAAAAACAAAAAACAAAAAAAACAAAAACAAAAAAAACAAACTTGTCTATTAATTGATATGGCTTGTCCAGCGGATTGTAACAGCAACCAAGGAATTTGAAAAACTGTCAAAATATAAAGACCTGGAAATTGAAATAGAAAAAATGTGGAAATTGAAAACAAGAGTTGTGCCAGTGATAGTAGGTGCACTTGGAATGATAAAAAATGGAACAAAACAACACACTTGAAAGAATCCCTGGAAACCCCAGCTTAAGAGATATACAAAAAATTGTCTTATTAAGTACAGCCCACACACTAAGGAGAACTTTGTCTATGTAACGCGAGGGTTGATGGGGAAGATAGAAAAAACATGAAATGGAGCCATAACAACACTTCACGACCTGCCTTAGGTCTCCCCGCAGACTTGGTTGGTAGTGCGACCATAGCAGAAATCGCAATATGATGAAAAATGACATAATAATTATATATATATATATATATATATATATATATATATATATATGAACAATAACCTTTGTTTTGTGCATGTTTTGATAAACATAATGAACAAGGAATATCTTTTAATTTATTTTATTGTATTTTTTTCTGTCCTTACAAGTTGTCTTTCTCGAGGTCAGATCTGAGTGTACGGAGAAATTGTTCATAGTTTTAGTTTTTCCTGTTCTTTTTCGGCTAAGACATTAACCATTTTTGAGTCAAACGTTGGGTTAATTTTCAAGGTAACGTTGAATGCCATCATACTTTATTTGTTTTCTAAATTTTGTTGTACGTGAAACAATTTTTGTTGTAGTGATTTTATTCTTAGTACAAGAATTCTACTAATTACAAAATTAGAAGACTTTTTACATTTTGGTTGTATTTATATGACGTGCTATTAATAGAAGACCTGTTGTATGTAGTCGTAAGTTTCTTATTAAAAACAAATTCTCTATGAAAAAGAAAACTTGTACGGATACAAGAAAAATTAAATAGAAACTAGCAAAATATTCGTTGTTTGTTATATTTAATGAAACACACACACATACATTGTATTTTGTACTGCGTGAATCCTGTTGGGTTTCGTTCTTTGATTAATATTGAATATTAGCATAAAATATTCATTATGAATTATATTCTCACTTTATAGCATTTTATATGTATATACGTAAATGTGAGCGCTTTGCTGTTGCAACCTTGTGCTAAACTCTCCTAAGTTTATGTAATACCTATACCCGCATGTAAATATTGTTGTTTCATGCGTATTTAAAGTCACACACACACACACACACACACACACACACACACACACACACACACACATTTCACCCCAATCAAGGCGATCGTAGCAGGTTACAGGGAATAAAAAAAAATCAAAAACAATAAAGGCAGAGTATTCAAGAAGACAGAAAATGGGGATTTATGTTGTTTGAATTTTTGGAGATTGTAGGTAGCAGGGAAGCCTTAAATCGGGAGGGAGTTTCACAGACGAGAAGTGCGAGAAAAGAAACTATAAGAATAGAACTGACTGTTGCATCTAGCGAGTTTAACAGTAAACGTTGGGATATAGTTGCCAATCTACAGGCTGCGATGGATAAATTGTCTTTTACAAAAATGAACCTAACACTGACATCTCATTTTAACAGAAGTATTTTCCAAAATTACACAAAAATATCTTAAAATACTAAGGAGTAAATTCATTCAATAAAATGGCCAGTGGCTTCAACCACAGTCTCCAGATGACTTCGGAATCTCTTGCGTCTTTTCTGGATAATCTTTGCCTTCAGTTCATCTTTTGTGTTACAAGAAGTTTTGTTGGTCTCTCGCTCAACTGCGTCCTACACATAATAATTAAAAGGGTTGCAGTTTAGGGAGATGCCGCGTGTAAGCATTATGTGGTCAGAAAAATTGTCTGACAGCCATGACTGGGTTCTTCTGCTTCTGTGACACGGAGCAGAGTCCTGTTACCGGACATAGGGTCTTCTAGCAGCCACCCTCTTGATCTAGGGCAGCGCTAGCTCCTCAAGGTATTTTATGTAGGCCTCCACGTTGAGTTTGAGCTTCTGTGGAAAGATGAATAAAGACATAACGTCGCCATCACTACTGATCACTCTAATCATCATGATGTTGACTGGATATATCATCCAGCTCTTTCCGAACCCTTTACAATGTCCACAGATTGCCGCCCAAACACGCTGAAAGGTTCGTATTAGAGATTCCGGCGCGAATGCCAAGTAGAACAGGATGTCGTTTTTCCAATACCGGAGTTTTCTAGCTATTATTTGTTAGGAATCTTTTCCGCAAAAAATGGAAGTGTCAATAAAAATGTAAAGCTAAAACTAAAATAATTGTGTGTATTTGTATCTTCTCGGAGTACAGTTGGTAGACAAATTAATGACCACTTGGATCTGTTCTCCCAGCTGCTTCACGTAGAACCCGGAACACTGCTTTACTAGGGACTCCGTTTCCTGCGCACCGTAAGCAAACCGCTGTTTCCCGAACACCGGTGTAGCCTTCACGAATCTCCAACACCAAACTGCCTCCGAAACAGAAGTTGGTTCTTCTTATGTGATTTTGGTCTTCTGAAAAGCCTCGCTTTCACTAATGACGCATGCGCAGTGTCATTCCAAAGACTGCCTTGCATGAGCTCGCCTCGCGGTTCCATTACGTCTACGAACGCACGCGCAGACAAACCGCCTTCTCTTGCTTCGGCGAGGTAAGTCTCCACCACAATAATCTAATTATTATTAATTTTTATCTAGTATTTCCATCATCTTAATTTCACTAACATTTTGTCGCTATTTTCCTGATAATCATTCTACGATAGTTAGAAAGTAGCATGAATTGGGAATAAAGAATGATTTGTTCCAGGAATTAAAGTCGTAATCTAGAGAGCATGTAATAATAAAACATCTGCTATACCGATTAGGTCTTGAAGATCACAGGCTAAACTTATTCAAGTCACACTGTATAACTATTTTGTATTTACCCTGAATAACTGAACGTCACCGCCTTTCGTTACATCTTTTATGGGTAATATTATTCTTAATTTTTTTATGTTAAATTGTAAACAAAATGCATAGAATTAATAACAATTACATTAAAATATATATAAATAAAAATTCAACAAGATTTATACACTTTTGTTTATTAAACAATAAATTACATCACTTACCGTCCTCCATAGTTTACACAGCAAGTCTTTAGAATATTTTCGAACGTTCTCAAATGCAAAATGGGATATTTTTCTTTGCGTTACTTCTGTGTATAAAAACAAGTTACGAAATAAAATCTTTACAATTAACTTGAGAAAGTTCTTCAAACGTCTATTCAAACACGGGTATCCGATAAAAATAACGTTTGAAATAATGAAAATATATCGAAGTTCAAATTAAAAAAATTACTCAATTCTCTTTCTATATCTATCTATCTATCTATCTATCTATCTATCTATCTATCTTTATATATATATATATATATATATATATATATATATATATATATATATATAAATGACAATTTCGGAGGAAAGATGTATGACAAATTGGAAAAAGTTTTCATGTGATGTGTGTCGTCATTTAGGACTTCATCGGACTAAGTTTTTATGCGACTACACAGGCACACAAACGAGAGACTCTGGAATTTTGAATTCAGAAATCAATTTTCTTTATCTATTTTTTAAAATTTGTTT
Organism: Ascarosepion bandense; assembly: GCA_037127315.1. Taxonomy (NCBI): domain Eukaryota; kingdom Metazoa; phylum Mollusca; class Cephalopoda; order Sepiida; family Sepiidae; genus Ascarosepion; species Ascarosepion bandense. The sequence goes on from JBBBDQ010000191.1 coordinate 11,685,455, forward strand.
TGGGCAATGTTATAACCCGTTCTAGTGGTTATAATATTAAGTTTTGTTTCGCTGCAACTTTTGTTTAAAATACTCTTGATTGTAATCCAGCAGTCTTTTTAACTCACATGGAGTTCCTTATTTAAGGTGTCTGGGCAAGTTCATTTGTGTTACCGAAAATGTGTTATTTACTCCACAACATCCCCGCTTTGAAATTTTTAATAAGTAAATGTTTTGGTTTTCAACCCTTCCCTCTTTTTGGCGAGTTCCTCAACGTACTGAACTTTGAATTTTTTGTTTTGGGTCAACCTTTAGTCTTTTCGTATGTCTTCTTTTTTCTGATAATAGTACTTGTTAAACCAATTCTTAGGGTGCTGGTAAATCAAAAATATCATATTATACTTGCATAGATTCTTCCTTTCTTGCGAGCCTCTCTTCAGTAAGAAATTTCTTTAAATGATTTTTAATAACTTTTGTGTTCCCATTTTTCCTTTTACCAAATCTATCCTTTTTCCAATTTGTGACATCACTACACCATCTTCCCAGATTTCTTTTCCATTTTTACATACTCTGTAAAATACTTTTTTGCCAAACGACGTTGCATTGGGTGTTATTCAGTATACTCTCAATAATTTTCGTAGTGCTTCTTCTCCCACTTTTTCATTATTTGCTTTTTTCAAAAGTGTCTTAGAAGTAACCACAAACCCTTCAGCTTGTCCGTTTGATAATGGGTGGTACGGCGGGGTAGGAATATGTTCAATTCGAAACATTTTACAAAAATTTTCAAATTTTGTAAGTAGTGAATTGTGAATTGTTATCTTGCAAACATTTCATATAAAAACAAAAACAAAAGCAAAAAAACAAAACAAAACAAAACAAAAAAAAAACAAGCAAAAAACAAAAACGTTGTATATGTAGAAGGTTTTTCCACTTAAAACTTCTAGGGTGTTCACTATGAAATTCATTCAATATCCGATCTATATTACTACTCTTTGTGCAAACATCAGTCCTCCGTCACGTAGCAAGTATACGTTCTAGTTTAGATTGTGTTTTAAAAATTGCCTAGCTTTCTTTGTACTTGTCATTTTTTTTATTCTAACAATAAATATGTTTTGCTCTGCCTGTACTTTTATCACTTGACGACCATTTTTATCAATAATTTGTCCTACGTACTTGATTTTAGGAAAAACAATTCGCATTTTGCTTCACCAAGTTTGTACCCGTACTCTCATATATAAAAAAAACTGTTTTCCCACATACTAGATGTTGTTCGTTAGATGAAATTTTAACTAATATATCACCCACATAAGCAACTACAATATTACAATCTGCAAGCATAGTATTGCTGAAATATAGCTTGAGCATCTTTTATACCAAAAGGAAGTTGTTTTAACTGATACAATCCATTATGTGTTTTTATAATTGTTAGCCCTGAACATTCTTCAATCTTTATATTTGTAAATACGCTTCAGAAATATCCAGCTTCGAAAAAGTTTCCCACCGTTTAATTTCGCAAAAAGATTTCCTCGGGACTTGGTAATGGGTAGTTATGGGTTTCTAAACACTTTTTTTCCCTGTCGAAAAATTAGCGCAAACACAAATGTCATTATTTTTTTCTTTACTGGGGCTATTTATTTTGAATAGTTAATCTTTTCACTTACATCTATCTTTCAAGTTTGTTTAATTCTTCTTTGACCTGATCCAATGCTGCAAAATGTATACTATGTTTCCGTTTAAACATCTGCGTTGACTCTTTCTACTTGACATTTTGCTTTGAATCTTGAACACCAACCCAAATCATCCGGAAAGCATTTTTTCAATTCTGCCTTTCAATTTCCACACGTTTTTTTTAAAACTGGTCGCTTACATTTTTGCAATAAACGTTTATATATAAATATCTCAGCTCAAATAATTCCATCCAGTCACTATCGAATAAGTTTGTAGTATTTTTAACACGTAATCCTTAGCTTTTACACACTAGTTACGGAATGAGACTTTACAAGTCATTTCGTCAATAAAATATAATTTATCGCCTGAAACGCTACTTACAAGTTTCGAAGTCTTTTTTAATATAGTTTTTTTCTATCTGCTTTCTTTACTTGACTTTACTGATTTTTGTGATATCACTGTCAGTGTCTAGTTCCACTTTTACATCCATATTATTAATTTTCATATACACAATCTTTGGTTTTCTGTTATTATTTTTCCGTCACAACGTTGAATTTTTTCTTTGAGGAGTTTTTTTTTAAAGTGTGAATTTTTTTGTCCTACTTTTCTACACTTGTAGAATTTCAAATTCGTAAAGGGACAGTTGTTTCCGAGATGCAACCTTTCACGTCTGGAACTTCGATTAATTTTTCTTTTTTCACATTTTTCTTTCGCATGTATGTATGCACTTTTTTCCCTCAATGTCTTCGGCATCGCGTTTCAGATTGAAGATTCTCTGACATTCTTTTGATATTTCCTGAAGTGTAAGTTTATTATTCTGTTAATGTTTCGTTAGAATTCTCGCCTGTTTTTCTGCATCATTGTTGCCGTCAACCGTTGAAAGAAAATTAACCCTTTAAACATATCCAGAGCCATTTCGTTTAATCTGAATTTTTGACACTGCTTGTTAACGATTCCAGCATGTGTGACAAAATTCTTGTCTTCTTTTCTCGTTAAAATTACACATTTCCATCGACTATTGAATAACGCTAAAATTTTTAGTCAGAATATTTACTGTTTCTTCAAAACAAATTTATTTTGGTTTTGCGGTAGTTTAAAGTTACACTAGTTTTCGTGTTCTACCGGTGCAAACTTTCTCAACAAAAATTTATCTCGTCTTTCCAGTCGCTGCATTCTATTCTGAAGATTTGATTGCATCTTCTAAAATAAGTAGAAAATATTCTAAAATAAGCATCTGAATTGTATGTTAATTCAGATACTGCATTTGCCACGGCGTCGGTTGACTCACAACACCACAAATGTTCTATCAGTAGCCATAACTTGTTTGACAGTTTTTGGCCAAACACAATATTCCCAAGGTTCGACAGCCACCATATTCCCCAGATCTCTTCTCTTCATCACGTTTTACCCTTTCCAAAACTGAAATCCCACTTGAAAGGACAGGATTTCAAAACGTCAAGAAAATCCAAGAGAATGCGACGAAGCAAAGGGGACTACTTTAAAGGAGATTAAATGACGAATTGATTACAATACATATAAATTCATCATATTATCTCCTTGGAAGGTGATAGAAAAAGAAAACGTACTTTTCCTTTTATAGCATTCATCCCAATCTTTTTTATTATACTTAGTATATATGTATTTACATACCCCATACATATATTTGCGCGCGCGCGCACACACACACACACACACACACACACACACACACACACACACACACGTGTCTTTGTCTCTGTGTGTGTTTCTCTTTGCCTCTGTGTGTATTTCTCTCTGCGTGTGTGCAAATATTTGACTGACCAAATTATTGTGCTGGGTTGTAATTAATCACAATACATTTGCTCACGAAAATACGTCCTGTCAACATTCATGAGATAAATGTTCTACTTGCAAAGAGACCGGCCTTATTTTCCAACCTCCCGAGCCGTAAAGATATATATATATATATATATATATATATATATATATATATAGTATTTATTTAAGTGTGCGTGCGTGCGTATGTGTGTGTGTGTAAGAAAGAGAGAGAGAGTAGGGAAGGTAGTAATATCTATCACAAAATCTAAGACAATTAGATTCGCTTCAGAAGTTAAATGGCGTCTCGTTGTGACATATTAAATATATTTGGGCGCAACCGTTGCAGTCAGAAAAGCAAAGGAAAAATTGTATTTCGTTACATAATCGAAAATTCTCGAAATGAAATGCATTTTTGTTAAAATGAATAAAATAATGACTTGAGTTACTTGAATGTCTGATTGTTTTTCTTGGACGAAATATTTATGCAAAAATGATTTAAAACCTTTTCTCTACGTTAATAAATCAGTTTGGTCATATCTATCTATCTATCTATCTATCTATCTATCTATCTATCTATCAAAATATTATATAATTTAAGGAAAGAAAAAGAAAATCAAATGCTTAAAGCTATCAAGAAAACCTGGAAGTACTCACGATAGACATAAGTTTTTTATATTAGAGAATGACGACATCTTTCGATCTGGTATGCTATTTTAATCAATGAAATCGAGTCTTGGAGTTTTGTTACAATATTCATTTTTAAGCTGCATCAATGATACGTCGTAATATATTTAATCAATTTCATTGATTAAGCATTTCCAATTAATAGATTTCCGGCGACTATTTCTTTTGCTTTAATTTCAGCTGTATTTTACCAAAGATCTAAGTCTTTTTTTCCATAAGGTAGAAAAGACAATGGTCTTCTTCTTCTTCTTCTTCTTCTTCTTCTTCTATGTGTAGTGTTCCTTTAGGATACGGTTAATGATGGCTCTCGACAACCTCTTATCCTTTGTACCTGTGAGTAAGTTTTGTCTCCTACTTGCGTTCTCTCTTGCATTCAGTATATCCTGTAAGTGTTAAATATTCCAAACCGACTTTCCTCATCTTGTATCGCTGAAATTGCAACTCTCTTTTTGATTTTAGATAAAAGTGCTTTTTTCCGATTTCCTTAAAACTTGATCGCTACTCATATATTCTGTCTATGTTATTCGTTGAATTCTTATGAAAAATGAGCGAGGATGGCATTAGTTCTGAGTCACTTACGACCCGATCATCAATTTTGCCTCTTAGAAATCATTCACGTCATTCAGTATGTGTTTTTTATGTAACAATTGATGCATATTTACCTGTTCATTTATTTTATAATTATTTATCTATCATACAAACATATATAAAGCAACTTGTACCAATATATATATATATATATATATGTGTGTGTGTGTGTGTGTGTGTTTGTGTGTGTGTGTGTGTGTGTAAAATCCAGACAAAATCCAGATAAAATTTAAAGAATATGACAATGGAAATCCGTTTCATTGAAACTAGATTACGCGTTTCGCCCTTGTTAGGCTTCATTTATTCAGTTGTAGGCACGGCCTACAAGGCAGCAGCTGGTTTGAATTCAGAATTTTCCTTCTCCTAAACTAGCGATGATATATAGAGGACGTGTGTTACCAAGACTACATGCTCCCGCCTCTCGGCCGTGCACTGCCCATACTACATGCTCCCCACCCTCGGCCGTACCGAGAAAATTTTGAGGAAAATTTGGGGATGGCTTGAGTGCCGGAAAGTTGTGAGTGTTGACATCCAACTATCTTCGGGGCTCCACTTCGGGTTTTCTGTTTGGATTTACTTCCATAGCCTTTTACGTGTTTTGGATATTACTGCAAGGCAATGGAATTTTAAAATCAGGGTTTTCCATCCACTTGATGGACTGTCTTGTTGGGTTGTCGAGCTCCATCTACCCTAAACATCTTGTTATAAGGCACCAGTTTTCCGCTTTCAACATTTTTCCAGCTTGTGGAATTTTCAGGTAGGCCGAGCAATTTATGCCAGCCACCTGAAAGTAATAATTTTTATAAGAAAAAAATGTGCTTGTGAGTTAAAAACTTTAAAATAGTAGTACCGAATTTTTCCAATTTATCACAAAAATTCAAATTAACTTTATCAGTAATACACTTTATAAGTAATACGATAATATGAGTATTAAGGTTCATTTTTTACATAGTCATTTAGATAAATTTCGGGATAATTGCGGTGATGTAAGTGTTGAACAAGGAGAACAATTCTATCAGGATATCAAAACAATGGAAGAGCGTTATCATAGAAGGTGGGACAAACGAATGATGGCTGGCTACTTTTGGAGTATCAAAAGAGACTTAAATAACATTAGACATGACAAGCAATCAAGAAAGATATTATTTTTTTACCTTAGCTGTTATGTTCGCGGAGGTTTTATTTCTGCTGCTAATTTGTTAAATGATTTGATGAAAATACTTGTTGGTCTTGGTATATTCAATCGTGTTATTTTTAAAAACTTATAGACTGATCGTTACTGAAAAAAAATAGTATTTCTCAATAAGCAGACCAATATTTGTTGGTTTAAATACAAACTGAGAGGTTTCTACAATTTTACCTTGTGAAATATTGGCATCGTTCAATATCTTATATATAGAAAACAAATAAAAAAAATTTTTTTTTTCAAAAATGAAGTATTTCCTCATAAGTACAAATGTATGTGTGCATATATACTGAGTTTGTTCAGAAATAATTTAGCCATTTAATATTAATGATAAATTCGGATAATGACACCTTTAAGTTATTCCCATTTTGAACTCACGTATTTATCCCAGCGCGCTTTTTCGAAACAATTTGAAATTTTTTCTGAGCGGCCTTTAGCGGCCTCATCATATTCCCTTTAATCTCATCCGCGGTCTTCTCTTCTCCCGCGATACGATAATAGTCAAACGTTACAAAGATCAAATTCTTTTAAGAAGCTAAAGAACATAGATGATTCAATGTATTGCTAAAAGCTATGTTCGAGAATTCCCTGATCTATTCAGTCCTTCATTATGGATGCGAGGGTTATACAATATACAAGTTCACTCAATGGTGCTTTACTGATGACTGAAAAACTTCTAGGGAAAGCGCTTGTTCTTCCATGCGCAGTACTGTGCCCTCTGATTGGTTGCCAAGTTACATAAAGGCTACGCATTTCGTTCACAAGACAGTCGAAATGGATGGTTGTATAACTTCCGAAACTATTTCTCATATTAGGCAAAGGAATGGCGGTGTGAAAAAAATTCTGTGTAACGCGTTTTGTCCTTTTATTTAAAATATTACTTCATCAGAATGAAGTAATATTTTTTTCTATATTTGTAGGAGAAAATTGCTTTCTCTTTTAATTAAAGTAGAATTTTTCAGGTCGATATTATCGTCAAACTCTTAATTTAAACTAAAATTTTTAAAATTCCAGCCATTCCCTATCTTTAGTGTTTCTTATCGATATATAATCGACACTCACGTTTAAACCTGTCCCTCATTCTCCTACGCATTAATAAAACCATCAATAAAAACATTACTTCAGTCTGATGAAGATCTTCTAGAGGACGAAACACGTTGCACTTAATTTTTACACTTTTTCATTCAATTGCCTAACATTGTTATATATAAAAAATGAAAACAAAAAGTCAAATACATGAATCAAGATGAAATAGTTACAATTCCTACGGTACGTAGTAAGGAAAGATGGCTTGGAGAATTTGCCACTCACACGATATATTGATGGCAAGATAGAAAGAGGAAAACAACGCATAATCTGTTTAACGAGTATATAAATGGTTAGTAAAACAGATAAAGAGAAAAAAACAAACAAAAAATATCTATCATTTTATAAAGTTCGAATCGAATCACAATTAACCAATGTTTTGCCAACCATTGCAATAAACAATATAGTAAATAAATTGTGTACATAAACAATCTAATAAATAAATAGTGTTTATTGTTTTTGTTTTCAATTCAAGAACAAAGAAAATGTGTGCATTCACTTTCATATGTTTAAGTTTTATTAAAATTCTAACTATCGCATCTTAAAACAATAAATATTATTGAGGCAGTGAAATTAGTTAAAATAACGTCGGTTTCAAGGAAAAATCGTCCTTTTAACACTCCGTTTTATTTGCGGGCACAAAGATCCAAGTTTCACATAAATGCTACTTGTATAGTGATTTTAAAGTTATCAAAATTTTTCTTTTACTCATGTTAATCCTACACTAGGCTGAAGAGCCATACAATGTAGAACGTTACTGAAGGGTAGGTAACGTATCATATTGACTTGCAGCGGTTGAGATTGTAGAGTTCGGGGAAGCATCCGCGCAAGAGTTTTTATCCCCCCCCCCATAAAACAGCGGCTTTTAGTAAAAGGCTGCCTGAGTGGAACTTTTTCCTTATAACTGGAATACGGAGAAAGTAAGGGTGGTTCCATTCAGCGAAAGTCGCGTGGTGGTTTTTTAGTTGTTACAATTAAAACTGGCGAAAGTAAAAAACAGGGCAGGGGTTCAAACAGTTGCCATTGAAATTGCGATAGAGTTGTAAGAGGCTTGCGATGTTGTGTCTTCTAGGAAGTGGGATGGAGGGTCTGAACATACGGCTTTGGACTTGGTCAAGGCTGGAAAGTGAAGATATGCAGTTTCAGTCCCGATATATATCTCTTGTAAAAGAAGAAGGAGAAAAGAAAGAGAAACATTGAAATATCAAGTGTTTATCACTAAAATGGGTTCTGAATAAATTACGTAGCTTTGTGTTTTTCTTGTATGATTCGTAGTTGAATAGAGTTTCTGGGAAATGTTCTAAATCTTTTGTTTCTATTGATTTATTTCTAATGGCGACGCCGAAATCGCCTAAGGCTGTCAGTATTTCTATTACAATACCGTATGTAAGCAATGTCGATGTTTTGGAGAGAATGGACACGAAAAGAAAACTTATACTTAACATCAGGAAGAGAAATCTGAGGTGATATATCCCGGGAGGGGATAATCAGGGAAAAGAATAGTGCAAGAATTATACTTAACACTGAAGATAGATTATAAGAGATTTATTATACCACAGTACAATAAACCAACAGACATAACAGAACAACCAACGAACAGTAACAGGTATAACGATCAAGTAGACAATGTCTCTGCGTATGTGTCCGTCTAGTGAAGAATGCTTCCGTCTAGTGACGTATGCTTCCGTCTGGTAACGTAAAAGAGCTAGGGGAAAAATAACAGGACAACATATATTAAGAAGGGACATGACACATAAAAGAAGAAGATGTATTTCTCTTTAATTATAATTAACATTAATCTCGTTCAGATATCACGTCTTGTACAAATACAGTCTCCTCAAATTATTGGGGGGCCTGAATCTTGTTACGTAAATACTATGGGTGTGTTTACATTAGATCCACTTCACTGATCAGGTGGTGTAATGGATAACGACTCGGAATAAAATATTCCGAAAGCAGAGGTCGAATTTAAATCTCGTTTTTTTCAATTTAAAGCATCCTCCTATTAGGACGGTAATATTAGTTGCTTCTTGTCAACAAAATATATTTTTTTTGTTTTCGATGACGAGATAATGGTTCCATTTTTTCTAATACAATATTTGTGCTCATAACAATAGTCGGTACCAATATAGCATGTGACCTACGTTTTGAATATGGCCTACGAAATTCTGTCACTGGTATAGTATGTGGCCTATCTTAAAAAGCGTTATTATAAGGAAGTATGATAAATGTCTGATAAGGGTTAGGGTTAAAAGTTAGGGCTAGGGCAGGGTTAGGGTTCGGATTAGAGAAAATAATTAGTTTCAATAAGCAGCTGAATACTTGTATCTCTGTATATACTCTTATTGAGGTAGGACACATTCAAACCAGGTAGGCCACATATACACCAGAATCAAAGAGGTGGGCCACATACTATACTAGCACCCATTAGTCTGCATATTATAACGTCAGTCATTTGCACAATTTCTAGTGCCTTACTATTCCTATTCATTGATATATTTCTTATTATTATTTCAAGAAAATTTCTCGTCACTCTCTAAGCGTCTTTGCTTGCAATCAAGTGATTGCAAATTTTCTGTAAAACGCCAGTGTTATTGATGATCATTGTTTGCATATTAGGTGTGAATAAAAGTTTCCGGCGTTTATTTTTCTTTATCATTAAAAAGTTTTTGGAATGTAAGTTCATTCATTAAATAAAGAAAAAAAAAGAGTGATGGGAACTTTTGCACACGTCGAATATCCTTCTTCTGTCTCCATTATATTTGACAAGCAATGATAATCGATGTTGTACGGCTAAGTTCTTTTCTTTTGCTCTGTCGTGGTGCGCAGTCCTTTCTTTGTTTGAGAGATTCGCGCATGCGGTAAATGGTATTGATGAAATTATATTTAAAAAAGCTTCGGAGGTTTGAACAGTTTTGTAATTGCTTGTCGTTTCTTCGTGTAATGGTGACATAGTAATCGAATAGTGCGGTACTGTTTTTAACGATAACGTTTTTTCTTTCTTTTTCTTTCTAAACACGGTTAGTTGATTTATTTAACAGCATATCAACACGTTATGGATCATTTGGAGCTATAAAGTAATAAAAATATATATTATTCTGCTTTCACAAAGGAATGCATGGTAGATGATTCTCAGCTTTTATGCATATACAAATTTGTGTGGATATGATTAATGGTGGTGATATGTGTGTTTTATGGTGTAGTGTTTTGCGTTATATTTTGGATTACGGTTTGATTTAAGAAATTGAAGGATATTATATGGATTAATTTAATGAAAAAATATTTCATGCTGGTTGTTTGGTATATGGATTATTTAATGTCGAAATTCAAATAATTTGAACGCAGTTGTATGTTTTCAACCATTCGTAAAATGTATTGTTAATCATTTTACTATATGTATTTTTGATCTTTTTTTTTTTATATAAAAATGTATATTTTTTTTAATCGTTTCACCCTAAGCAAGGTGGCACCGCCACTGGTGCGCAGGGGGCTACATGAGAGAAGAGTAAAAGTTTAAGCAGGAGGAGAGTGAAAGGGAAAGGCGAACCAAAAAGGGCAAAAGAAGGATGGGAATATCAGTGTGAAGACAGTTGCGAGGGTAGAGTGAGAAATGAAAAGAACAAGATACACGAGATGATGGCGAAACGACGAGAGAAGGACCGGAGTCAAGTGGACAAGAGATGGGAATTGACGTTGCATTTAAATTCTTGGAGATTGTAGGGAAGCAAGGAAGTTCTACAGGCGGGAAGTGCGAGAAAGAAAGCTGAAGGGGTAGAAGTAGCGGCTGCATTTAGTTGATTTAACTGTAAAAGGGTGGGACCTTGTTGCCGGTCTGGTTGCTCGAGTAAATTCTTGTGGAGAGGGCATCAGTAAGTTAAGCGCATCTGAGCAGAAGCCATGAAAATATTTATAGAATAGACAAAGGGAAGCCACACCCCGGTGGCTGGAGTCGAGCTGCCAGGTCGGGAGCGATCACGTTACAGATTCTCCTTTGGTGTCTGTCGAGAACCCTGAGGTGAATGGCAGGGGCGCTCGACCAGATTGCTGGTATTTTTACTATTAAAAAATTAAAAAAAATATTTTTTATTCTTTCTTAGTGTTTTTGTTTGGATGTTCATAGCTGGGGGCCTTAACAGGTGTTACCACTCGAGTCAGGGTGAGCCTGGAGACAACAGTAATTAATTGCTGCCGGATTTAGTTTATCGTCAGACACGGAAAAAACAAGTTCATTATTGAACAAACAAATCGAGAGAGATATTTTGTTTTTTGTCTGAACCAATCTTTGAAAAAAATAAATATTTCAGAAATGAAAATTTTGCCGTTACATTTTCAAAATATACTATTAAGAATGTCAACTTTGTTGATTTTATACAGTGCTTACTTCTTCTTACTTCGAAGCTGTGTGTAGGTTTTGCCACTTTCAGGCCAGAAAATAATTTTACTTGAATATACTGAGCAATTTATTCACGGAAGCCGTTCACAAAATAATCACTCTTAAAAAATCACAAAGGACTACATTATAAATTAATACCAAAGCAGGTACATTTTTAAAATTTGTGTTTTAAAGCTGGATATGCAAATTACTATCTCCATTAATCAAAAACTGTTAAGTTTGGCATAATGCAAGACCCATGCTGGTTGGTCTACGCGTTAAAAATGCATTTATTAGAAACTATTGTTTTACCAAATACGTTCACGCGCATACAGACAACTAGCTTTTCGTATTTAATTTCTTTTTACCGCATATACTCGTAGTTGTCTGTTGTATTTCGGTGAATATTGGCTCGGAACGAGAAATCGGAGGGCCGAGTTCAAATTTCAGTTGAATTCGTTGCGTTCACGTACGCGCAAATACACTTGGGAAAAGTATTAATCCATCGCTTCTCCCTCTAGCTATGGGTTAAATAGAAGGGCAGATTGGGTTCTATAACTTTGGTTGGCAACCGGTCTACCACAGAAAGTAATGGCATCCTACTGTGAGAAAATCTTCTGCCGAGTCAGCCAAGTCACTTTCGAGACATGATTGCCCAGGCATGTATCACGTATGGCACTTAACTAACTCGTGGATAAGTCGAGTTCACATATAGTGTAATCCCTGGATTTTTTGCATTAATTTTAACCCCTCTATAAGGTATTATATGTGTATAGTACAACTGGTCACGGAAAATGCATGATAAAATTACCTGTGTATAGTGCGACCCCTTATTTTTTGCGTAAAAATGATCATAAAAGGATCACGATCTTTCTTTTATGTACAGTGTCCTTTCAGAACGTAGGTGATCATGGCCCTCAACATCTTCCTGCTCCTTGTAACTCTTAATATATTTTGCTTTGTTATTTCTTCCACACCCTGCTCCGTCATTCATTTGCTTAAGCCCTTCAAGTATGTCATACGCTCTCTTATACTGGAGGTTTTGAGATGCATACAAATTTTGAGCATTATATATTAGATCATTATTTAAGTAGGATAAAATTGCCACTTTTTATTAATGATTTCAGGGTTACTATTATTGTGATTACTATTATTAGCATTATTATTAAAGCTGTTTCTACTACTCATATTATTATACATACTATTATTATTTCCTTTGATTTCTATTGCACAAACATTTCCTTCTGGGTTTCAAACAGAGACCTAAGGTCAGAAAAGGCTTCATGACATTTCCCATTATTACTACTATTATTATTAGTTCCTTTGATTTTCTGGGTCTCAAACAGACCTAAGACCAGAAATGTCTTCATGAAATTTTCTAATGATCATTTTTATAAAAAAACACCTCAGGTCCCACACATTTTACATAGATAAAGCTTTTTGTAATGTGTACGCTGTACTTGTTAATGCAAATTTTAAAAAATTTCTTCAAGGCATGGGCTTCTAGGAATCTCTTCAATGAGTCCTTTTTCAACCAATCAGAGGGCTCCAACTACAACTGAAATTATTGATGTCTTTAAGTGCCACATTTGTTCGATTTCTACTTCAAGAACCTTGTATTTCGATAGTTTTTGAAGGTCTTCAAAGATACATTACAATCTGCAGGATCTGCTATGTCAATAAGAAAGAACATTCAGTTTTTATCATTATTATTATTATTGTTATTATAATTATTATTTGCCAAATGTCTGTTTTGAAATAAGACCACCATTGCGAGTTGAAACCCCGGAACCAAACACAAAGTGAATCCTCTTAAAAAAGCTTAACGACGTAAAAGTTATCTTTTTATGGGCAGAAGGTTACACACGTGGACTTTATGCCGATCATTGTGATAAAGCCTTGATGACGTCACCAAAAGTGCTGACATGTCAACGTATATATTTAGAGTTTAATGGGTAAAATGCAAACGAATGGGGTCAGTTACTCTCGGGACACACCCATCAATGAAAAAGAACGCTTATGGTTCGTAAAATATTCTATTTATTGCTCATAGATTAAATTTCAACTTGAGATAGAGCTCGGAAATCGACCATAGTTTAAAGTTTGAATATCTGTATCCTGTCAAATATTTTTCTTTGCATGTGTGTGTGTGTGTGTGTGTGTGTGTGTGTGTGTGTGTAGTGTGGTGTGTGTTCGTGTGCTAAGCGTTCTTTGTTCGACATTCTTAAGAACAAGATAGTAAGAAAATTATATGTTTGTTTTTTTGTTTTTTTTTGACAAAGGTTGTGTTCACAGGCCATTGTGAACTTGGTTCATCTTCGGATATATAACGACTTAAACGTTTAACTACTGCATAGAAAAACCCCTTCCCAACTTGTCAGAAATTTTGTATGCGATGATAAATAACTATGAAGTGTTTTAACAGGGGACTGAAAGTGCGACATCAAAATTCGAAGGCGCATTGGGATATCGAAAGATGCCTTTCAAAATATTAAGAAACAGAAAAATTTCATTAGAAACAACAAAAAAGAGCACTGAATTGTTATATAATATCAGTCCTCCTCTGATATGCTAACGATCATTACCGAATTCATATACCAGGATCTCAATAAGAACGGCGAAGCTAGAGCTGTTGCCTGGGATAGCTCCAAAGGATTTGACAGAGTGTGGCACGCTGGCTATCTGCGCTTGTTTGATTTGATCCAATCATTCCTACCGAATCGCGTAATGAAGGTCGTGTTGAATGGGCATGCCTCCAGATTCTATCATACGAACGCGGGTGTCCCTCAGGGCTCTATTCTAGGTTCTACGCTTTTTCTGATCTTCGTCAACTATCTACCTGATGTGATCAGATCCCAAGTAGGCATTTACGCTGACGACACCACCATTTATTCCCACCTCAGTAAGAAATCTGCCAAAGCTGACAAAACAAACCTCGCTGCTGACCTTGATACGGATCTTCAATCTGTAGTAGACTAGAGTAAGAAATGGCTCGTAAATTTTAATGCTTTCAAAATGAAGCTGCTACTATCTGTTAACCACCACAGACAATCCCTCCTATCCCCGCATCAGTGTAGACAAAGCTAGTCTCCCGCAAAACAATACACTGCGCCTACTCGGCCACACTCTCACAGCCGACCTCAAGTGGATCGACTACATTAAATCAATAGATAAATCTACAGCTAAGAAGGTTGGGTGACTGTGTCGGGCCAGGAAGCTTTTCTCAACTGAATTCATCTTGCACGTATACAAATCAACCATCCGTTCGTGCACTGGATACTGTTGTCATATCTGGTCGGGCGCCCCTGATATTTACCTGAGAGGGGCTTTCAACAAAATCCAAAGGAGAATCTACGATGTAATCGATCCCGAACAGGCAGCTCGACTCCAGCCACTTTCCCACCAACGAGATGTGGCTTCCCTCTGTCTCTTTTACAAATATTTTCATGCCCTTTGCTCCGACGAGCTTCGCTTCCTGTGTCCCATCTACACACATTTACACTTGCAACTAGTCTGGCAGCAAGGTCCTATGCCTTTACCGTCAAAATAGTTAAATGTTACTGTCTCTTCTACTATAATAGTTTATTTTATCGCACCTACCGTTTCTGGAACTCTCTTACGTGTACTTGCTTCTCTGATAGCTAAAATCTTTAGAAATTTAAATTTTTCATGCAGAAAGTGGCGCTTTACTTCTTTTCTCATATATTCAGACATATTTTTTTATATTAACTGTTACCGTTTGTAATCATTTGGTGTAAGATTAAATTTTATCTTTGATTATTAAAATCTCAAAAATAATTCATGAAACTTAACCTGATCAAATTAGACTTCTCTTTTAGGATATAAAACAAATACCGATCATATACATGGCGTGTGTCGCTGAAAATGAACTTTGATGAGCGTAAATAATGTCACTGAAAACTTTCAGTTGACAACAGAGACTGTAATATAGACATTTCTGATTGCTTTATTTCACTTGTTTCACCTCGGTATTTTTTTCAACAGTTTCGTATAGCTTGTTTTTGATAATGTTTTTTGACTAGCCCTTCATCACAGTACGAAGGAATCTTTCTACGCTCATTAATTGTTACCCAGTGCAGATGGATAATTCCACTACAGTATATATACATTTATTTTTTATAATCATGTCGCCCCAAGCAAGGCATTTTACTGCCACTGTTGTGCAGGGGGTTACATAGGAGGAAAGTTATGAGAAAGAGTGACAGGTTATAGGGGGTGTCAGGAAGAGGGTAAGAGAAGGATGTGAATGCTGATGAGAGTAGGGGTGGACGGAAAAAGCAGCATGAGAGAGAGGATGCAAGTTAGTGGGACAGGAGATGACTGGTGACTTTACATTTGAATTCTTGAAGATTGTAGCTGTCTGGAAAGCAAGTATGTGGAAGAGAATTCCACAGGCGGGAAGTGCGAGAGTAGAGTTTACGTTTACAATTTATCGGTTTCACAGTAGCGACAGAAATGTAGTTTTATAAAGGAAAACTGAGAATATCATAGACGGAACATGTATACAACGAAGAAGTTTTAACGGAAATGGAATCAATGAAGACACTTATTTTGTGAATCATAAAAAAAACACAGTTGAAATTTCTAGAACGCATAATGAGAAAAGAGGGCTTGGAGAATATGACACCCTCAGAATATATTGAAGGTAAGAGAGACAGGAAAATAGCGAATAAGTTACCTAACAAGTGTGTTCAAATGGTGTAACAGGGAGTGGAAAGAATAGAAAAGAAAAATATTGTTAAGATATACAAAACATAGGAAGTTGTGGAAATCTATGATCATCTATGTCCTGAGGGACTACGACACATAAAAATAAAAATACATTATGGTTCGAACGACACATGTTGGTTGATTGTTTTTGTTTTATGGCATATCAACCTCGGCGGGTCATTTATTGCTGGTAATACCTTTTTCTTTCAACAATTTATTGTTGTTTTAATATAAGCTTTGTGTCTAGTAATACTTTTTTCTTTTCGAGTATCAAGATTCATTGAGATTTGTTTTTTAAGGGCAGTGTCCCCAAGTCCTACTTTGTTATTTAGCCCATAATTGGAGATAAGGGACGGATTAATTCCTTTCCCAAGAGTACCAGTGCTTAAGTGAATGCAGGGTATTCAACTGGAATTCGAACTCGGCTCACCGATTTCTCTTTCCGAGCCGATATCCACTGCACCAACAACGCACATCCGGCACTAAACGCTTACAGCACCTGGTATTCCCAAGCGGCCACCCATCTAAGTACTAACCAGGCTCAACGTTGCTTAACTTCGGTGACTGAGCGAGAACCTGCGTATTCAACGTGATATGGCCGTAAGCCGAACGATACATGTAGTAGCTGCTGTATTGTAAAAATGGTGGTGGTTTTGCAGACAACTGAAAGCAGTTAATCCATTGCTTCCCTCACACGTGGGGTCAAAAAACACCTGGTACGCTTTTCGAATCCGGAGAAGGAACCAGCGTTGCGCATCCAAACGAACATTGGCGAAGGTACTTAGCCGGTGACAATTAATCATCGAGCCCGAATTCCGCCACTTAAAACTGAAATTGTTTCCTCGTGGGGGTCTATTTGTGAAGAACCTCCGTTTTACACCAAATAAGCCACACCTCAACTAAATACGCGTATGTTAGGATTGAACATAAGCATAAGTGTATACACAACGGTTTTCGTCAAATCTTTTCTTGAGCGCGAACACGCGCACACACAATCAGTTTATCAGATTCTATTAAGCAACCCAATTTTTACCGCAAAAATTTATTAACCAACCAAAGTCAGTAAAATTTTCAGTATATTCTTATATTTATATAATCACTTAGCGATTCCAAAACGAAATTGCTCTCTGATAGATCCCTTTTCGCTTTTCATCATCATGGCTGACATTAACCCCCAACTAAGTGACTTGTTGCCTCTTCTTGAGCTAACATTTTCTGCTAGCATGAAATGGAAACATTTTATTCAATCAATTGTTAGGTTTGCTTCTAGGAAAGTTTGTTCACTGTGTCGTGCTAGACAATTTTTTTCTCCACAATTTAGAGATTCATTAATAAAATACCAAGAAGAATCTGCAATGTTATTGGTGCTGACATGGTATCTCGGCTTCAGTTATTCTCCCCACCACCGTAACGTTGTTTAATTCTGCCTTTCTATAAATATTTTCATAGTAATTATTCTGACTAGCTTTCCTCTTCAATATATAGACTTTATAAATTTAAGCACAGTACAAGGGATCATCATTTTACAGTTGAAATGGCAAGATGCAACCGTAAATTTCATGCTAACAGTTTTTTTCTCTTGCATTTCTTGTTTTTGGAATTCTCTTTCAGCTTTTGAATCTGCAATATTATTAGTCCTGACGTAGCATTTCGGCTTACGTCACTTTCTCACCTCCATAACGTAGCTTCCCTCTGCCTTTTCTATTAATACTTTCAGGATAATTATTCTGACGAAGTTGATCCTAAGCTTTATGAATTTAAGCGCACGACTAGATTTGCGGCAAAGTCTCATCATTTTACAGATAAAATGACTCGATGCAACTGTAGGTTCTAGGCTTATATTTTCTTCTATCGCACTTCATGCTTTTGGAAATCTCTTCCTGATTTGTAATTCATAGTCAACTTTGATACTTAAAAATTTAAATGCAATGTTAATCGTCATCTTCTGTATTGTTAATTCTTGTTCTTTTATTATCCCATCCCCTTAATAGTAGTTTTGTCTCATAATCTCCAACACTAAGTAACTCCCTTGCGTCTTTATTGCCTTGTTTGAAGTGAAATGATAAAAAAAAACTCAATATATTGTGCAATCATTAACTTTATTATAATATCTACCTTTATAAATAAAAACCTGTTTTTATTTATTTTTATTTTATTTTTTAATAATCGTGTCGCCCCAAGCAAGGCATTTTACTGTCACGGTTGTGCAGGGGGTTACATAGGAGGACTTTTATGAAGAGTGAGAGGTTGTAAGGGGTGTCGGAAAGAGAGTATGAGAGGAAAGAGATCATTGATGAGAGTGGGATGGACGAGAAGGAATGTTACGAGGAGTGAGAGGTTGCAGGGGGTGTCAGGAAGAGAGTAGGAGAGGAAAGAAAGTACTGATGAGAGTGGGGTGGATGTACAAAAGCATGAAAGAGAGAGAGGATGTAAGTTAGTGAGACAGGAGATGGCTATTGACTTTACATTTAAATTCTTGGAGATTGTAACTGTCAGGAAAGTAAGTATGCGGAAGAGAATTCCACAGGCGGAAAGTGAGAGAAAAGAAGCTGATGGAGTAGAATTTGCGTTTACAATTTATTGGTTTCACAGTAAAAGGGGTGGGACCTAGTTGCTAATCTTGTGGTTCGTGTAAATTCGTATATAGGGGGTACCAGTGAGCTAAGTTCATCGGAGCAGAAGCCGTGAAAGTATTTGTAGAAGAGACACAGGGAAGCCACACTGCGTCGGTGAGAAAGCGACTGTATCCTAGCTGCCAAGTCGGGATCGATCACATTACAGATTCTCCGTTGGATTCGGTCGAGGACACCGAAGTGGATGGTAGGAGCACCCGATCAGATATGGCAGCAATACTCAATGCACAGGCGCATGGTAGACTTGTATGTGTGCAGGATTGTTTGGGACGGGAAAAACTTCCTGGCCCGACACAGAGAACCGACTTTCTTAGCAACGTATTTAGCTATGGATTCTATATAGTTATTCCACTTGAGGTCTGGTGTAAGAGTTAACCCGAGGAGGCGCAGTGTTTCGCTTTCAAGGAGAGAAGCCTGATCGATGTTAATTGATGTGGACAAAGTTTCTCGTGCAAACAAGTGTAAAAATAATCAATAAATCCACAAAAAAAACATATATTCGATTATTACAAATTCAAATTTACTTGAAAAAATTATTATTTTTATTAATACGGACTCCTTGACATTCTTTAAACCATAACGTGATTTTTTAATCATTTCAGCCCAAGAAAAGCGGGACCGCCGTAAGCGCGCAGGCGTTTAAAGTGAGAGAAAGGACAGGGCACAAGTAAATGAAAGGGAATTTCACAGGCGGGAGGTGCGAGAAAAGAAACTGTTAGAGTAGAAGAGGCGGTTACATTTTACTATTTCAATGTTAAAAGGATGGAGATAGATTCTAATCTAGTAGCATCAGGGAAGAGAGCTCGTCAGAGAAGTTTCCATGAAAATATTTGTAGAAGAGGCACAGGGAAGCCACATCACATCGGTGAGAAAGTGACTGAAGTTAAGATGCCAAGTCAGGATCGATTACATTGCAGATTCTCCTTTGGATTTTTTTCCAGAACCTCGAGGTGACTAATAAGAACATCCGACCAAATATGGCAACACTGAATATGCAGTTGTTGTAATGGTTAGGCGCTAGAAACGCGCAGAGTTTGATTTTCAGTCGAAATCATTGCATTTACTTTCGCACAACTAACCGTTTCAGCGGTATGAATTCATCTCTTCTTCACCCAGCTACGGGTTAAATAACAGAATAAATTAGTACAGGTGAAGTAAAACTGTGAAGTATAACAGAGATCCATTGAACGTTTTAATATTATTATTATTATTATTATTATTCGTGCCGTGTCTCTTTAGAACGTTCGTGATCATTGCTCTCCACAATATCCCATAGTAGCTCTTAATAATTTTTGCCTTTTGGCCATCTCTTCCAAACCCCGCTCCGGTATCCATTTACTCAAGCTCAACAGGGTTGTTATGCGTTACTTTCAATCTGTCCTGTGACTCCCAAATTTCCCAAGCTCTCTTTCCTCGTTGTGTGAGCTCAAAATTTAAACTCTCTCTTCCTGATGTTATGTCTAAGTCTCCTAGTTTGTTGCCATTGTCTCTAGAACTTCGTCATTGATCACATGTTCACTCGATGGTATTCTCAGCATCCTTCTGTAGAACCGCTCATCATAATTTCATTATAAACCAGAAATGCGCTTGAGCATATAGTCATGCTCGGAAGCGAGAAACCAGGAAGAAGATGATAAATTACCCTGATTTGCCGCGTGTCTTCAAATCGAAATATCTCTAGTGATGATTTCGCATTTCGTTTATTGTTTTTGTTAACTTTTCTACAGATGTTCCTCTCATTTTCATCTCGCATTCCCACACTGAGACGGAAAACCAACAAATCCTGGTCGAACCTTAAAGTCGTGTATGGATGTTCTGGGTTAGAGGTAGTAATACTTTGGACCCGAAATCACAACTGAGCTCAGGGTTATCATTTGAAGGCGTTGTTAAACTTGTTGATAGCACAGCTGTTGTTTTCCCTTGTATGAAATTATAGAGATAACCCAATAACAACAAAATCAAAAGTTCAGCAACTTAATGTTGTTTATAAATGTTCTTGCCTACTTGGATAATATTTCCTGAATAAAAATTAGAAGAAAATAAACTTCATACATGTGCGTTGTGGTGCATTGGATATCGGCTCGGAATGAGAAATCGGGGAGCCGAGTTCGAATTTCAGCTGAATTCATTGCATTCACTTACGCGCAAATACCCGTGGGAAATGTATTAAGGTATTAATCCGTCTATTCCTTCCAGTTATGGGTTAAATAACAGGACAGATTGGGTTCTATAGCCTTGGTCGGCAACTAGTCTACCGCAGAAAGCAATGGAAACCTACTGCGGGATAATCTGCCCAGTCAGTCATGTCTCTTTCGAGACATGATCGCCCAAGCCTGTTTCACGTATGGCACTTAACTGACTGACATAATCATATATCATACTGAAAAAAGTAACAAATTAAGATTCATTTATCAGTCTATTTATCTTGGTATGTACATATCGACCTATATTGGTATATTCACATTTATCTATCTTGGTATGTTCATGTCTGTCTATCTATCTATCTATCTATCTATCTATCTATCTATCTATCTATCTATCTATCTATCTTAATTGTCGCCTATATTATGCAAAAATGAAACTAACACTGACATCTCATTTTAAGAGATATATTTACTCAAAAATATATTGAAATACTAAACAATAAATTCATTCAATAAAATCACCATTGTCTTCAACTACGGCCTCCAGACAGCTTCGGAATCTCCTGCCTCTCTTCTGGAAGGTCTCCTTGTTTAAGTTGGTGAATTTTGCTATGATCCTTGCTTTCAGTTCATCTTTGGTGTTACAAGGAATTTTGTTGGTCTCTTGTTCAACTGCGCCGCACATATAATCATTAAGAGGGCTAGAGTCTGGGGAGTTAAGTGGCCAAATGTAAGGGCTGATGTGATCACAGAAATTGTCTTACAGCTATGACTGCTTTCTCCTGCTTCTGTGGCTTTGTGTAAAGTCCTGCTACCAGACATAGTGTCTTCTAGCAGCAACCCACTTGACCCAGGCTAGCATTACCTTTTCAATGCGTTTGATGAAGGTTCCTGTGTTGAATCAGAGGCCCTGTAGAAAAATGAATGAAGGAATAATGTCACCATCACTAATGATTACTCCAAAAACCTCCGTAATCACCAGTAGACTCATCGAACCCTTCTGAATCTTATGCACCGTCCGAAAAACTGACAACCGAACATTTTAAGAGGTTCGTATTGGCGCGAATGTCAGGAAGTACAGCATGCCGTCTCCAAATGTAGTTGACAAAACCAAAACCAAAAACGCGCATGCGTGAAATTATAAATAGTTTACTCATCGCACGATCTATCTATCTATCTATCTATCTATCTATCTATCTATCTATCTATCTATCTATCTATCTATCTCAGTCTGTTCATATCTATCTATCTATCTCAGTCTATGAATTTAAGCGCAATACCAGATGGGCGACATGATCTTATCATTTTACAATTGAAATACCTAGAAACATTCTGGCTTTCCAGTCAAAATTGTTCTTCAAAAATTTAGATGCAATGCCAATAACTAAGTTGTGTCTTCTGAAATACTGTTCTTTTATTGTTCTCGCTCCTTAATTGTTAAGGTGACTTTCGGAAAGCAGCTGCGACGCAGTCGTGTGACAGTCAAGAGACAGTCGAGACGCAGCGTAACTATTCCGTTCGGACTTACACTTCTATTTTGCTGATTACTAACTCTTATTATTGTGCTAGCAATATATCCCAGCGTTGCTCAGGTGTAATGAAAGCTTTAAAACTAATCCATGGTCCTGGAGCGCAGACTCTTTTGACGTTGGCACGAAAGACTAAAAAGCAATAGTTTTTTCCAGTTAAAGCGAAACCGTAGACTGAAAGAAAAATGAATGGATGTTATTCAAATTTTGATTTCCTCGTATCTATATCATATTTTCTGCACTATTGTAAGAACTGCAACCTTGAAACTTCTGAATATCGTTTCTTATGTCTTTGTCTATGAGTGTATCAAATTTGATTAAAATCGAACCTCTTCTTCTATAACCCGATTTTTTCGATTATCGATTTTCGATATTTATCGGGGGTACCTCGACACAAAACCTAGTTAAGAACACTCGCAGACGCTTATAGTACAACTGTGTAAATTTTTAAGAAAATCGGTTCAGCCGTTTCGGAGTCTATAAGTAACGGACACACAGACAGACAGACACACACACAGAGACAAAGTTCCATTTATAAATAAGTTTAGATATATGTTCTGTTATTCTAATACACAGTTTGAAGCTACCTTCTTGTTTCCGTGTCTTTCTTCATGGCCCAAACAGACCACAACAACTTAATAATGTTTCGCCACAACATTAATAATGTTTTTCTTTTTCTTATATTCTTTCACATTAAGTAACTACTGCGTCTTAGTGACTTTAATGTCTTGGTTGGATTGAAATTAAAGGTACAAGTGACGTTTTGTTTGCATTTTCCTTAAAACTTCCTCATCTCTTCTCTGCTCTGTCCGTAGTATTTTTCCCAGCATCCTTTTGCAGAAGCACATCTATGTTGTTTCAAGTCTTCTTTTTGTCTGTGTGGAAATTGTCTAGCATACAATGCTATATAAGGAGGAATGATATTGCATAGCAATTCAGTACTCTTTGCTATAACTACATGCCTTGGAATATAGGACAATAATCATTTGCTATCTAATTATCCACGTGAAAACTTCATTGGTGCAAAGTTTTAATGAACTGAACTGACGCTACCTCCCTATTGTCTCGCTCTCTCTTTCTATGAGCGTGACAGGAAGAAAATTATACCCACAGCTGGAGGGAGAAGAAATGGATTAATAACTTTCCGAAGGGTATTTGTGCGTAAGTGAATTAAATGAATTCGACTGGAATTCGAACTCGGTTCTGCGACTCCTCATTCTGAGCCGATATCCATTGCAACACAACGGACATCGGCAACGTAGAAGTACATAAAGTTCAACGTAAAAGTAACGAACACGACCAGAATTCGAACTCGGTTTTCCATTTTTTTCTTTACAAGCCGCCACCCATTACACTTGTTCTATATCATTTTCAGTATATAACCAACTTTTTTGTCAGCAACAGTAAATTGATACACTTTTAATATTTAAAATTTCTCTTTCGCGAAATTCTTATCATAGTTGACATTGAAGTCTTTCTCGATATCAGTTTGGCTTTGAGCTGCTGCTAGATATTTTCAATATGGTAAACTTGAGCCAAGTTCGAATTCCAGTTGATTTCCTTGTATTCACCTACGCGCAAATACCCTTGGAAAAAATATCAATCCGACATTCTCCCTCCAGGTTAAATGGCAGGACAGATTAGGTTCTATAGCCTTGGTTGGCAACCAGTCTACCACAGAAAGTAATGGCAACCTACTGCAGGAAAATCTTCTACCCAGTCAGTCATGTCTCTTCGTAGCATAATCGTCCAGACGAGTATCCCGTATGGCATTTAACTGACTGAGGGTTTAGATTATACCTTCATATCGGTGCCGTTATTATTAATAAAACAATTCTTGACCATCATGGGAGTATATTCCGAATTATTTTCTGTTGGAAGATTCAGTTCTTAATATTTCTTTTTCGTGGTGTTTTAATATATCAATATTTTTTTCGTGATATATGATATTGTCCTTTGTGGTGCAATGGATATCGGCTCAGAATGAGAAGTCGCAGGGCCGAGTTCGAATTCCAGTCGAATTCATTTAATTCACTGACGCACAAATACTCTTCGGAAAGTTATTAATCCATTTCTTCTCTCTCCATCTGTAGGTATAATTTTTCTCCTGTCACGCTCATGGAGAGAGAGAGAGAGAGAGAGAGAGAGAGAGAGAATAGGGATGTAGCGTCGGTTCAGTTCATTAAGACTTTGCACCAATGAAATTTTCACGTGAATAATTATCCAGTCGTCAGTTTCATTAAATTTAAACATTTTCTCATCGTTTCGTTTGATTGGTTGTTTCTGTTGAAAGCCTTTTCTATCTTTCTGTAATAATAAGTGACATACTCGTGTCCCTAAATTTATTCGGCTGCATAATTAGTGATTTCATGAAAGGACTTTCATCTTTGGACAGGTAAGCTTTTGCAAAGGCATCGTGAACATCTCTAGACATCGGTTAGAAAATTGGTGTCCCATTTTGGTCTTTTTCTTTTTCTTTGTGCCCTGTCCTTTCAGGACATAGGCGATCATGGCTTTCCATGTCTCCCTATCCCTGGTGGCTCTTAGCACGCTTTCTCCTGTTACACCACGCAACTCCTGCATCCTGCATCCTGCATCAAAACATCCACCTGCTCAGGTCCTTCAAATATGTTATCCGCTGCCTTCCTCTGTCTCTTTTTCTTTCTGTCTGGCTTGTCAGTATCAGGTTCTCCAAGCCCTCCTTCCTCATTGCATGTCCCAGGAACTTCAGTTGTCTCTTCCTGATACTCAGTATTAATTTTCTTTTCTTTGCCATTTTTCCATCACCTCATCATTGCTTACATGCTAGGTCCATGATACCCGCAGCATCCTTCTGTAGAACCACATTTCCTTCATCTTCGATGATATTGTCCAACATTCACTGCCGTATTGAAAAACTAACATCACATAGCAATCTAGCACTCTCTTCTTTGTTTCTAGTGAAATTTTCCTGTCTTAGTACTTTACTCAGCTTCTGTAACGCGTCCTTCGCCATGCCAATTCGCCTTTGGATCTCTGTGTCGCACTTTCTATCTTTCCAGGTATTTTAAGTTTTTGTACTTGCTTGATTTTAGTATCACCCACCTGTATTTGGCATTTTGGGTTGCTCTTTTTACTGATGACCATGCATTCAGTTTTCTTGCAGTTTATTAGTAGTCCTTTTTTGTCACTCTCTTCAGCTACCTTCTGTAGGAGGTCATGTAGTTTTCTTTCCATGTCTGCAATCAGCATTGTATCATCTGCATACCTTATGCTATTCAAATTGTGGCCTCCGATAAATCCTGGCATAGCATCTTGGGTCCTCAAAATATTCACGCTTTACAAGTTGAACAGATCCGGTGAATTGTCTTACGATCCTTTCTATATTCGTAAATCTGCCGAACTTGTTACCTGTTCGTATGCAGGCAGTTTGCTGCCAGTAGAGATTCTTGATTACTCTGATGTCTTTCCCAAAAATGTCGAGGCTGCTGAGTATCTCCATGAATTCTTTGTGGCGTATTTTGTCGAATGCCTTTGCATAATCAATAAAACATAGGTACAATTCCCTCTTCATTTGTATTGCCCTTTCGGAGAGCATCCTAATCATAAATATGGCGTTTTTTGTTCCAGTGTCTTTGTCGAACCCGCACTGTTCCTGCTCTATCTCTGGCCTGATTCTGCTTCTCACTCTATTCATCAGGATTCTGACAATCAGTTTTGTAATGTGACTCATTAAGCTGATAGTTCGGTGTAGTTCACACTCGTTTGCACCTGACTCCTTTGGCAGTGCTATAAAAATCGACTTGCATAGGTCGTCTGGTATTATTCCACTATAATAAATTTAATTTATTATTTCTGTAATTTTCTCTATGCCGAATTCTTCCAGGGCTATCAGCAGCTCTATTACAATGCCGTCTGGACCAGCTGCTTTATTTCTGTTCAGTTTGGCCATTGCAGCTTCCACTTCGGACATTAATATATCCGGTCCGTCCTCATCCTTGTGTATTCTCGGTTGTTCTCTAGCTGAAAAGATCTTTTATATATTCTTCCCATCGCTGGAGTATTCCTTCTTTCTCCAATATTATCGTTCCATCCTTGGATTTTATGCATCCTGTTGAGGAGCAGGTTTTTTATCCTGTCAGTCTCTTATCTCTTTATGCATGTCTGCTTTATTGGTCCTGCTGAGTCTCTCTCCCTCTGCGCATTTGTTGTTGAGTCATTCCTCTTTATCCTGTCTGCATTTGTACTTTATCTCCCTGTGTAGTTTCCTGTATTCCCTTCCATATCTTGGCGTTATTTTTTGTCTCCTTTGCATCATGTCGAGAATCTTTTAAGTCATCCATTCGTTTTTGCTTCTGTGTCTGATTTCCTTTGGGGCAACATTGGTCTACAAATATGAAAACAACCACCGAAGTAATATCGTAATGTTAGATTCGTGGAGATTCTTCGACTAGGAGAGAGGCTTGGACATAAAAGTTGCATAGCTGTGCGCCTCAAGTAGCCTGTTTCTTAGCAAACAAAAGTACATTATTTGTTTTTTTTATTATATTTTTAAAACTAATATTTCTTTGTTTGAACTTCTTATATTTCTTGATAAGGTTATGCACCGAGTAAACTGGCACTTAAAATTGTTTTGTGGACTTTACACTCCTTGCGAAAAAACCAAAAAAGCACAGCGTATTAATCTTGTACATCATTTTTGAAATTTTCTAAAAGTCATCTGACATCTTCTGCAACCATTATAAACGAAAACAGATTCATTCTTGAACAAAGATTAAATTCCATGAATCTATCTATCTATCTATCTATCTATCTATCTATCTATCTATCTATCTATCTATCTATCTATCTTTGTTTGTGAGTGAGTGTGTGTTTATGGGCATGTAGAAATTTAACGCATCCTTTAAAAGCACGCATTCCCAAATTAAATAATGTAATGACGAAAACTCAGTATAAGCATCCATACACATATATATCGATACATACATATACAATGATAAACACACACACACACACACACACACACACACACACACACACACACACACACACACACACACACACACACACACATATATCGATACACATACATATATGTATATTGATACACACATATTTATGCTATGTGTATGTTGGCATTGCGTGTGAGTTAATATATGTGGGTGTGCATATGAATATATATATATATATATTGAGTGAATTTAGGCACTTTAATTATAGGCATTTAAGAATATTTGTGGAGATTTCATAGTTGATTTTGTTCAGGTTAGGTTTCAACATAAAACAATAAACAAAAACTAAAAATTCTTGAAGCTATATGCATAAAACAGTTGAAACATAACCTGAAATAAAATTTTAAAATCGCCACAAATATCCTTAAATGCCTATAATTAATAACAGAATCCTTTGCTTTATTCCAGTTGCTTCCCAGACTTAAAATCTCTTGTTTTCACTCTCGCGTGGTCATATGAGATGTCATGAGCTGTGGTGCGATATTCGCTTCCAGCGTCTTGTATGCACGAGTTTGTCGTTGCTTGGAAATGTTCCAGGTCAACAAAAACGGACTGTCATTATTGTAATTATTGTCCGTGAATTGTTATACTATAATGTAATTTGAAATCTTTCAAAATGACTTATGTAAACCGAAAGCTTAGATTGGATTATAAAATAAATTATGTATCAATATTGTGACTTTCTTTCATCATTTAATGATAATGCTATTAAGCTTATCAGAGATTATGAAAAAAATTACATAAAATAAACTTGTCTATATTATTTAATAAAGCATGCATCAATATATATATATATATATATATATATGTGTGTGTGTGTGTGTGTGTGTGTGTTTCGTTAAAAACGACCGACAAGGAAGATTTTATTAATTTTTTATTTAATTCTTTCCAATATTCTTCTTACATGTTTCTTTTTTGCTGGAGATAAGAAATGTAAAAATGTTTTATAATTTTTGACTTTCTAAGCAATTTCAGCCTTCTTCACAGGCCATTTTCATGGATGTTATTATTCCGGTGTTGTTATGTTCTCATGTTTGACTGTAATGTAATGTACTATAACTTGTGACTTCACATATTGGATCTCAGTATGTGAAATCACAAGATTATTCGCGTGAAGAGAGTCAATTTTAGACTCGAAACACGTGTAGCAACACAAACATCATTACGAACACTTCATATGTCATACAAAAAGCAAGTAATATTAATAATAATAGCAACAATAAATCTACACTTTAAACAAAACGTTCATGGCTTCTCGCACATTTTTTCTATGCCAATTTCTCTCGTTGGAAACAACCCCTATTAAGGAAAGCGTTATTTAACGTTTTCTGAAAAACACAGTGGTCATAATATTGGAAAGTGTTTGTGACTGTCAATATATATATATATATATATATATATATATATATATATATATATACACACACTTCACCCACGTCTATTGAATAGGTGTAGAGGCTCATCCCTTGTTCCATGTTTAGGATGTGGTTTCCGACTTTCTCTCCTCTAATCTTTAAACTCTTACGTAGCCCCCGGCACATCAGTGGCGTTACCGCCTTGGCTCGGGATGATATGATTAATATATATATATATATATATATATATAGTCATTAAGGAAAGCGTTATTTAACGTTTTCTGAAAATAACCGTGGTAATAATATTGGAAAGTGTTTGTGACTGTCAATATATATATATATATATATATATATATATATGTATTTTGACATGAACGCACTAACTTTCATTACAAAACATGCAAATTCGCAAATATTAAACGATTTAGAAACAACGAAATCTTGCTTCTCTTGTATGCAGATAAATACAATCCAATACACACATTGAAATAAAAAAAGGGAATTCAATATTATAAAAAGATTTAACTTTTGTTACATGTTTAATTTTTTTGTTTTCCGCTGAGCGGCGAGCGAGCGCAAAGATGGTCGACCAGACCCCGTCTCTTTCTTGCGTTCGTTGCACGCAAAAACGAGAATAAAAAGCCATCAAATAAAATAAAATATATGACAGTCCAAGAATACGGCAGATGTCCCTTTCAATTAAGTTGCGTTCCAAGCTTTGACTTAGCGACCACCCAGGAAAAATTTCCAATGAGCTCATACGCTCTCATCGTGTCTGCGAATACGCACTCACGCAGAGGCATACATAGATATACACGCAAGAACATACACATAATATATTTGTTTATATAAAAAATATTCAAAATACATAGTTGAAAAATGTACCAATAACAAAGAAAGCCTGTAGCAATATATATATTTGTATATATGATATATATATATATATATATATATATATATATATATGTATATATATATATATATGTAGATATATATGATAAAAACAAATTCATTTATATATATAAAAGCAAATTCAGATGTATATATGATAAAAACAAATTCATATATATATATATATATATATATATATATATATATAAATGTAAATCATCTGCCCATCCAACAGCAACATTGCCTGATGATGAGAATCTATCTCGAAACATAGACATTTCCGTGTCGCAATGTACAATTATTTCATAAATATATAATTATATTAAGCTCTATAATTCTCATTATATTGAGCACTGTTCATAATAAAATAAATGCCAGAGCACTCGAAAAAAAAAACCTTGAGTCCTCTTCATCTGGAATTATATATATATATATATATATATATATATTTTAATCATATCACCCCGAGCAAGGCAGTAACGCCACTGATGTGCAGGGGGCTACATAAGAGTGAAAAGATTGCAAAAAGGAAAGCCGGAAACCACATCCTAAACAGGGAACAAGGGATGAGCCTCTACACCTGTTCAATAGACATGGGTGGAGTGTGAACCGGGCGATAGTTTAGTCTATCTACTCAAATTAAGTTTAGTCTAAGTAGAAATTGAAGCCAACACACAGTGCCGACACTCTGTTTCATGCCAAACGATGATGGTCTGATGATTGCTTTTAGTCTGAAACAGACCGTCGCATTCAATTTTAACTCTTATGTTTACATACACTCTATCCCTGATTTTGAGCACTTTAACCTATAAATATAGAATACCTTAGAATGATATTTTATCATATATATATATATATATATATATATATATTACCGCCATGAAAAGACATAAATATTTATTATTAACATTCATGATGATAATATTTGAAAAAATAAAATTGAAAGACGAGTGAGCTTACCGGTTTCGAACCTCGTTCAATAGAGCTAAATCGAGGTTAATAAAGAAAAATTTATCGTTTTAAGAAAATAGACAAGATGTTGAGGGGGGGGGGGAAATAACTCTTAAATGGAAATATAAGCTCTCTCTGTTTACACAGTGAGTGCTTTAAAGATTGAATATAAATGGCCACCAATACTTTGAAGTGGTAATTAGAGTGGGACATACTTAAGATGCAAAATGCGTCCACACAAAAATTAGCGGTACAATTATGCTTATTTATAAGGTGTTCCGCAATAGAAGACCCGTATGTATTAGTCAAGTTGTCTGACGAAGAATAGTTTAAATTACAGATTTTTGTTGGTACGTGTTGTTTAATTCTGGCATCTAGTCTTTGAGTAGTTATCCCTATGTAGTGCGATCCACAACTAGATTTAAACAAATAAATCAAGAGACTATTATGTTGTGGGGAGAACATCCTTCCGTATAGAAGAAAAGACAGGTTTATCAGAAAAAGCTAGACGAGTGTTGGCAGCAAATTAAGTGTCGAACTGCCACAGAAACCCGCGTATCAAATCTATCACTGACAGAACCTAGCCAAGGGTGGCGCATGTACACAGGACATATTTGTACTATAGCTGATTTAAATTTATTGAACTTCAATACCTTCTTCCTAATCACATCCATTGGATAAGCAGTATTACAGTGGTGAGACCACCATAGATGAGTCCCCTCCTCAGTAAAATGCCGAACCAACGGCGTTACACGCATCGTCCATTTGGAATAAGACTTTAGAGTGGAACGACGTGGTCTATTATGACTATATGCGTGAAAAATTCAAAGAGTACACCACAGATAATGAGCTTGTCACCATCCCTGCCTACAATCGACGTGAAGACGCGGAAATTCATCTGGATCAGCAGGGAGTTGATACAGGAGACCCTGAAGAGGATCAAAATTGTGCCAAAGATTTTGGCGAAGTGTTCGCGTGCCATATGAGACAGGCTTTTGGCTTCAGAAGAGGAGGCTAAAACTCTGGCAGACAGTGGGCTGACAACGAAGAATGTTAGGATTGCTGTGAACAGTTGTTCGTTTGGGATCCTTGTGGCTTATGCATCCGACGACCGGGACGAGTGTGTCAGTTGGGGCCGTTTCTGGGGGGTTCTTCGCGCCTAGTCTTAGTAGAGGACTGGAATGCCGTCTTGGATCATAAGCTAGATAGAGGCTGAGAGCTAGCGGGAGGTCGGGTGATCGTAGCCTGGTTGATCTGATTGACGATTTCGGGATCGTCGTTTGATACCGGGTCGATCACCCTGGGGGGGCATGTGGACGTAGTTACTTAACTGGCCGTCTACACAGACAGCTAGATATCTGGTTAGAATGTTAGTGAGAAGTGTCGATCTAGATTTGCTAGATTTTCCCATGTTTCACTGGTTAGGCTTTTCGGACCACAAACTGGTTTGTGCCCGTAGCGCGCTAGACTGTAGGTCTAGATTGGCTGGATAGTGGAAGTTCGTCGTGTCTTTACTTGGCAAGTTGAACTTCCGGTAACAGCTAACTAAACTAGTGCAGCGAGAATTCCCGGGGCGGTTATCGGGAATAGGTGGTGGGAGAGGCTTTAGGATAGCATAAGGTCTTTCACTGCTGACTATAGCTGTCGACTCGCCCTAGCTAAGGCTAACAAAGTGAAGACATTTAAAAATAGTCCTGGAAGGAGGCCGGGGATCCCCTAGACATACCATTAGCTAGACAGGCTCTGGAATGTTTGGCTAGTAAGCGTTACTGGGGTTAGGTAGTT
This sequence comes from Ascarosepion bandense, assembly GCA_037127315.1. Classification (NCBI taxonomy): domain Eukaryota; kingdom Metazoa; phylum Mollusca; class Cephalopoda; order Sepiida; family Sepiidae; genus Ascarosepion; species Ascarosepion bandense. The sequence goes on from JBBBDQ010000191.1 coordinate 11,717,825, forward strand.
AGGCGCAGGTTAAACAAGATGTCTAACGAAGCCGTGACCACGGGTGCAGAATTGCACAAGAGATCCGTCAAGATGGCGATCGATATATTCGAGAGGTCAAAACCGCGAACAGGCGTACTCTGAGGTCGACCGACGATATGTGCGAAGTGCTTCGAGAGCTTGGTCTCAGTGAAAACTAGTTTCGCAGCTATTTGGCTGAATATCCTCGGCCTATGTCGACTGAAGCAGTTAGCTGCGAGAGTGAGATCATGGAGGGCGAAGTTCACTTGGCATTAAAGACGGTCGGCAGTGGCATGTCTCCGGGACTTTATAGTCTGCTCTATGAATTGTACTTGAGGCTGTCGCACATCTTTGTACTGCTTTTGACGGTGTTGTCCAACAACTAGTTTGTGCTGTGAAGGGCTGAACAATTCAGAGCAACTTGAACTTGGTCCGTACGATCCATGAGGGTGTAAAAGACGACGAGAAAACCTCACTTATTAATTTGGATCAATCAAAAGCATTTGATAGGGTTGAGTATTTGTATCTGGCAGCTGCCATGCAGGCCACTGGATTCAAAGCCGACGTCTGCAAGTAGATCAGCCTGCTCTATCGCTTCCCCAGTACTTTGGTACAGGTAAACGGACAGCGGTCTGGAAATTTTGCGCTGTCTCAGTCGGTTCATCAAGGTTGCCCGCTGTCGCCTCTACTTCATGCTTTGGCGTTGGAGCCCTTCCTTCGCCGGCTAAGGGACAGAGCATGAAGTCCGACCCTAAGTAGAATGTCTGTTCCCGGTGAGGCTCGATCCAGGGTTTCTGAATCTGTTCCAAACGTCCGTGTCAAGTGGGGCTTGGAATGTCACACGTGGCGAGTCATAGAAACGCCTTGGAGTTGGCTTTCTAATGTTGACGATTTTGGAGAGGAGTGTTAGAGATGCATTTCCTTGCTTAACTACCACTTCCACCGTTTCGAGGGCTGAGCGCCGACGTAGCCTCCGAAATCAATCGAAATTCTTACTCGAGTGTCGAGAGGCCTTGCGGGCCATTCCTCGGTCCACTGACCTTTCTCGGCCGCGGAGGCACTTGTATCATTTATTAGTGATCAGCTCTGCTTGTCGGCGACCGAGTCATGCTCGTTTTGGTCTTGGGCGCTACCGGCGAATTAACTCAGTAATCCTGAGTTTTCGCTTCGTGGTGATTGATTCGGAACGGGCTATCTCTCAATGACATGAGATAAAGTGGGGCCTCCGTATTCTGGGGTGAAAATAGAATGGTGTTTCTAACGTTTCTGGAAATAGCATGAATGGTGATTTGGATGTTGCGCATGGAGGGAATCTTCCGATAGAAACGTTATTCTTATCAGTATCTGGTTATATTTTTTAAGCATCAACTCAAGATGAAGATCAGATCTGATAGAAAGCGTTTGATATCGACAGGTTTCATCAAAAGTTGGGTAACTGTAGCAAGTCTGGTTTGCGTGAATGGGGTCAGTCTTGATTTTTTTTAAAGTCTCTTATGGTACAACGGGGTGGTTTTCTGCAAACCCTCCCCAGGTTAAGTTACGTGATCGGCTCTGCTTGTCGGCGACCGAGTCATGCTCGTTTTGGCCTTTTGTGTACCTAGTTAATCTGAATAATTGTGTTCCTAGCCTGTTCCCGGTTTTCTCTTTTGTTATGATCGAAGTCCAGATTTCCAATCTCCTCAGTTTGTTTTTGGCCCCACTTCTTCATCTTAATTGGGTCAATCCTTGATTTTTCCATTCCATTATTTATTTTATTCTTTCCCCCTCTCGTAGCGAGAGTGCTACTTCATTTGGCCTTTTTGGCGGAATACAATAGCATTTGTTTATTTTAGTTTGAATATTTTGCTATATTTTATTTGTTTTGGGCATTTTATCCTCCCCCCTGCTCTTTTTATTTTCATGTCTTTAAATTTTTAAGATATATTTTTGTATTATTGTACATAGAACCAGATTTTTATGTCATGGGTTTTGCTCCCCCTTTTTAGGTGCCCCTGTGAATATGTGTCATTGTGGTGTATGGAGGATTGGGAGGTGATGGGCTCTTGTTGTGAATGAGCAGATTGTAATGAGTGATTGGGTCGTGAATCTGATTAGCTAGGTATAGTTAGTGAGAACCAACCTCAACCCACCCCTACTTTGGCCTCGTACCATATTTACTGTATTTAAAGTAATAAATATATTTTCCATCTTAAGTACGTCCCACTCTAGTTACCACATCATTTTTGGAGGGCATCTTTATTCAATCTCTAAAGCCCTCACCGTGTAAACAGATGGAGCTTATATTTGGCCTCCAACCCATTTCCATTTAAGAATTTCTTTCCCTTTACATCTTGTCTATTTTCTTAAAACGATAATTATTTCTTCATTCTTCTCTGTTGAGCGAGGTTCGAAACCGGTTAGCTCGCCTGTTTTCAATTTTACTTTTTAAATATTATCTTCATGAGTGGTAATAATAAATATTTTTGTCTATTCATGGCGGTTTTGAAGTTGTGTACCACCAACCGTATTTTAAAATACTTCAAGCCAAGGTACAAGTTGGACTTGATCAGCAGATTAAATTCCTTCTTAAAAATTAAATGTAAAATTCGAACCATTCTGGCTAATAGATCCTTCCTTCAAGTGGATATTAAAATATGCCCCCTTTTTATTACTTTTAGGGGGCTAATTTACATCTAGAACAAGAGATTGAAGAGGCTTTCATTTTTAATTTCATTTCTAAGCTCTCCTATAGCCTTACCAAATTGAAGAAGAAATATTATAAAATATGGAACAGTTGTCAATTTATTTTCTTGTTTTAATAGAATTCGTTTTCTTCATTATGCTGCACTGATTCATGAGTGCAGTTGTTCTCGACTTGCGACGAAACATCGAAATAAATTGCAGTATTTAATTTATAAGAAATTTGGTTGTTTCGCTGATCCTAGTGTTGATCAGAATGTTCTGAACCTTTTTTCCTCCCAGTTGTTCATGGCAGAGTTATGTATACTCTCGCATGGATTAGATTTTCGTGTCCCCTCTCGCATATTAAACGAGAGGAGATTTATCCAGAGTTTGAAGTTTTGTTTGCCCAGTTGACAAGACTTCAGCCTGATTCAACCAGCAAATTTAGTGATCTGAAAGCTAAACTTAATGATATTGCGCGTTCCTACGCAGGTACACCTTATTCCTTTAGTGAGTCAAAGCGAAACAGAGCAATATAAAGTTATCAATTCACTTCGGTGTAATAATTGTTTTGTTATTACAAAATCTAATAAATCCTCTGGTGTCGTCATTCTTAATTATCAAGATTATGTCAACAAGAAGATGACTATCATTGAAGATACTTCCAAATTGGTTCGTTTAGACCCAATAGACAAATATGATTATACAATATCTAATGAGGTGGAATTCCCAAAAACGCCTACTTAAATGGGTTAAAAGTAGGGTTTTATCCACTGAAAATTCTAATGAAATTAGACCCACGGGTTCTATTCATTCCTGTCTCTATGGTTTTCCCAAAACACATAAGGATCGTGTTCCATTAAGGCCTATTTTATCTATGATAGGGTATTCCCAACATGGTGTGGCTAGATGGCGTACGACCAAATTACAGCCTGTTTTGGAACGGTATAGCAAATTGTGGATTAGATTCGTTTGAGTTATCTAACTTTATACAGCGTTATCCGTTAACCAACAAATTTATGTGTTCCTATGACATTTCCAGTCTCTTTACCTGCGCCCTTTTAGCTGAGATTATCGATATATGTGCTGATGCATTCTATCGTAGTTAGTTATCACCCTCTGTTATTCCTGAGGAGATATTTGTTGAACTGTTACAATTTGCCACGATTTCCGTTGAATTTAGTTTCGACGGCGTCATGTATAGGCAAATTGATGTTGTTTCAATGGGTTCTCTCTTAGGACCCATTTTAGCAAACATTTTTGTTGAATTCTATGAGGATAGTGCATTATCTGAATCTAATAAACCCGATGTTTATTTTCGTTATGTAGATGACACCTTTTGTCTCTTTAACGTTGAGATTGAAGCGAACCATTTCCTTTCGTTCCTTAATAATATGCATCCAGGTTTAAAATTTACACAAGAAAAACAGATTAATTCTTCCCTTCATTTTCTTAATGTTTTGGTGAGCAGATCTTCCTCAGGCTTTCTTACTTTAGTTTACCGAAAACCGACATTTACTGTTTTGTATACCAGGTGGAATTCTTTTTGTCACTAAAAACGTAAATTTAACCTAATTAAGAATCTTAATCATAGGGCCTTGAGGATTTGCTCTAAAACTAAGTTGGATAATGAACTCAGGTTTAATATTATCACTCTCTGTAATGATGCCCATCCATTGGATGTTGTCGAATCGGTGATTAGGAATAAATTAAGATAAGACAGCTACAGTACAAATATGTCCCGTGTACACGCGCCTCCCATAAATTCATATATATATATATATATATATATGAATGGTCGTCATTTTATATTTTAAATTTCGTGCATGCGAGTTGTTTGTTTTTGATTTTGTCAACTTCACAGTATAGTAGGGTCACTGCCCGTGAGAAAAAGAGCACCATGACGCAATTTGCCCCGTTAAAAATTTGGAAAAGACAGGATATACTGTTTGGCATTCGCACCGGAATCAATCTCAGGACAGTGCAGATGATTTCGAAAGAGTTCGATGAGTCTAATTGTGATTGCGAATGTGTTTGGAGTGATCACTTGTGATGGTGACGATATGCCTCCATTCTTCATGACATAGGGCCTCAGACTCAACATGGAGCCCGACACTAGGAGGAGATAGTGCTAGTCTGGGTCAATAGAGCAGCTGCTGGTAGATCTTATGTCTGGTGACAGGACTCTGCACCATACCATAAAAAAACAGGAGAATCCAGTCATGGCTGTCAGGTAATTTCTGTGGCCACTTCACCTCTCACACCTGACCACCTAACTCGTAAAACTGCAATTCCCTTGATTATTATGTGTGGGGTGATGTTGAGCGAGAGACCAACAAAACTCATTGTAACAACAAAGATGAACTGAAGGCAAGGATTCCCCAGACCATTCAGAAGACCTTTCAGAAGACATGCCAGAGATTCCAAAGTCGTCTGGAGGTCGTGGTTGTTGTCAATGGCGATTTTTTATCGAATACATTTATTCGTTAGTATTTCAAGATATTTTTGTGTAAATTTGGTAAATTATTTTGTGAAAATGAGATTTCCGTATTATTTTCATTTTGTGATAATTTATACGGCAGTTCATCCATCGCACTCTGTAGATATAAATAAAACTATATGTTTTTTTCATTACTGAGATACATTTAAACACATCTCAAGCTTCTGATGAATCAATTTTTATTATTTCCTTTCAGATATGTTTTTAGAAATAGAAAACGTGGCTATAAGACAAATTGGCACTCAGAATATTAAGTTTTTAATTAAATAAAATAACAGGAAATTATTTTTCAACTAAATAAAATAACAAGAAATTATTTTTCAACTATATGATAAAAAGAAACTAACGCATAAAAATGAAAAGAATTGCTTAAAAGGGAAAGCGAATCTCAGTCTGTTCATATCTATATAGATAGATAGATAGATAGATAGATAGATAGATATGAACAGACTGAGATAGATAGATAGATAGATCTATCTATCTATCTATCTATCTATCTATCTATCTATCTATCTATCTATCTATTTCAGTCTGTTCTATCTATCTATCTATCTATCTATCTATCTATCTATCTATCTATCTATCTATCTATCTATCTATCTTTTTGTATACGTTCCAAGCAAGGCAGAACTACCACTGGTGCGCAGGAATTTACAATGAGAGAAAAAAAGATACAGGGAATATCGAAGAAAGGATAAAAGAAGGATGAGAATCAATCAGATAGAAAAGGGAAGCAAGCAAACGGAAAGTGGGAGAAAAGAAACTATTAGAGTAGAAGAGGAATATTTCAACGCTAAAGTGTGGGGCCTTGGTGCCAATCAAGTAGCACGTGTAAATACATGTGGTCGGAAAACTAGGGAAAAAGCTCTTCAGAGCAGTTGTTATGAAAATACTTGTAGAAAAGACAGAGGCTATCCACATCACGTCGTAGAGAAAGGGACTGAAGGTAGACTACCAAGTTAGTATCGATTATATTGGATTTTGTCGAGAACCTCAAGATGAATAGCAGGAGGACCCGACCAGATATAGCAACAGGATTAAATGCACGGACGAATGGTAGATTTATAAATGTGCAGAAAAGGATCTTTATGAGAAAAAAATTTATGGTCCAACACAGTAACTCTAACTTTCCTAGCAAATGATGCAGCTATTAATTCGATGTAGTTATTCCATTTGATGTCGGTTGAGAGAGTTTGGGTCAAGCAGGTGCATGTATTGCTCTCTCACAAACTAGCGTCATCCATTTTAATTTGTGGGTAGAAAAGTTTCTCTTTTGTGATTAAAGAAGAACAGCTTCAATTTATGGGTATTAAAATTTACGAACCATTTCTTACCTCCCATTCAATTACAAATTGGAGGTCCGTTTGAAGGGCAGCGGACAGCTTTGGCATATGCATAGATACCTCGTTGGAAACTGATTACATCAAGAAGGTCATTGATGAAGATTGAAAAAGCGTAGGACCTAGGATAGAGCCTTGAAAAGCAGCCACGTTCGTATGAAAGAATGTGGGAGCTTGCTATTTCAAAATAACCTTTATTTCACGATTTGATAGGAACGATTAGATTAAACCAAACAATCGTCCAGAAATACCGTAGCTCTGGAGCAACAAATCGAGCTTCCAGGTCCTTATCAAGAGCCTTGTATATATATTCACTGATTGTCATTAGCACTTCAGCTGTGGATCTGGCGAAGAGGAAGCCTTATTGTTTGTCAGAGAGAAGGTTGTGAAATAGTCTCGAATAGTTAGCCTCGAATAACTTGCCAAAGGGTGAAAGGCTAATAGGGCGATAATTAGAGGGGTCCGAGGGCTTCCCAGAGTTCTTAAAAACAGGAATTACAGAAGAGGACTTCCAACAAGCAAGAAAGCAGGAAACAGTAAAACAATAGTTATAGTGTTTGAAGAGGACTGAAGCCAGCTCAGAGGCAAATTTGTTTGAGGCGATGAGTGGAATTCCATCACCCCGGCATGCTTGATAGAGTCAAGCTTAGAAATTATGTTAGACACCAGAGACGGGGTTAAAAATAAAAAAATATATATTAGTCACCCACATACAAGCCTGTTTCGCTGTATCACAGCTCATCAGTGTGGCTAGACATATCCACTTGCTTCTGGCCGGGATCGAAAACTCGACCGATTTGGTGTCAGTCGTAGTCTCTATTCCCTAAGCCATCGGCGCATGGGGTCAGAGAAGGGAAATTTGAACGTCTTGTATGTAAGCAGTGTATACAGACGCCAGTCACCGAGAGAACTCAATTCATTTCTGAAGAGTCACGCATTATAGCCGAAGTGGAAACTGTTTTTAAAATTTTATTCTCCAGAGAGCTCAATCGTAATGAGAACATAATATATATATATATTTCTTTTACTTTTTTTATTTTTACACCTAAGTCATCTTAAGGCCAACAATTCATAGGTTATCCGTTGGCACTTAAAATAATACATGGGAAAGAAAAATTCAAATATTAATTACAATAGAAGGAAAATTGGAGCTCGTTTAAAGTTACATTTTGAAGGTCTTTTAATGTATAAGGTTTAAAAAATAAAACAAAAACAGAAATATTTGATGACGTCCTGTTTGTTCAAATCAATTGTTCGTTTCTGTGGGTACAAGTCTTTGTTTATATATATATATATATTACTTAATTGAGCCTCAGTTATAGATGGGAAATTGAACGTGGAAACCGCAGAAGAGTCAAGTGTGGAGTTGGACGGGAATTTACGAGCAAAGCACTCAATCTTGTCTGCTGTGGTTGTGAGGACTTCGAATTGATTGAGGAGGGATCGAAGATTTGCTGTTGTTTAGCACACTCTTGCAGAGTCGCCGGTAATCTTTGGAATCAAACTTGTGAGATGCTATACGCTACTTCATTCTATCAGCAAACAGCTGAGCATCATTTAAGACACGCTTACATGCATTAAGAGCAGAGACAAAGAGGCACCTATTGTGATAAGCCGATCTATCTATCTATCTATCTATCTATCTATCTATCTATCTATCTATCTATCTATCTATCTATCTAGCTATGTGTGCGCGTATGTGTGCATTCCACCTTCTGTATTAATGGTGTCTTTCGAAAGAGACGATAGAAACTAGGTGTTAACGTACTGATCCCAAAGACAAGTCTCAAGGGAAAGTCCGTAGTACATTCAATTCTTGCGCACTGTTCTGATTCACCAAAATTTTGGGCAGCGCTTCGTATACGTATAAGGTTTGCATATGACCAGCTCCACACTCATTCACGGTCTATTAAAAAGAAGTATAGGTGTGTTCCTTGTTTCCTGTTTAGGATTGGGTTTTCGGTTCCTGCTAAAGTCTTTCACTCCCAGTAGCACCTTGTATTTTAGTGGCATTGTTCCTTGCTTGAAGTGAAATGATTAAAAAAAAAAGCATACGTACTCGTACACGTATACTTATATGTATACGTGCGTGTGCGTGTGCGTGTGTATATATTCATAGGTGCACACATACTTTTATCTCTTCGCAGATTACTTTTCATAGTGGGATTCTTCTTCTTCTTCTTCTTCTTCTTCTATGTGCCCTGTTCTTTCAGGACGTAGACGATCATGTCTTTCCACATCTCTCTATGCCTAATGGTTCTTAGCACGCTTTCTCCTGTTATACCACGCAACCCCCGTTCTGTCATCCACCTGATCAGGTCCTTCAAATATGTTATCCGCTGCTTTCCCCTGTTTCTTTTTCCCCTCTATCTGACCTGTTAGTACCAGGTTCTCCAAGCCCTCCTTCCTCATTGCATGTCCCAAAAACTTTAACTGTCTCTTCCAGATGCTCAGTATTAATTTCCTTTTCGTTTCCATCCTTTTTCCAAAACCTCATCGTTACTCACAGACTCGATCCATGATACCCGCAGCATCCTTCTGTAGAACTACATTTCAGCTGCTTCAAGTTTTTCCTTCATCTTTGATGATATTGTCCAGCATTCCCTGCCATATTGAAGAACTGACATCACATAACAATCCAGTACTTTCTTGTTTGTTTCTAGCGAAATTGTCCTGTTTCTTAATACTTTACGCAACTTCTGGATGCTTCCTTCGCCATCCCAAATCGACTTCGAATCTCTGTGTCGCACTTTCCGTCTTCTGTTAGTATTGTTGCCAGGTAATTTAAGTTGTCTAACTACTTGGTTTTAGTATCCCCCACCTGTATTTGACAATTTGACATTTTGGGATGCCCTTTTTGCTGATGACCATGCATTCGGTTTTCTTGCAGTTTAGTGGGAGGATTAGAGATCTGTAATGTAGAAAATTTCTCATTGGGTGCTTCGCTGTCATAGCCGAGTGTCAGATTATGCTAGTCTTTTCTTTCTCTCCCTCTCTCTCTCCACACACACACACACACACACACACACATACACACACACACACACACAGAGCATAATCATTATCATCATCAGTCCCATGATCAGATATGGTTGCAAGGTTGCCGCTGCTCATCTGAGCATCTGAATATTTCCCTTTATATATCTGGGTCGAAAGCAGGAAAGGTATTTATTCAAGCATAATGCGTCTTTGGTAAGTAGACCTGGCGGAGCTCATCCTACTACAGGTTAAACCACAGCCGATGTCACGCAACTTGAAGTCTTGCCTTGTCATGCACACGTAGCCGGTGATTCCGTCAAGAAAACATTCCGCCCTGTACGTTCGTTGATAATTCTCGGAAAACTTCTGCCTAGCGATGGCATGTTATCACCAAACTGACTGCATACATAGGTATGGACCCTAGTCAACCCTATTGTACTTGACGGCTAGGTATCGTGCAAGAAGGCTCATCTACCCTTTGATTCGTTTTGTTTTTTACCGTACTGTCTGGCAACCCCCTCACCAGAAAAGTTTAGTCTCCGATGATCCAAACATGGCAGAACTCTCTCTCTCTCTCTCTCTCTCTCTCTCTCATGTACACATTACTTATTTCGATTAAAAATTCACCAACGTTTTCGATGGATAAATAAGATGGTCTGGAATTCAAGACTAAATTTCAGATTAAATAAATTTCCGATTAAATAAAACTGACAACAGGATTCAAATAAAATTCAGCATTCAATTTTATAAAAGAATAAAATAAAAATCTACAAAATTAAAGTTCAATTTTATTGTGGTGAAAAATACTTGCTTTCTGTAGCATGCACGTTTTTTTTTACGCGGTGGAATTTCTAGCGCCACACCTAACAAGTTTTGGATTCAGAGTTATTCTTCTTCTAGACTGGTTGCCAACCGAGTCTATTATATAAGTGAAAGCGAACGCAACGACTTTGGTTGGAATTTAAACTCGGCACTTTTTGCGCCGATAAAAAGTTATTGTCCTACCCAACTGACTCTCTTGAGATCTGTGGATGCATTAAAATTTCTGTTAATGATATTTTGATAAAGTTAGTGTTTCTTGATAAGAAATCAGTTTCATAGTCGTATTAAGAATAACTCGATTTTGATTCGTGTTAGATACCACTGAGATCAGAAAATGGTTTGAGTTTGAGTTTTGTTTAATAGCATATCAACCTTTGTGGGTTATTTAATGCCAAAATGGTGAGGTTTTAAGGTATTTTTTTAATGTTCGATTATAGTGATAAGGTTGGTTTAGTCAGATTTTAACGAAAATTTTTTGTTCTTATTCTTTTTTACTTTAGAAAATTGAAATTGTCTTCTAGTTTTGTATTCAAAAATGTTTTGTTGAGAACATTTTTTTTCTTCGAAAATGTGTTATAATTTTTTTCTTCAAAAATGTATTGTTGGCAATATTTTTCTTTTAAAAATGTATATTTTTCTATAACAGTCGTTGTAACAGTCGTTAAAAGCGACCCGAAATATTTTAATGTTGCTTAGATTGCTTGATTGATTAGTTTGTTTAACAGCATATCAATACCTTATGGGTCATTTAATGCCGAAATTTAATTATCTTGGGGGCTTTAAGTTAATACAAATATATGTTATTCTGCTTCCACATTTGAATACATGGTAGATGATACTCAGATTTTGTGCATATACATGTTTGTGTGGACATAATTATTAGAGGTGAGGATATGTGTTTTGTGCTGCAATTTTGTGGAAGTTATATTTCGGAATGCAGTTTGATTTCTTTAAGAAATTTTAGGATATTATATTGAAAGAGTCATTTCGTGTTGGTTTTCTGGTTGATTCTTTTAGCAGCATATCAACCTTTATGGGTTATTTAATGCCAAAATCTAAAACATTTGAATACAAATTATGACTTCAACTAAATTCATTTTGAACACAATTGTATGCCTCCAACTACAGATGAAATTTATTTCTAGTCGTTTTGCCTTAAAAATGTATTGTCATTCATTTTATTATACGAATTGTTGGTCTTGTGCGTTGTGGTGCAGTGGATAACGACTCGGCATGAGAAAGCGGGGAGCCGAGTTCGAATTCCAGTTGAATTCCTTGTATTCATTTACGCACAAATACCCTTGGGAAAGGTATTAATCTGTCTCTTCCTTCCAGTTATGCGTTAAATAACAGGACAGATTGGGTTCTATAGCATTGGCTGGCAACCAGTTTACCGCAAAAAGTAATGGAAACCTACTGCAGGATAATCTGCTCAGTCAGTCATGTCACTTTCGAGACATGATCTGCCACGTATGGCACTTAACTGACTGACTGATCTTTTTATATAAAAATGTATTGCTAGTATTTTTACTATAAAAATGTATTTTTATACTTTCACCGTGTTTTCTTTAGGTGTTCATTATTTGCTCATAGCTGGGACCTTAACAGGTGGTACCATCCCAGGCCATGCTGGGTTTAGAAACAACAGCAGTTAAGAGTCGGTTCCACGCTCCTCAAAACATCTCGATCAGAGGTCATGTTGCCGGATGTAGTTTATCGTCATACCCGGGACTTAACAATTTAGTGAAAAGGGTAATCAAATTGCACCCTGGACTCGTATTCCATAAGATGCAGTAAGATTGCTGAACATATCGAGGTATTTTTTTACAAGCCGATTCCCCTTAAATTCAGCACTATATCAAATTCTACTTAGGATGAAAGTTTGCTCTTACAGCCAGTTCGTTCAAGTAAAGAATTGGCTTACCATATTATTTTTGAATGAGTAAATATGCCAAAGTTTTTTTTTTCTATAATTTCAATTTTCTATCAGAAAAACGAGGCCTGAGACACGTGATAGCTAAGTTGTTTAAATGTCGAAGGAATAGTGGGTGTTTTAAAGGATCTAGATTAAGTTTATGAAGCAAATATCTTCTTCCTCTGGGTTTCTTCTGAACTCGATTTAATGTGAACAAAATATTTGACATCGAGACCACTATTTTGATTATGAAGTTCACTCATCATACAAAATGAATCAGGTAACTGTCAGATTCTATAAGGTGTGGCTTACGGCCTATCACGTTGAATACACCGGTTCTCGCTCGATCACCGAAGTTAAACAACGTTGAGCCTGGTCAGTACTTAGATGGGTGACCGCTTGGGAATGCCAGGTGATGTAAGCGTTTAGTGACGGAAACCCTTGGGAAAGGTATTAATCCGTCCCTTCTCTCCAGTTATGGGTTAAATAACAAGGGTAGGACTTGGGGACCCTGCCCTTAAAAACAAGTCCCAGTGAATCTTGATACACGAAAAGAAAAAAGTATTATTAGACACAAAACTTATATAAAAACAAACAATAAATTGTTGAAAGAAAAAGATAATACCAGCAATAAATAAAATTTAGTTGGCAATAAATGACCCGCTTTGTATAGCGAGACTTCGATGTAAAAGTCAGAATTGATATAACATAAAAATGTAACTCCTCGGAACATTTGCCATAGAAATTGCGATAGAGTGACGAGACACTTGCGATGTTTCCTTTATGACAGATATTCTTCTTCTTCTTCTTCTTCTTCTTCTTCTTCTTCTTCTTCTTCTTCTTCTTCTTCTTCTTCATGTGCCGTGTAGGCAATCATGGACTTCCACTTGGCTCTGTCTCTTGTCGCTCTCAATAATTTTTCTCTTGATATCTCTTCTAACTCCCGCTTCATCAACCATTTGCTCAGAACTAACAAGTATGGCTCGCGCTGCTTTCTTCTTCCATTTATCCGACCTTTGAGTATCATGTTCTCCAGGCTTTCCTTCCTCATTTGTCTCTTCCTGATATTTATTATCAGTTTTTTCTTGTTTGAATCCTTGCCAACAACACATCGCTCTGTCCATAGTATCCTCAGCATCCTTCTGTAAAACCACATTTCTGCTGCTTCAAGCCTCTCCTTCATCTTTGATGAGATCGTCCAGCATTCACTTTCATACAGAAGTACAGATATCACATAGCAATTTCAGCACTTCAGAATGGAAAATAACCAACCACCCACCAGGCTCAGTAGAAGCTTTTGAACTCTATCAAGACTAGCCAGCGAGGATTGATAAAAATAGGGAATTATGAAGAGCCATAGTCATTGAAGTCCTGTAGGGATACGGCACGTAGAAGAAGAAGAAGAAAAAGAAGAAGAAGAAGCTTGTCGATTCGTGAATTTGATCCTCACTGGGGACCCCACTATTGTTGCTTTATGTCAGTCGAAACGAAGCGTAATAAATGACTATCAGATTCAGTAAAGTTCAGAGTTGTTCAAGGGAAAAACACAGAGGTTGACAACACGCTTATTTATTTATTTTTTACTGAATGAAAAGAGAACTTGATCAGTCATCTCTGAGGCGAGGTATGAGGCGAATGACATATGCAGACGATATGTAGACAAAACTGCAGCGAAGAAGAATGAAAAAAATTTGTAAAACAAATGTCAGGATTATTTTAGAAGTTGCACAACGGATAATTTTTTTCCAGTTGTAAAAAAAAGAGCGCATGGGAAACAAATTTCTTCAGACGCAAATTTTGAAACTTTTTGTCGTTGTAACAAGAAATATTGTGGGAACAAAGTTGGGGGAGAGAAAATGTGGGTAGATGAACAAAAAAGAGTGGAAGAGAGATAAATAGGGAGGGAAGAGTGACGAAAGAAAGAAAAATGAAAAGGAACAGGAAGAGGTGGAAAAGAAACAAAGAGGAGAAATTAATGAAGAAGGAAAATCAATTAAAAAGGGAGGGTTAAAAAGAGGTATAATATAAAATCAAAAAATTGGAAAAGAGATAAATTAAAAGATAGAAAGGAAGGAGAGAATGAAGGAAGATGAAATGAGAGAAAATGAGGAAAGGAGATAAGTAGAATGGATATAATTATGATGAAAGACAGAAAGAGTGAAAAAGAGATGGTTGATAAAAAAAAGATGGAAAAGTGATGAAAAGATAAAACGTTTGGTAGAAAGGGAAGAAGAAAATTCAATAAAGTAAAGAAGAAGAAAAGAAGTGATAAATGATACAAGAAAGTTGTCTAGGGCTGAAAATGAGGTGCTGAAGAGAAATAGGAAAGCCTGAAGGAGGAGGAGGAGGAGCAGAAGGAGAAGAAGAAGAAGAAGAAATCATGAAATAAATGAACATTGAATAAACAATTATGATTAAGATTAATTGACAGTAAATGAAAATTACACTGAAATGATTCTTTAGAAAATGCTAAAAGCACAACGAGGCGGAGAAAGAAGACAAATTGGAAGATAAAGAGAAAAAAAGACAAGAAGGAGAAGAGAAAGAAAGATAAGAATAAAGTGAATGATAGAATGTTAGAGAAGTGATAAAGACAAAGAAAAACGACACAGGCAGGAAAGTGTTAAGAAGAAGAGGAGGAGGAGGAGGAGGAGGAGGAGGAGGAGAACAATAATAATAAAATGAGCGCCAGTAAATCAAATTAAAAGGATGAAAAGTAGAGAAAAGAGGAAATGAAATAAGAAATAAAAGAAAAAGAAAGCAAAAAAAAAAAAAAGGCTGAGAGTAAAAAAAGAAGGAGAAAAAGAAGAGATTGAAGAATAGTGTAAGAAAAGCAGGTGATAAAAAATGAAAGAAAAAAGCGGATTGTAGTAGAAGGCGAAAAAGAAAAAGAAGTGATAAAATTAAAGAAGGTGCAAAATGTAAGTTAGAAATGGAAAAGATGGACGGTAGAAAATAGGAAAAGAGAAAAAATAAAATAAAGGAAGAATAAAAATAGAAAGAAGATTATGACAAAATTTGAACCCAATCGGATTATTAGTTTACAAATAGCAGTTATTTAAGTGAAGCTACTGTTGCAAATTTTTGAGACGATGGAAAAATCTGAATTTCGTGTGTTCATAAACCATTGCTTTCTGATTGGAAACAAAATACTGTTCAAGCAAAGCAATGGCTTGATAAGTGTCATTCGGATTCCGCTACGTCGTAAACAACGGTTAAGAGATGGTATGCTGACTTTAAACGCGGTCGCACAGACACAAATGATGCTGAACGCCCAGGTTGCCCAAAATCAGCAGTTGTCCCGGAAAACAAAAAAACAAAAAAAATAATAATCTGCAATGATAGTTCAATGAGAAATGGGTGCTATGTTTGCTCATAGTCGATCAAAAACAACGCGTCGACGATTCAGAGCGGTGTTCGCAACTGTTTCAACGCAACACGAAGAGGTTTTGCGTAAATATGTGACAATGGATGAAACATGGATCTACCATTACACTTCGGAGTCAAATCGGCAGTCAACTGAGTGAACAGCAGCAGATGAGAGCCGTTCAAAGCGACTAAAGACGCAAACATCAGCAAGCAAGGTTTTGGTCTCCGTATTTTGGGATGCGCAAGGTATATTCTTCATCGATTACCTTGAAAAACGAAGAACTACCAACAGAGAATATTATATAGCATTATTGGTGCGTTTGAAGGAAGAAATCGCCAAAAATCGCCACAAAGAAATAAGAAAAAGTGATTTTTCATCAAGACAACACATCGTGTCACAAGTCAATCGTGATGATGGCAAAAATTCATGAATTGCATCAACCCTATTCTCCAGATCTGGCCCCCAGCGACTACTGGCTCTTTGCAGACCTCAAAAGAATGCTCCAGGGAAAGAGATTTGTCTAGTGATATTGGAAACTGAGACGTATTTTGAGGCCAAAATCAAATCTTTCTACAAAAAGGGATCGAATTGTTAGAGAAGCGTTGCAGAAGGAGTTTATGTTGATGAGTAAAGTCGAATTTTGCCTAAAAGTTGTAGTTTTATTAGGCCCAGGATTTATTGAGTGATGTGTTTTAGTAATAAAAGTGGTTAATATTCAGGATACAGCGTATGTAAATATAATCAGAGTAGACAGAGAGTTCAATACCGTATGGCAACAGTCAAGCGTCAACGCAATCTTAAGGCTATCTTAAGATTGCGTTGAAGTACTAGTTAGACTGTAGCCATTCCGTTTTGAGCTCTGTGTTCACACTGCTGATATATATATATATATATATATATATATAGTCATCCGCAGACAGATCTGTTTCGCTGTATCACAGCTCATCAGTACGGTTAGACAGATGATTGCTTTTTACCCAGAAGTCGGCGATTCTACCTCTCTATATGACTATTTACTCTCTCACACCCCGATTGAGCACTCTGGAAGAATGGTAGACTTTCAAAAACAGTAGCTACTCTGACATCTACGCATCGTTCATTCAGCAATGAATTAGAACACTCTCAGCTATTGGGCTTGTATAATGATAATGTACACGCTAAAACGTCTGCCTCCTTCTACCGAGCGCCCGTAGCTCAGAGGTAGAATCGCCGACTGAGAGCTTGATTGCTATGTGATATTTGTCTTTCTGTTAGGAAGTGAATGCTGGACGATCTCATCAAAGATGAAGGAGAGGCTTGAGGCAGCAGAAATGCGGTTTTACAGAAGGATGCTGAGGATACCATGGAGAGAGCACATGTGAAACGATGAGTTGTTGGAAAGGAGGAAAACGAGAAAAAAACTGATAATAAATATCAGAAAGAGACAAATGAGCTTCCTGGGACATGTAATTAGGAAGGAAGGCCTGGGGAACTTTATACTCGCAGGTCGGATAAATGGAAGAAGAGACAGGAGAAAGCAGCTCGAAACGTACTTGTTAGGTCTGAGTAAATGGATAGCGTAGCGGGCCTTAGAAGAGATATCAACAGAAAAATATTGAAAGCGACAAGAGACAGAGCCAAGTGGAAATCCATGATCACCTACGTCCTGAAAGGACACGGCACATGAAGAGGAAAAACAGCAATATACGTAAAGAGGATTAAGGATAGAAAAAGTACTTAAGAAAAAGTATGAAGGAATCAGAATATTCCGCGTGAATAAGTAAAAAAGAAAGAAACAAAAAAAAAGATAAAAAGGTGATAAATTAATAATCTTCTTCTTTTTCTATGTGCCCTATCTCTTCAGGACGTAGATGATCATGGTTCTCCACGTATCCCTATCCCTCGTGGCTCTTAGTATGTTTTCTCCTGTTACACCACGCAACACCCGTTCTGTCATCCACCTGATCAGGCCCTGTAAATATGTTACCCGCTTCCGTCCTCTGTCTCTTTTTCCTTCTATCTAGCCTGTCAATATCAAGCCCTTCTTCCTCATTGCATGTCCCAGGAACTTCAGTTGTCTCTTCCTGATGCTTACTATTAATTTCCTTTTCGTTGCTATTCTTTCTAACACCTCATTGTTGCTCGCATGCTCGGTCCACGATATTCGCAGCATCCTTCTGTAGAACCACATTTCAAGTTGCTTCAAGTTTTGTCCTCATTTTCGATGATATTGTCCAGCATTCACTGCCGTATTGAAGAACTGACATCACATACCAATCCAGCACTCTTTTCTTTGTTTCTTGTGAAATTTTCCTGTTTGTCAGTACTTTACTCAGCTTCTGGAACGCGTCCTTTGCCATGCAATTCGGCTTCGGATCTCTGTGTCGCACTTTCCATCTCCTGTTAGAACACTTCCTGGGTATTTAATTTTTTGTACTTGCTTGATTTTGGTGTCCCCCACCTGAATTTGGCATATTGGGCTGCGCTTTTTGTCGATGACCAAGCATTTAGTTTTCTTAAAGTTTATTTGTAGTTCTTTTTTGTCACTCTCTTCAGCTACCTTCTGTAGGAGGTCTTATAGTTTTCTTTCCGTGTCTGCAATCAGCACTGTATCATCTGCATACCTTATGTTGTTCAAGTTGTGGTCTCCAATAACAAATCCTGGCATATCATCTAGGGTCCTCAAAATATTCTCGCTGTACAAGTTGACAAGATCCGGTGAAAAGACACATCCTTGTCTTACGCCTCTTTCTATCTTTGTAAATCTGCTGAAATCGTTACCTGTCCGTATGCAGGCAGTTTGCTGCCAGTAGAGATTCTTGATTACTCTTATGTCTTTCCCAATAATGTCGAGACTGCTGAGCATCTTTATCAATTCTTTGTGTCGTATTTTGTCGAATGCCTTCGCATAATCAATGAAAAATAGGTATAAGTCTTTCTTCATTTGTATTGCTCTTTCGGAGAGCATTCTGATCATAAATATGGCGTTCCTTGAGGTAGACAATAATGAGAGTATGAAGACTGTCGGAGGTGGGGAAACAGAGAAAGAAGACATGATGTATAAAGAACGAAAAGAATCACTATTTAATTGTATAGAATAAATTCAAATAATGAAAAACAAATAATGATTTTGTAAGCACAGCTTAAATGTAGAATAAGGCCGAAAGTATGGAGTACCCATTGTGTGGGTCGAACTCATTACTCAAGTGCAATGATTCTAGCAACACGAGCTTGTTAGCCATTACACCACCTCGTGGTGCTCAAATAAGGGAAACGAATCAATGAGACGAAAGAATGAGAATGAAAGAGAAAGGGCGGAAAAGGCAGATGGAAGGAAACAAATGAAAAATAAACGAAAGGAATTTATAAGAAATAAGAGAGAGACAAAGAGAGAGGGGGGGAAGAAAAGTGTTAAAATGAAGAAAAAGAAGAAAAATATAATAAATGAGAAATTAATGATAGATAGATAGATAGATAGATAGATAGATAGGAGAGAGATATAGGGAGAGAAAGAGAGAAAGAGAGAAAGAGAGAGTATAAGATAAATATGAAAACAAAAGAAAGAGAAAGAGGAAAAAGCAACAGTGAAATAAAGAGAAAAGAAATTGATACTGAAGGAAAAGAGATATAAAAGAAGTAAAAGAAGAAAAATATAATAAATGAGAAATTAATGGAAGATAGATAGATAGATAGATAGATAGATAGAGAGAGAGAGAGAGAGAGAGAGAGAGAGAGTCAGGGAAATAGAGAAAGAAAAATATATATTGAAAATTAAACAAAGAGAAGAAAGAGAAAGACTCGTTGCTTGAGAGAGGAAGGAGAGAGAAAGAAAGATAAGAGAGAAAAACGAAAAAGTGGTAAAAAGTAAAAGAGAGAGCATGTGAGAGATAGGAGGGAATGAAATAGTATACACAAAAAAGAAAGAAAGAAAAAGGCTGCAAGACATGAAAAAAGAGGAAAAAAGATGAAAGAAATAAAGAGAAGGAACTGAAAAAGAAGAGTAAGTAAGATGAATGAAAGCAAAAGAAAAAAAGCATAAAATTAAAAGAAGGACGTTGAGGGTTCTAAGACTATTAAGAAGAAGAAGAAGAAGAAGAAGAAGAAGAAGAAGAAGAAGAAGAAGAAAAGAGATACGAAGGGGGAAATAGGAGAGCAAGGTTGAAATAGGTGAGTAAGGAGATACGTTTGATATTTTCTTTGTTGTGGTTCTTGTTTACAATTCATGTATCTGGGTTTCGATCCTGGAGCAAGACCACCTTGGGAGAAAGGCTTGCATATCGCCGTTGCGGAAGAAAGAAACACCCTCGAAAAAAAGCAGAACAAATAAATACAACTAAACGATCTGCCAGTTTGAAAACTGCTTGTCCATACACACAAATGCTTACTCGCGCCAAAACAGTGAAATTACACAGACAAGATTAGTGTAAGTTCAAACACAATAGTATAAAAATAAACACGCATTAGCGTGTGTACGCACATACACACGCAGTACAGGGGGTGGTCAAAACAATGGAAAGACATTGAAATTTCAAGCAAATGTATTTCAGTATGGAGTAGGGCCGTCCTTGGCAGTAATTACAATTTGTATTCTGAGTGGGATCGACTAGTAAAAAGTTGGAATTGCTTTCAAAGGAATTTTTATCCATTCTTTAGCTAAAATAGTCTCAAATCCTTTCAATCATGATGGTGAAGGATATCGACTCCACACATGATTTTCTAAAATGAACTATGAATGTTCAATGCTGTTGAGATCTGGCGACTGCAGTGGCCATATAAGAAGTTCTACTTCACTAGAATGTTCCTCGTAACATTCAGATACAACTTTAGCACTATAAATGGGCGCAGTATCATCCTGAAATATGGCATTTCCCTCCAGAAACAGTTCCCTAATCATAGGATGAAGATCATCCTGGTATCTCCTACGTAGACCGCATTAAAACTGATGCAGTGCGAGGCATTATCACTCATTCTTATTCTAACTAACAATCTTTTATAATAATCAAATGAAATGCTTTGTCAAATAAAATGCTGGCGATTGGAGAAAATTTCTAAAAGGGGTGGTCGGAATGAGGATGTCCCAGGCGAATTTTACTCAAAAAATAATTCGCGAACTTACTCGTCTATTCGAAACTTAAAGGCAAGGGTATAAATACGATACCAAATCTTTACATTGATAGTTGTAGTTTGTTGAGTTTTTTAATCATTTCATCCGAAGCAAGGCAATAAAGCCACTAAGACGCAAGGAGTAACTAAGTGATGGAAGGCAAAAAGAGTTCTTTCAGACGATTAAAAGAAAGTAGTTTTGTTTTGAAGTCAACTCTTCCAAAACGAAACTGTGAGACACAATCTTCTTCTTCTTCTTCTTCTTTTTTCTTCTTCTTCTTCTTCTTGTATGTGATTTTTCCTTTCAGGAGGTAGGCGATCATGGTTTTCCACGTCTCCCTATCTCTGGTGGCTCTTAGCACTCTTTCTCCTGTTACACCACGCAACACCCGTTCTGTCATCCACCTGCTCAGGCCCTTCAAATATATTATCCGCTGCTTTCCCTTTTCTCTTTTTCCCTCTATCTGGCCTGTTAGCATCAGGTTCTCCAAGC
Source organism: Ascarosepion bandense (assembly GCA_037127315.1). NCBI lineage: Eukaryota > Metazoa > Mollusca > Cephalopoda > Sepiida > Sepiidae > Ascarosepion > Ascarosepion bandense. The sequence continues at coordinate 11,738,987 of JBBBDQ010000191.1, forward strand.
TCTCCTTCCTCATTGCATGTCCCAGGAATTTTAGTTGTCTCTTCCTGATGCTCAATATTAATTTCCTTTTCGTTTCCACCCTTTCCAAAACCTCATCGTTGCTTACATGCCCGGTTCATGATATCCGCTGCATCATTCTGTAGAACTACGTTTCATTTGATTTTTTGCTATCCTAATGAGCCTTCAGATTTCGGTGTCACATTTTCTTATTTGTATTTGTTCGCGTATATCCGATTTGTCATTTGAATGTTACGCTTTTTGTTTTGCTGACAACCGTAGATTCAGTCATATATTATTGCTATTCTTTACTACCTTCTGTAGTAGCTCCTATTGTTTGCTTATTGTGTCTACTATCAATACTGTGTCATCAGCATTTCTAATGCTGTTAAAATTGTGGCCGCCAATAATTAATTTTAGTAGTATTTCTAATTATATCAGGATTGCTTGACTGTAAAGGCGAAATAAGTCCGTCTAGAAAACACATTCTTGTTTTACGCCCCTTTCTATTTTTGTGTATTTAATGAATTAATTTTCTATCCTCGTGCATACGGTCTGTGTTATTATTTTGGTAAGATAGTCCTGCTAATATTAGCCGTTTACTTCTAAGGAAACATTCGACCTGTACGATTCTCGGCTGAAATTTATAAAATATTTCTCTTAAAATAATTTTTCAGGAAAATAGATTTCTCAAGTCCAGTAGCTGCTATCGCTCTTTCTAGTATTGACGGGTGTATCGTTTCTAACCTTTTATTTGAATTAGTGTGGAATGTCAGCAACTTGAATAGGTCATTATTTTCTCTTCAAATTACATGTGATATCAATTTTATCTGTTGCTATTACCGAAACTCGTCAAGTGATGACTTTTCTATTATCTGGTATAGTTCTCTGTGAATCTGCATCGCCAGTCCATAAGGTTCAAAGAAGTGTGGTCTTCACCAAGATCCATCAGCTTCACTCGCTCCAAGGCATTTTTAACCATTGATTTTAGAAAGTGGTTGAACACAACTGACAGTTTCTAAACTGGTTTGATGTCATGCATGACATCCATATGAATGTATCGATCTAATGAGTCTATTTAAGAACATGTTTTCAGGTTGGTTTGTTTGTTTTTGTTTGTTTGTTTGTTTTTTGTAGCAATTTTCAGTGTTGGGTAGAACTACCTCTGACGCAACCGATTCTGTCTCCGATTTCCTTATCTCCTATGCTAAATTTGTTATAACTGATACATGCACCAATGTATTTGAAGTATTTGGTATTTACTAATTCGACATCCTGAATTTTTATAATGGGTTCAGGGTACATCGTTCATTCCAATTACAGATCATAGTTTCTTTTTAGAAAAGATTATCTTGAGTCCTGCTTCGTGGGATATTTAATAGAGGATTTTAGCAATTTGATATAACAAAACAAATCATTGCAGTCGTCTTTCTAGATTTCTAACGACGTCAATTAGTATTAGTATTGATAGCAGACATAATAAGCAAACAACAGGAGGTAGTAAAGAAAAGCAAGAATATATGACTAAACGTAAGAAGACAGAATCTACGGTTGTCAGTAAAACAAAAAGCGTAACATTCAAATTACAAATCGGACATACCAAAATAAAACAAGTGTATATATATATATATATATATATATATATATATATATATATATATATATATATAGGAAGCGTTTTAACAGAAGGAAAATGCGATACCAAAATTCGAAGGCGCATTGGGATAGCGAAAAATACATTTCAAAAGCTAAACAAGTATTAAGAAACAGGAAAATTTCATTAGAAACAAAAAAAGAATGCTGAACTGTTATGTAAAATCTATTCTCCTTTATGCCAGTAAATGCTGAATAATCTCATTGTAGATGATAAAAGACTTCAGGCAAAAGAAATGTGGTTCTAAAGAAGGATTCTGAGAATTCAAAGTCGAATCTCCGATTTCTCGTTCTGAGCTATAATCCATTACACAATACACACACCCAACCCCTAATAAGCATGATTCTAATGTGAAATGAATTTATGAATTTATATATAAATGGAAATTATATACGGAAATTAACAAAGATTAACGAAACTGGTTATAAACAACCGACAATTTGAAATAATTTGTTTGAACATTATTTTTGGTCGATACTCGTATTTAAGTAGATATTCTGTTCATAATCAAACAGTATTATATATTTATTTCTACCGGCCTGATTATTTACGATAAATGTTTGTTACGAAAATGTGTGTCATTCGGCAAAGGTAGATAGGGGTCCCTAACTCAGGCTAAAATTAAACAAAGAGAGAAAGGCAGGGTTAGATTTAAACTTAAATTTTAAATTTCTGGTGTCCGATGTATCGCTATGCACAACGTAGATTAACTCAACATGTCAGCGTTTTATTTTTATTTTGTATCGCTGCTGTTTTTAAATATCCGCCATTGTAACATCACTGGATGTGAGAAGAAATGCGAAATGCAAAATAAATTTAGGCCTGAATTAAAAGATTCTTCTTCTTCTTCTTCTTCTTCTTCTTCTATGTACCGTGTCCCTTTAGGACGTAGACGATCATGGCTATCTTCAATATTTTTGTCCTTTGTAGCTCTTAGTAAATTTTGTCTTTTTACTATTTCTTCTAAATGCTGATTTTCCAACAATTTATACGAGCTCGTTGAGTAAGCTACGTGCAGCTTTCCGCTGTCTCTTTTGCCTTTAATATGCCCTGTCAGTGCCAAATTTTCTCAGCACTTTTTCCTCATTCAGTCAGTTAAGTGCCATACGTGATACAGGCTTTGGGCGATCATACCTCGAAAGAGACATGACTAACTGGGCAGAAGATTATCTCGCAGCAGGTTGCCATTGCTTTCTGCGGTAGACTGGTTGCCAACCAAGGCTACATAACCCAACCTGGAGGGAAGAGACGGAATCATACCTTTCTCAAGGATATTTGAGCGTAAGTGAATGCAAGGAATTCATCTGAAATTCGAACTCGACTCCCCGATTTGTCTTTCCGAGCCGATATCCACTGCACCACAGCGCACATCCTTTTTCTCATTATATACCCTAAAAATTACAACTGACTCTTTCTAGTGTAAAGTATAACTTTCTTTCGTGTTTCTATTTTCTCTAAAATTTCGCTATTGCTAACATAAAAAAGAAACATTTCTTTCACAGATTTCAAAAGTTCAAATACAAATGTAAAATTAATCGACGGTGTAACCCCAAAATTAATTTAATATTTCTAAACAAATTTTATAAATATTAAATTAATTTGTTTTTCGAAACTGCAGATAAATTTGACTTTTGTTATTGAATTTTTGAAATCTTTGAAAGGAATTTGTTTCTTTTTTATGTTTATCGTATTACAAACAAAATATTTTTTTAAAATACAACCTGGCATTTTGGGAATGTTTTATTTAGAATATACGTGTATGATACGAGTGAACATATCTAAAACGATTTCACACTACTTTTTTATATGTACGAAGAGGTGCTGAAAATTTAGCAGATCGGCCCACAAAGTCATTATTCTGATGTTTGGTCGTTGAAACACTGATTTTGGGAAGTGGGTTAGGCCGAGAACTTTTCAACACACACTCGTAACGTTAACCAGAATTTGTAAATCGCAGTAACCCGATCCTGTTCTTTACCGTAACGTCTCTGCCCTTTGAAACCGTGCTTAGCAAGGCGGCATTTGTACTTTTAACACCGACAAATACACTGTAAACGACACTTGCTCGCAAGTTGCGCATATATGTATGCTCTCATCAACACACACATTTTTGGGTCTTAAGAACTGTTTAGTGTCATCAGCTGGGGATATCGGGAAAACACGCTTTCTTTACCCGTATCCTTGTAAGAATATGGGCGTTTATAATACAATTATGTTGATGTTTTTATAATGCAACGTGGGATAAGAGTCAATTTAAAGTTCAGTGAATTTCATCGTAAAGAAGAAGAAATATTTGTGTAGATGTAAGAAGTTAACGAAACTATGAGTAATCTAGTGGTTACAAGAACTCTCCCTCCCATATATATAGATATATATATATATATTTGTACACACACACACACACACACACACACACACACACACACACACACACACACATATATATACTTCTCAAGCTGAAATTTTGCGACGGATAATATTGCATAAAATAATACACACACACACACATATGTATATATATATATAATTTATTTGTTGAGCATTATTTTTAATAGATATCCGTATCTATTGTCTGTTCTTGTATTTTTTGTACGTAAATTGTAATTAAACAACACACACACACACACACACACACACACACACACACACACACACACATATATATATATATATATATATAATTTATTTGTTGAGCATTAGTTTTAATAGATATCCGTATCTATTGTCTGTTCTTGTATTTTTTGTACGTAAATTGTAATTAAACACACACACACACACACACACACACACACACATATATATATATATATATAATTTATTTGTTGAGCATTATTTTTAATAGATATCCGTATCTATTGTCTGTTCTTGTATTTTTTGTACGTAAATTGTAATTAAACAACACACACACACACACACACACACACACACACACACACATATATATATATATAATTTATTTGTTGAGCATTAGTTTTAATAGATATCCGTATCTATTGTCTGTTCTTGTATTTTTTGTACGTAAATTGTAATTAAACACACACACACACACACACACACACACACACACACACACACACACACACACATATATATATATATATATATATATTACGCTACCGGTCTGAATATTTTTTTGACAAATTTTGTTATGAAAATATGTGTCAGTCGGCAGGATTCCAATCTGCGACCTCTTACAACATAGGAGTAGCCATCAATTGATATGATGAGTCTTAACCGCTCGACCATGAATGATTTCAATCTAAACGAAGCCGAATCAAGCCTTAGACTTAGAGAAATTTTCTATTTCTCGTAAATATCCATCTCTTCCCTGAAAATGTATCTTAATGTAAACAAATATAAACAGACACGGTTACGGAAAGTTCCAGAGATTTACAAAATGGATTAATGACCGACATAAATAATTTATTTGTTTGAACATTATTTTTAATAGATACTCGTATTTGAGTAGATCTTCTGTTTTTATAGAATCTCGCTTCTTGAGCAACGATCAAAATAAGAATTTTATTGCAGATATGAGACAAAAATTCACATTCCGAATGGTCACTCAAAATAATTCCATACACAGGAAGTTTACATTAAAAGGAAAAAGAAAGTAAATCTAGACATTGTTTCTGTTTCATATTTGCAATAAAATTTTGATTTTGATCGTTGCTGAGGAAGCGAAATTTTTTTCTCGCTGAAATCACCATACAACAAATGCTGTTTTGGGAGTTTTATTTGAAAAAATATACATATATGGCTCTGTGAACAGATAGTACTATTTACATCGAGCCCTCGATCTGGATTATTTTTAATATTAATAAAATTAATATTAAGAATCTGGTTTTGGGATTTTACCTACAAGTTGTTTCATTTTTTATTTCAATATATATATATATATATATATATATATATATATATATATATATATATATGTGTGTGTGTGTACTGTTAAATATGAGAGACAATGAATGTCTATTATGTTTAATCATGAGCCGTTCTAAACATCGTATTTTGGATTTAATTTCAGGTGGAAATAAAGACAAAAATTCTCTAACATTTGGATAATTTTTATTAAGTTGGTTTTAAGTTGGAGAATTTTTGTATTTATTTTCAACTGAAATTAAAGCCAAAATACGATGTTTAGAACGGCTCATGATTAAACATAATAGACATTCATTGTCTATTATATTTAACAGTATATATTTAGAAAATTATCTGTTACCTCGATACACTATATATATATATATATATATATATATATATATATATATATATATATATAAACCAGTAACCAGTAACGTATGTTTCATTTTTATTATATTTTTTTCATTTTCGAATAAGATGTTGCATGTCAGGAATAAAATTACAGTTAATAATGATAACGATGACGGTGAAAACAGCCATTTCCATACATGAAATATTTAGCATTAATTGCCCAAACAGAGTTATTGCCGGTTGAAATTTATAAAATCTTTTTCTTAATATAGATTTTCAGGAAAATAGACTTCTCAAGTCCATTGTCATCAATCCTTTTATTACTGATAGGAGATTTTTTCAAAACATTTTCTTTAATGTATTGAGGAAAATAAAATTTTTGAATATATTATTATTTCCCTCATAATTACACGTGTTATGCATTTTAGTTATTTTTACTCTTTTTTGCTTTTATTGGTCAGTTGTTTGCTTTTTACGGCTTATCAACCTTTTGAGATTGTTTTAAAAGCCACAACATATTTTTGGATAGTAAAATTTTTTTGGGCTATGATAAGGGTTTTTTGATAATGTCTTACTGTTTAACCCATAGCTGAGGAGGAGGATAAGGAGGAGAGGTGGATTCGTACCTTTCCCAAGTGTATTTGCACGTAAGCGAATATAACGAACCCGATTAGAATTCAATTTATTACACAATTCATACACCTAAGATTACAGCACCTGGTATTCCCCAGCGGTCGTACATTTGTTTTCTTTAATCATTCCAGCCCGAGCAAGATAGAACCACCACTAGTTCGCAGGGGGGGTTAAAGCAAGAGAAAAAAATGGGCACAGAGGGTATTAAAGAAAGGATAAAAGATTAATGGCATTCAAAAACTAGAAGATAGCAATTAACGCTGCATTTAAATATTTGGAGATTGCCGCTATCAGGGAAGCAAGTAAACAGAAGGGAGTTCCACAAACGGGAAGTGCGAAGAAAGAAACTGTTGGAGTAGCAGTTGCGGTTACATTTAATTATTTCAACGGTAAAATGTGGGACCTAAATGCCAATCTAGTAGCAAGCTTAAATTCATGTGTATGGGGCACCAGGGAAAAAAAATCATCAGAGCAGATGCCATGAAAATATTTGTAGAAAAGGCAGAGGAAATCCACATCACGTCAGTGAGAAAGTGACTGAATTCGAGATACCAAGTCAGGAACGACTATATTGCAGATTTTTCTTTGGTTTTTATGGAGAACCTCGTTATTATTTAGTTACTGGGCAGGTTCGACGTTGCTTAAGTCGAGTGTTCCGACGAAAGTTTTTTTTTTAGTGAGAGTTTATAAGAGCTGATGAAGGGTTGTCTTCTTTTTAAATCTAACGGATTCAGTCATTTGAAGCCAGTCTTAACCATTGTTAAACTGTCCAAATTCCAACTTTCTGTTTTATCATTATTGATTACTTTCTGCTGTTTTGCCCGTCCGTTCATTATCAGGAATTAAATGTCAGTATAAAAAAATAGGGCCGCTGCAAGGGTGTCACCCACCACCAAATATATAATACCATCCCGTATCTATGATACACGTACTCACTTTACTACATATAAATTTTCATAAGGTCAGTCAGTTAAGTGCCATACGTGATACAGGCTTTGGGCGATCATGTCTCGAAAGAGCCATGACTGACTGGGCAGAACATTATCCTGCAGTAGGTTGCCATTGCTTTCTGCGGTAGACTGGTTACTAACCAAGGCTAATAGAACTCAATCTGTCCTGTTATTTAACCCATAACTGGAGGGAAGAGACGGATTAATACCTTTCCCAAAGGTATTTGCGCGTAAGTGAAAGCAATGAATTCAGCTGGAATTCGAACTCGGCTACCCGATTTCTCGTTCCATCCGATATCCACTGCACCACAACGCACATCCTTTTATAAGGTAGTATTCCTATAAAATACAAATTTTAGTATAAACAAATTATGTACATTAATGGATTATATAGGCAAACAATTCTTCGGATCGAGAAGTTGGAGAGCCGAGTTCGAATTCTAGTTGAATTTGTTCTATTCACTTACGAGCAAATACCATTGGAAAAGGTATTAATCCATCTCTTCTCCCAAGGCTATGAGTTAAATAGCAAGACATATTGGTTTCTGTAGCCTTGGTTGGCAACCAGTCTACTGCTAAAGTAGTGGCATCTTACTGCAGGATAATCTTCTGCCAAGTCAGTCATGTCATGTATATCACGGATGACCCCTAACTAACTGACAATGTATCTAAATACAAATTACAGACATGCCATAATATATAATTCCATCTTAAATGTATCAACAATACTTTATGGCAATTTTAATATCCCCTTAAATTTTTCTTGTTGAAAAGTTGTATAATTTGAACACATTCAACATTATGGATAAAAAAACAGTAATATTATGCATAGACTTATTTAGAGACTAGCAGTATAGCCCGGCGTTGCTCGGGTTTAATGAAAGCTTTAAAACTAATCCATGGTCCTGGAGCTCAGACTCAGCCTAAAGAATATTTGTGTGAAGTTTAGTGAGAATCGGAAAAAATTGTGGATTTGTATAAAGGACATACAGACAGATAAACAGAAACACACAAACATCTTGTCTTTTATGTATATATATATTATCGATTTTCTGCACTATTGTAAGAACTGCAACCTCGAAACTTCTGAATATCGTTTCTTATGTCTTTGTCTATGAGTGTATGAAATTTGATTAAAATCGGACCACTCTTTCTATAACCCGTTTTTTCGATTATCGATTTTCGATATTTATCGGGGATACCTCGACACAAAATCTAGCTAAGAACACTCGCAGACGCTTATAGTACAACTGTGTAAATTTTCAAGAAAATCGGTTCAGCCGTTTCGGAGTCTATAGGTAACGGACGCACACACATACAGACACACACACAGACAAAGTTCCATTTATAAATAAGTTTTGATTTAGAGCAAAACAAATTCACGATTTGATAAATAAAAAACAAAATAAGAAAAAAAAAAACAGAATGACGTCAAAATTGGCGAAAAGTTTTCATTCTTTAGCAATCAGTTGTGCTTAGTTCAATTTATAACGTACATAAATGTAGGCAGAGAAATATTAAAAAGATGGCGAGGATTCCAAAACACTGTCCGCGGCTCCCAATTAAGGTTCTGGGGTAGTACGCACCAGCTCTTTAGAAGAGGAGGCTTTTGTTAACTACATCTTATCAGTTTTTTAAGAATACATTTAAGATGTACGTGAATCCTATAGCGACGTGGTATGTAAAACGGTTTCACGGGGCTTTGATAGCCACGAATTCGGTTGATTCGGTTATTATCTAAATAACGATAAGTCCTCATTCCAGAAATTCAGAGTGATATTCAGAAGCGGTTATAATGAATTCGGTATTGGAGATAAGGAAGTTGAACACGGTATAGGTTGCTCTATGGAAACTTATGACCAGTACCGTAAGATGTCATAAGAAGAATATATTGTCCAGAAAATATAAAAGAAGAAAAAAAATGAAAATATTGTTCAGAAAAGGATGTGCGTTGTGGTGCAGCGGAAGGAGAAATCGGGGAGCCGAGTTCGAATTCCAGTTGAATTTCTTTCATTCAATTATGCACAAATACCATTGGGAAAGGCGTCTCTTCACTCCAGTTATGGGTTAAATAACAGGACAGCTTGGGTTCTATAGCCTTGACTGGCAACTAGTCTACCGCAGAAAGTAATGGTAACCTACTGCTGGATAATCTTCTGAAAGTAAAATAAAGAAAAAAAAAACTGCGTAAAACATTTAGATTTCAGCATTAAATAAACCAGGATGGTTGATAAACCAACCTCTAACACTTCTAACAGTATAGGTAACATATAAAATTAAAAGTGAAAATAATGATATAATCAAGCTGTTAACTTTCTACACAACCTAAAATAAAAAGATTGGAAAGAAACTTCCACAATATTAGAAACAGCTGTAACATTTAATGGAGTTGAAAAATCTAATTTGCTGAAATTCTTTTTTTTAATATAAATTTTTTCGAAATCTCAGCCAACTTCAGGACTAACTGTTCCGCTACTGAATATGAAATGTTTCCTGTTTGGAAACGGTTATTTTTTTTTTAGTTACTATTACTATTCCCGCGAAATGTTTTGGTCATTCGATAAGATTTTAGGAAGTGGTCGAGCTGAGTACTTTTCAGCATAACTTTCAGTGTAGTATTCAGTATCAAAATATGCATGTTTTTTTTTTTAACCACGTATAATTATGTAACAGTTTTTTTTTTTTTTAGCTATAACCAGATACAAAATACGATCAGATTATTGTAACAATAGTCAGTATATATTGAATATTGTGTAATAAAATACCATACAGGGTTGGCAGCTTGCGAATGGGTGGATACTTTTTCGGGCATGATATATATATATATATATATATATATATATATATATATATATATATATATATATATATATATATTAAAAAAGGATTAATTCAAAGATGTTGAATGGCCATTTCGATATGAAGATCCCCACGGGGGACGACACATCACCTCAGCAACAGAAAAAACCTTTCAGAAAATGGAGAAAAATTAGTCTACTTTTCCTTTTTAAATAGATTGCAAAGAAATTAAAAAATAAATAATAAAATAAAATGAAATAAAAATAAAGGGAAAGAAAAAGAAAAAGAAAACGAAAAAGAAAAAGAAAAAGAAAAAGAAAAAAGAAAAAGAAAAAGAAAAAAAAGAAAAAGAAAAAGAAAAAAAAGAAAAAGAAAAAGAAAAAGAAAAAGATGTGTGTGTGTGGGGAGGGGCAAGTGTGCAAGAATGTATCAATAATTAACACAGCCCAACACAGAAAAAAATTTATCTGAAATTGTCACTATATAATATTCAACCGATGTGATTAATGTTTATTGCCGGATTAAGTGAATTGGTGAGGAGCAAGATTATACTAAAAAGTAAATGTGTTATATAGAATAATTTTTTTGTATCATTAGTCAAGAGAACTCTAGAGTCGGGGGTGGTTTATTAGATATCAGCGCGGAAAGTGAATTAGTAGTATCTACTTCAATTCATCTTTCGATTCTGTTAGGCGCACTTCGCACTAATGCTCTTGGCAAAGGTGCGTATCCCAGTTCAAGCAACTATGGGGTACGTAGCAGGGCAAACTGGTTTCTCTTGTCTCGAGGCGGCAACCGGTCTCGAAAAAAAACTCTGATTTCGAACCAGCCTGAATGAGCTCCGTCAATTTAACTTATACTAGAAAAATCACTGCTGTTATAGCTGCAGTAAAATGTGGTGCCTCTACGATCCCAAGTGGTTACGAAACGCTCACTCACTCTCTCTCTCTCTTTCTCTCTCTCTCTAACACACGCGCACCCCCTACACACAACAGAGTTCTATCAACTTACTAATGCATCGTCATATTTGTGTGCATGTGCGCATGCGTGTTGCCTATGAAATATTTTATGAAAATAATATAGACAACATTATCGGCTAAATTAATAATACAAAATAAGTATGTGAAATAGTTATGCATATTTATTTGATGAACAAGTTTATTATCCTCATTCCAAAAATAAATATGCATAATTATCTTCTTCAATTTCTCCTTCACCTCTCTCTCTATCTATACCTTCACCTCTCTCTCTCTCTCTATACCTTCACCTCTCTCTCTATCATTTCTCCTTCACCTCTCTCTCTATCTATACCTTCACCTCTCTCTCTCTCTATACCTTCACCTCTCTCTCTATCTATACCTTCACCTCTCTCTCTATCATTTCTCCTTCACCTCTCTCTCTATCTATACCGATATGGAGTATTTTTCTGGGCAAATAAAGATAGCAAATAAATAAATAAATAAAGCAAAAATCTAAGAGGAAAACGGACGCTAATGGTAAAATTAGCCGTTTCCTAAGAATGGAAAAATAACAGTAATGTGATATTAATTAGACGTTTCATTAGAAGGTAACATTTAAAGTAATGGTAATATTGGTAATTTACAAAGAAGGTTAAAGTAACGGTAATGTGAGATTAATTAGACGTTTCATTAGAAGGTAAAATTAACGGTAATGGTAATATTAACCGTTTCCTTAAGTGGTAAAATTATTCGGCGTTCAATTCCCTTATCATTTATTCTAAAGTTCCTATAACTGATCTATATGCCGAAGTATAGGAAGTGTTTACTATTTACTAATTCAACATCCTGCATACTTATAATGGTTTCAGGGTCTGTTCCATCGTTGATTACATTTCAATTCCGGATCATGTTTTCCGTTTTGGAAAGGTTTATCTTGTGACGCATTTTTTGAAACACTTCATGGAAGATACTGATTTTTTGTTCAAGAGCATTCTTACCCCAACTATGAATGCCTATGTTGCTAGCAGAGGACCCGCTATCGGTAGGTTCATACGGGATATGGTATAAAAATATTTAAATAATTAGTGCTCATCTTTTCACGTGTTCTTGTATAAAGGCCCAGTCTTGTAAGATGTTAGATAAATTGGGGTTTGAAATATTTCGGGACTGGTATCCTAGACAAATATCTACAATTTTATGGACCGATAGCGTTTCTCCTTCAGACAGAGATATTCAGTCGAGTGAGATTTAGATAATATATAAACTTCTTGAAGATTTAATAATCATAACAAATTTTTTAAAGAGAACTATATTTACTTTAACGTTAAAAATCAAAAAAATAATAGTTTATTTATTGATGAAGGTTTCTTTTGTCTGTCTATATGTTCATCTCACACGATTCATATCTATCTATCTTGGTCTGTTCACATCTATCTATCTATCTATCTATCTATCTATCTATCTATCTATCTATCTCAGTCTGTTCAATATCTATCTATCTATATATCTATATATCTATCTATCTCAGTCTGTTCAATATCTATCTATCTATCTATCTATCTATCTATCTATCTATCTATCTATCTATCTATCTATCTATCTATCTCAGTCTGTTCAATATCTATCTATCTATCTATCTATCTATCTATCTATCTATCTATCTATCTCAGTCTGTTCAATATCTATCTATCTATCTATCTATCTATCTATCTATCTATCTATCTATCTATCTCAGTCTGTTCAATATCTATCTATCTATCTATCTATCTATCTATCTATCTATCTATCTATCTCAGTCTGTTCAATATCTATCTATCTATCTATCTATCTATCTATCTATCTATCTATCTATCTATCTATCTATCTATCTATCTCAGTCTGTTCAATATCTATCTATCTATCTATCTATCTATCTATCTATCTATCTATCTATCTATCTATCTATCTCAGTCTGTTCAATATCTATCTATCTATCTATCTATCTATCTATCTATCTATCTATCTATCTATCTATCTATCTCAGTCTGTTCAATATCTATCTATCTATCTATCTATCTATCTATCTATCTATCTATCTATCTATCTATCTATCTCAGTCTGTTCAATATCTATCTATCTATCTATCTATCTATCTATCTATCTATCTATCTATCTATCTATCTATCTATCTATCTCAGTCTGTTCAATATCTATCTATCTATCTATCTATCTATCTATCTATCTATCTATCTATCTATCTATCTCAGTCTGTTCATATCTATCTATCTATCTATCTATCTATCTATCTATCTATCAGTCTTTAGATGGATTTTTCTGTTAAATATTTACAAAGTCTCAATTACATTTTCTGATTGTTTTCTTTCTCAAGCTAAACGCATCTGTTACCGAGAATCTTAGAAGCTTTTTTGTTCTTTTGGCGAACATCATTTAAAGTTGAACACAGTTTTCAAGGTCAGTTGAATGAGCAGATTATCAAGATGGTGAGCATTCAGTCTGTCCCCAAAACCACGAATAATCCAGAAAATGTGGAAAGAATTCGTAAACTCATTCATTAGGACTGTCACCAAACAAACATTTGCGAAAGGAAAAATGCAGATCTCATAAAAAATGTCTTCCTCAGGAATTTAAGGAAATTTAGGGAAAACAAACACCTCTGCTTAAGATGATCGTGAAAAGAAGACTTGAAAGATATAATAAAACGTCGGTAAGATTAAGATAAAAATACGCGTCTATGATTAATAATCGTTAACAATGCTTCTTTTGATAATACTCTGGAATGATGTACAAATGAAGATAAAACTGAAATCAATACGAAAGAAACAGTTGTCAAAAAATAGTAATAAGTAACGAAATTCAAGTAAGAAATTCAAAATCAACGTTTACTATCAAAAACTTAAATCTTTTAAATCCTCGTAATAGTATCGAACTGTTATGTAATGAAAGAACTCCTCTATAGCAGTGAATGCTGAACAATCGTCTTACAGATGAAAAAGTGATTTGAAACAACAGAATCTTTTTTTACTAATGTTCATCCAATATAAGGCCCAAGAACCACTCAAGGTAGTTGGTTACTGTCGGAGTTATATTAGCATAGGAAAGGACAAGCGTTAAGAGCATAGAGCTGAAGTAGACTTTTAGAAGGAACCGGAAACCCAATCCTAAGCCGAAAACAAAGGATAAACATCTACTCCTGCTCAAAAGATCGAGGAGGAGTGTGAACGAGACAGAAGGACACTGAGAGTACTATGGACCGAACATGTGAGCAAAGACGAAGATTTAGAGACAATGGATACAAAAAAGACATACTTAAGATCATAAATAGACAATTGAAGGGTATATAATAAGGAAAAAGGGCTTTGAAAATTTGATACTCACAGAACAGATCAAAGGCAAGAGGAACAAAGAAAAACATTGCAAACCTACCAAGCGAGCTTGAGTAAATGGATGACGAGACAAGGTTTAGGAGAGCTAACAAAAGGACAGGAAATTGTTGAGAGCGTTGATCGCCAACGACTTAAAGGGACACGGCAAATAGAAGAAAAAGATGACTAGAAGCATAAAACTAAATATAAATTATCTGACTCCACTTGTTATGCTCTGTCTTTACTAGAGTCAGATCAAACAAAAACTGAGTATTTCTTTGATATATAGCTTAAAGCTGCTCAGCCTTTTGCAGTGGTCGGTTCCTTGAGTCGCTCCAGAAAGTACGCGACTCTTTCTGCTATTATTAGAGTTAGATCAAACAAAAAGGGAATATCGCTTGGGAAAGACATTAGGGTAATTAAAAACCTCTACTGGCAGTAAACTGCCTGCATACGGACAGGTAACGAATTCAGCAGTTATACAAAGATTGAAAGAAGCGTAAGACAGGTATGTGTATTTTCACCGGATCTATTTAACTTGTACAGTGAGAATATTTTGAGGACCCTAGATGTTATGCCAGGATTTGTCATCGGAGGTCACAATCTGAACAACATAAGATACGCAGACGACACAGTGTTGATTGTAGTCACAGAAAAAATCTGCAGGACCTCCTACAGAAGATAGCTGAAGAGAGTGACATGAAAGGATTACAAATAAACTGCATGAAAACCGAATGCATGGTCATCAGCAAAAAGAGCAGCCCAAAGTGTCAAATACAGGTTGGGGGTGTTAAAATCAAGCAGGTATGAAAATTTAAATATCTGGGAAGTGTTCTAACTGAAGACGGAAAGAGATCCAAAGGCGAATTGGCATGGCAAAAGACGCGTTCCAGAAGCTGTGTAAAGTATTAAGACACAGGAGACTTTCACTAGAAACAAAGAAGAGTGTACTGGATTGCTAAGCGATGTCAGTTCTTCAATATGGCAGTGAATGTTGGACAATATCAACAAAGATGAAGGGAAAACTTGAAGCAGCTGAAATGTGGTTCTACAGAAGGATGCTGTGGATATCGTGGACCGAGCATGTGCGCAATGACGAGGTTTTGGAAATGATGGAAACAAAAAGGAAATTAATATCGAGCATCAGGAAGAGACAAATGAAGTTCCTGGGACATGCAATGAGGAAGGAGAACTTGGAGAACCTGATACTAACAGGCCAGATAGAGGGAAAAAGACAGAGGAAAGCAGCGGATAACATATTTGAAGGGCCTGAGCAGGTGGATGACAGAACGGGGTTTGAGAGACGTTACAGGAGAAAGCGTGCTAAGAGCCACCTGGGATAGGGAAACGTGGAGGGCCTGATCACCTACGTCCTGAAGGGAGAGGGTACATAGAAAAAGAAGATATTGGCTGGAGCTGCCGAATATTCACAGCGTTGACAGAATTTAAAAGCGTTTTCAGCAGCCTTGTAGGCGATTAAATTATTTTCCGACCTACAGCTCCTCTCCCACAGAATTAACGCCGTAAGTTCATCGCAGATCTATCGCCATTTCCATAGAAAATATTTTGACGAGCTAAATTTTCTAATTTCACCGGTTCAGATCTTTACAGCTGTGCCCCGCATGCCATATACACAGGAGGGACGAACCATTCTCTTTCCCTTCGTATTTCATTGGTAAGAAGAAACTTCCACTTGGGCAGCTTTTTTTTTCAAGAGCCGCTGCTTTGTGGAAGCGACAACCGAAAGAATACTACCTCGGCCACTAGAATATATTGAACGTTTCAAGTCTAGGGTCAACCAGTATCTATCTTTAGTCAATTAAGTGCCATACGTGATACACATTGAACTGACTGGGCAGTATATTTTTCTACAGGTCGCAATTACTTTCAGCCGCAGACCGGTTGCCAAGCAAGGCTAAAAACTCAATCTGTCCTGCTATTTAACCCATAGCTGGGGGAGATGCGACGAATTAATACTTTTCGCAAATGTATTTGCACGCAAATGAATTCAACGAATTCAACTGGAATTCGAACTCTCCGATTTCTCGTTCCGAGCCGATATTCACTGCACCACAACACACATCCACATCACTTTCTTACATGTTCTTATAGTCTACAATTCCCATAAAACAACCTAATTCGGAAATCAACTTCCTTGAGTGGCTCTTGGGTCTTGTTTTGGATGGATAATTGGGTTAAAATATATCTATGTTGAAATTCAGTTAAATGAAAGCCGTTTTTAATTTCATGTTTTGAAATTTTTGACCACATTATGTGATATAAGATGTTAACACCAGATACTTTTATCCATAGAAGTTATACCTACGATGATAAGAATAATTAAGAAAGAAAAACCTCCCAAAAAGTCTCGATCCTCTCATCCCTTGTTCCCTGTTTAGGATGTGGTTTCCGGCTTTCTCTTCCAATCTTCTCACTTATTTTTTTTTTCAATTGGAGTAGATAGATCTATCTATCGCCCGGTTCACACTCCACTCACGTCTATTGAACAGGTTAAGTGGCTCATCCCTTGTTCCCTGTTTAGGATGTGGCTTCCGGCTTTCTCTTTTCCAATCTTCTCACTTTGTTTTTGTTTTTTTTTTCAATTGAAGTAGATAGATCTATCTATCGCCCGGTTCACACTCCACCCACATCTATTGAACAGGTTAAGAGGCTCACCCCTTGTTCCCTGTTTAGGATGTGGTTTCCGGCTTTTTCTTTTTCTTTTCCAATCTTTTCACTCTTACGTAGCCCCCTGCACATCAGTGGCGTTACCGCCTTGCTCGAGGTGATACGATTAAAAAAAAATAATTGGTCAGGCGCCCACGCTGTTCATCTCAGTGATCTTGACAGTCTCCAAAGGAGAATCAATAATGTGATAGGTACCGACTTGGCGGCTCGTCTTCAGCCGCTTTCTCAGCGACGGGATATGGCTTCCGTCTGTCTGTTCTATAGATATTTTCATGGCTTCTGCTTCGACGAACTTTCACTGGTGCCCCTGCCACAGGGGTTTACTCGTGCAATCAGGCTGGCAACTGGGTCCCACCCATTCACAGTTAGATCAACCAAATGCAGCCGACAATTCTACTCCATCAGCTTCTTTTCTCGCACTTCCCGCCTGTGGAACTCTCTTCCGTATACTTGCTTTCCTGAGGGCTACAACCTCCAGTAATTTAAATGCAATGTCAATATTCATCTCTTAACCATGTGACTCTAGTTCTTTCTACATCACCCTGAATATCTTTTCATTTCTCTCTACCTTTGCAAATGTCATCACACCTGTATTCCCATCCTTCTCTTGCTTCTTTCCCTGACACCCCCTTTAACTGTTTTGTCTTTCACTTTACTCTCCTCCTATCTAATCTTTTACTCTTATGTAGCCCCCTGCGCATCAGTGGCGTTACCGCCTTGCATGGGGTGAAACGATAAAAAATTGTAACATTTAGTGTATTAAGTATGTATACAAATGCAACATCGTTTACTCACTTAAGGTGGTAGTATGTGACACAAGATTGGTTTCGTGTGGGGTACCGTACGTACAGGCCAAGAACAAAAACGGCCCTAAGGCTTACTGTCACTTTTCGTTGAAGTACCAGTTCCCGTACAATCCCCGAAGTTTAAAAACGTTCAGTCTAGATGAATACGTAAACGAGTGACCGCTTGAGAATATTAAGTACTGTAAGCTTGGATGTGCGGGTGATGTAATAGATAATAGCTTGGAATTGTTGATCGGAGAGCCGAGTTCTAGTGGGGTTAACTGTGTTCACCTAAAGCGTAAATACATTTGGGAAAGATATGAAGTCACCAATTTGTCGATATTCCGTCACTTTTGGTACCGTGTGCGGTAGGGGGTAGTACTGCCACAGGGTTGGAACCCCCAGGGCCAGGTATCCCTCATTTATTTTTCGTGTTCTGTCCGAAAACAGAAACGAAATTGAGAGATAAAATGTAGTTTGTCTGCCCGAAGGCAGGCATCAAGATATTATATTCGGAAACCAGTCAGTTCCATAAGAGCTATTATAGAACAATGGTAGAATTTTCTTTGTAATTAAACGATATGGCTTTAGCCTTTCTGCCCATTACAATGGTTTAAACTGAGATGACTTGAGACGCCATTCGTCTGGTGTCAGAGAATTAGTCATCTTTCTTTCCTTACAGTCGCTTGCTTACGTTACAGAGATTAACATAAGCGTTCGCTCGAAGATAAGTGAAATCATCAGTAAATAAACGAATTTCATCTGAAAGGAAACAACCAATAATGAATAAACCAAAGAAAGAAACAATGACACTAGAAAGAAGCATTCATTATTCTGTATACGAAGTGCTACATCAGAGTATCTGACCGTAAAAACACTTTATCCAAACACTTAGTTTTAATTCTTTCGAAGTAGTCCCTTGCCCGCTGTTTTTCGCACCAACTTACAAAAAGTCTTGATTGCAAATAGTAGTAGCCAAAAATCTAAACTTATTTATAAATGGAACTTTGTCTGTGTGTGTGTGTGTATGTGTCCTTTACCTATAGACTCCGAAAAGGCTGAACCGATTTTCCTGAAAATTTACACAGCTGTACTTGTAGGAAATATTTTCTCGCAAATTACTCGAATATCGTGCCAGAAAAAGAAAATGCTGACAATTTAACTCGCCGGTACAATATCGCGAACTGCTATCCACCTAACCAGTTAGACCCAAAAACCTTCTCTCCCCGCTTCGAGAACAACGACTGCTTTTATCGGGCGATCAATTTTTTCCATTGGCCGACAACTCAAAGAGGACGCCAAATATTTGCATACACTCCCATAGCGACTCCTGCGACGGACGTTTTTTTTTTTTTTTTTTTTTTTTTTAGTATTCCTTCTTCAGCATGTTATGCGGAATATTTTCCCCTTTTTTCTGTTTGGGTCTGTAATTTTCTTTTTCGCCGCATTTTCCGTCGTAGTATTAACGCGACGCGCTGTCGCTTGGATTGACGAGGTAAGTTGCCGTTTTCTTCGCTATAAGCGTCTGCGAGTGTTCTTAACTAGGTTTTGTGTTGAGGTACTCTCGATAAATATCGAAAATGGATAATCGAAAAAATTGGGTTATAGAAGGAGTGGTCCGATTTTCATCAAATATGATACACTCATAGACAAAAACATAAGAAACGATATTCAGAAGTTTCAAGGATGCAGTTATATCCTTCGATGACTTATTTGACTCCGATATTGGAAATTGATACCCCAATATCCTACCGGGTTTGATCAAAATCAGTTTTTCAGCCCTTTTATTTTAGTTTTTGCTTCGGGTTTGGCTCTAAGTAGGTATAATTGTAGTTGTTAGTCTCAGCCATGATACCATTTACTCAGAGGACTTATTTAGCCTTCAACATTCAGTTTACGACGAAAAAAAAACTTATTTGATATCGATACCAGGAAATCAAAATTTGACGTACATCCATTCATTTTTCTTTCAGTCTACGGTTTCGCTTTAACTGGAAACAACTATTGCTTTTTAGTCTTTTGTGCCAACGTTCAAAGAGTCTGAGCTCCAGGACCATGGAAAGCTTTCATTATACCCGAGCAACGACGAGCTATACTGCTAGTCCGAAATAAATTCGGCTTTGAACGCGTTATCGAAAATTCTTTAACTTTTTAGGTAATGCCTTGTAAAACGCTTACAATCTAGGCAATGAGACGGAACAATAGGAATATATAAAAACGACCTCGGAAGAATTCATCTTCACAATTTGCTCATTTCTTCGAGTCAAAATGTGTAATCCATAATATTTCCGTGTTTGCTTTCGAAAAATTTTTGTTATCGAAATAATTTATTGGACAGCTTATAAACTATATCTTATTAGGAGGAGGTATCAACGCTGATTATTCATGTCGGAATAGTTACTGAGTTTAACAAGATATCAATATGTATACCGGTCGGTTAATATCTATCACATTTTCTTTACCGATCAGTCTATCTATCTATCTATCTATCTTAGTTGATTCTTAACAAAAACACTAAAAACGCAAAAATAGTCTGAAAATGGATAAAAAGCGAATTTGAAACTAGAGCCTGAAACATTCAAAACTTCGTATAAAAAACCTGTTCTGTTTACGGAGTAACCTTTAATTGTGACTAAGTTTTAATCGGTCAGCAGTGAAGAGTGGTTTCGTTGTTTTATTTGCGTTAAAAGCCACCCTATTCCCGCCAATACGCTGCAAATGGATAGTAGTTCAGCATCAATACAGAAATACGTGCAGCTTTGTACAACCGGCCCAGTCCTGCGACCGCCCAAAGAATGATAACCTCTGACGCTCGTGTGATCTTCCCTTTTTAAAAGCAGTAAATTCGGTAAAATAAAACGCTTGTTCATCTATATACGTAGGCGCATGCGCACACTTACAAATACATGCAAAATTGATGTCTATTATTTTATATAATTTTAGATATTGTTATATTGGCTGGTCGGTGTTTATATCTTTGTTCTAACATCAAACCGATTTATATGTTTTGTTTACCGAAGAAATGTACGCTGTCGCCTATATTTACACAACCCCACAAGTTTAAAGTATCAGCTTTGATGGATTTGTGCAAATAAGTAATATCAGACAAACATTCGCCAATAACAGATTTCCGAATTATATCACCGAAGAACAAATAACATTTTATTTAAAAAGAATAGTAAAAGGAACACTAACAAAAGTGTTAAACAGCAACACTACCATTACTTTTGTATATCGTAATCCAATATACTCAAACTACAAACAAGAATAAATAACCATTAAAATATGATCTACTAGCAGTATAGCCCGGCGTTGCTCGGGTGTAATGAAAGCTTTAAAACTAATCCATGGTTCTGGAGCTCAGACTCAGCCTAAAGAATATTTGTTGTGAAGTTTGGTGAGAATCAGATAAAAATTGTGGATTTATATAAAGGACATACAGGCAGATAAACAGACACACAAACATCTTGCCTTTTATATATATATATATATATATATATATATATATATATATATATTATCGATTTTCTGCACTATTGTAAGAACTAAAACCTTGAAATTTCTGAGTATCGTTTCTAATGTCTTTGTCTATGAGTGTATGAAATTTGATTATAATCGGACCACTCCTTCTATAAGCCGATTTTTTCTATTTTCGATATTTATCGAGAGTACCTCGATACAAAACCTAGCTAAGAACACTCGCAGACGCTTATAGTACAACTGTGTAAATTTTCAAGAAAATCAGTTCAGCCGTTTCAGAGTCTATAGTTAACGGACACAAACACACACAGACACACACACACACACAGAGAAAAAGTTCCATTTATAAATAAGTTTAGATAGATGCATAAATAAAAAAAGGTTCTCCGTTTCATTAACTATTACAAAATTTTGTAGCGATGCAGAAGTCGATTACCTCCCTTTTTATAGGATGCATTTTTAACGTGATAACCCGATTTCGGATGCGCGCTGTACTGCAAGATGTGCGCTGTGGTGCTGTGAATATCGGCTCGGAACGAGATATCGAAGAGCAGAGTTCGAATTCCAGTTGAATTTACTTACGCACCAATACCCTTGGGAAACGTATTAAACCATCTCTCCTCCTTCCAGCTATGGGTTATATAGTAGGACAAACTGGGTTCTGTAGCCTTGGTTGGCAACCAGTCCACAGCAGAAAGTAATGGCAAACTATTAAAGGAAAATCTTCTGCTCAGTCAATCATGTCTCTTTTAAGACATGATCGCCCAAGCGTCTATAATGTATGGCACTTAGCTGACTGAGCTGGCGATTGACAACAGTCCGTGGGGTACGATCGACAGTTACTGTATGGAAGATAGACGAGTTAGCCAGCAGTGATTAAAAGAATCAGTGAGTCATGTGGCTTAAGTACGGAATATAAAGTATATCAAACAGATTTCTAGAAATATTATAAGACCATCTTTATATTCTTCCTTTTCCATACTTCTTGTGTGTGTGTGTGTGTGTGTGTGTGTGTGTGTGTGTGTGTGTGTAACATTTTGTATGGCATATTCTGGTGCTGTTTATAGAATATTTTCGGACAAAATTCATCTTTGGAAATAATTTCTTTGAATTATTCTAGTCCTTCATTCCGTTGTGTTAAGGTTTTAGTATATTACAGATATACTAAATTTTAAGTAATAATCCTAATTCTAATAAGTAATTCTAATAAGTAATTCTCAGTAATTCTCATAAGTAATTCTGAAAATAACAAAAATTCTTATATAAGTTATACAACTACATATCCCCTCCGTAAACTAACGTGTCCTGATTCTGCCTAAGTAATTCTGAAAATAACAAAAATTATTATATTGGATATACAATCACAAATATATCTCATAGACTAACATGTTCTGCTTCCGCCCAAACTGCTATGCAGATAGGCATGATACGAGGATACAAAATTGCAATATAAGAGAGCTTCTGTGAGTTGTGAATACTTACCAAAACAAACTGTAAACAAATTTTAGTATTAAGGCCAAAAAATTAATGAACAAAATCAATTATAATTTTGGAATTGGTATTCTAAAATATATTTCTCAGAATCCACACTACTCATAGTTATGCAATACCATAGAGTTTCTAAAATAGAAAACTGACATTACATTACGCCCACATTACGTTGAAACACCAGTTTCTGTATGATCACCGAAATTCAGCTATGTCGAGCCTGGTCAGTAGCTAGATAGGTGACCACTTCGGAATACCAGGTGCTGTAAGCTTGGATGTGTTGGTAGTGTATTGGATAATAGCTCGGAATTTTTAATCGAAGAGCCGAGTTCTAATTCCCGTTGGGTTCATTATATTCACTTAAACGCAAATACACTTGGAAAAGTATGAATCCACTCCGTCTTCTTTCGCTATGGGTTAATTAGTAAAACTTGTATCACTAAACCATTATTATATTAAAATATTATTTCAATCTAAAAATATATTTTCTGGCTTTAAATAACCTGCAATGAGTCGACAAGCAGTAGAAAACGAATCAATAAACAATAAACTTGTCTTGTTCTTCTTTTATGTATTGTGTCCCCTCAGAATATGAGCGACCATGGATTTCCACAACTTTCTATCCTTTATAACTCTTAATAATATTTATTTTTTTTCTATCAGCCCAACTTCCTGTTCAAATTTAGAAGAGCCCATTAGGTAGTTTATTTGTTCTTTCATCTTGCTCCTATGTTCTTCAGTATGTCCTTTGACTGTCAAGCTTTCCAAGCCCTCTTTTCTCATTATTATCAGTTATCACCAAACACTATAGATTAAGAAGCGTATTTTACGCGAATAGGTTGAAGAAAGATAACGGTTAGCCCTGGACTTAAACAGGTTAAGATTGTAAATATCGGAGAAACATCCTCTTTGGAGTTGGTTCCACAGAGCAGTGATTCGCGGGAAGAAGCTTCTCGAGTGGAACCTACTTTTCATCAATGAAATACGGAGGGAATGAGAGTGTTTTCTTACAATGTGAGTGTTGTGGAGGTCCCTAGCCGTGAAGGTTCGAACTGGTGGAACCAAGGAATGTAGTTTGTCCGAGCACTTTCCATGGAAATAGCGATAGAGCAGTGAGAGGCTTGTCCTATCCCGCCTGTGAGAGAGGAGTTGCAGAGTGGAAAATAATTCATCGCTCACAAGGACGTGGAGATACTTTTGGACTCTATATGTACTGGAAAGTGCGGACTGTGTCGTTCCTGCCCAAATATGATAGCACTACTCCATTTTAAGCCTGACTTTGCCTTTGTAACGGAAAAGAATAGCACGAGGAGTCAGATACGCACTGGACCGGTACAGGGAACAAATAATTTTTACCGCCTCTTTAGCGATGTACGAGTTTCACTTGAGGTCTGGGTGAGTTTGATTCCCAATAGACGCTCAAAGCATGTGATCTCCTAGTGGGAAGATACATTTATCGTGACTGGTGGTAGTTCGGGGTCCGATCGGTGATGATGGAAGGTAACTAGTTTCGTTTTCCAGGCAATGAATGTAACAAAGCATTTCCCCCCAATGAGATGTTAGACTAGACGCGAGATCAGCTGCCAATCTCAGGTGATGACGAGTTTTTAGAGGTTCACCATTGTATCAGTGGCATAGATATTCACAAATAATCAGGATATATTCTTAGGCAAATCATTTATGAAAAGTAAAAAAGAAGGTCCCTAGGGGATGTCTGCGTTGATTGCCATCCATACTCACATGAATTCATTCGTACATGCATACATACGTACAAACTCATGGCAAAACCATGTGTTTGCTACTTGATCTCACTTTATTCAATTTCAATATAACTCATGTAGAAAATCTTTAATAATTTCGACAAAAACTATGACAATATGTTCGATATATTGATGACATATTTATTCTAATGATAGAAATAAAAAAAAAACTTAAAGAAACCTTCCTGAATATCTCAGTAATACAATTATGAACATAACAATAATAATAGAATCCCTTTCGTGAGGTTTCAGTCGACGCCAACAGTCTTAATTTTATTACTTCACAGTATAAAAAAACTTACAAGTTCCTATTTTCACAATTACAAAAGTGAACGCCCTCGTAAATATAAAATAGCTGTTATAAAACATGGTAAACCGAGCAAAAATAATCTATTCTTTGCACACATCACATTTATAAAGGCTTAGACAACACAAACGAAACACTTATAAACACTAATTTCTCCAATCCTGTTGTCGACGCGAAAATAATATTAGCTTTCAGGAACTATAAAAAAAAATAAAACAAATAAAAAATAAAATATAACATAAATTATTACCCGAAAAGAAACAAAAATATAAACATCATTAACTTATTCCAATACAAATAAAATACCCCTTAAAATACCCCTTAAAATACCCCTTAACGTTATAAAGGAAAATGTCAGTCAGTTAAGTGCCATACGTGAAACACGCTTGGGCGATCATGTCTCTCTCGAGACATGACTGACTGGGCAGAAGATTATCCCACAGTAGGTTGCCATTGCTTTCTGCGATAGACTGGTTGCCAGCCAAGGCTATAGAACCCAATATGTCCTGTTATTTAACCCATAACTGGAGGGAAGAGACGGATTAATACCTTTCCCAAGGGTATTTGCGCGTAAGTGAATGCAATGAATCCAACTGGAAGATGTAGCCTTTACAAATATAATTCGCTGGAGCGTATCACTTAATGTTTCTGATAAATATCATAGAGTTTACTATATATAAACTTTAAAACAACTCGTGGCCTCAAAACTCTCCATATGTAAAATGAACATGTCTCATTCTCATGTACTTTGTGATAAGGTATCTCTGATAACAATAATAAAAAAAATCATCTTTGCATTGGCGACATATACACCACACATTCTCGTAGCTTAACTTTTCACGTATCAAAACATAATGCAGTTCGTGAACATATCGATCATCAAATATCACTATTTATTAATCAGAGATAATCTTATACTCCCAGCGTTAATATTAACCAATATCTATATTTTATTTTATTTCTAAACAATTTTTTATTTCATCTACTGGACAGAACATTGCAAAAATTTTTTTTGGAAAGGATGGAAACGAAAAGGAAATTAATAATGAGCATCAGGAAGAGACAGCTAAAGTTCCTGGGACATGCAATGAGGTAGGAGGACTTGGAGAACCTGATACTAACAGGCCAGATAGAAGTAAAAAGAGACAGAGGAAAGCAACGGATAACATATTTGAAGGGCCTGAGTAGGTGGATGACAGAACGGGGATAGAACGGGAATTGCGTGGTGTTAGAGGAGAAAGAGTGCTAAGAGCTACCAGGGATAGGGAGACGTGGAAAGCCATGATCGCCTACGTCCTGAAGGGACAAGGCACATAGAAGAAGAAGAAAGAAGATTGCAATCGAACAATCAAATAGGCATTTATGAAATTGAGCAAATAAATTATTTCGCCTCAATAGTTTATCGTGCATATATTGTGATCTAATTAATTGTTATACTCGTAATAACCTACACGATCACTTTAAGTCATATCATTTTTATGATAAACTACCAAGAGTAAGAATCCTTTGTAGTCCGTGATATGAAGTCATTGACATTTATATTTTCGGCATATGTTTTATGCATAAAAATAGGAGTCCGCTGATTATAATGATTTCTTACGAATAAAAAAAATTACCCATTATATATATATATATATATATATATATATATATATATATATATATATATATATATTAATGCAGGTTTCATTGAATAATATAGACAAGTATTGTCTATTAATTTTGTGTAGGATCCGTTCATAC
Source organism: Ascarosepion bandense (assembly GCA_037127315.1). NCBI lineage: Eukaryota > Metazoa > Mollusca > Cephalopoda > Sepiida > Sepiidae > Ascarosepion > Ascarosepion bandense. The sequence goes on from JBBBDQ010000191.1 coordinate 11,765,810, forward strand.
CGTCTGATATACTTGATGGTGATGTCGTTGAAAGACAACAAAAAATTACAGTATTTGTTGAATTTTTTATCGGGTCTAAGCTTTCGGCTCACATAAGCCATTATCAAAGAGTAAATATTAACACACAGTAAACATAAGCTATTAACAATAAAGAGAATTGAATTGAAAATATAAGTCCATCCCTACCGTTGCGGATGGCCGAAGACAGTGACAAAATAGTGGTGTCTGGTATGTATATGGTACCAAAAATGTACTCACTTGGCTGCGTTTGGAAATGTGTGATCGTAAGTTTGAATATTTATGAATATGTATTTAATTCCATGTAATATTTAAATTAAAACGTTGATATTATTCTTTTTAAGTGGAGAAATATTGAAATTCTTTCACTTCATGTACCGTATTCCTTAAGGACATAGGCGATCATGGACTTCAACTTGCCCCTGTTATTTGTCGCTCTCAATATTTTTCCTCTTAGTATCTACTCCCAAGCCCGCTCCGCCATTCATTTGCTCAGGCCCATCAAATATAACTCCAGGACCTCCTTTCGCATTATTACTTAATTTTAAAAACTAAAGCAAAACCGTAAAACACTGCATTTATTGACATTTAGATTGTGAGTACATTATGTTGGGTCTTTCTCTCTTACGCTCTCTCTCTCTCTTTATATACATATATATATATATATATATATATATATATATATATATATATATATATATATATTACAGCAAGAAATAAAATCAAAGTCAAGGTCAACTGGAACTTTTTTTTTAATTCTTCAATATTTCAAATATTAAAACTGAAGTTGAATCAGTACGAAGGGGGAAATAGGTGGGCAGATACTAGATAATTATGTGGAGTCCAATCACACAATCTCTCTGCTTACAGAGAGACAGCGTCCTAGTTTTATGTATAGTGACTACAACGCCTGTAAATGAAACGGTCAGTGTGAACCAGACAACACAGTGAACTGGTCCACACTGAAGCCATTCGCACAATTTCTGTATCTTATCAAGTATTCAGCGTTCATTAACCCGGAAGTGTTCACAAGCTGACTCGCACGGACATCCATTTTGAGAATTCTTAGTGGCACATGTTGCTTAATTCTGCAATCCAATTTCTGTGACGTCCTTCCTATATAACCATTTTACATGAGTAGAAATAAATTTATAGATAACAGAAGAAATATTATGCGGAGGAAGTAAGTAATCACTCTCTCTATATCTGTGGTGGCCCCGCATTGCTTGGGGTGAAATTATATATATATATATATATATAGCACCATGCAGTGTGGGTATAGAAGAATCCAAAGGAGTATCCTGTACATACAGTGGTAGGATAACTCTCTAAGAGAGCTTTAAACATATATGCATATAAAGACGGAAGCTGACGATGGTTCGCCTGAAATAGCCCACACTTCCGATTCACCATGGAATAACGTGTCTGTCTTAATTTTTCTTATATATATATATATATATATATATATATATATATAAGGAATAACGATATATAGTGTAGTGAGGGCAAGTATTTTCTTACAATTTCTCAAATAGGGTTCTTTCCAAAATATTTTACCTAAACAGTGAATATATCACCAATATATTGATGATGCTCTGTTAACATATCCCGTTGATATTGATTTACTTGATTTCTAGATAAATTAGACACAGTTGAGCATACAATGGAATTTACATGCGAAATAGAAGAAATTAATGATTTACCCTTCCTAGATATTAAGCTACACAGCTTTGATAGCAGCTTAAAATTTGTCCACCGAAAATCATCTAACAGAAATGATCTAATAAGTTTTCATTCCTATCATAGCAACAGAATAAAATCCGGAATAGTAATGGGATTCTACTTAAGAACACTCAGATTTTGCAGCCCGAAGTATTTACATGAAGTGGATAAATACATAGAAAATACTTTCGAGCTCCTCCAATACCCTATTTCATATTCAAAGCAAAATAAAAGGCTCATAAAATATTCCAAAAAAAAAAAAAAAAAGAAAAACAAAAGGAGGCCCCTCCTGACAAACCGAACGAATCAAAAATATATTGTTCTACACATCAACTCTTTCGTAATTACAGTTGAAAAGATTTTATCTGAACTTATCATAAAATTTGTTACAATAATTAAACCAATAGAAGAACTAATACAAAACAATACCATGAACTAAAACTTGAAGGAGGGATTTACTCTATTAATTGTGATGATTGCCACAAAGAATGACTCGGAGAAACCTCAAGAAATTTAAATTAAAGATTATATGAACACAAAAAATGTTATTTTACAAAACAACAACACATTAAGCGCAATAGTTGCTCACCGTAACGAGACTGACCACAATTCTGAAATACATAATACTAATCTAATTAAAAGGAAAATGATTTACTCAGCCAAAAATGTTTAGAATTTTTTTAATCGCTAGATCATTTACTGTAAATTTACGTCCAGGTGTGACACCATCTCACGCGGGGATACTTTCTTTTGTTGGTTTAATACAGCGGAGAGAGAGGAATTGATATTAGTAGTATTATTGGTTGTGCTTTATTGTAATTCGCCATGTGAGCTTATGTAAAAAAACTATTTTAATACTATCAAATACTTGTAAAATGTGGGGAATAGAAAAATTAACTATTTTTGGGAAAGAAAAGGGAAAAATATAATTTTTCTTCTTTCGTGTTCGAAGCGGATATTTTTTGGTAAAGCTAAAATTTTAGTAGCCAAAACAAAGTGCCAGAGTTGGTTTGATGGGGTCAGGCGGGGTTAAAGTCCCTCAACAGATATCTGATGAGAACAGAAGTCTGTGGGAAATTAGACGAGTCTGAATATGATGTGAGCTGGCGATATCTCATTCGTCGAGCTAATCATTTCCGCAAATCGAGTGGGCGGACAAATCGAGTGGGCGGACAAATCGAGTGGGCGGACAAATCGAGTCGGCCAGATCCCCCGAGAGGATTGAAAAGGGTTATAAAAATCCGGACTCGGCGAGAAAAATCAGTTTTGTTTTTAAGTTAGCTGAGTAGCCATCAGTCGAAATGTAACGACTGAGGAAAAAAGTTCCCAACTGGGGAGCCATGACCCACAGCTGGTCACCTACCATAGAACTTATAGCTAAGAAGTTAATTTTAAATGAAGCCTGCCGCCGATTAACTTAATTGTTGTTGCCGTGTTCACAGTTGATATTAAGTGTTGGAATTTTCTTTTTTCACAATGCTATCATTATTTTTAGACAGTTTTGTATGTGGGAGAAACCATTATATTTGTGTTATCAACAATTATGTTACTGATACAGTTTTGTAGGGCTGTATTTAAATTAGATCGAGTTCAACTATGGTGTGAGAGTTGCAACGTTAGTCATCTGGTCAACCGCGTGGTGGTGTGTCCATTTAAATTATTATTATTATTATTATTATTATTATTATTATTATTATTATTATTTTAGTTTTGTTTAACGGCATCTCAACCTCTGTGGGTTATTTAATGCCAAAAAGGTAAGGTTTTATGGTATTTTTTAAATGTTCGGTTATAATAAAAAGGTTGATTTAATAAGATTTTAATGACATTTTTTAAAATTTTTATTTTAGAAAACTGAAGATGTCTTCTAGTTTTGTATTCAAAAATTTATTGCTGGTAATAATTTTTTCCTTCAAAAATGTGTTATGGTAATAATTTTTTTCCTTAAAAATGTATTGTTGGTCATATTTTTCCCCCAAAAATGTATATTTTTCTGTAAAAGTCTATTTTTATACTTTCATAGTGTTTTGACCCCAAGATGAAGTATTTGCCCATAGCTGAGATCCTAACAGGTGCTACCACTCTGGGTCAGGGTAGACCTGGGAATAACAGCAATTAAGAGGTGGTTCCATGTAGCTCACAACCTCCCAATCAGAGGCCTTGCTGCCGGATGTAGTTTACTGTCAAACTCAGGATTACATCTTGCAGGTGAACTGCTATTTTCGACGATGAGGTTAGCAGTTTTAAATTTTGTGTAATAGATAATTAAATTCTTTTGTTTAAGTCAACAAGAGTTGCGTATTTTCGGATGATGACTTTGCACACATAAACAAACACTGCACATATTCAGTCACACCTTTATATATATATATATATATATATATATATATACAATGTAAGGATTATTCGTAAGCATTCCTCTGTTGTATTCAGCTTTAAAAGTTTATTATTTCCTCTACTTGAGACGAACTCATTGGCTATTTAGAGTATGCACGTAAAATGAAATAAAACCATTATTACGAAGCGATTGTGTTATTGAACAAATTTAAACTACGCCACCGAACGCAGACGATCGCGGGCGAACGCCGGCGCATACCCATTTGTGGTTCCCGGTTTCCACTCAGTTAGATACGGAGACAATGCTATAGTTTATTGTGTCATTGCCAAAGAATTTACCCTCTTCGTGAAGATGACTAAGTCATTGTACACTAACAACTATTTCCTTATTATTACTATTACATTTTTTTTAGCCGCTGAGTCCTCAATCGAAGGCGTTGCCTGTATACTGCGAAATTTTGACCAAAGGATTACGAGATGGTTTCTTTTTAATATGAATACTTGGGAAGTGACTTCGACAGTCTTTAGGGGCCTAATTTCAGGAGAACTGATATCCAAATTCAATTCACATCGCTTGTAGATTAAAAGTATGTAGAGAATGCTACCGGGGGAAAATGTTTAGGCCAAGGGTGGGTTATAGATGACAAATTAAAACAAAAATTTTGGAATAAACATATCACGTGTGATGAAAATATATGGTTTCTTTTGCTCCAAATACTTTTAGATGAATTGTAATCCAGTCAGACGGCCTGTCTGCATACACACAATTTTCTTTCTACTTTTGACTTCCCCTCAACAATATCTATCTATCTATCTATCTATCTATCTATCTCAGTCTGTTCCTCTCTCTCTCTCTCTCTCTCTCTCTCTCTCTCTCTCTATATATATATATATATATATATATATATATATATATATATATATATCTATCCGTCTTTGCTTTTGCCTTCACACTGAAGATTTTTAGATTTATTTCTGTTGTAATTAAGTTTTGAACAAATATACCCAGTAAGAGTTAAGAAAAAATATATTTTACTGAAATATTTTTATTTTTTTAATTCTAAAACGAGGAAACCAAATCATAGGCAATCTCAACGTTTACCCGAATTTCGTTAGAAGTTATATTCTTTGTTTAACACTGAAATTAAGCCCGAGGTGTGTACTTATATGAATGACCCTATATCATCTTCTTCATCTAAGCGCTATGTCACTCCAGGACGTGGACTCTTTGTAACAGCCTATCTTTTTTGCGCTACAGAAGGATGCTGAGAATACCATAGACCGAACATGTCAGCAACGACGTAGTTCTGGAGACTATGGAAACAAAAGTGATTCTTATACTTAACATTACGAAAATACAGTTGAAATTTCTAGATAGATATAAATAAATATACTGTTATATAAGAAAAGAGTATCTATTCAAATACGAGTATCCATTAAAAATAATGTTTAAGCAGATGAATTAAAAATATGTAAATATCTAGGAAGCACCGTTCCTTGAGAGAATATTGGACCTCATACTCATACCAAACTTTAAGGGGAACTCGTACATATGATCAATCGTTAATCATGCAGGTAAAATGGTCGGTTACCTGTACCTAATATTCTTTAACTTTACAAGAGCTAGATCAGACCGAAAATGGAGTAATGTTGTGATATTTAGACAGGAGCTGCTCAGTCTTCACTTTCCAGTTTTGATAGAGTTCAAAAGCGTTTCCAAGTTCTTTTTGGATGGCGAATTATCTTTCACCCTCCGACCTCTCCCTCACAGGCGGTATGTGGCGAGCCGCTTACTGCTCCATCGCTACTTCTATGGAAAGTACTCAGACAAACTACATTCCTTAGTTCCACTAGATCTACCTTTCACAGCTAGGACCCGGCATGTCAGGAATATTGTTGCGAACAACATACGTTCTATTTGTATTTCATAGAAGAAAAGTACGTTCCACTCGAACAGCTTTAAATTCTGAGCCACAGTGGAACAGATTCCCAAGAGGATATTTCCCAGATCACTAAAATTTTAACCTGTTTAAGTCTAGAGTTAACCTTTATCTTCCGTCCGTATCCGTAAAAACCACCCTTAATGTAACTCTACTTCGAGTGGCCTCCTGGCTTTGTATAGGACGGATCTTACTCTAAAAAAAAAAAAGGAAGTAACTTAGAGAAAAAATATATGTTAAATTTTCAATTTTTGAATTAGTCAATGCTCTAAAATATTCTAAAAAACTTAATGGTATTTGAAGCTTTACGATGGAGTACTGTCAAAATGTAAGTTGTGGTGCAGTGGATATCGGCTCGGAACTAGAAATCAGAGAGCCGAGTTCGAATTCCAGTTGAATTCTTTGCATTCCTTACGCGCAAATATCCTTAGGAAAGGTATTAATCCATCTCTTCCCTCCAGTTATGGGTTAAATAGTAGGAAAGATTTGGTTTATAAGCCTTGGTTGGCAACCAGTCTACCGCAGAAAGTAATCGTAGCCTACTATGAGATAATCTTTTACCCAGTCAGTCATGTCTCTTTCGAGACATGATCGCCCAAGCGTGTATCACGTGTGGCACTTAACTGATTGACTGTCAAAATATAATAAAACTAGTAATGGTTTGTAATTTTTTACGAATAAAGTCTATAAAATATGTTTAAAATTAGTAATGCTCTTTAATGCTTTACGGTTGAGTACTGTTAAACATATTGAAATTGTTAGTGGTGCATAAAGTTTTACGATTAATAACAGTGAAAATATATTAAAAATTATTAATGGTATTTTAAAGAAACTCACAAATATCTTGTTTGATCAGTACAATATTTGACAAGTCTAGAGTCAAGCGTTTTCTATTCTATCTTTTCTCATAATCTGCGCACACTTCCTTTTTTTTTTCATCCATACAACAAACTCACTCAGTAAAACTTTACATTGAATGGCTCTTGTATTGGGAGAAAATTTAGTAAAAACAATTCTTATATCGTACTAGCAGTATAGCCTGGCGTTGCTCGGGTGTAATGAAAGCTTTAAAATTAATCTATTGTCCTGGAGCTCAGACTCTTTGGAGGTTGGCACAAAAGACTAAAAAGGAATAGTTGTTTTCAGTTAAAGCGAAACCGTAGACTGAAAGAAAAATGAATGGATGTAAGTCAAATTTTGATTTCCTGGTATCGATATCAAATAAGTTTTTTCGTCGTAAACTGAATTTTGAAAGCTAAATAAGTCTTCTGAGTAAATGGTATCATGGCTGAGACTAAGAACTACAATTATACCTACTTAGAGGCAAACCCGAAGCAAAAACTAAAATAAAAAGGCTGAAAAAATACAGACATACAGCCAAATATACTGACACACAGACAAACATCTTGCCTTATATATATATATATATATATATATATATATATATATATATATATATTATCGATTTTCTGGACTATTGTAAGAACTGCAAACTTGAAACTTCTGAATATAGTTTCTTATGTCTTTGTCTATGAGTGTATCACATTTGATTAAAATCGGACCACTTTCGATTATCGATTTTCGATATTTATCGGTGGTACCTCGACACAAAACCTAGCTAAGAACACTCGCAGACGCTTATAGTACAACTGTGTAAACTTTCAAGAAAATCGGTTCAGCCGTTTCGGAGTCTATAGGTAACGGACACACACACACACACACACACACACACACACACACACACACACACACACACACACAGACAAAGTTCCATTTACAAATAAGTTTAGATGTCTCTACATTTCTTCTAAGTGGATAATGTTAAAGTTGTAAACTCAGATTGTTTTGCATCTAGCCATGAATTTTCTTTGTTTTTGCGTCTCACAATAACTGCTTTTTTCTATTGATTTTTTTAATGCGATCATGGCCCTCCGCGTTTCCCTATCCCTTGTAGCTCTTAACAACCTTCTCTTGTTGTTACCTCTCCCAAATCATGCTCTGACATTCATTTGCTCAAGTCCATCAAGTATGTCACGCGTTGCTTCCCTTTGTCTATCCTTCCCTCTATCCGTCCCGTGAGCATCAGATTCTCTAAGCACTCCTTCCTCATTTCATATTCCAGAAACTTCAGCTGTCTTTTCCTGATGTTAAGTATTAACTTCCTTTTCGTTTCTATTCTCTCCAAAACCTCACATGTTCACTATATGGTATCCTCAGTATCCTTCTGTATAACCATATTTCAGTTGCTTCAAGTCTTTCCTTACTCTTTGATGAGACTGTCCAACATTGGCTGTCATATTGAAGGACAGACACTCCATAACAATGCAGTACTCACTTCATTTTATTATTTTCTATAAAAATTCTCATTTTCTGAGATCAGCAAGATTAGAAAACGTTTAAAAGATGGCCGATGTTCACGTGAAAGCGATCTTCCTAGATTTTGACATTGCCTTGAAACTCGTAAACAGCTAAACTAAACGAACAACAAAGAACTGAGTGAACTACGTAGAGACTTACTAAATTTTATTAACATCGCAAAAAAAAAAAAAAAATATGGGACCGGGAAATTTTGTAAGCATTTGTGTTTTTCTTATATAAAGAAGAAGACGGGGAGGAGAGTTAGTATATTTGTGAGGTAAAGAGAACTTTATCAATATATACTCTCGGTTTTGTGTGTATTAGTTGGTAGAGGTGTTCATTTGTATGCCACTTATTATCCGATGTGTCAATAACATGTTTGTGTTATTAACGGCAGGGTTAGGGTTATTAACGGCAGGGTTAGGGTTATTAACGGCTTTGAGACAAAGAAATGCGGGAAGTAATTATGGGATAAACAATCGGTAGGCAGGGGAAAATCATCGTTTAGTATAGATACGTGACAGCCCCCAGAAGTACACATATACATGAATTAATATAGTGAAAACACACACACACATACATATATATACTAGCAGTATAGCCCGGCGTTGCTCGGTTGGAATGAAAGCTTTAAAACTAACCCATGATCCTGGAGCTCAGACTCAACCTAAAGAATATTTGTGTGAAGTTTGGTGAGAATCGGATAAAAATTGTGGATTTGTATAAAGGACATACAGACAGATAAGCAGACACACACAAACATCTTGCCTTTTATATATATATATATTTTGCTCTGCGTGACTGCCTTTTTGTTAACCCTTTTTGGTTAGTTTAGTATCGAGCACTTTTCCTTCCTTGTGGTTCGTTCCGTTGGAGGGTTTTTTTTTCTTTGCTGTGAAGAACTGTATGTATTGTCGGTCCTACGCAGTTTTCTTTTTTTTTCCCCTCTTTGTCCAAAGCTCTATAGCCGAGGACAATAACGGAGTTAGATTCTGCTGGTTATTCGTGGTCTTTAAAAATTACTTGTGTAACATTTTAAGATTAGAATACGTACAGAGTCGGTTTTATTATATATATATATATATATATATATATATATATATATAATAGATTTTCTGCACTATTGTAAGAACTGCAAACTTGAAACTTCTGAATATCGTTTCTTATGTCTTTGTCTATGAGTGTATCAAATTTGATTAAAATCGGACCACTGCTTCTATAACCCGATGTTTTCAATTATTGATGTTCGATATTTATCGGGGGTACCGCGACACAAAACCTAGCTAAGAACACTCGCAGACACTTATAGTACAACTGTGTCAATTTTCAAGAAAATCGGTTCAGCCGTTTCGGAGTCTATAGGTAACGGACACACAGATACACACAGACAGACACACACGCACACGCAGAGACAAAGTTCCATTTATAAATAAGTTTCTATATATATATATATATATATATATATATATATATATATATATATATATATATATGTATATTTACGACATTTTACGAAATCAGTTACAAAATCGATTAACACTTCTTCTTCTATGTGCCCTGTCCCTTCAGGACGTAGGCGATCATGGATCTCCACGTCTCCCTATCCCTTGTGGCTCTTAGTATGTTTGCTCCTGTTGCTCCTGGCAACCCCCGTTCCGTCATCCACCTGATCAGACCCTGCAAATATGTTATCTGCTGCCTTCCTCTGTCTCTCCTTCCTTCTATCTGTCCAGTCAGTATCAGGTTCTCCAGGCTCTCCTTCCTCATTGCATGTCCCAGGAACTTCAGTTGTCTCTTCCTGATGCTCAGCATCAATTTCCTTTTTGTTGACATTCTTTCTAACACTTCGTCGTTGCTTGTATGCTCAGTCCACGATATCCGTAGCATCCTTCTGTAGAACCACATTTCGGCCGCTTCCAGTTTTGTCCTCATTTTCGATGATATTGTCCAGCATTCACAGCCGTATTGAAGAACTGACATCACGTAGCAGTCTAGCACTCTTTTCTTCGTTTCTATTGAGATCTTCCTGTGTGTTAGTATTTTGCTCATCTTCTGGAACGCGTCCTTTGCCATGCCAATTCGCCTTCGGATCTCCGTGTCGCACTTTCCATCTCCTGTTAGAACACTTCCTAGGTACTTAAATTCTTGGACCTGTTTGATTCTGTTATCCCCCACCTCTATTTGGCATTTTGGGTTGTTTCTTTTGCTGATGACCATGCACTCAGTTTTCTTAAAGTTTATTTGTAGTCCCTTCTTGTCACTCTCCACTGCTACTTTCTGTATGAGATCTTGCAGTTTCATTTCCGTGTCCGCAATCAGTACTGTATCGTCTGCGTATCTTATGTTGTTCAGGTTGTGGCCTCCAATAACAAATCCTGGTGTGTCATCTAGGGTCCTCAAAATATTCTCGCTGTATAGGTTGAACAAATCTGGTGAAAAGACACATCCTTGTCTTACGCCTTTTTCTATTTTTGTATATCTACTGAGGTCGTTACCTGTCCGTATGCAGGCCGTTTGCTGCCAGTAGAGATTCTTGATTATTCTTATGTCTTTGCCGAAAATGTCGAGGTTGCCTAGCATTTCCATTAATTCTTTGTGTCGTATTTTGTCGAATGCTTTCGCGTAATCAATGAAGCATAGGTACAAGTCTTTCTTCATTTGTAATGCCCTTTCAGAGAGCATCCTAATCATGAATATGGCGTTCCTTGTTCCAGTGTCCTTGACGAACCCGCACTGTTCCTGCCCTATTTCTGGCCTGATTTTGCTTCTCGCTCTATTCATCAGGATTCTGACAATCAGTTTTGTAATGTGACTCATTAAGCTGATAGTTCTGTGTAGTTCGCACTCGTTTGCACCAGGACCAAAGAAAGTCAGAAGATTAACACTTACATATTTTTAATTCATTTTTTTAAAACATTATTTTTAATGGATACTCGTATTTGAGTAAATACTCTTTTTTATAAGAGTAGATACTCTTTTTTAACTAAACAATATGGTTATTTATATCTACCGTTCTGAATAATCGAGCATATTTTCCTAACAAGAGTTCCCAGAGTATCTACTCAAATACGAGTTTCTATTAAAAATAATGTTTAAAAAATAAATAAAATATATAGATATATGAATAATGAACGAAAAATATTTGCATCATTCAAAAGATTAATTCAAAACAGTGCTCAATATAAAAATAGAGCAATGAATATTTATTATACATTTTACTCTAGAACATGTACAAACTACAATCTACTACAAAATTGTACATTTTTTTCGACATTGAAAGGAGAATGTTCCATCAGGTAACTAACTACCTGATGAGACATTGTTCTTTCAATGTACAATTTTGTAGAAGATTGTTCAAAAGTATAATTTATGATATATATATATATATATATATATATATATATCGAGGCAGCAAGTAATTTTCTAGACATATGCTATTAAATATAAGAGACAATGAATGTCTATTATGTTTAATCATGAGCCGTCTGTCTTATATTATCTACATGTTTATGTTTTTCAGAGAAATGTTGTTTAATAGTACTCTGATCAGAAAGATGACATGTAAGTCTACGGGAGAGCGTGGTTGTGGTAAAACCAATATATGTACTAGGTTTTTGATTAAAACATAAACATGTAGGTAATATCAGACAGATTTTGGTCAACAATACGGTGATCCTTACTCATACACACAGTAAGAGGAACCTGCAGATATTGGAGGCCATGTACATCAAATCAAAACAACCAACACTCAATAAAATCAACTTTAAAACAGGAAATAACATATTACATTGCATTTGACTAGATGGTTTTGTTGTCATTTCGCGCTATCCCGCGGTGTGACGTCATAAAACCGCATTGCAAACTTAAGAACTGCGTTTATTATTTTTGGTAACTATTGCCGTTGCCAAGCGGAGTTTTATGTCAACACAAAATAAAATCGTCGGTGATGGTGGATTTTATAATATTTCAGTTTAAACTACCTCTCTGAAGATGGCTCATGTGAGCCGAAAGCTTAGAAGAAAACCAATAAATAATTATCCAAATGTTGGAGAATTTTTGTCTTTATTTTCAACTGAAATTAAAGCAAAAATACGACGTTTAGAACGGCTCATGATTAAACATAATAGACATTCATTGTCTCTTATATTTAATATATATATATATATATATATATATATATATATATATAAATATTAATAAATAAACACACATATATATATATAAATTACATATATATATATATATATATATATATATATATATATAAATTACAATATATATATATATATATATATATATATATTGTAATTTTGTTATTACAATGGTTTATAAAAGCATAATATCACTATACAAAAATTTTCATGTTTCAGAGCAATATTGCTCTTCTTCAGGTAATATTTTAAAAATAAATGGTGAATATGATTTAGTTTAGAAAATGTAATATGAATTCATGGTTATTCAAAAAATTAAGGAGAGGTGGTCGGATATATATATATATATATATATATATATATATATATATATATATATATATATATTCATACGCATGCCAGTCTCTGTATGTGCGTATGTATTGGATGAGGTTTGAACAAGTGGAGGTGAATATTTCATGACTAAATAGTACATCCTTTGTACGAAAGTAAAGTTAAAGGGCGTTAGGGTCGGTTTTTTTTTTCTTTTTTTTTCCACTTAGTAATAATAAGCACGGACGCTGAAGGCCTAAAGAGGAAAACCCTTTGATGACAGCGGTCTACTCACGTGTCAAGAATGATAATCACGTGACTGAATTTTCTTTATGTCTGTAGGGCTGGCTAAGATGACTAGCAGTTATTTACTCTTCTGTTTGCCGATATTATTTATAAATTAAAGCGGTAGCAAAAAGAAAGCGGGGAGGATGAGGTGGAGGATAAAATATAGATAGATAGAAGGAAGCCATGATACAGCGGAAAAAATGATGGTCGGTAAAGGGGCAATAAGATGACGATTAAAAGATTATCACGTAGTAACCTCCTCATCGTTATAACAATATTATAATGAAGATGACGATAAAGAAAATGAAAAAAGTTGGCTGAAGAAGGAAGGGGACGAAGACGATTTAAAAATACGAAACAAAGAAGAGGTAGAAAAAAGGGTAATGGAGAAAAAGCAAAAAAAAAAAAAAAAATAGAAGAATTAAGTAAGACGTGAAGAATAAAGGAAAGAAGAAGTAAAAAAAGGTGGATGAAAAAAAAAAGACTGAAAAAGAAAGAGAGAAAAGATTGAAGAGAGGGAAGTTTGAGTTTGAGTTTTGTTTAACGGCATATCAACATTTATGGGTTATTTAATGCCAAAAACGTGGGGTTTTAATGTATTTTTTTAATGTTAGGTTATAGTGAGTAGGTTGATTTAGTCACATTTTAATGAAAAATTCTTTTTTTTTTAAATTTTATTTTAGATAACTGAAGATGTTTTCTAGTTTTATATTCAAAAATGTATTGCTGGTAATAATGTTTTTTCCTTCAAGAATGTATTATGGCAATATTTTTTTTCCTTAAAAAAGTGTTATGCTAATAATTTTTGTTTTCACAAATGTATTGTTGGTAATATTTTTCCTTCAAAAATGTATATTATTCTAGAAAAATCTATTTTTATGTATATATTTCTATAAAAGTCTATTTTTATACTTTCATAGTGTTTTGATTCAAGTTTGGGGGTTAACTATTTGCCCATAGCTGGGACCCTAACTTCGGGTCAGGTGGACCTGAAAACAACAGCAATTAAGAGGTAGTTCCATGATTCTCTCAACCTCCCAATCAGAGGCCTTGCTGCTGGAGAAGAGAGGGAAGTGAATGTACAAAAATAAACAATTATGATTAAAATACACACCGATAAAATATATCGGGATGATTGTAATCGTAATATAATGGTTCTAAAGGAAATTTTTTTTTTTTTTAATCATATCACCCCGAGCAAGGCAGTAATGCCACTGAAGCGCAGGGGGCTACGTAAGAGTAAAAAGATTGGAAAAGAGAAAGCCGGAAACCACATCCTAAACAGGGAACAAGTGATTCACCTGTTCAATAGATGTGGGTGGAGTGTGAACCGGGCGATAGATTAGTCTATCTACTCCAATTAAGTCTATCTACTCCAATTAGTCTATCTACTCTAATACTCAGAAAAAAGAGAGAAAGAAGAACAAAGAAAAAAAAAGAGAAAGAGAAGTTGAAAAAATGAAGAAAGACAAGACGTATAAAACGGTGGGGGTGATATGGTTGGGAAGTGATAAAGACAAAGAAAAGTAATGCATACAGGGCAGCGTTGAAAGAAAGAAAGATAAAAAGAAGGAAAGAAAGAAGAAGGAAAAAGAAGAAGAAAAGAAGAAGAAGAAGAAGAAGAAGAAAAAGAAGGAGAAGAAGAAGAGACTGATCTATAAAAGTATGCATTTGTAATAATTAAAACCATTAGTACCTTCTTTTATAAAAAGCCCCCAGGTTATGTCGTTCTCGTCGGATAAAGCTAAGCTCTTTGCTATTAACGTTGCCTCAAATTCCACATTAGGCAATAAGGCTCATCTACTACCTGGTCTCACCTCCATACTCACAGAAAATAAACTTTGTGATTTCTCTATCTCGGTGTCAATATTTTTGTGAGTTTGGAAAACTCATAAAAATATTGACACTATGAAGGCTACTGATCCAGATGAAATTTCTGTGGTCGTTCTTAAGAACCTTACCCCAAATCTTGGCAAAATTGTTCAACAAATTGTTTTCCAAGTATGTCGAAAGTATCAGCTTTTTGTCCTGTTTTTAAGAATCTCCTATTAGTCACTCTAGCGTCATCAGCAATCTCTTTGAGTCTATTATCAGCAAGAAGGTTGCTGATAACTTCAACAAAGACACCTCCTGGGCCACAAACTCTATGGCTTTCGCTCCTCGAGGTCCACTGCCAATGCTTCAACTGTCATTACACACAGAATCAATGAAACTCTATAGTAACTTCATCACGGAAACGATCACCTTAGATATCTCAAAGACTTTTGACAAGGTGTGGCATAGGGGTTGCATTTTTATATAATTTCTTCCCAAGCAAGGTGGGAATATCACTAGTACGCAGGGCGCTGCACTGTGTAAAAGTGAAAAAAGATAACTAAAAAAGCCTATGGAGTAAATTCAGTTGGAGTCAGTGAAATAAATGGTCGAAATGGTGGTATTTTATTTACATTATAAATTTAAACAGGTCCTCAAAAATGTCTTGTAGTAATGTTTATTTAGAATAAAGTATATACTGGCTTTATCAGTCCGTCTAACGATATTAGGATATGCACATCTAGAGCATGAATACGATATGTACTTCCAACTACAAAATACGTTTCAAAGTAATGCGATTTTTATAATTAAAAAAAAAGGACTAACACTCAATAACATCAATTTTGAACACGGTCACAAAGTCTAGACTCAGAAATAAAGAGCATGTCTACTTTTAACAAAAACATTTAAACGCCATTTATTATAGTCGTATAGCAAAAAAATATGTGAAAAGTTTGAATAGTTTATACGTAAGCGCTTGGAGCCAACAAATCTTTGAACATTTTTACATTCATTAAGTCTAGAAGAAAAGGCACTTGTAACCATGGAAGAAAATTTAATAAAATGTTATACAATAATACTTTTCCAGTTTTGTTCAACTAAACAGATATTAAAGAATGATTGGTGTGAAAATGCTCAACTATATATATATAGTTGAGCATTTTCACCATTTCTCCATAGTGGTCAATCGGCGGGCGAGTGCGTATATATATATATATATATATATATATATATATATATATATCGTCCGCCGATTGAGCACTATCTATCTATCTATCTATAGATAGATAGATAGATAGATAGATATGTAGTTTTTCCTCAAAATTAAATTAGACCAGTACCCAGTTGTATTAAAAGTGCTCAATACTTTTATATTGTAGAGCTTTTGAATATTTTTTATTTGGAAATGAGTTATTTCCGCAACTTAGGTTTCAATCTTTCGGTATATTCAGGCGATTTATAATAACTGATTTTCCAACGTTTTTCAAGGATTTACGAACGCACGACTAAAATTTTTAAACAACCGAAAATTCTCAAAATTTGGAAGGAGTTATTTAAGAATCTTAAAACACTTTCATCAAGGTTTGTATGATCTTAAGATGTATTTACAGGTGTGATTACATCTGGTCATTACTTCTGATCTTTCATTCAAAAAAAATTTGTTGCCAGAACAAAAACATTATATATATATATATATATTTATATTTATATATATATATATATATATATATATATATATATATATATATATATATATATATATATAGGAAAGATTATTAAAATGTTTTGAGTTTGAAAATGTGTTTTTTTTTGACAGTATTTGTTTATTTCTACTATTGTGTTTCATATTTCAGACCGTCCTCGGTGCTTCATCAGAAACAAATGATTTTAAAATTTGAATTAGTAACGTATTTCGCGAGATTTCGCGAGAGTGTCCGTGAAGAGTTTGTTTATATAATACAATAGTAGAAATAAACAAATACTGTCAAAAAAACACATTTTCAAACTCAAAACGTTTTAATATTCTTTCCTATGTTTTTTCCACCTGAATCCATCCTGCATATATACAAGTCAACCATCCGTCCGTGCATGGAGTACTGCTGCCATTTATGGTCAGATGCCCCTGCCGTTCTCCTCAGTGTTCTTGACAAGCTCCAAAGGAGAGTCTGTAATGTGATAGGTACTGATCTGGCGGCTCGACTGCAGCCACTTCCCCATCGTCGAAATGTGGCCTCCCTTTGTCTGTTCTATAAATACTTTCATGGCTTCTGCTCAGACGAACTTAAGTCACTGATGCCTACTCAACAGGTGTTTACTCGTGCAACCAGACTGGCAACTGGGTCCCACCCATTCACAGTCAGGTTAGCCAAATGCAGACGACAATTCTACTCCTGCAGCTTCTTCTCTCGCACTTCCCGCCTGTGGAACTCGCTCCCATATTCTTGCTTTCCTGACGGCTACAACCTCCAGAAATTTAAATGCAAAATCAATACTCATGTACTAACCACTGGACTCTAGCTCTCTCCCCACCCCTGTATAACCTTCCCTTTCTCTCCACCTATGTATCTGTCATCGCACCTGCTTTCTCAGCTTTCTATTGTTCCTTTCTAACTAGTTTGTACTCCTCATTTATGTAGCCCCCTGCACATCAGTGGCGTTTCTACCTTGCTCGGGGTGAAATGATTAAAAAAAATCTTTTAATTTATCCTCTCTGTCTTCTCGTTGGTGAGTTGGTTAAAAGTTAATAGGGTGATCAAAATACTCTCATCGACTATGTTCAAATGAGGTTTATTTTTCAACACTTCTTTCATCGGTGTTGCAGAGCTTGGAACCCTTTAGTGAAGAATCTTTCGTTCTGTTGCCCCAAAATGTCATCAACAGCAAATATAACGTCATCATCACTGCGATACTGGTCCCCAGTCAAGTGTTTTTTTTTCATATTGAGATAATGATGATGTGAAGCTAAATCAGTAGAATAGGGAGGGTGATTAACCAATTCAGAGCCACAGTCATGTACAGCAGCCATTGGAACCAATGAATTGTGTGATGGAACATTCACCTGATGAAACAAAAGTCCTTTGTCACTTTTCCTGAGTGTTTAGTCTTGATAGTCTTTCGTAACTGCTTCACCAGTTTGGCATATTACTCTACATTGATGGTGTGGCCCTCTTGAAATTAGTGAATAAACACAATACCTTTTTTTTTGAGTTCATCATCTTTCTTGCAGATTAAACCACATTACCCTACTTTAGAGCAGGCGAGGAGAAGTGTTTTCACTCTCATCGTTTCGAAGTGATGAATCCCGCAATCAGCCTGTGTTAAGAATCGTTTAAGGAAACCAACTAGATCTGCCTCACAAAAATATTTATAGATAAATAATTAGTAGCAATATTTATTGGTTATATAGTTCCGATGGAGTTAGCAATATGGGTAATTATCAAAGATTCCGTTTTTGCAGAGGAAAAAAAGAAATAAAGAAAAAACTAGAAATATCGATGACACAAAGGAATTTAATCGAGATGAGTTAGTTGGCTTCAGCTGTGATGACCATTTGTGTCGTGACATTTGTCGAAGCTTTCTCTCAACGTTGTAGAATCGAAGCAGGTGGCTTGCAGTTTGAACAATATCGGCAATTAATTCAATATTGTTTAAAATATCATTTTATTGCTAATAACCAGAATTAACAAGAACCATTTTAATGATAAGTGGCTTTGCCTTAATTGTTATTATAAATAACTCTGTAGTGAATTTATTGTTACACACACACACACACACACACACAATATATATATATATATATATATATATATATATATATATATATATATATATATTAGCAGTATAACCCGGCGTTGCTCGGATGTAATGAAAGCTTTAAAACTAATCCATGGTCCTGGAGCTCAGACTTAGCCTAAAGAATATTTGTGTGAAGTTTGGTGAGAATCGGATAAAAATTGTGGATTTGTATAAAGGACATACAGACAGATAAACAGACACACACACAATATCTTGCCTTATATATATATATATATATATATATATATATATATATATATATATATATTATCAATTTTCTGCACTATTGTAAGAACTGCAACCTTGAAACTTCTGAATATCGTTTCTTATGTCTTTGTCTATGAGTGTATCAAATTTGATTAAAATCGGACCACTCCTTCTATAACCCGATTTTTTTCGATTATCGATTTTCGATATTTATCGGGGGTACCTCGACACAAAACCTAGCTAAGAACACTCGCAGACACTTATAGTACAACTGTGAAAATTTTCAAGAACATCGGTTCAGCCGTTTCGGAGTCATAGGTAACGGACACACACACACATAAACACATACACACACAGAGACAAAGTTCCATTTATAAATAAGTTTATATATATATATATATATATATATATATATATATATATATTCTGTCTATCGCATTTTGAGCCTTTGTAAATTCATTATGCCAGAATATTTAGACATGTGAAAATCACAAACATACGTGGCCAAATGTAGATGTTGTCACCTTCACTCGCATTCGCACGCAACATTAACTAACCTTTCTTTTTTTACCACTCCCATAATTAGTTTTTTAATTAATCTGGACCGCAGTTTGAGTTCCAAACCCGGATATCGGTGTCTGAATGGTTGTTATAACATCCGCGATTATGTCTGTGATTGTCACTGCCGATTGGACCCAGTTGAGAAAATGTTCTGTCATATGAGAGAGAGAGAGAGAGAGAGAGAGAGAGAGAGAGAGAGAGAGAGAGCAAGCAGGGCGCAACTTTTGCACTCACCGACATTCTGGGTTAAAAAGGCCGACTATAACGATTGACGTGCCCTGGCAAAAACGTCTGCCGGACGATTGCTGACAGTTTAGTTATGTGCTCATATATATATATATATATATATATATATATATATTAGTCATCCACATACAAGCTCGTTTCGCTGTATCACAGCTCGGAATTCGACCGATTTGGTGTCAGTCGGAGTCTCTACTCCCTAAGTTATATATATATATATAATTTTTTTTTTCATTTAAAATTAATTTAATTTACATTGTGATACGGAAATTTCTGTTTCGAGATTTTACCTCGTCATCAGGCAATGTTGACTCATTGTTGTGAAAATGATTTAAATTTGAATGTAGAAAACTACGCTTGTTATTTAAAGAGTTAATATGGATGTGGCAAGACAGAAAATATTGTGTGTGTTTAATTTAAGTTCAACTTTTAATTTTGAAAATATATGTTATATGTTTGGGGAATACAGGAGTTCTTCTTTGAATCTTAACAGAAAAGTGTCAGTCTATTGAGCTACGGTCTAGACTGTTTTTTTCCGGTGTGATGTCCATTTTTATTACAAAATTCTCTGTATCTCAGCTTTTTTGTAAAAAGAAAGAAAGCAAACATTTTATATTTTTGATCTGACTTCAAGAGATCTTTGAGTATGATTATAATGTTTTTATTTCAGTTCGCATTGCATTTTTTCCAATATTTCATAATTTCCTTTTTTTTTTTTTATATCTAATTAATTAATATAGTATCATAATAAACAACAAATTATCGGATATATGTAAGTTAATGGATATTCTTTTATAAAGAATTTTTTAACCATATTCTAAGGTGAACATTTTGCAATATTTGCATGTGACATTTATTTTATTACCTTTATTGAAACGATTTTTATTCTTAAGAAATTAAAAAATATATGGTTTTTCATGTAGACACAAGGGGAATGAATCGTTTAAAGACTTACATATTCTAGTTTTTTTAAAGATTTTCAATTATATTGTGGAATTTTATTTGTCTCTTTTTGATACCAAAAATACCAAAAATATGCCAAACAAAACAAAAAATTACAAAAAATATTACGATAGGAATGTTCTACTTCTGTACCAACTGGAGTTCGAATAATCACCTAAAAATTATTTGTTGCGTGTCTTTTTCAAGGCTAATTTACTGGCTTATTTCGGACAAGAGAGACTTTCTCTTTCATTTTTATGTACTAATTTTCACCCAGTACAAGGTCCAAGAGCCACTCAAGTTAGGGGTTATTGTTAGGGTGGTTTTGCATAAGTTCACGGGGGTATGCGAGAAAAATAACGGTTTTTGAAGAGGTCAAGATTGTAGCCATTTAAACAAAGAGACAGTCCAGAGTAGTTGCAGATGATTCCCAAGTCATCTAGGGGCTGTGGTTGAAGTCAATGAGGATTTTAATGAATAAATTTACTTTTTAGTATCTCAAGATATTTTTCTGTAATTTTGGTAAATATATCTGTTAAAACGAGGTGTCCGTGTTATTTTCATTTTTGCGTAATTTAGACGCAAATCTATCTATCGTGCCCTGTATATATTGTAAATTTTAACTGTTAATCACTGATGGTTTGAATTTTCTCATTGTAGTCGTGTTTATCTAGAATAACGTATACACTGGCCTTATCGGTCCATCTAAAGACAATATTTGGATTGTTTTCATTTCTTTTACGAGGCACGGTAGACTAACGGATTGTGACTTGGACTGAGGAATCTGAGAGCTCATTACGTTCACTCACGTGCTAATACCATTGAGAAAGGTATGAATCCATCTCTTCTTCGCTAGCTATGGGTAAAAAAAGGACACACTTGTTTCTATAGCCTTGGTTGGTAGCCAGTCTAGGAGAAGGAAAACTCTGATCCAAAACTGTATGTAGCTCTGGTTAAGCACGTAGTATGCAGCAAAGTAAAAGATCGTTCGCATTGACTCAATGATCCTGATGATCCCGACTACGTTCGACTCATTTTTTTTCTAGTCTTTTGTGGTCATTAAATTTTTGTGTTATAAGCCTATCTAACCATAAACTAACCTCCAACCCCACCAAATCCAAATTTAGGACCAAATTGCTACGTGCAACCGAAATTTGACTATTCATAAAGAAAATTGAAATTTTACACCATTTATTATTTTAACTTGAAACCGAGAAACTAATTAACATCCATCCAAATTTTAAAAATCTCGAAAAAGTAGAATTGATCGATTGTTTTTTTATGGATTATCAACCCTTGTTTGTTATGTAAAGTTGAAACATATTTTGGATTATAAGAATATTTTTTGAATATTGTATTAATTTTAATTTTCTTTAGCAAATGATTTTTCTGGATACAAGTTCTATTATTTAACAAATAGCTGGGAGGAGAACTGATGGATTCATACTTTTCCAAAGTGACTATTCACGTAAGTGAATGCATCGAATTCGACCGGAACTCGAACTCGGCTTTTCGATTTCATATTCCGAGTCGCTATCCAGTGCACTAGGTGCACATATGCCCTAAAGGTGGAAGTACCTTAAAAACCGCGCCTATCACAACTGTATTCTAACAAAGAAACTTAAAATAGACACAAAATAATTAAAAACGTTCGCAATACTGACATTAGACGGACTGAAAACGCCAACACACACGCATTGACATATTTATTTATTTATTTATGTATAACAGTTTTCTACGTTATCAGGAAAGTCCACTTCATGTAGATACCTCCACTGATTTTTCGATACCTAAATTTAAATTTAAATTTTAAAAATAAATAAGTAATCTTCAACTTTAAAATTAGCTTTAATTGAAAGCCATAAGATTAAATTTTAATTCCCCAAAGAAAAATACACTGGTATTATTTAACCCGAAATTATATTGATTTTAATCGAATTTTTTTTTGAAATCGAAAGAAAAAAGTTAAAATTTCCCATCATTTTTGATTTATTGACACATTCTGTCAACACTATGTCAACAGTAGCCCATTTTTTGTTTTAAAAATCTTGCAAAAATAAAATATACCTTGCTAACACGTCATTTAAGTCAATTTTTAAAGTTGAAACTTACCTTTATCTGATTTCAATCAAGTAATAATTCCTTACTGCCAGAAATTTAGAAAAAACAACTTTTTAACTGCGGTAACCCTACCTGTCATCACCTCGATGACGCAATGGAGTACATCTCTAATCTCTATGTAGTGAACGATTTCGGTGATATAGTCGTTCATCTATGTGTTGTGGTAATGTAGTAGAAACGGAATTTCATGTTTAGCGCGATAAATAAATTTCTACGATTATTCAAAGATAAATAGAATGTTATTACCTTTGCTATAGATACTTCCTCTAAGTCGCTAAAAAAACAGCATAATATGAATAAAAAAGGCCTCAAACTTAATAAAAACGAACTTTTTTCCATCAAAATGTTTATATTATCATTAAGAGGAAAGATCAAAGTATTTTTTAATTATGGTTTAAAAGTTTTTAGACCCTTCTAACATGTTCGAAATTTTGATAAAAATCTTGTTTTGATTTGAGTTAGCGGGTAACCTAATCGTTACGAGAGTTTACAATGGAAAACGTAATATTACATAACTCATTTTTTTTCCGGTGACAAACACACTCATTTAGAAATTCTAGCAAAAATCAAATAATTGTCGGATTTTAATAAAACTTTCAGTACTTATTCACAAATAAATGGAATTATTTTTTATAATATTATTTAAAAAATATTTTTAAAAATATTTGTTTACATCTGTTACCCCAACCCGATGTAAGTTCATTAAATTTTAAGAAATTAAATTAAATTTTGTTGGGATAAATGGTTTTATTAGTTAAACGTAGAACTCATTGGGGAATAAAATCATGTATCATTCTTTGCAAAATTTTGCCTATATTTCCGAAAATCTGCTCCCAATAATAAAATAAAAAATGCAATATAACTATGACATTATTTAATTTGCTAAGGTTTTAATTGCTTGAATAAATAATAAAACTAAGGACATTATAGTCCGAAGAAAACATTTTTTTGATTAATAATGGAATTTTAAAAGAATTGTTTTCATTTTTTTAAATTATAATAATTTATAAAGTTTCAAAAATTTTAAAAAATACTTCAAAGATTTGTTGGGGTTAGTTTAAAAGCTAATTAAGCGAAGATTATATTTAGGAATCGAAAATTAAAAAGTTTAATTTAAATCGTTCTGTCTCCTTATTTTTAAAATAATTAAAAAACAAATTGTGTATTTGAAGTTTTTTTTGTATGGTAATTTCTATGCGCAATTTAAAATGTCAGAGTTTCCTCCTCTTACCCGAAAAAAAATTTGTACAATTATGTCGCTTTTGATTGCCTTCTTATATCTAATCTGAAAACATGTCAACACATTTGATATACGGTGGACAGGTGAAAAAGTTCAAATCTGTAATTAAGAAAGAGTCTTATTCTAAATTTTACGCTATAAATAAGTAATACTTCTGTAAATCGGATTAATTTATCATCTCATTTGCTAATTTTCCAAAAATAATGTCTCACATATGTATATTTTATTTTTGCAAGATTTTTAAAAAAGGAATTAACTTTTGTTTAGAAATGTGTCGATCGCTTAAAAATGGCCGAAAAAATGAAAGACTAAAAAAATTGAACATTTTTAGATTCTAATCAATATAATTTCTGTTTGAAATACACCAGATTATTTTGCTTACTGGAAAAAGTAAATTTAATCATTGAACTTTCAAATAAAGGTTTGTGGTGCGTTCAAATGATGATATTTATTAGAACATCAGTCAGTGAAGTGCCATACGTGATATACGCTTAAGCGATCATGTCTTGAAAGAGACATGACTGACTGGGCAGAATATTATACCGCAGTAGGTTACCATTACTTTCTGCGGTAGACTGGTTGCCGACCAAGGCTATAGAACCGAATCTGTCATGTTATTTAACCCATAACTGGAGGGAAGAGACGGATTAATACCTTTCCCAAGGGTATTTGCGCATAAGTGAATGCAAGGAATTCAACTGAAATTTGAACTTGGCTCCCCGATTTCTCGTTCCAAGCTGATATCCACTGCACCACAACGCACATCCTGTTTGAACGTAAGATGCACAAATTGTAATTACTTATCGTGAAATGAACGTCATTATTCTTCCAGAGAGGAAGGGAGAAAGTGAAGTTGGGAGACAAGATCAAAGGTAGTCAGCTATGGCGAGAAAGGCAGGACGACGAGGTCAACGTGTGTCAGGAGACTGCTGAGTTGAATAAATGCCTGACTTTTATGATTTCGTGCATGGTCTAAAAACTTGTGTTTATTCATCGGCGGCAGCCAATCCCATCGGCTATCAATTTTTATTAAATTGAAAATTCGAAGTATTCTTGAAACCCGGAAGGCTATGCGCAGTGTGTTCCTTATTGTCATTTGCTTCCCAGATTTGATACTATTCATTCACTTCCTTATACTCTACAAGATTATTAAACAAAAATTTCAATCGTAAAATTTATTTTTCAGAATACAAATAAATAAGTGAATATATTTATCCTAATTTTTTTTTATAAAGAACAAAACCCTCATCACGCTCAGAAGAGCATAGGCCATCGACGACCCCTCACCATCGACGAGGAGGGGTTGTCGATTCTTTAACTTGTTTTTACAACTAGAGGCGTTGACCTTCCGAAAACCACTTTATCCTCAGAGCAAGATAGACCGGTTGCCAACTAGTGCTATAGAACTCAATCTATACTGCTATTTAACCCATAACTGGATAGAATAATACCTTGCCCAGGAGTAATTACGCGGAAATGAATGCAATGAATTTAACTGGAATTCGAACTCTATTCTCCGGCTTCTCATTCCGAGCCGATATCCACTGCACCACAACGTAAATCGAACTGTATTAATCTTTCATTTAATTAATCCTTCAGTACAACAGCCTAAAACATGAAAGTAGCGTTACTTGCCTATTCAGGAAGTATTGAATAGGAACATGAAAATGCAGAGCGGCATCATAGATTTTTTTATATTTTTATAAAGTTCTTTCCACGCAGTTACCACAGTTATATGTTTTCTCTCTCTGACTGCATGAAACCTCATGTCTGTATCTTCTGATATAAAACAAACTTGTCTCTTGATGCCTCTGGTTCAGACTTGGCCTAACTCACGCTACACAAAGTAAAGGCAAACACAACAAGAGTAACAACAACAACAACAACAACAACAACAACAACAATAATAATAATAATAATAATAATAATAATAATAATTCACTTGGACTCCCTCCCAGGTTGTTACAGAAAGAGTATAAGAGACAACATAATTGGTAAGAGAATACACTGGGAAGTATGTCGTAAATTTTACTTGAATGTGAAAGAAAAGTGGTATAAATGGAAGAAAACGACAGTCACATTATATGGGATTTCTCGGTTCAGAGAGATTTTGTTATTGAACCAAGAAGACGCAACTTTTTTGTTAAAGATAAGAAAAGTATCATGTGTCTAATTATTGGCTTCACTTTTCCATATGAACTCAATAAAAATAAAAAAACAAACAAACAAAAAAAAACAAAAAAAACAGGAGAGATTAAAATAAAAAAAACAGGATTTTTCGAGCGAGTTGAAAATAGATGAATTACAAATTGAAACTGGGAGAAGTTTTTTTCTGATTTATTTCTGTTTCTATTTCCTGCAATACTTCCTTATTGCTTACATGTCACGTCTATCATATTCTCAGTATCCTTCTGTAGAACTAACTTTATATTGCCTCCAGTCTCAGAGACTGCCCAATTCTTCTTTGAGCTGATCGTTTATATATCTATCTCTGTGATGAAACTCATTCAAACGCTAGCTATAATGGGTGCAGGTGTGAGATCATGTAAATCTGCATTCGCTGACCGGGTGTTTACCTCAAATAAACTTTTTACCTTGGTCTCTAGAAGGTTTAGTACAGAGATTTGTCAAAACTTTTCGACCAGACACCTCTTTTGTTTCTCTTCCTTCTCCAGCGATCCCCATTTAAAATATCTTTGAATGGTAAAACATGCAATGATATTAGTAATTAAAATATTAACTAAAATGAATGAAAAGTTAAGAAATTTGGGTCAGTTTAAAAATGTTTCCCCCGTCAAGGTTCAGAGTTTTCCCTCCCACCAGAATATATTAAATCAAGCAAATATATTTTAAGAACACCAAGGCTAAATTCAACAAATGTTGTTGAACAGAAATGCATAACTGCTATTAATATTAATGAATTGTATGCAAAGAAGATGGTGAAAACATTGTTTCAAATGCAAAGAAGCTCTAAAATCAATCATCTACAAAAGGTACAAAGATGGGCATGCTTGGAGAGGTATGAAACAAGCATGTGCTTCATATAAAAAATACAAGCATATCAGAGCGGGCTTTTTTTATGGGTTTGACACTTCTTTAAAAATACTACTAGTAGTTAAGTACGCAACAATGCAGTTAATATACAGCATAAAAATGCCTTGGATCCAAAGAAAATCTTACAATAGTTAATATCTTAAGCCAACTCAAGAAGAAAATACCAAATGTGGGTCTGATATTGTTATCCAAGTTGCTTGCAGACCGAACACCTTGACTATCATCAATCCCCTAGAACTTCTCATCGACCCCTAATGAGATCGCTCAGACCCCGTTTGATCAATCCTGGTCTAGTATGATCAGTCAGTTAAGTGCCATACGTGATACACGCTTGGGCGATCATGTCTCGAAAGAGACATGACTGACTGGGCAGAAGATTATCCTGCAGTAGGTTGCCATTGCTTTCTGCGGAAGACTGGTTGCCGACCAAGGCTATAGAACCCAATCTGTCCTGCTATTTAACCCATAACTGGAAGGAAGAGACAGATTAATACCTTTCCCAAGGGTATTTGCGCGTAAGTGAAGGCAATGAATTTAGCTGGAATTCGAACTCGGTTCCCCGATTTCTCGTTCCGAGCCGATATCTAATGCACCACAACACTAGTATGATACTGAGTGTAAATTCTATTCTACCATGACGTTACAAAAATTAAAATTTGTATTCTAATCAATATATGTTTAAGGGTTTTCTATCGCCATTATTTGTGACGCCACGCAGTAGGAGATCTTCTTTATCACTCATCCCACAAATAAGCTGCTATTTCAAATTTAAATTCAAATTACAAGTTAATTTTAGAAAAAACAACAACTTTTAAGTGACATTCATTGTAAATAGTGAAAATTTGAGAATTCAAGTATGAAATGAAAATACAAAAATAAACAACCCCCCACAAAAAATGGCAAAATGGCATGAACCTTTCCAGTATGAATCCTCATTTTGTATTTTAAAAAATTGTGTAAATGGTAGGCGCAACAACTTCAAAGAGAGCAAGTGTTATTTTCCGCCTGTAAAAACCATCAGACTTCTTTTATCAGAGGTTGTAAAAAATAGCAATTCTTAACAAGTTTGATTCACGTAATCGGCATGGCGCAAGACTAAAGTATTAGTGTGTCCAAATATAGGCCCAAAAACCCAGCACTCTTTCCCACCACCCCACACTGACCCGTGGTACTCCTCCTCCTGTCTTGCTTCTCCACCAGCAAACATTTAGACTTATCTTCGTATTTCACTGATAACCTTAGTGAACTTTGGAATTCTTACTTCGCTTTTTCCCCTACCCACCTTCCACCATTCCTTTTCGAAATTCTTCTTGTTTGTTTTCATGCTGAGATTTGGCGTCGTCATTTCTAGTATGGAAGTGTTGAAACTACCAACTTTTATTTAGATACTTAAAAAAAAAATCAACGTAATTTAGCTGCTTGACTCTTTCGGAAAAGAAGTTGAATGGAATACGGAGAAGTGTGTAGAAAAGTAAATTTATATTTAACTGCAAATACAGCCACGCGCACATGCATGCACACATTATATATATATATATATATCCGCAGACAGATCTATTTCGCTGTATCACAGCTCATCAGTACGGTTAGACATCCGATTGCTTTTTACCCAGGATTGAAACTCGACCGAACTGGCGTCAGTCGGCGATTCTACCTCTGAGGCATGGGCGCTCGGTAGAAGGAGACATTTGTACTGGGTGTAATGTCATCCATATATATATATATATATATATATATATATATATATATATATATGTGTGTGTGTGTGTGTGTGTGTGTGTGTGTGTGTGTGTGTGTTCGAATTCTGCCGAATGGCACACGTTTTCGTAATAACAATTTATCGTAAATAGTCAGGCTAGTAGATATAAATATATAATACTGTTTAATTACGAGTATCGATAAAAAATAATGTTCAAACAATTAATTCCAAATTGTCGGTTCCGAAATTGCAAGTTTCGTTAATATTCGTTAATTTCCGTAATATATATATATATATATATATATATATATATATATATATAGGTGTGAGTTTGTGACTCTGGGTTTCCCGCACTTGCGATCGTCAGACAAACTGATTAATTTTTTTT